>OX411759.1:22203056-23403056 GCA_948252205.1 Orthosia incerta | reverse complement strand
TTTTGATTGAACGCAAGCGCGTTTTAAATTATTTTACGTAAACATACAAATAAAAGGGAATGGCATCAATGAAAGGGTACACGTAATAATTATTTGTTTTATTTTTATCTTTAATCCATAGTCTAATAAGGTACAATACTTATAAAAAGGAACATTATGAGAACAAAGATTTGTACACAAAACAAGTGATATATATATTCTTAATCGTAATCAGATGTCACAACTACAGAAATAAGACAACATAGGTACTAAGAACGAAAATTCAAACAGAAATCAAATACAATATATAGTATTCCATTAAATATAAATATAGCTTTTCGTAACAAATAAGTAGACATTCCAGAGATTTTAACTGAAGAACATTACAGCATTTATACATGTAATGAATTACCCTTTTTACATAATATAAAGCTAGCTAGGTAGAACATTAAAAATAATTTCAGATCGATAGCTACTCAATCTATAATTAGTAGTATTATAATATGTATGAATTTAACAAAAAATCTATACTTTTTTTTCCATGCGTTATCTTAGTGTGAGGTATATTTTACCCGACTACGGTGAAGCCCGAAAAGATTTTGTATTTAACAAGCTTTTAACTACATATTGCAACCATATGGATAACTTCTTCGGGGTCGGGGTCGAAATAGTTAGAATCCGTTTAATATTTTAAGGTCATCGGAATCAGATTTGACAATTCCTTCGAGGTCTGTCAAGTTTGAACCTAGTGTACTCGGTGCATTCTGATCATTCTGATGACAATCAACTTCGTTATTATTTTTAAGGTCATCGGAATAAGAATTGGCAACTCTTTCGTGGTCATTAAATTTAGAATCTTGTGTAATCGTTGTATTCTGGTGACAATCGACTACAATATTACTTTTAAGGTCATTCGAATCAGACTTGACAACTCCCTCGTGGTCTATAAAGTTTGAATCTTCTGTGCTCGTTGCATTCTGATTATTGTCAATCTGATCACAACTAACTACATTATTATCTTTAAGGTCATTCAAAACAGACTTATCTGTAATATTATTTTTTGCAAAAACTTTGACTACTGACAAACAATTCTCAAAAGCAGTGACAACATTTTTATACTTCTTCAAACAAACGGATCCACTAAACCTATTTTCCAAGTATTGCATCCATTCATTTTTATTATCCATAAACAAAAATGTGTTGTAAATAAATGTAGCGTTATAAGTATCATGGTAAACAGTACAGGGAAACTTTGCACCACACAATTTATTTAAATAATTCATATGCTGCAAGCAATGCTGGAATTCTGCCAAGTTATGAACCACTGTAGTATCGTACTTCTGCTTTAAATTAACTTTTTCAAACAAAAACTGCAAACCCTTATAAAAAGTTACTGCGTCTTTTGCGGTATCAGATACCGTTAAGCGCTGGCCATTCTTTTTTAAATGATCTACCAATCTGGACACCGGACCTAGCATTACATACGATAGAAGAACGCAGTAAGCGACTTCAATAAAGTCCTTATTTTTCTTAAAAACATAATACACTAGAGTTAAAATAAGAATCCAGCATTCTTCAGGTACATCCTCAAGTGGTTGCTTATATTTATATCCTGGTAGAACTTCATCAAGAAACTGTTCGAAAGCCTCAGGCTCTTTCGTTAATAGTTTTAATTTCTTACCAACACGGTGTTTCGTAAATATATCTCTATTGGATATTTTTTTATCCCAATGTGTTTCAATTTCCTTTATTGAACTTTTCTTGCCTTCCCTCCCAATAAAAGTAATCGTTGAATCTTGAGAATTTTTCAAAAGACAATGGCTGTATATGATTATATCAATAGCTACCAATAAAGCATCGGGGCGGTTAGTGTCGTTAATTATCTCAGAGCCACATATTAGTCCTTTCTTCTTCAGATTGATGTAAGGAACCGCTATCCTGCTATTAGAGACTCCTTTCGCAAGCCATTTCTTGTCATCCTTGAATATACCCTGACCTTTATCTCTTTGAAAATATTTCACAGCAAGGTTGCATGACGGGTATAAAAATGTTGTCTGAATTTTCTCAAAAACCTCTTTAAAAATCTGTTTTTGATCTTGGTCATCAATCGACATGGACACTTTATTGATTGCATTTGCTTCTTTTTGACGTTTGACCCACCGTATTACTGGTGTTATCACATCTTTATCTACATCTTCAATTATTTTAGCTAGCTTTTCTAAGTAGTCCCCATTTTCGTTTAATAAAGCCAGCAATGTTGGCATTTTACTATAAACACCAATAGCAGTCCTAACTTTTTCGTGCTCGTAGATTATGCATTCTATTTTTGTCCCACCATGTTCTAGTGGATTCACTGGAATACACGACACACCGAAACAACTGTATTCCAATTTATTTGTTAGAACTGGACACTTTAGTTTTCTAGAGACTGCCACAATGGCTTCTAAGGAATCATATTCACAAACAAAATACTTTATATCCATTTCTTCTAAAACTTGTTTTTGGACGTCGTTAACAAGAAGGGGCTGAAAATATCCTACCATGTCCATTCCTATAGTATCATTTCTGTCATAAATTATATTTTGATGTTTTTTTTTTCGTTTGGCTATGTCGTATTTTGTGCCACCACTGAAGATGACGTAGCATTTGACATCGTTGTCGACAAACTTACTAAGGGTGTTAATGATGTATTCTGCGTACCGATCGCAGTCTGGTCCGAGGACGAACTGGCACCCGCTGTTTTTGTACGTATCCCTGAAGAAGCTGTCTCCGTCGATGACAAGTTCGCAGTCTCCCAGGACGTGGGGTGAAGACAAATTCTTTTTGATGATGTACCGCCGCAACGACGTGAACTTCATCTCGTTGGGTCTGGAATAGTAACATCATCTATAAATATTTTATCGTAAACATGAGGATTTAGGAACTGTTGAGTCATTGTACTGGGAAGAGAGAATAGAATAGAATATACTTTATTGTACACCATAAAAATTACACATCTATTTTATAAGAAATCTTAATTATACGGGTACAAAGGCGGTCTTATCGCTGACAGCGATATCTACCAGACAACCTTTGGATGGACTGAGAGAACTTAGAATAAAAAAAGGGGGTAGGAGAGATTATAGAGACATTGTCATTATCAGTTTTCTAAAGTCTCACTGTAGGTAAATGTTCGGGAAGAAAGCACGTGTTAAAGTCTATGCATGCTCAATAATATGTCTTGGTCTCGACAACGATAAATCTAGAAAGATAACTAGGAACCCTCCGAAATTGGTAATTAATCATCTATATATTAACTGAAGATTCATTAAGGATATTGACTAGAATATGTCCGATATTTCACATTCCTGGCTGGTTAACTTCATAATTAAAATTTCTCCTCACACGGTGAAAATAAAAAGAAACATCGTGAAATGAAAACGCATGACTGAGCAAGCATGGTAGTCAATGGTCGTATCAGGGTCGTATCTATTTTTATTACCGAGGGGACTATATTAAAGAAGGATAAATTAGTACAATACTTATGCAATTGTTATTGTTATGGCTTAGTTCTAATAATAGACACCCCTTTTACATTAATATAAGCTAAACAGTACTGAGATTGTTTTGTAAATAACGGATAGAATTGGTTTATAAATCATACCTATTGGTTACTCTCGCAATCTACCTACAGTTATAATACACTTTGTTTATACATCTACCTCAATCACACTTGAGAACCTAAATTAAGTACCTACCTAAATCTTCTACTTTCGTGTCGATTAACTTAAACTGTAGTCTCAACCATTCAGTTTATCATTTACTCGGCAAACTCTGCCATTCGCTACATTCAAACCAGAAAGGTTCAGGTGGTCGGGCATGAAGGGTAGACAAGGAGGTGAACCATATCTTGCGAAGGGGCCGCACACTGGCACTGTGTTTTGGATGGGTCTATGATACTCCATTCGGCCCAATGGCGTAGCAACCGTAGGGCTAGGTAGGGCAGTGCAGCAATCGTCCATTGCTGCGTTGCATATCATATGTATTATTAATTAGTTTTGCTTTATTATGCCCTGCAGTGGGCGATAAGGAGCTAATACTGAAGAAGTTTTGCACATTTAAAGAATTAAGTTAAGTTTAAATAGGCCTCGAATTTAATTTGCCCCAGTGCCCTAAATTACATAGCTACGCCACTGATTCGGCCAGCTTATTTCTACAGCGGTCTACCTAAATAGTAAGAATACTGTCTTGTAAGTATAGGTACTTACAAGACAGTATTCTGTTATAATAAATAACAATAAATAAATTCACTAATTGACTCATTCAGTAGCAAAGATAGATAATAAATAAGGCCACCCATTGTATGTTTTTAGTATTAAGTTTCTTTTTTGTGGTTTGTTATGGTGTACAATATAGTGTACCTAACTATATAAATAAATAAATGAATGATGAAGCATCTAAAACTGTTTACCTGATAATGAATTCTTTGTTAACCCTACTGAGATCAATAGCTGGGCAAATAAAGCATAATACCTAACACAGCTGATAAACATACCTACCGAACTAAAATACCTATCACCTACCGAAAAAACACACAAAAGTTATTATACTAAATAGCAAATTAATAACATATATAAAACGTTTACGGAAATGAAAGTGTTATCTTACCTTGATAGTTGTTACCACTCCAAAGATAACTCGAAACGCAGATGCACTCCAAAGTATGATCTGATTAACTGGGACGTCCTGCACTGTCAAAACACAAAACATCGACTGCGAAATGAATGACGCAAGAAACTTTATGTATTAGTCATGTTTTATGCAGTGTAGCTATGTATAGTCGTGGACCTTGTAGTTCGAATCTCTGAAAAAGGCCCGACCATAGACTATATTGTATACTATACTTTTTTCATGCCAGTTAACCGGCGTAGGACAAAACCAACTAAGCCAATAAATGCTCAATATTTATTTGACTGTGAATGCTTGTTAGTGGTTTTCCAAAAAGTTCCAATTAATGTTTTACATGTCAAGTGCTATTTTCTTTAGATATCAAATTCTACATCAATAATTACTTGCTCCTCGTAGTAGTAGAGATCTGATCAATATAGCAACAAATATAAAATATAGGAATTATGTACAAGGAGGCGGAGCAGATAAAGAAGGGTAAAAATTGGTTGTCTGTAAAGTCGGTTTACGGACGATAGTTTAACGTGACAAAGTTACATACATAACGATACACTTACGGTATTGTAACGTTACGATTATAACGTTACAATGAGCGTAACGTTATATTGAATCATCCTTTTTCGTACGTGCAGCCGGCGTTCATCGATTTATTAGACGTAGTCACGTCAAAAAATTGGTTGTTTGTAAAGTCGGTTTACGGACGATAGTTTAAAGTGACAACGTCATAACAAAACATTGATGAAATGATTGCATACTTAACGATACAATTAACGTCATTGTAACGTTACGATTATAACGTTACAATGAGCGTAACGTTACATTGAGTCATCCTTTTTAGTACGTGCAGCCGGCGTTCATCGATTTATTAGACGTTGTCACGTCAAAAAAAACTAATTTTAAATTGGTAGATGCTATTTAAACGACTTGTTGTATAAAATACCTACTCTTTTCTAAAATACAATAGTTAACAACCAATGTACAATAAATATTTGATTTTATGATTTTTTTACATCCCGATGATGATACGTTGTTTTTTAGTACCAAATATTATTTTATTTATTAGGCCTTGGTGCGAGTTTTTTAACGTACTCACTCGTGGTAACGTAAACGATCTCTTATGTCAAAATGTAAACAAAAAAAGAGGTTTCTTCTTACCGTCCCCAGACGGCGCTTATCCAATTTCAATACAAATTGACGTTTACGTTGACGCTATTGAGCGTGAGTAAAAACTCGCACTAAGGCCTACGTTTTCAAGTGACGTCCGTGATGTCTATAGGTGACAGAGCAGTGTGACAGTTTTTGGCGGGATTTTTTCGAGTTAAGTTCAGCGGCTGTTAATATTATTTGCAAATTGATCTCTAGTGGATATTGTGATATAAAATTGGTGTAGTTTTGTGTCTCAACTGTGTAGGTACGCAACTGGACAATATGTGAAATCATTGCCAGAAGCGATCTGGGGATAGTGGAGCGGAGTATTTTATTGTAGTATTGACTACCTCTGCAAGGCTTATTGGAAAGGCTGACTCTATACAATTTGCTGCCAAATACTCCAAAAGAGGCTTGGGTCTAGTATCAAGCCGCATGATGAGAGGGTTAAAAGTGGTTAAAGCTGGTAGGGGATGGGTCCCTGATTAAAACACTAACACTCTTATTACAAGGTATTTCATATTTTTCGAGAAAATAACAAAAAATGTTTCTAACCTCAATCAGATAAACAGTGAAAACGAACGTCAAAATGGGCGATTGACAGCCAAAACAGTACCGGTATATTGTCTGTGGCGCAATATTTCGAGCAAAATTGTTAAAACAGAACGTAAAAAAAAAACTATGGTTTTTGCGTCATGGGTGACGTGTGTCAGTGTCATTAGTTCTCGTTCATTCCGTTTCTCCCCGAGTCGCGTGAATGTGCTTTTTGTGTTTTTTGGTGTTTTTGTGGTTAGTGTACCCCCACTTCATAGTTAAAATAGGTCGAATCTGTTCCAAAACCGAACTGGGGCACCCCGACTTCACGTAGTCTTTTGGCTGCTACCCCTAGAGTGTTTATAATAAAACCGGAGACGCGAAGGGAGAGCAACTCCCGCCCGCTGTATCAAAGCATAGGCACCCGTGCGAGCCGTAGCGGGTGAGGCTGGTCGAGAAGCAACTTTTTAGTGTTTTGAGGTTAGGTTACAATAACTTGTTTTTCTCAGGAACGGTGCATTACCTTGTAATGGGAGTGGTGCCAGGGAGGAGGGGTAGCCCCGCCCACCCCGTACCCCCCCCCTCCCTCCCCCCTCCGAATGCATCTTGATACTAAATTTTACCCCCAAAAGACATTAGAATCTGTTACGTCCGCATTCTAATGCATACCAAATATTGTTAATTGCACTAAAGACGAGGCGGTATGGTCCATGACTTTAGCCTGCCCGAGTAGTGTGAAGGTAAAAAAAAATCTATGGGTGATTATGTCAGTCTTACTGTCATGTCATTGTCATTGAGAATTTCTAACAATCTCTGTTTTTGTTTTGATTGCTCGATTCCGCCAAATTTTAAATAATTTATCCAGAAAATCAATAAAATATGTCAACAATCTGACAATATCATGTTTTTAGATTCATTCAAAAATATTGATATACTTATAAATGGAACAAGAGAAGAGCGGTGAGCGAGAAGCTATAGAAAAATTTGATATAAAGTTAAAATCAAAGCCGAAGGATGGTGTCATACTACAGCTGCATCACACGGTTCGCGAATCCAATGGGGAATGCCGCAGAATACGATTCGCTACGGGTGTGTTCGACGACAGCCATGACAAACTGGCGTGTGCGGACAACGCCGGCAACATTTTTATTTTGGACTTTTCCGACCTAAAATTCTGGAAATTACCTGGAAAGGGACCATGCACTGCATTACAATTCGTGCTGAACAGACAAGACACGCTGATAGTTGCCATGGCGAAGAAGTACGAGATGAACTTTCTGGACATCGAGACAGGGCAAATCTCTCTCACACTGCCGGGGCACACAGCACCTGTAAGACACATTTCCTTCTCTCACCATGTCAAAACGAAGAACCTTCTCACAGCAAGCCCTGTAGAAGCTATTCTATGGGAACTACTCAACTATACCAAGTATTTCACCCTGAACACATACTTGGGTGCTCAAATCCAGCAAATAATGTTTTCTCCTGCTGGGGACTTCCTTGTAGCATGTTTTCAAAATGACACGGTTCAGATTTGGAAACATGAGAACATGAAATCTGTGAAGCAGATAATACCAAGTGAATTGAAGCATATGAAAAGTATTGCTTTCACCATGAATGGTCGTGCAATGGCCATGGCTGGGCTCGCACAGACGTTAATACTGTTCAGTATGGATACTTGGAAGGCTCTCAAGACAATAAACCTGTCTAAGTACAATATATCTGGTGCTCATCAAATAGCATTTATTCCGCAGATATTTGATGGTGGAGCAAACAAAATCCTTGCTATATTAAGCAGTGATTGTATACTTTATTTACTAGATTTAGAGTCATTAAATATAATACATATTATACATCCAGAATCATCTGGTATTCGTAGGTTTGTTGTCAGTCCTACTGGAAAATACTTCCTATGTATACTGCAACTTGGTGAAGTCAATATCTACAATTGTTCATTTGTAATGGATTCAGTTCAAAACTGTCAAAACGTTGTAGTAGAAACTATGAGGAAGGAGATCCCGGGTACCTCAACATTTAAAGCCCGTTCTCAGGAACAAACTCATTCAAAGTTCCAAATTGAAGAAAAAATGCGAGTTTGTATGGACAGTGCTAGATTAAGGCGAATATTGATGCAATATGGTGAATATCCCGACAAGTTCCGCTCCATCATCTGGAGATCACTGTTGGATACTCCACGGAATAAAGCTGCCTATTCTTCGCTTCATAATAAAGGCATTCATCCAGCTTACAAAGATATTGAGAAGCAGTTTACTATCCACAGTGCCGTGACATTGAAAAGCCTGAAACGTCTGCTGTCTTGCCTCTCTCACTGGTGTCCATTATTTGGTGTGATGAAGTTCTTGCCTGGTTTTGTATTTCCATTTGTGAAAGTACTTCAAAAAGATCCTCTTTTGCTATTTGAATCTGTGGCCAGTGTTTTATGCAATTACTGTCAGCTATGGTTTGAGTATGCTCCATTCCCTCCAATAAGTGTGCTGGCCATTGTTGAAAATATTCTAGCTGAGCATGATCAGCCACTGTTGAATCATTTCTGTGAAGTTGGCATCACAAGTCAAACATATGCTTTGAAAATACTAGAAACAGCTTTCAGTGAGGTACTAACATGCTCCGAGTGGCTGATACTGTGGGACCATGTACTTAGTAATGAGCCAGCATTCATTCTCATGGCTGTAGTGTCATACAACATTGTGCAAAGAAATGCATTGAAGAGGCTAAAGTCTCATGAACAACTTGAAAATTTCTTCCACATGCAGAACCCTATTGACAAGAAAACTTTCCTGAAGAAGGCTTATGTGCTATTAAATGAGACACCAGAGGACATACACCCCAGAAGATTTTTCAAACCTTTTATGTCACTGGAAAAAGGAGGATGCTATCAGCAATTCATTGGATACCCAAAAGCAACTATTTGTCTCAAACTAGCAAAAAAGGACAGGAAGAAATGTTTAAAGACTGAAAATTACACTTTAAAAGAATTAACTGCTAAGACTCAAGAAAAGGAAATTAATAATAGAGCAAAACATGAGCTGTCTGATAGTAAATCTGTGAATAGTGATGAGGATAGTATGCAGGACGTCTGTATTGAAAAACATAAGAAGACAAAAAAGAAAATACGCAACCAAGCACTGAATAGAGGGGATTGCGGCAGAAGGGAAGCAAGAGAAGAATTGATTGAAAGTATTATCTATCCTGCTACAATACATCTACAGAGAAATAAAAGTACGGAAGAAAAAGTCAATAAAAAGAACAAAGACGCTAATAAGCATTCAAGATCAAAAACAAAAAAAAAAGAATACAGAACTGAATCTTTAGAGAAAGAGGTTGAAAAATTAATAAGAACTTACACTAATTCTGATCTGTCTGATACTTGATTAATATAATATGTAATATAGGTGAGAACAAAATATCATAGTATATTTAAATATTAGTTTATTGTATCACTACCCGCTAGTTAGGTTCTGCATTAAACAATTTTATTTGTATTAAAATTATAAGTTTTTATTCTTTCTTAGAAGGTCTTGGTATAGTTGACTTGATATGACTGAACTTCTTTTTTGATGAACTGAGACTAGGGCTTGCTTCCATGTTTGATCGAGGGGTGCGTACTGGCGTTACTATTTTTGGCTTGAATAGACCTGCAAAAATTTAGACGAAGAGGGTGGTCAAAGAGAGAATTTTGTAAGCTGAAGTTTATTAGTTACTAGCTGTGCCCGCGGCTTCGCTCCCATCATCTGTCTGACAAACGTACCCTACTTACCTTCCTGTCTACCCTACTTACCTACCTACCATTTTTGTTTCTATACTCATCATTCTTTCGCGGAGAATCTTAACACCGCCATTCGGAAAATGACTTCAAAATCTTCAAATGCACAACGCCATCTATCGAATATCGAGTTCGACTGTCCGAGTATCTGAATTGCGTGTGTTGTGATAATTTTACATCTAACTTTTGATAGAGTAAACCGATTGCGATGAAACAAAAACTAAGTAATTCTTAAAGTTAACAACAATTTTTATGTATAAAAGTTATTTACATTGGTTTCGTACATCATCACGTGATGCGAGCACAAATAAACAGACAAAAATGTCCATCCTTTAACACCCTGGCTATTGGCAAATATGTACAAAAATTACTTTTCTACAGATTTATTATGTATTGATATTGTTATTTTTTCATCAAACATTATCATGGATGCATCGTCTCTGTCTACGGGATGCATTCAATTGCGCCTGTTGGCGGCACGGATTACGGTCTAGTTGCCATACTTTTGTACCTACCGGCACAGATAATATATTACTAGCATACAGATGCCTCATCTATACTAATATTATAAAGAGGTAAAATTTGTAAGTTTGTATGTAGGGGTTACCCCCTTACAAATTTTTACTCAGGAACAACTGGTTGGAATTGAAAAAATATTTTTTTATCGAGGCAGGTTATAGGCTATATAACATCACGCTACGACCAATAGGAGCGGAGCATAAATGAAAAATGTTGCAAAAACGGGAAAGAATATTACTTTTTGAGGGCTTCCGTTGCGTGCGCTGCGTAAACGGTTTCAGTTATGTAATCATGTAGGTAGGGTAGGTGTAGGGTATGTGTAGGGTAGGGTAGCTAGGATAGGGTAGGTACGTAGCCAGTCGACGGGAGCGAAGCCGCGTGGGACAGCTAGTCTCATACAAAGAAACCGTGCCATTATACCGATTATTTTTTGTAAATCGATTGTGTTCCGTTTCACGGCGATAGATAGATCACCATCTATATCCGTGGAACAGCACCCAACGCGATCGATGTACAAAAAAATAATCAGTACAGTACGTCGGCACGGTTTCTTTGTATGGGATGAGACACCACAGCTACCGGTAAAAACTACAAGCGCTAAAAAGCGCAGAGCATTTTTTTTTATTACGGTATGTGCGCATTTCAGCATTCTACGTAAATGTAGCCTATGGCTTCAAAGACATTGTTATTTGTTAAACTACAAACATTACAATGAAAACTCACAGTTCAGTTTACTCCTCGCATCTTTAGCCTTATCAAAGTTCGTACTTGGAGAAT
This sequence comes from Orthosia incerta, assembly GCA_948252205.1. Taxonomy (NCBI): domain Eukaryota; kingdom Metazoa; phylum Arthropoda; class Insecta; order Lepidoptera; family Noctuidae; genus Orthosia; species Orthosia incerta. Next base: position 23,391,652 of record OX411759.1, on the reverse strand, counting down.
CCTTTTTCCCTCTAAAAAGATTCGGTGATATACGCCGCAATCGGGAGGTTAACTTGCTTTCTTTCTGTCCTGATTTAGGCGCTAAATTGGATGTTGAAGCGCTTTCAAATCGCTTCAAGCGGCTTTTTGTGAAGTCATCCTTGGCAGTTCCTATGCCAGACAGATTTGGGCTTGATGCAAATTGAGCTTTGGAGGATTCTGGACACTGTAATGGACAATAACAGAATATTTATATTGCAGTTCGTATATATTTATATTCTTCTAATATACGCGACAAGACGCACAATGTCTCACGTCTCCAGAAACTAGCACTGAGGCTTCTGACCTCGAACAGAGGCGCAGATACCCCTCAGTAGCTGACTTTAAAATGAAAATTTACGTTTAGACGTAATTTTTGAGGTTTATTCGTTTATCATAGTATGATTAATTTGTAAAGTTATGTCTAACACGGACAAAAAAAACCGGCCAAGTGCAAGTCGGACTCGCGAACGAAGGGTTCCGTACCATTATCGCATAAAACGGCAAAAAAATACACGTTTGTTGTATGGGAGCCCCATTTAAATATTGATTTTATTCTGTTTTAAGTATTTGTTTTTATAGCAGCAACAGAAATACATTATCTGTGAAAATTTCAACTAACTAGCTATCACGGTTCATGAGATACAGCCTAGTGACAGACGGACCGCGGAGTCTTAGGAATAGGGTCTCGTTTTTACCCTTTGGGTACGGAACCCTAAAAATGACAATCGCACTAAAACCGGGCCTATTTTAATGAAATTGTTAGGTACATTAAATTATTATCACTTGGCCGGTTTTTTTAAAGTCATACAAAGGAAAGTACAAAAACTACAAATTTTGATGCTCGTGGGTGTGAAACGACTGCGCGGTTTGTTTGCCTTAAATCGGAAACAAAGGGCGAGCTTGGTGCTAAACAGGCATTTCTAGTGAGTGAGTACAATCATAATCCAATCAAGAAATGGAGCCCGCTATAATACCAAACAATCGGCAAGTGTAAAAATCAATTCAAGTTAAACTTTTGTTTTAATACGAGTACCTTCAGCAATGAAATCTTGGAGACGTCCAGCGTCAGCGAAGACATCGAGGAGTCATGCTTGCCATCCTCCATGAACTCTCTTATAACGTGTGCTAGCTTATTATGCAGCTCTTCAGCCGCTTTCTCCGCTGCGATCAAACTTTCTAGTAGGGTACTTTGCGAAGCTTGGATTGGGCTGAAAATAATAAGGCAGTTTTTGATATGAATTTTACATAAAGACAACATCGGTCCTGTTGTCCCCGAAGGTTTAGTCAGCAGTAGTTAGTGCACCTATCACTTTGAAAAAGAAGGATAATGGCCCGTTATGTATATAAATTGTAGTTCTAAAAACTAAAAAACACGCTTTAATGGTAAATTGAACTAGAAAGTCGCTAATCCTGAAGATCTTGGTAAGGCAAAACAAACACACAAACAATTTAAACGCGCCCGGTAGAATCAACTTTCATTATTTGTAAATTTTAATTTTTCGAAAAGTCTAAAGTCCGCTTATTGGCCTAGTTGAATAAACTTATTTGACTTTGGCTTTGACTTTGACATTGAAATTATTGCATTGTCATCGGTCCTTGTTAAGTGTGCAAAGTTTCAAATCAATCCCACGTTTTGAAAGGGGTGAAAATCACGTTCAAAGATTCCGTTACATTGATACATAGATACATACCAAGCTAATAAAAACGTGTTATAAAGTAGGGGAAGTTTGTCTATGTTGACAGATGAGAACTGCTAGGGACGTATTACAGTTCGACCAACTTAACTGTGAATTATGAGTGGCGCTGTTCGTCACCATTTCACAAAAAATAAACAAAAACCGATCTTATGTCCCATTCAAAATGTAAGTTTCAAAAACGTTCGTTTCACAGATAAGTTGGTAGGAGTGTAAGTATAACGCAGACAGAGAAAACTATAGACAAATGGTTGCCGTGCCGCATGTGCGATAGAACGATATGTAGATGGTATTGCCATATCAAAGCTTTTACCCCGATTTTTAGCAATCCCAGAATCAGGGCTTGAAGTCCATAATTAGTCTAAAGAAATTTGTGATTAACTAGCTGGACCTCGCGGTTTTACCCGTTACATTCATTTATTTGAGATCATAAGGTTATGGAATGATATTATGAGTGTGATGTGATTATCATTGCCTACGCATTATGAATTTATGAAAAACAATAAACAACATTCAATTTAAATTTTCTCTGTTTACGATGTATAAGGTTTAGATTACCTTGATGTTTTGTTTCGAACCCTGACACTGCCAGGAGTGGATGATACCGTGTATGTACTCTGCCTGCGACACATGATCTGCGGTAAATCAAATAAGTTTTCATTACATAATTTCTAACTACGTTTGTCGGCACATAACTTAGCAAGAGTGCGTTAGATGCGCACAAGTCGTTTTTAGGTCTCTTTGAGATTGGACGATGCAACAAACGTAAGCAAGTGAAAGAGGTATCTTCTACTTCAACATAGACATAAAAATGACAACTGCGCCGGATCTTGCAGTCACCTTCCGAGACACAAAGATCCGCTGTGTGACTAGGTAGTATACTAAGAATACTGGCTCTATAAGGCCACCATTCAGACAAAAAAAAAACCAAATCAAAATCCCTAGTGGTGGTGGCTGAGCGATTTCTTGTTATAGAGAAAAAGAAATAAAGGACCTACAGAGAACTGCACCAGGTTTGTCTTCTGTATGACTATTTTCCATAGGTACGTGAGTTTTCTAAAAAGATTTTTTGAACAACGAACGATATTCAACAACGATAATTCTTTGTCAGACTTCGGAAAAATCGAGAGTGATATTCAAACCTTCTTTTCTTTACTCTCATCAGCAGACACATCAGTGAGGTCAGCCTTCTGCAACGGCCCAGGATCAGGCAGAGGTTGGTCACATTCCCTCTTATTTCCCGTGAGGGTATCCAGAGACCGGTACCGCGTAGGCGTCTCGATTTTGACCGGGAAATCCCTGAAAATAAGTAGAGAATTCGTCCCCGTTCAATGTCAATAAACCGTAAGAAGTTTTACTAACATTGAACAATTCTAAATACCAAAACAATTTAATATACTAGTAGTAGTAGGTAATAAGACTGTTTTAAGTAGGTATAGTATTATTATGTTCATTACTCATTGTTTAGTTTTAAGTTGCTGTATATTTTCTTTTATGGGGATAACATTATCAGTCTATCGCTCAGTGATAAAGCCCCATAAACAAGTAAATATTAAAAAATAATAAATATTTTGTTTTCATAGCCACACGCACATTGAATGTAGATGTTGTGTTGTTGTTGTTGATATTGTTGTAATCGTAGTACCTATCTCACTTATAACTAGGTAAGTAAGTAAGTAGGTATAAGTACTAACAAATACCTACTTACTGGAAGAAGGTATCACAGTATTTTTGTTTCAGAAACATTTCTGTTTTCATTTTGTGCTATTTCACGCGCCGCCCTCTTCTTCCTCCTCCCTCACACCCGGACGTCCCGCAAGCACAGTGCACACTCTTCAAAGATCGCGGTCAACTGAGCTTGCTATATATGTAGTACTAGCTGTGCCCGCGGCTTCGCTCCCGTCATCTATCTGCCAGCCCTACCCTACTTACCTTCCTGCCTACCCTACTTACCTACCTACCAATATATTTTCTCTAGTCATCATTCTTTCGCGAAGAATTTTATCATCGTCATTCAGAAAATGACTTCAAATGCACAACGCCATCTATCGAATATCGAGTTCAACTGTCCGAATATCTGAATTGCGCGTATTGTGATAAGTTTACTTCTTGATCACTTTAAATTCATCTAACTTTTGATATAGTGCACCGATTGCGATGAAACAAAAACTAAGTAATTCTTCAAGCTACGCTCAATTTTTATGTATAAAAGTTATTTACATTGGTTTCGTGCATTTCACGTGATGCGTGCACAAATAAACTGACAAAAATACCAAAAATGCCGGCAATAGGTTCTGTTGGTTATCCTTTAACACCCTGGCTATTTTTTTTGGAAATATTTTCGATGTACTTAAATTACTTTTCTACAGATTTATTATAAGTATTGATGATAAATGCTTGCGATATTATTTGCGTAATGTGATCGCCATGCTATATAGTATAGCATTAGGTCCTTTGCTCTCTATATAGCACAATACCTAGTATAGTCTGAAAGCCGCTTACTCTCATACAGCTTCTCGTTAGTTACCAACTTCATTCACCTCAATATTAGGTATAATAGCTACCATCCTAATATTCGTATTTTCTGGGTCCCCTAGTCGACGGCACGAACTATTTTGTGCGCGGGGTTAAATGCACGCTATCTCATCCGCCAACACGTGCGAAAGAGATAGATGCTGTGATGAGCAGTAAGAACGTAAGAAGCTAGTGTGCGTACGAATTAACACTTTTGCAAGATTGTAGCGAAATGGATGATGATTTAGGACGAAAACGAGCGCGCGAAATTTTATAAACAGGCCTTTAGCATTCTAGATATCATGTAAAAACGAATAAATGTATATTTTCAAAATAATATTATTTGCATTGTTGAACTACTAATCTATCCCTGTATGGTGGCCGTTTTTCAATTTTCCTTCATCTTATGGTATTTATTTCCGCCCAAAGATGCGTTAAAATTTGTGTTGAAATAATATGGAACTTAGGACGCTCATAACATTCATATATTTATTACTTTTTTGTTTCCATTAAGGGCTAGATAATGATGAGAAAAATTTATATAATTTTTATTTTGAACGTACATCGTCAAACAGTGGAGTAATCGCCACTACGTTTACTACGTTTGTATGGAAGAATGATCGACTAGTGTAACCTTAATTATAGGCTCGCGGTTGACTACTATCTCGCCTTATGTTAAGCGATCAATGTAATGAATGATGATGAATAAATAATACTTCTATACTAATATTATAAAGAGGTAAAGTTTGTGAAGTTGTAGGGGGTAATCTCTGGATCAACTCAACCGATTTTGAAAATTCTTTCACCAGTAAAAAGCTACATTATTCCTGAATGTCATAGCCTACAAGGTATTTAAAAAAAATAAAGATCCTTGTGAAAATTGCAATAATATAACCCAAAGTAGCAAAAACTGGCTATAAAATTCATTCTTTGGCGTGCGCTGAGAAAACTATTGATGATACATCAAAAATATTAGGTAGGTAGGTAGGGAAGGGTAGGGTATGGAAGGTAGGTTAGGGTAGGCAGGGTAGCCAGTTGACGGAAGCGAAGCCGCGGGGGTCAGCTAGTTCATTATAAAACAATCCTTCTTAAGATTTTCTAGTCACAACCTACCGTTTCTCTGGCGTCTTCAATTCAACCATGCTAGCAGACTTATTTTCTATAGCTTCCTTATGACTCTCGACGTCCGAATCGTTGTGTTGCTTGATGCATCTGATCATCTCATGAAGCTCCTTCGAGAGACGCTCGCGGTGACTCTTCGGGAGAGAGCCGAGTAGGGAGCATCCAAATTCCTAATAAAGGAAATAAATAATTTTATGTTTTGTTATGAAGTGTAGAAAAAAAATATGTTGTAAGGGTTCCGTACCCAAAGGGTAAAAACGGGGCCCTATTACTAAGACTCCACGATCCGTCTGTCTGTCTGTCTGTCCGTCTGTCACCAGGCTGTATCTCATGAACCGTGATAGCTAGACAGTTGAAACATTCACAGACGATGTATTTCTTTTGCCGTTATAACAGCAAATACTAAAACAGAATTGTTGGGCCGGCGCTAAGGTAAACAAAACATGATTATGAACTACGATCTCGCCCGGCCCTTCAGTCTCAGCCCGGTCGCGGTACTGTATAAGTGTATGTGTGTATCCAATGTAAAAGAAATTAATAGACATTACCTCGATAGAAACTGTTTAATTATTTAACCAAAAACCGACGACACTAAGAACCCAACATTGGTGACCACCGTCGTGCAATTATTCATTTTTGATATTAGTATATGGACAGATCAATTAGAAGACAAGTTTAATCGTGAAATATAGTGAAGTGTATGAATGCAACATATGAACGGACAGAGTTCAGTGACACAAGTTTTATAAGTATTTCTAAACACGCCGCGTAACAGACACTAGATACAATGGATAACCCAAATCAACAAGGTCAAAAACCAATCAACCACCAAGCTCGGACATTCAAACAAGCGGGGACCTAGCCGGCATCAGCGTGTCCTCGAAAATACCTGAATTTTGGACTGATTTGCCGAGGCTGTGGTTCGCCCAGTTTGATGCGGTGATGGACCCCCAAAAGCAAGGTGACGCAGCGAAATACAACATGGTTGTTGCAAAATTAAGTCGTGAGGCTCTACAACAAGTAAGCGATTTGATATATTTACCTCCAGCAGATAACAAGTTTGTTACAATTAAGGAACGGCTATTGACAACTTTTGAAGAGAGCGCCGAGAAGCAATTCGACAAGCTCGTAGGTGAGATGGATCTAGGGTCCCAGCGCCCGTCACAGCTTCTAAGAAGGATGTCGGCACTGGCTACCGTGTTATCTGTAGCGCCGGATATGAAATAGGATAATTTAGCTAAATTGGCTGATAAAATTATAGAAAATATGCGAACGGGAGAAGTGGCCGCCGTCGCATCTGCCGCGCCGACACCGGATATATCAGACCAGTTAAGACAGATGACCAGGGAACTGCAGCAGTTGCGTCTAGAATTGAACGAGATTAGAGGAAGGAACGTGAATAGAGGAGGAGCATGGAATCGACAAAGGTCGAGATCACAATCTCGAGGGCAACCGAAAATTTCAGGAAGCCCCGGATGGCTGTGCAGGTACCACTACCGTTGGAGGGACCGTGCCAGGATGTGTGAGCAGCCCTGCAGCTGGAAGAAACCTGGAGCAGTGGCTCCGTCAGAAAACTAGATGCCGTGCAGTCCAGCTCGGTGGGGGACTGCAGGCAGTTAGGCGCAAATCACCGTTTGTGTGTAATGGATAGAAAGACTAGAACTCGTTTCCTGGTGGACACGGGCGCCAACGTTTCGGTTCTACCGGTGAGTTATTTTAAGTGTGAAAATTCATTATCTGATTACAAACTTTATGCGGCAAATAACACCGAAATTAGAACATACGGAGTTAAGACGTTAGAATTAAATTTAGGATTACGTAGAGCGTTCAAGTGGACTTTTATTGTATGTGAGGTCAAGCAGGCCATTTTGGGCGCTGACTTTATTGAACATTACAAATTAGTTATAGATTTATATCATAAGAGACTTGTTGATTGCGTTACGAATTTGCGCACGGATGGGTCTATCATACAGTGCGTCGATCCTTCTATTAAGAGTATACTAAATAACAATCCGTACAGTGACCTTTTAGAGGAATTTTCAGATATAACGAAGCCAGTCGCTTATAGGGACATTCCGTCGCATTCCGTCTATCATCATATAGTTACTTCCGGTCCGCCAGTATATGCGCGCCCGCGACCGCTACCGCCAGACCGCTATAAGAAAGTTAGAGACGAGTTTTGTACCATGCAAGAGCTGGGGATCTGTAGGCCAGGGCAAGGTGAATGGGCTAGCCCTTTGCATGTAGTTCCTAAGAAAGACGGTCAGATACGTCCCTGCGGGGACTACAGGGCCCTTAACGCGATAACGAAACCGGACCGATACCCTATACCTAGGCTGCAAGAATTTACGTATATGTTGCCAAATAAACGCGTATATACACGATTAGATATAAATAGAGCTTACCACAATATAGCTGTGGCACCTGAAGATATTGAGAAAACTGCCATTACTACTACGTTTGGCCTCTATGAATTTCCACGTATGAGTTTTGGATTAAGGAATGCCGCACAGACATTCCAAAGATTCATGGACCAACAAGTTTTGAAAGGTATAGAACGAATGGGAATGTCGGACGAAGACGCTGAGTCAACGATCTTTTGTTATATAGATGATATTTTGCTGACATCTAAAAATATAAATATCCATAAATTACACTTAAGAGCGCTTTTCAAAAGGTTACATGAGTTCGGCATTACTATTAATTTAACTAAATGCATTTTCGGTCAGACAGAGGTCGAATTTTTAGGGTACACCGTTTCGGAAAAAGGTATCAAACCAACAGCTGATAAGATAAAAGCAATAACTGAGTACCCCAGGCCAGATACGGTTGAACAGCTTAGGCGTTTTATGGGAATGATTAATTTTTACAGGTCGCACTTGCCCAACGCAGTCATACACCAGGCGGAACTAAACAAATTTTTACATAATACTAGGAAAAAAGATCAGACGCAAATCGTGTGGGACAAAAAAAGTGTAGACGCATTCGAGCAGTGCAAGGTAAGCCTAAAGAGCGCCGTTACACTGTCGCATCCAAGTGCAGACGCACCATTAGCTCTCATGACAGACGCATCTGACACATGCGTCGGAGCTGTATTACAACAAAAAATCAAAGGAAACTGGTTACCAATAGGCTATTTTTCAAAAAAACTATCGGATTCGCAGCAAAAGTATTGTACGTATGACAAAGAATTGACTGCAATTTATCTAGCTATGATACATTTCAGAAGTTTAATTGAAGGCCGTCAGTTTACTATTTTTACGGACCACAAGCCACTCATCTTTGCTTTCACGAAAATAGGAACAGATAAAGAAATACCTAGAAGGGCCAGGCAACTGTTATATATCAGCGAATTCACTAGCGATATACAACACATAAGTGGCTCAGATAACGCAGTGGCGGACGCGTTATCGCGGGTTGAGTCCATTTCTGGCCCTACGACGATAGATTACAATGAATTAGCGCAAGCACAGGTAGCCGAAGCTCTAGTGATAACAAAATTAAACAGCAATTTAGTGTTCAAACATGTTAATGTAACAAATTCTAATAATCAAGTGTACTGCGAAATGTCCACGGGCAATGCACGACCTTATTTACCTTCTAATTTTCGAAAACTAGCCTTTAATAGTATACACAACATAAGCCACCCTGGCGCTCGTACCACCCGTAAGATGATGACAAAGAGATTATTTTGGCCAGAAATGAACAGGGATATTAATCATTGGACTAGGACTTGCATTTCATGTCAGAAGTCTAAAGTAGATAGACACACAGTTTCAGGTTTATCCAAGTTCCCACCGTGCACGAGATTTGAACACATACATACGGACATTGTGGGCCCGTTGCCTTCCTCGAAACATGGATATCGTTATTGCATTACAATTATAGACCGTTTTACGCGTTGGCCTGAGGCCACTCCAGTCTCAGACATATCAGCGGATACGGTATCTAGGGTTATCTTTGAGCAGTGGATTTGCAGATTTGGCTGCCCAAGTAGAATTACAACGGATCAGGGAAGGCAGTTTGAGAGCGACCTTTTTAATGCATTAATGAAACTAGTTGGGGTGCAAAGGATACGAACTACCCCGTATCATCACCAAAGTAACGGGTTAATTGAAAGATGGCACCGTTCTTTAAAAAATGCGTTGACCGCTCGACTGTCGGCCGACAGAGACTGGGCAGAAGAGTTACCGATGGTTTTGTTAGGTTTACGAGCAGCAAGTAGGACAGATACAGGCATAAGTGCAGCGGAAATGGTATATGGAGAAACAATCAAACTTCCAGGCGATTTTTTTCATGTAGATAATAGAAAGATTACGGACGAACATGTTTTGCTAAAACAATTACGACACACTATGGGTAAAATAAGGCCTCAGTCGCGAGCGGATAGCGACTCGCGAAAAATATTTGTTAGTAATAGTTTGATGTCGTGTGCGCATGTATTTATTCGAAACGATACTCTAAAAAAATCTTTGTGTCCCACGTACGATGGCCCATACCACGTATTAAGCAGAAATGATAAAGTCTTTAAAGTAAGGCTACCCAATAGAATCATACAGGTGTCTATAGATAGGCTCAAACCGGCATATATATTAAATGAGGAAGAAGACCTTGATGATAAATCATGTTTAGATAGTAATTTAGAAGTAGGAAACAATGCTAGCAAAATTAAGGAAACCAAATCGCCCTCGCTTGATACTAGAACCACACGCTTCGGTCGGCACGTAAAGCCACCGGTACGATTTTTAATGTAGTAACCCACTTACATAAAACTACTAAAAATGTGAACATTGGCATACTTATTGAGAAAACATTGTTCAGATCAACAGGAACAATGGTATGGTTACATATATGTAAGTGTGTATTGTATAAGTATGTTTGCAGTTAATTAGTATTTAGTAACGTAGTTTTTTTTTTTTTTTTTTTTAGTAACGTAGTGTTTTATATTAAATATTCATACTTGTAGTAAATGAATAGGTACTGTGCGCTTATTCCGAGTTTTATTTTATTGTTTTCATTGTACTCTCTCGTGATAATGTAAACAATCTCTTATATCGAAATGTATACAAAAAAAGAGGTTTCTCATTACCGTCTCCAGACGGTGCTTATCCAGTTTCAATACAGATTGATGTTTATGTTAACGCGATTGAGTGTGTACTCACACTAAGGCCTCTGATTGTACTACGGTAACATGATAAATTAAACAACTTGTCCTATTCTAAATAAGTTGTAACATGATACGATGTTTATGTCACACATTCGTAGAAGGCAAACATTCAAATCATCAATTAAGCCCATCTGTAACTAGCAGCATCTTGTAACTAAACAAATTTCTGTGTGCGTTGTGCGCTCAAATATAAATGTTAGAACTTTTGTAATTAATTATTTGTACTGATAATATTTTATTCTGTAATTTTATTTTCATTTTTGACAAGGGGAGGATTGTTGGGCCGGCGCTAAGGTAAACAAAACATGATTATGAACTACGATCTCGCCCGGCCCTTCAGTCTCAGCCCGGTCGCGGTACTGTATAAGTGTATGTGTGCATCCAATGTAAAAGAAATTAATAGACATTACCTCGATAGAAACTGTTTAATTATTTAACCAAAAACCGACGACACTAAGAACCCAACAAGAATAAAATTAATATTTACGTGGAGCTCCCATACAACAAACGTGATTTTTTTGCCGTTTTTGCGATAGTGGTACTTAAGGAACCCTTCGTTCGCGAGTCCAACTCGCACTTGGCCAGTTTTTTTAAAATTGATATTCGAATAGTCGACTTACATAATACCTACTTTAATGAAGCTAATCTATCAGTGTATCTGTACGGGACGGACGTGATCGCCTGAACTTTTTGGAGGTTGTAAGGCTCCTGCTCAAAGCGCGTTGACGCCCCTGCACCTATAGTTCTTTCTTGCTGGAAAATCAGGAGCCCTGGAGCCTGTTGTGGTCCGTTCTATATTTGTTGGTGAAGGTCTGACGTTCAGGAAATGAAACACTGTATTCTTCTTAATGCTGTGCGATGTTCTTTGAGGTTTTCGTTAGGTAAAGTTGCGTGGATTTTGACTTGTTAGAAATATGGCTACTAGAAAATGACTACAAAAATGGCTACGAAGTGAACGCCGCGCATGCGTCCTATTTAACCACCAAACTTGACCGTAACGAGCGCCTTGAATTTGCGCACGCGCCGATCTTTATTTACACAATTTTTAAACCTAGATCTTAGCTAAGAATCGACAGAACCTCCCCTTTCCCTGAAGGTATCACGAAGTGTGATACCTTGTTGGAAGCGCCTTGGGACGGCCTTTCCAACGAACCCTTGACCAGGTTCCTAACTGGTGTCCCTGGAGAGATTCTCCAAGAAGAATGAGGAATGAGAGGATTTTCCGTCGATTTTGGGACTTATGGGCTATTATTTTCTAGACTATACAACTTAGTACTAGAACACTATGCGGGTCTTGTATTTACATCTTTCAGGCGCTCAGCCGCCTGGAAGTGTCAGACTCAACAAACAGTACTAATTTTACACATAAAAGGTTATGTACTACTTAAACTATCCGAGGGATCCTCACCGATTTAGTACCACCCGGTAGCTCTCGCGACAAGCTACCCCATGACACCACGCCGGTGGGTGTAACCCTAACCCTCGAAGTAGAATTCACCCTTATGTGGTCGTTGCTACATGAAAGCTGTGGAACCTTGTAGTCTTTTAACAAGGTTATCTCCCCAACCGCCAGAGCTAAGCTCCTTGCCGAAGTGCGGTTGGGAGGCCAGAGAACTGGGCCATCATATGATGGTACCCTGATGGGTATACCACCAGCCCTTCTGGTACTTAAGGTGCCGGGAAGCGGCCGAAACGGGGAAACGTGTGCGTTTTTCACAGCTTTAATGAGCCTAGGTCATCAAGCGAGCCACATGCTGGCTGCGTGTGATGACCAAATCCAGGCGCCTGTCTGCAGGCTGCCAAAGGTAATGCCTCTGATGGCATATCAGCTACCCATCAGGCACCAGGTGTGTCTGAAGGCGGTGAGCCTGCCGACTGGCGCATAGAAATGTCTTTCCTTGTTTATACAAGCACATTATCTCAAGCAAACGATGTCTATGTACTAGAATTACATAAGCGCCACTCAATTATAGGGCTTAGGCAAAAGTCTAGGCTATCTGAAAGCACTAGATTGGTAAGAAACCAGTTTTCTTAGTGTTTACTCGAGGGAAATGTGTGTGAATTCACCTTTCTAGGGTGAAGTTCTATTATCCCTGGCTATTTACCGTTATTGTGTATAGTTTCCCGGTCATAGCCCCAGGATAGGACACCTTGGTTATGTGTCCTGACAGACTAATGTGTGTTAGGTAAATAATACATTGACGCGTGTATGCATCGTACACGGCCCTACAAACGACCCTGCTTTTTTGAGGGTTTCATGAAGATAATTAAACTATTTAATTTATCTTAGCTACTACATAGGATACCTAAACATTTAACACATAACGTCAGTACATAGCCCGCTATCAAATTTGTTCTAGCGCGCGTTTACTATAAATAACAAATGCTGCCCCCCAGCGGATCATATAGTCCGGTTAAGCAGTAACCAATCACTCTGATTGAAACTGAGAGACGTCACACATAAAAAAAAAAAAAACCCAGCGGATTACTTGGAACTAAACTCTCGTGCGAGATGCACGTCTCTGATGATTTTGAATTTAGGTTTTTACTATAATAACCGCAATCAATCTTTTTGTTGATGCTTTTAAACTATTAAGGTTGCTTTATAGCACCCTGTCACCCATTAATAAACCCCAAAATCATTATCTGAGTTCCCCAAAAATGTAAATGAAAATCTAATATTCACGAATCTATAAATATGACCGCGCCATGCGGAATTTGTTTAGTAAGCGATGGCGCGTTGAGGCAGGCAGACGTATGTAAACACGTAATGTATTACATTAGTACATAAGCTATAACGTCCCTATATACGTTATCGTATGCGGCGTGATGCACCGTCGCGCACAGTATCATAGACATTAAAAATCAATATTTACAACTCTGAGGTAAATCCAAAGATTTACCGTGTGATTGCAAGTAAAAGCCCGAAATTAGCGATTACCATTGATCATGTCGGACTTCTACAAGTAAGACATGGTACATCTTAGGATTTACCAGTAAACCCCAGGTTTTTATCGTATTTCAGGCTTTTACCGTAACAGATACCTACAGGTACCTTTTTGGTCTCCCACGGGGTTTTAATTTTTAATTTTGTTTAATTTTAAGCTGATTTCTCGTGTCTCCTGTGCGGGTCACAAATAAATACTTTTTCTTTCTTTCTATATATATAATTAGATATTTTTTATTTAATGATAGGCTCGCGTTTGAATAGTATCTCTCCTGATGGTAAGCGATGATGTGGTCTACGCACTACGGTGAAGCACGCCACGTAAACCAATTCACTTTTGACTTTAATGCCACTGCTAGGTTGTAGCTATCAGGAAACAAAGACTCCGGCAGGGAATTTTTACTAAGCAAATGGTTCGGGTAAAACATATACCTACCTACCTACGTACGACCGCACCCAACCATAAAGAATGGTATAAATGTACTAATAAAAATCCGACTGTTTAAAAAGCGAACTAAAAAGTTCGCTTTTTAAGCAGTCGGGCCCTTTATTTAAAATCCTTTATTGTGATACCCCACACGATGGGTATGGAAGAAAAAAAAGTTCCCAACAATATGGCTCCAAAAAGCCGCAATTTTTTCTTTTCCAATTTTAATGTAGCCAGTGACACTCACAGGGTTAAGACGAATCGATTGACGTAAGAATCATCGAAATCAGCGAATGCGTTTGGTCTCTAGAACGCCACATAGGAACAAACATACATACATAGACTGATAAACACATCACCCTCCTTCGGCAGTCGGGTAAAAAGTAAGTCTGTGGTACCGTACTTTCCCGGCAGCCAGAGCGAAAGCGAACGCCCTGCTATTCGGGAATTCCCGGTCGTGTATTGATACCATGGCTGATTGTCTATGGTTGCCTGGGTATAATTATGAAATTTCATAAGCGTGCATCTCTCAAAAGTAAAATAAAAGGCTATACGCAGTATCTCTCAAGTCGTCTGTGAATAGGCTGGACCGCTGGACGGAGGTCATCTTTCCTACTATTCACTACTTAATCTTAAAATACTGCAACATTTTTCAGGCATCAGTGGTATCAAATGAAAGACACAATTTATTTTGACGGCTCGATTGGCGCAGAACGCGCGTAATGCGTGTCGCGGGTTCGATTCCTGCATTGAACAAATATTTGTATGGCCGTACAGGTAGTTGTTCCGGCTTACTGTTTGTGTTTTTATATGAGTTTAAATTTTTATAAACCACCCACGATACAGGAAACATTCCTAGTGTGTGGCATCATTATACACCGTGAAATTTAAGTGGTTGTTTTCCCGCGGCAGAACGACTTGCCTTTAGGAGTACTTTCGAAGCATAGAGTTAGAGTAAAAAAATAACGATGATTTTTATATGCTTCGAAAGTACTCCTTAAGGCAAGTCGTTCTGCCGCGGGAAAACAACCACTTAAATTTCACGGTGTATAGAGAAAGATGAAATTATTTATTTAGATAATAAAATAAAAATAGTTGTCCTGATTTAAGTCCGCATTATCTTTGCAAGATTTTCACTTTAGGTTTTATGTTATTTACTGTACAATAGAAAAACCGGCCAAGTGCGAGTCGGACTCGCGCACTAAGGGTTCCGTACCATTATCGCAAAAATGGCAAAAAGAAACACGTTTGTTGTATGGGAGCCCTACTTAAATATTTAGTTTTTAGTATTTGTTGTTATAGCGGCAACAGAAATACATCATCCGTAAAAATTTCAACTGTCTAGCTATCACGGTTCATGACATACAGCCTGGTGACAGACGGACAGACAGACAGACGAATCGCGGAGTCTTAGTAATAGGGTCCCGTTTTTACCCTATGGGTACGGAACCCTAAAAATAAGAATGTTTGAGGAATAGCTAAATATTAAAACAAAATGGATAATTAAATTGATGTTACAACATGTTGGTATTCTGACGTCATTATTTTGAAGTGCTACCTTATCCAGTTGTTTGCCGCCAGTCATACCAGAGACCTGCCAAATGCCACTGTTCTGCTGGTTGGAGGTAGTCGGACAGGAACACGACAAGCTTGGACTTTCCAGCACCACGTGAAGACCAGATGCCTGAAAAAATTAGCTCATTATTGTTTATTACATTCAAGAAGTAGATAAAAGTTTGGTGTCAAATATATCTATCCGTCGTGAAAGGAAAACACTGCATTCCTGCAGAAACTATGTTTTTTTACGGATCTGCGTTTAAGTTATTCTTAAGAGGAAACGGGGGCAGAGAGCGCCGACTAGATTTCCTAAGTAAAAAGTCATAATTTGAGGTTTGGCTCTCGGCTATTTCTTCCTCCAATATTGGACCAATTTAAAAGATATATTGATTTTATTAGCTCCGAAATTGGGGATTTTCAGTCAGGTTTTTGGGTAATCCAGACCATGGACATCGGCAACACTGGCTGAGCGACAAAATTATCGGAACTACAGACTCGTTTCTCGCCAACTCATTTTTAGTTTGAGCTGTAGGTAGGTAGGAACTCGCTACTCGCAGCTCGTCGGCCGTGGGACAAGTGCCTTAGGTACGTAAGGTAACTAAGTGTTTATTGCAATTAATGTTGGTTAAGTAGCCACTTCTTGCAGTTATCGTGCTCCAATAGTTTCGACAAAAATAGAAATTTCACACCAAACCAATGCGTGTTAGCAATAGCATTTACTATCTCTTATTGGTAATAAAAATTCTAATTAAGTAGCTCATTACATGCACGAGATGAGCTATAAGTAGGTAGGTACCTTACTACATTGTTGCGAATTTATTTTTAACGGATAGGTAGTTAGGTACCTACCTATCCGTTAAAAATAAATTACTTATGACTAATAAGTATTATGACTTTGTAGAGGGATATCCCCGATATTTAGTATCTTTAGAAATGTGTAAAATTGGTTTCATAAAGTACCTACATAGAACAGAACGTCACAACTTTGTGTCTCTGAAGTTGGCTCTGCCAACCATTGCGCAAGAAACAGTTTGTCATCGAGTATACTGCATAGAGTAAGCGAGATAGGACGGTGCGTCAAACGTAAGCGAGTGAAAGAGACAGTTATACAATGCTATCTTCACCTCGATAGATGTATTTCTATGTTCACCTCCAACATTGACCCAAAAATAGCTACTGCGTAGGGTCTTGCAGCCAATTCAGAGACACAAAGATCCGTTGTTAGCATTAAGATAGGAAAAACAATATGTCTATGGTTGTGAGTATAGTACTCGCCAAACTTCATGGCCGCCCTGAAGTTGGCTACAATGGCTGCGAAATAGAAAATCTCATACAAAAACAGCACCGTTTCGTGCCTCTCGCATCCGGTAAACCAACTTTAGGGCGGCCAAAAAGTTTGGCGAGGGCTATATTATATAAGCACTTGATCATGGATTACAGTAGTAACAGCGAATCTTTGTGTCTGTGAAATTGGCTCTGCGAACCATTGTGCAAGACACAGTTTGTCATCGAGTATACTGCATCCAGTAAGCGTGATATTGATAGGACGATGCGACAAACGTAAGCGAGTGAAAGAGGCAGTTATACAATGCTGTATTCTACTTTAACATCGACACAAAAATAGTAACTGCGCAGGGTCTCGCAGCCAACTTTAACGTGAAAACAAAGATCCGCTGTGACTAGATACCTACCTACTGTACTTGACCTATCTAAAATATCTGGTTAAGTAGGTACAGTATATTCCCCAATCTTTTTGGCCGGTCTAAACGTAGGCTAGCTGGTTGTGTGCTCCGTGGTCGTCACCTATCGAATTGCGGGTAAAGTCAACTGCACGCAGGGCCGGAGCTGGGGGGGCGAGCCGGGCAAATGGCCCAGAGTGGCATAATATGAGGGGCGGCCAAACTGAACCAACAGCAGCCCTTTTCAATTCATCAGAAAACCTAACTTATTCGTGGAGTGATGAGTTTGAATTTTGGGTCGTGCGGGTGTCATTAAAGTGCGCGTTTTGTTCGCTCAAGGCCGTTGGCGACTGTTGTTGTCTTAATCGGCAAAAGCCCTGACGAGCGGTCCCCTCTCGGGTTCCTGTGACTAAGCCACGGCTACTGATCCCTCCGCCTCGACTATGCGGGCACACACCGGGCGCGCGGCGTAGGTATATATAATTTTCTCTGTGCCCGCCGGTGGTAGATCGGGCCCTGAGTATCTCTAAGTCGTCTGTGCCCTGACTGCACGATCATGTGACAGTTTGTATTTGAAAGAGCTTTTATTTCAAAGCAGTAAAGGCAGCTTTCAGCTTTTAAGGAGAGCAGTGGTGGCCCAGTGGTATCGGCCGCGACTTACAAGTTATAGGTCGTGGGTTCGAGTCCAGGCAGGCGCTTTACTTTGTGTAAATAATTTCATCACCACTGCTCTTAAAACGGTGAAGGAAAACATCGGCATGTCCTAGAACCAAAAATTCGAAGACATGTGACATCCACCAACCCGCACTGGGCCCGCGAGGTGGATAACGGCCCATTCCCTCTCACAGAGAGGAGGCCTGTGTCCCAGCAGTGGGAATTAATAGGCTGATGATGTGATGTGAAAGGCAGCTTTCATAGTTCAATTGTTCTGTGCGTCAATGTGGTTGACAGTATACTAGTTATTATTGTTTTTTTACCTGACAGTTAATAACAACACTCCTCATCCCGCCATCCTGGCTCATATTTCCGTCGCTGGTGTCCAGAGATTTGACGCTGAATCCCAAGCATTGTAACAGGGCACACAATTCCACCACATCCGTGTAGGCTTCCTGAAAATAGTCATAGCAGTCTTACTCGTATTCGTACCTAAAGGTACCTTTAGTGCCTTTTGCTTCTCGTTGTTATAGTGTATGGGTAAATAAAATATAGTAATTAATTAGGATTATGAACTTAATTTTTCATCGACGATTACAGTTTTTATAGTTATCGCGGCATGTAAAATGAGAAACGTCATCGGACTTCCAAATTGTCACGATTTTAACTTGGTTCTAACAAAATATTCCACAAGCGAGCCTTTATAGGTATTTTTGGTTGTGAGACTGTTAGTCTCACTTTTCATTCTTTGTAGAACATAAACCTCGAGTTGTTTTGTATCACACGTTAAGTTTCTACAAATACTTGTGCGACCCTTTATTAATTAGGAAAAGCGTCAGCCAAGTCAAATATTTCCACAAGATACTTTTCAATAGTTACGGTTTTCGAAAATGTAGTTTTTACAATGTTAAAACTACTTACATTTTCAACAATCTGCGACATTTTGTGCGGAATAACAATTAACCACTGTTACAAAAACAATTCACTTGTTTGTAAAATACAGAAAATACCACAAAAATGCTATTTTTTTCCACAATTTAGTATCACTTACTTTTCGGTTATAAAATAGCTGTTCCACTACCGCCTTTAGCAATAAGTTATGTGCCTTAATTGTCATTGTCATGTCAAGTAACTTTCTTTTATTCAACTACCCCCTTAAGTGGTAATATTGGTAGTGCATTTGTAAAGCATAAGTTATAGTTCTTGCCAAAGTTCTTGGCCGCCCTGAAGTTGACTTTCCGATGCGCAAGGCACGGATCGGTGCTGTTTTTGTATGAGATCTACTACTGCGCAGCCAACTGTTGTAGCCAACTTCAGGGCGGCCAAGAACTTTGGCGGGAACTATACGTCTGACAGGTCACAGGTGCATTAAGATGAACGCGCACCTAGACGCACCGCAGGAGCCGTACTCGCCGCAGTCATCGCATTTTATAAACCTTTTTATGAAATCGTATGCAGCCTCGCGCACCTAGACGCACCGCAGGAGACGCACTCCTGCGGTGCGTCTAGGTGCGCTTTAGACGTTTCGATTAAATTTTCTAAATTTTTGGCTGAAAGCAATCGGCTCTGTAGTTCATATTAATTTGCTGATTGCAGTTTCTGCATTTTATCAGGCAAAATAGATGTTGTATTGATAAAAAAACAATTTTATTACAATAAACTTTATTAGAAATTATTCAATTACAATAACTACGTTATTTTTAAGGGACAGCATTCATTACACGCATTATTATCTGCTATAATGAATACTTTCCTTTAATATCCGAGTGCCTTAATCATTGCAAAGACCAAACAATGTTAACAAAACTAAACATCATTTGAAAACAGCATAACACCATCAATCTGTACAATGGAAAATGCACCCAAACAGTGTTGAAATAAGGCATTTAGTTGTAAGTCATGTAGCGCGGCGTTGCTGAGAACTTGGCGTAAGACTTGATGACTTTGTTGACGGCCTCCAAGAAGTCTTTCTCGGTTGCTACCTTACGGCGGGCGCGGATCGCGAACATACCCGCTTCCGTGCATACAGACCTGGGAACAAAAAAGACTATGAGAACAGCTTGTCTATAATAAATAATATCAGCGTATATCTGCTGCAGCAGGGCACACACAACGACACAGCCCTCTTTTTATATAGGTAACCTCGATATCTCATTATTTCCCTGGACAAAGCAACTAGCGGATTCCTATAGTCTCCACAAGGTCGGAACATCCTTGTGAGAGACCAGAACGTTTCATCACCATTCGGCCAACAGTAGTAAAAATATTAGCTAAAGTCCCCGCCACGAGAAGCTACAAATTTTGTAAATAAAGAATTCTACTAAGTTACGTAGCGACAATACAATCAACAACAAATAATCCCAAACTCAATCAATTCAAAGTAACATACTTGTAATACGAAACAACAACAATTTCCTTTTGTCAGGTTATATTTTAGCGACATAAAGCGCTTTCGTCTAATGTTTTGTGGTACTGAGACATGTCTACCATATTGTCGCTACGTAATTTAGAAGAATTACTTATTTACAAAATGTATAGCTTCTCGTGACGGGGACTTTAGTATGACAAGGCTATTTATTCTGGCCCCTGCATATCCAATTTGGCCCAATGGTGTATCATCGACCCTCACAGGATAAGAAATAACTTAGCTCGATTTAAATGAGGTAAACGAAAGGTGTCCACATACTGATGTAACAAAATATGAGTCTTCGACACACGACACCGCAAAATGTGGTCACGATTCAGAGCTAAATTTAATTTGTATGGACCGATTGTTCATTGCACGACACCGCACCACACGCGATACGATTTTCATTTTTCGTCTACGTAGTCGTGGTATTTTTGCGGTGACGATTTAGCGGCTGAACAAAACCGGTATGGGCTTGTTGACGACACGACACACCGCACCGCACGGCTCACGCGTGGTTCGTAACTCACGCGCTTATAAAACAATACAAGTACACTGCAGTGTCGTTGCAGAATCGTGTCGTGTATAAAAATCGTGACCGCAAATCGTGTCGTGGGGTGCCGCCTCGTGAACAAACGACCTTATAGTACCTACAATAACATGATACATACCTAATTTCAGCACCAGTAGAATTAGGACACAGCCTAGCCAGGAGGTCGAACCGGATGTCCCTCTCCACACTCATGGACCTCGCGTGGATCCTGAAGATGTGTGCTCTACCCTCCAGGTCGGGCAGACCGAACTCCACCTTACGGTCGAGACGGCCAGGACGCATGAGCGCAGGGTCCAGGGTGTCGGGTCTGTTTGTGGCCATCAGGACCTGGCAAAGAAAAATTATTAGATTTTTTTGCGAATGCCAGCAAGAATGGGACTGCAATAATGTAATGTTAAAACTTAATCATCATCATCATCAGCTTTTTAATGGTCCCATTGCTGGGAAACAGGCCTCACCTTTCACTCTTTCACCGTTTTTCGAGCAGTGGTGATGAAATAATTCACCCCAAAGCGCCCGCCAGGATTCGAACCCACGACCTACGACACGCATGTCGCGGCCATTACCACTGGGCCATTGCTATCAAAACCATCCATCATCTATTTTGCTGTTTTTTAATTCATATCACAATTGTACCGAATTAATACATACTTAAAATAAAAAAAACTTTTTTGCAAAAAATAATACCGACTACCAAATAATAAATAACTTTTTACAAAAAAATACTACCGACTTCCAAATAAGAAAACTACAAAGTAAAAAAATAAATTTATTTTTGGAAGTCGGTGTCTTTCGTAGGTAACATTTTTTTGCGTTATGGACACCGACTTCCAAAAATAAAGTTATTTTTTTACTTTGTAGTTTTCTTATTTGGAAGTCGGTAGTATTTTTTGTAAAAAGTTATTTATTTTTCACTTTTTAGTTGTACCTACCTAATAGGCAAGTTGTTTAGTAAGTTTCCTATAACGCCAGAATAGAATACCCGAATATAATGAAACTTGAACAAAACCGGTAAAATGAGAGATCTGCTTACCCCTTAAGAGCGTGCTGGCGTGATATTATGTTATGAAATGGTATAAACAATAAACAGACATGCGATTGCAGCAGTCCCGAGAGATTTGCCGTTATTTATTGAAGAATTCTGTTGTATATCTCCAAAGTTCTTCATCAGATCTTCACCAAATTCGAAACATACTCTTTCAAAAAAAAAAAGAATTTAAAAAATCGGTTCACAATTGACGGAGATATCGGTGAACATACAAAAAAAAAAAAAAACATACTTGAAGTCGAACATGGAACCTCCTCCTTTTTCGAAATTCGGTTAAAAATAAGTACTTTAACAGGTTAACAAGCCATAATTCAGTTGATCAATCAATCGAGATTTAAAATAAAGGTTTCAAATAGCCATAGCTAGCACATGCAGTGGTAAAAAGAAATAGGAGTACAATTTTATCAACCACTTGTTTGCCTAATATTGCGTAAAATTTATTCAAATTTTACTTGAGGTTGCTGGGGAGATGCTCTAAAGCAAGCCATATTTCAGTTGCCTGTACCTGTTATCCTGTTAAGATACTTATTTTTTTAAGTATGTACTAATTCGGTACACATTGCGTACAATTGTGATATGAATTTATAAACAGTAAAGTAGATGATGAGGTGTCTGGGGAGCATGATGGTTCAAAACCAAATACTTCAAAATATTTTATTCAAATGGGGTTGAGAACCACCTCAGAGACCTGAAATGTAAATCAACCAGGCTCGCAATGAGATCGAGAGATCGAGTTCCAAAGACACGTTCGTTAAATTAGCTGCGATTTGAATCACTGCATCATTATGGATTGATTTTTAACAACAGATTTTATTGTATCTGTAGAAAGACAAAGTTTATTATATGGGCAAACTCAAAAAAGTTACTACAAAAATCCAGCCAAGTGCGAGTCGGACTCGCGCACGAAGGGTTCCGTACCAAAAAATCATGTTTGTTGTATGGAAGCCCCACTTAAATATTAATTTTATTCTGTTTTTAGTATTTGTTGTTATAGCGGCAACAGAAATACATCATCTGTGAATATTTGAGCTGCCTAGCTATCACAGTTCGTGTGATACAGCCTGGTGACAGACGGACGGACAGACAGACAGACGAATCGTGGAGTCTTAGCACCTACCTGACCTGTTTTAAGCAAATAAACAATTTGATTTAATTTGATTAGATTTAGTAATAGGGTCCCGTTTTTACCCTTTGGGTACGGAACCCTAAAAAATCAAGCCTTGCAACAAAACTCCGTTGCTTTATCATTAGACGAATGGCGATCATAAAAATAACTTGACATACCTTGATGTTACCACGGGGGTCGAAACCGTCGAGCTGGTTGATCAGCTCCAACATAGTTCTTTGGACTTCGTTGTCACCACCAGCACCATCGTCGAATCTATATTAGTTTAAATAATGTTTTTTAAAATCCTATAAACTATAATATAAACTGAAATTAAAAGAGTAATCTCACAGTTACTCCAATAGAAACCGCGTCTTAAAGATTTAACTAATAACTTTATTAAATAATTTAGTAAGTTATTCATAATATTCATCAAAACACCATTGGAATCTAATGTTTCCAAACAGTTACAGACACGTTCGCCAGTCAGAATGAATGATAAATGGTTTGTAGCGGCATCAACGCCGCCACCTACGAACAAATGACATGACGTCAAACACAAACCCTACATCGCGCAAGCAAAGTTTTCGCAGCGATTTGAACACATACAACTGCCCAACGATTATTGTTGGACTGTTGTATGTATACAAATCGCGCTGAAAACTTTGCATGCGCGATGCAGGATCTGTATGACGTCATTTCAGTTCGTAGGTCACGTCGCGGTCACCAGTTTGCAGGCATGGGGCACAAAGTGTAAAGTCCCACAAACCTATAAAAACAACAAACAACAAATTTCCGTAAGTTCAAGCGTTTTTGCCATACCTATTATTGGAATCAAAATATTAGCTCAATGTTAGGGCCCATTAATATTAGTGCAAAATTTTATCAGTTGCTAGGCAACTGGGCTTATGCCAATTGTAAACGACCCTTTATGCCTATTGGCTTTGTTTGTTCTGTCTCCTGCTTGGTATAGAGGAAAGTGGAAATTTGTTTTTTTTTTCCTACTCCTCCGTTATTCTTTTCTGATTAATTCGTTGCGGGATCCAAGACAGTTAAATTCATTCTCCGGGACTTCGTCGAGCTTCATTGCCTCGGCGCTTTTTTGGTTGTCGCCAATGTTGATTCTGGCTTTCAGGAGTTGCAGTGGTTTGGGAATAGTGTGGTGGGATTTAACCTGTAAAAATGAGGCAGTTGCCTGGACCAGACACAACACCCGTCTGGTGGGAGGATTCTTCCTTTTCTATGGAGTTTTGTGGGCCTTTACATCCTGTTCCGCATGCCTGCAAAGGTCTCTGCATCAATAAACTGACAAAGCCGAAAGATCTATAAAGTTGGTCATACCTGGCACCACCGATAGCGTCAATTTCATCAAAGAAGATAAGGCAGGCTTTCTTGCTCCGCGCCATCTCGAACAGTTCTCGCACCATACGAGCGCCCTCACCGACGTACTTCTGAACCAGCTCCGAACCTAACAACGAAAGCATATTTAAATATACAACTTAGTAGCTGTATTCGGCGCGTTGCTTCCGCACAAAAAATAATTATTCAATATAACCTTTGATCAAGTTTTTTTTTTTTTTTATCGTTGCCCCACACTGGGAATTTCTTCCTGTATCGTGGGTGCGTTTACAAACATATAAACTCACATACACAATCCCGCACGGAACAATATTTGTTCCGTGCGGGAATCGAACCCGCGACACGCAGCGCAGCAGTCAATCGCTCAACCACTGCGCCAACCGTGCGCCCGTGGTCAAGTTTTAACCCAAGTATCCTGTTGAATGATGTCCTATTGGAATTAAATAACAATTATTGTGGATGGTACAAGACAAGACAGTTCTTAATTGTTGAGTGATTCATTTTCTTTGTTTTTAGTTGATATAATAAATATTATAATTAATACGCGTTAAGATAAATTTGATGTAATATCTCGTAAAAGGGTATGATGGGGTTGTCATATCTGAAATAAAATCCCTAAATAAAAATCGAATAAAAAAAATGTACAACCCGGTTAATTGCCCAGACAAGATATAGAGCTCAAATACCCAGTCTCTTGCTCCTATCCCAATTTATTTCGGGTCGGCGTTACACCGTCTTCTTCTTCCATACTTCCCTAAAATCGGGTCCAAATTCAGAACGACAATTCGTATTGAATAACCTGATCATTATCTCAGCTAAAACATATAGGCTACCTTCAAGTATCACACGAAAGTTGTGTCCCATAATACTAACTGACTATTTCACACATATTCTGTTTTATTTATATCAAGTAGAAAAACAAATTAACTCGAGATAAAATAGATAATTGTAAGATGTTTTGTTCTGTGACATGTAGCTTTGTCAATAAGCTTAATTTGACAAAGATGTTCAACACAGATAATTTACTGTAGGGGAGGCGTATCAGAAATCTGTCTAGGCTTATGGACAGACTTCTTTCTTAACTCCCCGTGTATAATATGTACATTTAGAAGATCCTAAGTGAGGATCCTCCGACGAGACTGGTGTTTTGTTTAATGGGTAACTGCCCGATGACTATTCTACACGCTCAAATCGCGCGGAAAACTTTGCTTGCGTTATGCAGGTAGTGTCTGACCGAAATTTCGGTTTCGGTCGAGTTTCAGCAAAAAAACGAGTTTCAAACCTGCCGAAACTACGAATGAAACTGCATTCGGGAGTTCTCGCGCTGTGATTGGTCATGTTCGGCGCGTTAAATTCCATCCAAGCGAGTAAGCGACGAGACATTTTGTCGCGTCCACGTGCTTAATCATGTCGTGACTGGCTTGTGTGATTTATTTTGTATTCGGTTAGTTTTATTACGTGATATAGCATAAGAGTAGGTAGTAAATATCAAAAAATACTTCATTATAACAAAATAACACATAGATTATAGTAGAATCAAGTTTAACACATTTAAATTTTTTTTTGGTTGTACCAATAAGCGAAAATGTCGAAGACTGCATAGCTATATGATTTAAAGATAAAAAAATAAAGGCTGACTGATTATAATAAAGTTTTCTTTATTTTTCCCTCAAAAAATGATCCTTGTAAAGAAGTTTCGGTTTCGGACGAAACAGTGACTGTTGCCGCTATTCGGTTTCGGTCGTAAAAACCGAACTTATTTGACGTCAGGACTATTTTGCAGTTCGTAAGTGGCGGTATAGATGGCGCCACAAAGATGTTTAGATGATGATAAAAAATTGGCAATATAGTACCATATACTCACCAATAACCCTGATGAAGCAGGCATCAGTTCTGTTGGCAACTGCTCTCGCACACAAAGTCTTGCCGGTACCGGGGGGTCCGAAGAGTAGGACACCCTTAGGGGGCTCGATACCAAGCTTCACGAATTTCTCGGGCTGTAATGATATTAAATGGATTATAAAACTTGAGTATATACCATATTTACTCAAGTTGTGGACTTAAAAAAGACAATAAATAGTCTTCAAATCAGATTTCCTTCTGCCGGTGACAAACGCTAGTTCATTTTAGAATCACACCTGTAATCTCCGAAAGTATGGGCACAGGTGATAATATTTTATACTTATATTTTGTCATTTATTACCCTTTGAGTATGGACACGCTCAACGCAAGTTGTGATTGTACTTTTTTATTATTCTTTTTTACTGTTTGTTGCTGTTGTGTCTGTGTCGAATAAATATGTTGTCTTGTCTCTAATGTCTCTCAGATGGTGGCACATGTGTTGGATCATTCGGTTCCCTTCATGATTGTTGAGCTGAGTGGTGCCAATCCATGCGTCATGTTCGTGAACGGGCGCTATCAGTTGGGAATTGCGATTGGTCATAACTTAGCTGCCCCGGCCTGTTTTTAATTATTTTATTGTATTATTGAATTGTTCGTTTTAGTCTAGACGCTTTTAAGTGCAAGTCTTTTTGCATTGTTCTCACATATATCAAAGCCAACAAGAATGATGTAATCATTTTTAATTAAAAATGATGGAAAAGAGTGTCTGTGGAGTTTCTTGCACGTTTTTCTCCATAGAGACCTACTGACACTTGCGAATGTGCAACTAGATTCATCTTTTGTTTGTCAATTAAAAAGTGCATAATATAAGATGTTTTGTTCTGTGACATGTAGCTTTCGTCAATAAGCTTAATTCGACAAAGATGTTCAACACAGATAGTTTACTATAGGGGAGGCGTATCAGAAATCTGTCTAGGCTTATGGACAGGCTTCTTTCTTAACTCCCCATGTATAATAATGTATATTTAAAAGATCCTACGAGATGATTCACCGACGAGACTGGTGTTTAATCTAGTGGGTAACTGCCGGATGGCTATTCTACACGCACAAATCGCGCGAAAAACTTTGCTTGCGTTATGCAGGATTTACATGACGTCAAGCTATTTTGAAGTTCGTATATGGTGGTATGGATGGCGCCACAAACTTGCCAAGTAACTGATTTTTATGTAATTATTTGATGTTATTACAAACTTTTAATTAACTTGCAATGTATGTATGTATGTTTGTTTGTATATATGTATGTATGTAAGTGTGTTCGGGTCAAATCATGCAACTGAATTTTGAAGCAGTTATGCTCCACCGATTAAAATGATTCAGATGTGGATGAAATGTGATCAGAATGTTTAGTTTGGATGACAATGCATGGTTAGATAAGTGACGTCATTATAAATCCAATATGGCGGACGGCCCCAAAATGGTGGACTAGTTATTTTTGTGCACTGCCATGATATGGGTATCAAATGAAAGGGTTTGCTGAGAAGTATACGCAAAAAACTTGTTTAAAAAAAAAACCCTATGATTTGATGTTATTTTATCTGTTCGCGACGAAGCGTCATCAACCATACTAAATGGTTCATAAGAGTTAAAGTTTGTATGTGTAGACATGTCTGCTCACCACGGCGCGCCATCTAATACTGAAATGATTTTTAGAGGCACGTTCATATTTATACTAAAATTTTACCTACATTTTTTGAGATAGTAGTATAATGTTTTTAGTATTTGTCAGTATGTTATAGGGTTCAATAGTTCACCCTTAATAGAGTAAAAGCATTAGAAAGCATACTGATAAGAGTTATCATAGCAAAAAACATAAATTTCTGTCGTACGATACGTCATTGCTCGACGACGGATTAGTTCCGAATGGCCCGCGAGGTGGCCCCACCCGATATATATAGTTTTGGAGTTTTTTGGAAAAATTATAGTAATTAAAATCATGTTTTTAAGGGCTTATCCTATTGTAACGAGTTATTTTAACCTCGTCACATGGTTTTTAAGTTTAGTCGATTTCCGAACGACAGTGCTCTAGATCTGTGCTGTGAGCTGTCATTTTGACACTCCGCGATTTTCTTTCTATAATGGCTGGTCGTTAATTTTGAACGTTTCGCCAATAATTTATTTTATCCGTAGTAATCTCGGATATTTTTGCCTTCTTAATGGAGTAAATACGTGCGAACTCCATTAGAACGATGTTTTGAAAAGGATTGACCTTAATTTTCGGTAAGTTGGAATTCTTCTAGACTTGTAATGTCTGAGTTTATCTCGTGTTGGAATTTCAATAGACGGATTGTTAATTTCAGATTATGATGATTTTCGCTCGCAAACAGTTGGATGTTATTGGCTGCGTAGCGCATCAATATTAATTTAAAGAAGAAAAACGGTAAGTTTTCTTGTTCAAACGCACGCTTCCACGTGTTTAAATTCTACTGACTTTTCCTAACATTTTAAATTTTTGTTCCAGCCCATTGTTGGCGGTTTTCTTTAGATATTTATTTTCTTAAAATTTGGATTTTTCTTTTACATCCGAAATAATATCCTTTTATTGGACTGCACTACGGGAATCCTTCAGCAATCATCACTTCTATGGTTATGTTAAACTTATTCTTAAAGCCAGCAATCTGGTAGGAATTTTCCTTTATATTATTATTAAAACTTAAATTGGTGCAAGATGCAGTAATATCACCCTTTAGTTATAATATAGCCATTAATTTAGTCAAGTTAATAAGTATAAGAATTGTTGTATTTTAACTATACTGGTTAGTGGATGTAAAGCTACGGGCAATTAAATGGAGAAAAGATAAATATCCTGTTTTAATTTTCTTTATTTAGCCTCCCACCGGCAGATTAAAAGTCTGACTCTTCCGATTAGTTCTTTCCGGCAACCTTTACTGTGTGAACCTCCCAGGCGCCCGAATTTATTATCTAATTATTTAATTTCATTTTGGGAGAACACATATTTTTGTTTGTTAATCCAACTATAACATAGTATCTAATTATTACATTACATTTGTCGCTCTGCGAACAGGGACACTAAAGTAGTTTCATGACTTTGGCTGGGATATTATTGCATCTTATTATTTAATAGTAGTGTTTAGAGAACACATTGTTTTTGTTTCTGAATTTCACTATTGTTAATTTTTGTATACAACTTAAATTCTTTTGATATTTTTTGTAGACAATTTAAAACATATTGTACTATTGTGCTTTGGTAACTTTTATTGTTACAGCATTTATCTCTTTACTCTTACAAAACAACAAACTTGTATGTTAAGACAGTTTTTTTGTTTAATTTGTCAACAGTGTAAACTTAGTATGGTGTAAGTTTCATAGTTAATTTAATTGAACTTAGGTTCTACTTGTTAATTATACTTTATACAATTTAAACTGATCTTGTCAGTTATTATTGCATCTTTTCACTGCTAAACAATTAGTTATTTACATAAAAACAACTTGTAACTTTAAGATTAAAACTTAACCTCAAATATTTTACAACTTTTTAAAGTTTTGCTTTTTGTTTGGTTTTGCTCATTGATTACCATTTTGCTTCTTCGTCATGGATAAGGAAGTTCAGTTATCTCCGCCTTTAGTTGCTAAAAATAACTTAGAATCTGATGGTGCATGTACAGTTTCTAATGCTAATGATGCCCATGTTGTTGACATGATTAATTTGACAGAAGTACAACATCCTTTTGATCCTAATGATGGGATTGCACACTCTTCTTCAGCTTTTGGGAATGCTTTGCCTTCATTTAATTCCATGAATGTTTTGGTTAATGAACATATTAAAAAGAATTTGCCTTCTGCAACTAAGTTGCCAGATATAAAAACTTTAGAGTAGAAAATAAAACTTTATATAAATTTTGTAAAAATAAATTTGATCCTAATAGTCGTCTTAATTGGAAAATAGTTATTCCTAAAGAACATATTTTAGATACAGTTCGTTCTAATCATGATGATATTAATTCTGGTCATCTTGGAATTCATAAAACTTTAAACAAATTAAAACAACACTATTTTTGGAAAGGAATGTTTAATGATGTTCAAAAATATATCCTAGCTTGTGATACTTGTAAAGCTTATAAACATACCACTCATCCTCCTTTTGGTATTATGGTTAACCCTAAAAAAGTCGATCGACCTATGATGATGCTTTCAGTGGATATTATAGGTATATTACCTAAGACCTATTCTGGACATAAATATATTCTCTCGGTTGTTGATGTTTTCACTAAATACTGCTGGATTTTTCCTATGATAAATGCTACTACTAGAGTGATAAATAAACTTTTTGAAAAAGAAATTTTTCTTAAATTTGGTTGTCCCAAGATAATTGTTTGTGATAATGGTACACAATTTACTTCTAAACATTTTGTTGAATTTCTGAAAGGTTTTAATATTACTAAAATATTTTATAATACTTTATACACACCCCAAAATAATCCTGTTGAGAGATATAACAAGACTGTTGAAACTTGCATATCTTGTTTTGTTAAGGATGATCATAGAACTTGGTCAAAATATTTACCTCATGTTCAATTAGCTTTGAATAATAGTGTTAATCTTGCTACAGATTTCACACCTAATTTTTTGATGTTTGGTAGGGAACTTATTTTTGATGCTTCTTTGCATCGTTTCAGTAACTCAGTTGATCACTTGAGTGAGCTGGAAGTTTCCAATAGAAATCACTATGCTGGTTCTCTTAATTCACTTAGTGATATTTTTGTTAAAGTTCAATCTCATTTACTTAAAGCTTATCAGCGTAATGCTCGCTATTATAATAAAAACCGCGGAGTCATTTCTTTTGATGTGGGTAGTGTTGTGTGGAGGAGGAGTTTCGTTCAATCTCATGCGCCTACTTATTTTTCGGCAAAACTCGCTCCTAAGTTTATTAAATGTAAAATTATTGAAAAGATTTCGGATAACGTCTACATTCTGAAAGACCTTAATAAGGGTACTACTGGTCGTTATCATGTTAAAGATATAATTAAATTTTAATTCGGTTTTCAAGTGTTAGCCTGGATTTTGGTATTTTTGTTTGAAGGGTGTGTATGATAGTGTGATGTACGGTGGGATGGATGATAGGTTTACAACACTTTGAACGGATAGGTATAGTATGTTAGGTAACTTCATACAAATTTATTGAATTCAATTTCTTAACTTTCTAAAATATAACTTAGGACATTTTAAGAAACTTTTTCACCACACAAATACGTTATTCATGTCGAAGGATCTTATATTTTTTTATACAATTTTGTATACAATTTTATATACAATCTTGTATACAATTTCTGTATAGGTATTTACTTATATACACTTTAGGTATTTCAATACTTGTGGCCTGTTCTTCACTTGTAGAGATTTTCCTATATATATATATATTTTTTTACGGATATCAGTATATTTTTTGCTTTGATTCCGTTGTTTTTTTTTGCTACTGTGCCCGGAAGGTTGGTGGAGTTGTGCCGATCACAGTATGCAATGTTTTTTTTTGCTACTGTGCCCGGAAGGTTGGTGGAGTTGTGCCGATCACAGTATGCAATGTTTTTTTTTGCTACTGTGCCCGGAAGGTTGGTGGAGTTGTGCCGATCACAGTATGCAATGTTTTTTTTTGCTACTGTGCCCGGAAGGTTGGTGGAGTTGTGCCGATCACAGTATGCAATGTTTTTTTTTTTGCTACTGTGCCCGGAAGGTTGGTGGAGTTGTGCCGATCACAGTATGCAATGTTTTTTTTGCTACTGTGCCCGGAAGATTGGTGGAGTTGTGCCGATCACAGTATGCAAAATTTTTTTGCTATTGAAATTTGTTCTTGTTAGTCAGTGGCGATGGTGCCTAACTGTACTCATACAGACATTTTTTGATTATTCTTGTTAGACAGCGGCAATTGCGCCTAACTGTATTATTATTAGTATTATTTTTTGTTTGTTGCTTTATACTTGATAGTCGGTGGCGATGGTGCCTAACCGAACTCAAATTGGTATTTTTTTGTGGAGTTATATTTGTTAGTTGGTGGCGAAGGTGCCTAACCATACTCAAATTAGTTTTTTGTTTGAAGCCTTATTCACGTTGGTCAGCGACGATCGCGCTTAACTGAACTTACAATATTTCTTGGATTTAACTTGTTAGTCAGTGGCGAAGGTGCCTAACTGCACTCATGTTGGTTCTTTTTGTATTGTAGGCCGGTTGTGCTGTGGCTTGACTGTACCTATTGTTTCATTCCTTGTTTAATTTTATTTTTGGTATGTTGATAATAGACTTGGCGGATTTTTCCTTGCAGTCTTATTATCCTGATCTTTTCTAGGATATTTTTTTTAGAAGAGTTAATTTGTTTCTAGTATTTGGGATTTATATTTCCATGTTCCTTTTTTTTAAAAAAAAAAGATTTTGCTTTTCTCTATTGTTTCTAGCATAAAAGAAATTGCTTTCTTTTATTTTTTCGGGGAGGGATGTAATGTAACGAGTTATTTTAACCTCGTCACATGGTTTTTAAGTTTAGTCGATTTCCGAACGACAGTGCTCTAGATCTGTGCTGTGAGCTGTCATTTTGACACTCCGCGATTTTCTTTCTATAATGGCTGGTCGTTAATTTTGAACGTTTCGCCAATAATTTATTTTATCCGTAGTAATCTCGGATATTTTTGCCTTCTTAATGGAGTAAATACGTGCGAACTCCATTAGAACGATGTTTTGAAAAGGATTGACCTTAATTTTCGGTAAGTTGGAATTCTTCTAGACTTGTAATGTCTGAGTTTATCTCGTGTTGGAATTTCAATAGACGGATTGTTAATTTCAGATTATGATGATTTTCGCTCGCAAACAGTTGGATGTTATTGGCTGCGTAGCGCATCAATATTAATTTAAAGAAGAAAAACGGTAAGTTTTCTTGTTCAAACGCACGCTTCCACGTGTTTAAATTCTACTGACTTTTCCTAACATTTTAAATTTTTGTTCCAGCCCATTGTTGGCGGTTTTCTTTAGATATTTATTTTCTTAAAATTTGGATTTTTCTTTTACATCCGAAATAATATCCTTTTATTGGACTGCACTACGGGAATCCTTCAGCAATCATCACTTCTATGGTTATGTTAAACTTATTCTTAAAGCCAGCAATCTGGTAGGAATTTTCCTTTATATTATTATTAAAACTTAAATTGGTGCAAGATGCAGTAATATCACCCTTTAGTTATAATATAGCCATTAATTTAGTCAAGTTAATAAGTATAAGAATTGTTGTATTTTAACTATACTGGTTAGTGGATGTAAAGCTACGGGCAATTAAATGGAGAAAAGATAAATATCCTGTTTTAATTTTCTTTATTTAGCCTCCCACCGGCAGATTAAAAGTCTGACTCTTCCGATTAGTTCTTTCCGGCAACCTTTACTGTGTGAACCTCCCAGGCGCCCGAATTTATTATCTAATTATTTAATTTCATTTTGGGAGAACACATATTTTTGTTTGTTAATCCAACTATAA
This sequence comes from Orthosia incerta, assembly GCA_948252205.1. Classification (NCBI taxonomy): domain Eukaryota; kingdom Metazoa; phylum Arthropoda; class Insecta; order Lepidoptera; family Noctuidae; genus Orthosia; species Orthosia incerta. The sequence continues at coordinate 23,358,028 of OX411759.1, read as the reverse complement.
CATAGTATCTAATTATTACATTACACTATGTACTGGACATGAAATCAGTACATAATGATGAAACTATGTGAAAACCACATAGTTTCTGCTATGTAAATATGAATATTGACTTGATATCTCAAACACCAAATATATGGTTTTAGGTCATTTTAGGGTATATGGGAGACCTAGACCGAGACAGGAAACCTATATACACCTCATAGTTAGCGTAGTCTTTTATATAAAGCCCATTTACTTGAGATATCAAGTCGGTATATAATAGAAAACTGCTAACATTAACATTAAAAACGGGATATTTCGCAAAAAAAAAAAAAAAAAGAAAAAAAAAAAGAAAAAGGAAAAGTTCGCGATCGGACACAGTGAGTTTCGTGTGTCGGGAACAGAATCGAGTTGTGAGTGACAATGGTAGCGGTACTGAGTGCAAAAAACGAACAAGAAAGAGGGTAGACCGTTTTGTCTCCTTATAAACACCCACCCGCAATGACTTTCAGTTTATCCGTGATCATGGTGCTTGCAACAGCACCGAAATATCGGGAACTCGCAACAAACAGTAAACATAGAAAACTGCTGTTTATCTGGTTTTCGGCAAATGCTTACGGGTTTAGGTGCCCTAAGTACCTAGAAAACATATAGGTGTACTGGTAAAAGTACTACCATTGGAAAGCTTGCTAAAAGGGCTGCCAGGCGGTTTCTAGATGGGAAGAATCGCTTGGATAGTCAGCGAGATAAACAGTCGTGAAAAATGTAAACAACGTAAAACGTTGAAATTTGTAGACCCTTCAGGTGGAATAACTCCATGAAGGGAATAGATGTACTCATGGTGTAAGTACTTTCTGATGGCTTGCTGGACTAGCTACCAAGCCATCACTTTGGAGCGAAAATCGCTCAAGTAGTTTAAGTACAATTCCAGAAAATAGGTTTCTGGAAATGTAATTTTTAGTCAGTTTTTGGCATTCCCCGGGACTATACACCCCTGGGAATTCCGAAAATAAGGAATTTTTGGGGACCTCCCGATGGCCCGATAAACGCACCATCGTGTCGTCCCAATCTTGTTAGGGTTTTGTAAATAGTTTCTCTGATAGCTGGGCGCAAAGAAAGTGACCAGCTATCGAATTTGTACATATCGAGGCACCTTATGTGCATATAGCCTAGATAGACTTATATGAACACTAGAAATGTAAAGTGTGGTCTATCGGCTACCAGAATCCCCATAATAGGCGGTGAATGTCTGGTTAGCCTAAGTAGGAAGTCCTAAAGTCGGTGAAATGACTTAGGAATTTATAGATTCATTACATAAGGGATGATATCCCATAGAAGATTCCCGAAAATAAGCTTTTTCTAGACGTCAACAGACAGCCTGCTATTGGCACCAGCAGGTCAACCCAACCTATAGATATCCTTAGGCTAGGTTAAAAGCTATTAAGGTTTTAACCGAGAAATAAAGGAAATTGTTCCTTTATTTCATGGAATTAGTCTAGGGAAGCTATCAATACCTGGAAATTAGGTATATGGATTAGATACAGAGATAGGGGGCGTTACTGTGTTACAGTACGAAGAAATCCAGCTATTGATAGCACCGTGGAAGGGGTGCGGTAACCCTATTTACCAAATGTTGATAAGGGTTTTTTACAGAAATAAAAATTATTTTCGGCGAGAATTTGCGGGGCTCTCAATAATGGCACGGTCCGAGGGTATATACACCCCCCGGGCCCAAATAGAATTTGTAGTCATCCAAAGCTAGTCGCTTGTACTTGTCTTAGTAAATAAGAAGTAATTCTTATATAGAATCAAGTCTCAGAAATTGTTGAGAGCCCTAGAATCGTGCCATGTACTGAATAACTTAGTGTTTCATTTAATTCATCAACTTCAACCCTTATGAAGACACCCCTTTTCGATCCTGTCGAGCTGAACCTCGGGACCTGGACACCAGGAGTGCTGATCCAGAAGTAGGCAACCCAGAACCTGGAAATAACTCGAGTACAGCCAACACATCGTTGAATCGTTAGAGTCGATTTGCAACCCTACGTCAGTGCTGCAGCTAGGCATCCAAGAACCTTTTTTCGTGGTGTGATAGGGGCGTTCAGCGGCAATGGCCAGAAGGTTTACGCCCTTCTTTTCTCGGGGCCAGTGATCACGCTACGTCCAGCACATTATCGTTTGTTTTTAGGTACGTTTTTTATTAATGATAATAGCTGTAAAAAATATACGTAGTAACATAGAGCTATAGCACGCTGTAACACAGAGACCTACTGACGTGGGTCGGCTTCCAGTCTTACCGGATTCAGCTAAGTACCAGTGTTTTACATGGAGTGACTGCCTATCTGACCTCCACAACCCAGTAACTGGGTAACAAGGTACCTCTTGGCAAGACTGGTGTCATATCTCAAGCTTCTGACTACCCGTAACGACTGCCAAAGATCTTCAAATGACAGCCGGGACCAACGGCTTAACGTGCTTTCCGAGGCACGGAGGAAACTCGGTATGTTGAAATGGTCACCCATCCACGGACCGACCTCGTCAAGCGTTGCTTAACCTTGATGATCGACCCGTGCGGCTGTTATTATTTAGCCACGAGCACAAAAACTTCATTATGTTTGCCAAATTTCCATGAACTTGTCCACAGATATAATTTATATGTAACGCCTGTATGAGGAACACACGCATGTACAGGCTTCACTTGTCCCACCGCTGCCGCCGACGAGGCTGGTCCGTGCCCACTCAATAATACCAGAAGTTTTACTACCATGTCATTGCCATTTGTACAGTCAGGCAGTGATATATTTAATCCTAAATAACTTAACTTTGGAACTTTTCTTTAAATTATAATCACGTTTATAGACTGATCCAATAAATACCACCGTGCCACTAGCTATAAGATTGTAATGATAATTAACAATAATCTGTGATTTTTACTACAAAGTACAAAGCGTATACTATATTAAAAAGGATAAGTACTTACTTGATTAATTATTGATTTATTTATCTAAACATTATTTAATTTTTACACTATCTGTGATGCAAGCGTTAAATCAACACTTTTCTGCCTGACTATACATCGACGTTTTTACTCCTATCAAATGCGGAATATGCAGGTATTATTCTTCGGGTTTAGTGGGCACGGACCCGACGAGGCTAGCTATCCATTATTTTCTCGCTGAAGAAACGGATAAAAGATATAGATCTCGTGTCAATAAAAGAAACATATTGATAGTTGATCGCATGCTTTTCACACTGCCGGCGAGAACTCTCTCACCACAAGTTTGTCGCAGCGACAAGATCTATCAATGATAATACTACTCTTAGGGAGTATACTATTTTTGCACTCACATGTAAAAGCGGAGTCTCGACGACTTCCCTAAGCTTCTCAATCTGCTCCTTGCACCCTCCGACGTCAGAGTATGTCACGTCTGGTTTCTCTTCAACCTGCATCATGGTCACCGTTGGGTCGATCTTCGGGGGAAGAGGGATGTGGATCTGGTACTTGTTGCGGTCCACACTGTTGAAAAAGTTAAGTTTTTAATAAGTTGGTTGAAGAGTATTGCTGTCTGGGATTTCTATTCTTGTGTAGTTTTGAGAAGTTTACTAAAGCCAGTGGTGTCTCATCTCATACAAAGAAACCGTGCCGACGTACTGTACTGATATTTTTTTGTACATCGATCGCGTTCGGTGCCGTTCCACGGATATAGATGGTGATCTATCTATCGCCGTGGAACGGAACCGAACACGATCGATTTACAAAAAATAATCGGTATAATCAGATGAAAAACGCTAGCTACGTCGGAACGATTTCTTTGTATGGGATGAGGCATCTGTATGCTATGAGTAGTATTATATTATCAGTGCTAAAGCGAAGGTCACATAAGATCATATTTGTCGCAATAATGTATGGTTTGCCCACAAAAATCTAGACTCGGGGAGCTCTTCCAGACTCTGGGCTTAAAATCCCGCCAGTTACGTGCAAAATATATTTTTGTGCATAATCATTTTCCCAGATTTCTTAAATTAAATAAAAATAGCCGACGCGTCACAAATTAAACGCATTCAACCAATTACAGCAGCAATATTTTTTTTATGTTCTGTTACAGTTAAAAAAAAGTAAATAAATGGTAGTTTATAAATGTTTTCTTTCTTTCTTTCAATTAGTCATATAAATTTTTGCGATTATTTAAGAAATTGTGACCAATATCACCGCCTGTGACAAGAAGCAGAAAGGTCGCTTGAAGCGATTAGATATCACGCCGATAATTGTTTTTTACTAAGCTACATTGCAAGTACATTTACAAATCACTTAGATATTCAGATAGTGGTCAAGCGCAAGCCTACAAAAAAGAAAACATCGATGCAATGCGATTTGCACTTAAAAATTTCTTAGACAATACGTGCGCGATATCACCTATCGATCACGAAGTTTTCTAATATTTATTTATGGACCTAACTGATATATAGTTCTCGTCAAACTTCTTAGCCGCCCTGAAGTTGGCTAAAATGGCTGCGCAGTAGTAAATCTCATAAAAAAACAGCACCGTTTCGTGCCTAGCGCATCAGGGCGGCCCAGAAGTTTTGCGAGAACTATATAACTGAACAAAACAGAATATGTTTAACATAGGTGTGGTTCAAGGAAATAATCTGATATTAGGCTTAAACATATAAGACTTTTACAATGAACCTGAGTATGCTTTCGGAGAGGGTAATAGAAGCTGCCAATGCTTGAGAACAACCACCTGTCTATACAAAACTCTCCATCGTCAAAACTAGGACAGCGAAAATATTTGTGAAGATGTCTTCAAAATATAATTTAGTTGATCAAATATATTGGAGTCGGCTTCTAGTCTAACCGGAACAGCTGTGTACCAGTATTGTATATGGAGCGACTGCAAAACGTGCTTTCCGAGACACGAAGCAATCTCGCTATGTAAAGGTGGTTTTACAACGGCGAGGCGAGGCATGGATGGGATGGGCGAGAATTGAAATATTTACTAGTACAATATTGAACTATATTGCTCTAAGAATAGAGTATTTATTTAAATATTTAGATGCGCGTGAATGTGCGAGGCGAGAATTGAAATATTTGTTAGCACAATATTGAAGTTTATTGCTCTAAGAATAGAGTATTATTTATTTTGTATAACGGATATACAAATCTCGCACCGGCCATAGAGGACTCAAGTTATAGCGATGAACATATTTCGGTGTAAAAGGGTAAGCATGATTTCAATTCTCGTCCATCCACTCCTCGCCTCGCCGGTGTAAAACTAATTTTTAGGGTCACCAATCCATAGACCGACCTCATCACCATGAGAGGAAATTTTTAACAGTAACTATTTATCATGTTGAAGTTTACTATCACTTGTGTATTCTTTACACAAATTGAGATTGGGTCTTATATCGTAACTTTTTAATTCTTATTATAACGATGTCTTACAGGATGACAATTCCACAAATATTTTCGTCGTGTTATACAAAAATTTCAAAGAAAATCAATGCTTTCAAAACAACAAAAAAGTTTTCTAATTTCATAACGCACTTTAGCACTACTAAATAAGCATTAGCAACTTAAATTTCTCAACGAGGTATAAAAAAAATTCTCAATAAGGCGCAAAATCAAAAAAGAAATGGCTTCACAAAAACTAAAAAATAAGTCTTAAAACTTAGTACAATAGGCGAAAATGTAGTACATAACATAATACCTGTTCCTCTATTACGGCTTAGCTGTTTTATTATGGAACAGAAAATAATTAAAAACCTAACATTATACTCCATTGCTACAGACAGTAACACAAATCTTGTAAACTATTTTCATATAGACTATTTTGTTGCGAGATTTGCTTCTGGCACGGAGTCCCATCGATAAGAAAGAAAATTTGGATCAAATAAATATCACTAGATGGCGCGATATGCATTGATTTGTTATTGAATTGTGTGTAAAATTATCGTTTTCTAGAATTGATCCTAAAATTGTATATTCTTGTTTAACCAGCACTCTCATCATCTGCCTAGCCTTTTTCCCAACTATATTGGGGTCGGCTTCCAGTCTTACCGGATTCAGCTAAGTACCAGTATTTTACATGGAGTGACTGCCTATCTGACCTCCACAACCCAGTAACTGGGTAACACGGTAACCCTTGGCAAGACTGGTGTCAGATCTCAAGCTTATATAGCTTCTGGCAACCCGTAACGACTGTCAAAGATCTTCAAATGACAGCCGGGACCAACGGCTTAGCGTGCTTTCCGAGGCACGGAGGAAACTCGGTATGTTGAAATGGTCACCCATCCACGGTCCGAGCTCGTCAAGCGTTGCTTAACCTTTATTATGATCGACCCGTGCGGCTGTTATTATTTAGCCACGAGCTCCTCAACCAGCTTCTTTAACCAGCACTCTCCTAAGTACAAAATTATAGAATACTAGCTTCTGCCAGCGACTTCGCCCGCGTGAATGTCGAAAATTATCCCGAAGGAACATATTCCCGGGATAAAAAGTATCCTAGTGCTATTCCAAATTTTAATCTATCTCTGTGCCAAATTTCATCCAGATCCGTCCAGCCGTTTGAGCGTGTAGAAGTAAGAAACATACAAACACACACACATACACTCACAAACATTTCCCTTTACATTATTAGTGTGATGTGATATTGTGATAAGCTTCTGCTAGCGGCTTCGCCCGCTTAAAAAAATAGTCTCGAACCGAGTAAACCCTATTACTTGCCAGTCGCTGCTAATACCATCTATAGCCGTGGAACTGAACTGAACGCGATCGATGTACTTTTACTAAATAGTCCGTCCAAAAACGCCAGTTACGTCGGCACAGTTTTTTTGTATGGAATGAGGCATAATTATGTATGCTAGTATCATATTATCTGTGCTTCAGGCCTATCATTTACATGAGACCGTGCCTGAGGTAAAGGGGTATTATCTAGAATCACATAAACATACCCCTTGCACCATCCATCTATTATTCAAGTGGGTTCAATATTGTTGGCCACAGACTGTACTAGTACTCATTTAGTTTAATACCTAGTCTTAAGTGGTGGTGTACAATGTAACACTTTGGAAATAAAATAAATTCTTATTCTTAATATCATCTGCTTATAATAATTAATAGTAAACTAGACTTATTGCATGATAAGGGAAAAAAAAAACAAGACATCTTTCAACGAAATTGACTAAAAACAAGTCATATTAAAAATAATGGAATTAAAATATTTACTTACCCAACCCTCATGCCTTCTTCAATGTCAGTGGGAGCTACAGAGTCAGCGAGGTCTACCACGAACTTAGCAAACTGTTTGACGTTGATAATGTACTTCGGGTCATTTGAATCCGCATTGATGATCTTTGTGCATCTTGCTACCTGTGACAAACATTATAATTAACAGATGATTCTATAAGTGGCCATCAAGCCCGCGACATGACAACAGAAAATAACTTAAATATTAGCCTATCATATCACCCCACATAAGAGAATGTCAATTGATAAAATTGTAAAGGCTTTTTGAACTCACAGCTGACTACACTTCTAAAAGAATCAGAAAATAACATAAAATATTAGCCTATCATGTCATCCCACATAAGAGATGTCAATTAATAAAATTGTAAAGCCTTTTTGAACTCACAGCTGACTATACTTCTAAAAGAATCAGAAAATAACATAAAATATTAGCCTATCATATCACCCCATATAAGAGAATGTCAATTGATAAAATTGTAAAGGCTTTTTGAACTCACAGCTATACTTCTAAAAGAATCAGAAAATAACATAAAATATTAGCCTATCATATCACCCCATATAAGAGATGTCAATTGATAAAACTGTAAAGGCTTTTTGAACTCACAGCTGACTATACTTCTAAAAGAAACAGAAAATAACATAAAATATTAGCCTATCATATCAACCCACATAAGAGATGTCAATTGATAAAATTGTAAAGGCTTTTTGAACTCACAGCTATACTTCTTAAAGAATCAGAAAATAACATAAAATATTAGCCTATCATATCACCCGACATAAGAGATGTCAATTGATAAAATTGTAAAGGCTTTTTGAACTCACAGCTATACTTCTAAAAGAATCAGAAAATAACATAAAATATTAGCCTATCATATCACCCCACATAAGAGATGTCAATTGATAAAACTGTAAAGGCTTTTTGAACTCACAGCTGACTATACTTCTAAAAGAATCAGAAAATAACATAAAATATTAGCCTATCATATCAACCCACATAAGAGATGTCAATTGATAAAATTGTAAAGGCTTTTTGAACTCACAGCTATACTTCTAAAAGAATCAGAAAATAACATAAAATATTAGCCTATCATATCACCCCATATAAGAGATGTCAATTGATAAAACTGTAAAGGCTTTTTGAACTCACAGCTGACTATACTTCTAAAAGAATCAGAAAATAACATAAAATATTAGCCTATCATATCAACCCACATAAGAGATGTCAATTGATAAAATTGTAAAGGCTTTTTGAACTCACAGCTATACTTCTAAAAGAATCAGAAAATAACATAAAATATTAGCGTATCATATCACCCCACATAAGAGTTGTCAATTGATAAAAAAAATTGTTAACATATTTTTAGAACTACTAACACTATTGTTTAGGGTTTAGTTTGGCAAAATCTACTTCCACTGTTCTTGTAAAATATAATGTTTGTATGTTTTGTGGCAATTAAATACTTTTTCTTTGTTTTTTCTGTAACAGCCATACTATAATGTATCATTGTCATCATGAAACCATTATGAAAAACGGACAGTGCTTTTTGTACTGTATAGTTTGTCTCTCTCTCATAACAGAATAATGATGGCTATGGCATATCATAGTAGGCTTTTCCATGGCTACTGTTTGATTTTAAGCTGTGACACAAGCATTCACTACTTCAGTCAAAGTTAACAAAATGCCATATCCCCGTCTATTGTAGAATAGTTACCTATGGGACATATATGTTTTACAGCACAGTTGAGCTGACACATTGCCATTTTTTTCTTTAGGATCTTATTAGATTTTAAAAATCATAAACAAAAGTAACTTGTTATTGTTTTTATTATGATACTGTTTATTTTTGTTTGGAAATATAGACAACTTAAAAAACAAAAGTAAAAATACCTGCAGGGGTTGTTCATTTTGAAGGGTCTGCTTATCTGCTGCAAGATCCCATAAGGCTGGTGGGGCCAGCCCTGTATCGGACTCCTTGATCCCTGTTAACTCATTAACCCTTTTCATCACAGTCTGTATACCATCTTCGACCTCCTTGATGATCTTCGTGTATTGTCCTTGGCCCTAAAATTCGAATAGAGCCATATAAAAAAGCAAAGAATTGAAAAAGTGCCAGTCATCAACATCCTTTCTCTACTTGTAAAATACTCGTTATTTTACTTACGTATGATTTTAGAAGAGCTATATCACCTTCGTCGAGTGCTGAAAAACATAATGCATAATTATTTCTTCTGTAATTACGATTGAAACTCATTCATCATGAGCTATGGAGTAGGTAAATGCAAGTGGTATATGCAGCTATTAGTACTTACATTTGATTTCTTTTTCCGGTTCCTCTGTAGCATCCTTGATTTTACGCATATCATCACCTAAATGGTCAGGCATTATCGATTATTTGTATTAAATAAAGTATATTTTATAAAATCAGCACAAAGACGAACGCTCGTCCGTCATCAGATCAATAATTTTTGTGTCACTCTCACTCCTTTTTACGCTTTCGGCTTAGCTTAACTGTTTATACTTGAAATGGTTATATCAAAAAAAAGTGTGTCTAACATGCTTTTATGCTTGCGTGTAGCGAAACGTGTGGATACAATTTTCCGATCCACGCAGCTCATCAAAACAACAATCCGCTTAGATATTATACGCTTAGAACTATTCAAACTAATCAGTGGAGTCAAAATATAATTTGTTTTGTTTTATCGCACTTATTTCAAAAGCTAGCTTTAATATTCTTTCAACTCACTGATTTTCAATACTCCTTGAAATAAAAGTTCTACATGAAAAGAACCGAATTTAGCGATGACAAGCAAAATAAAAAATGCGTTCAATTTATGAAAACATTTCGATATTTACTTAAATTTCTTTTTATCTCTCTCTGCTGTTCTATTAAACTGACAAAGTAAATCTTTATTTAACTCAATAATTCATAAAAAAATATATTTTAAGATGTTACAAAATTATTTTGAAATTATAAGTTGCATCAAAGGCATGAATGCATTGACAATGTTATGTACCGTGCGCCACCTGACAGTTAATTTCAGTACTAAAATTTTGTATTCGTAGTGCTGAATGGAGAATCACATTTTTTCGTGTTTTCCATGAACGTATTCTCCTGAATTAGCGAATATTTTCTTTTAGGTAAGTCAGAAAACCTATGATACCAAACTTTGTTTGAATTGACTGTAAATTATTTGAAAAGAAATGGCTGCTTCAGTCTGACCCTCCGGTAATGACCCGCAACCTTATGTCAAAGCCCGGTTTCATTTAACATTTTCATTGTAACGCACTATTTTACATCTTATCGGATGCGGTTATTATGCATTGGATAATTGTTCAACGGAGTTGAACGAGCGTTTGAAATGTAGGTAAGTAAGTTTGACTGAATGCGTGATGTCCCCAGTATGCGATTGCTAAAACTCTACTCTGGTTTTTCAACACAAAAATCTTCGTTTTTATCTTAACCTTATCTTGTATGTTATCGATCAACCGTGGATCATCTTCTTTCAAAAATAATGTGTGAATTCAATGCCATACCATTGCTATGTTTTGCATTCTTAGAAAAGTGAGTACCTATTGTAATGTTCTTTGTGTCAAATTATTTATTAATTGTACGCAACGTGCCTTTGTGTTTTTGTTCTGCTTTTTACTAAACAATAAACAATGTTTATTGCATCAGTTGTGGTAAAAAATTGGTATGGTCAATATTCTTATCAGAAAAGTGTGATGATAACCTTATTTGTTTAACCTTACAATAAGAATATTTATTAGTTTAGTTTTGGCCTCTGGTCCATACACCTCTAATTCTCTGGTATGTAGTTTTTTAAATTTTGTCTCTGCTAAAGGTTCAGTAAGAAAAGTTCTAATCATGTTGTATGTTTATAGTGGATATCATTTACCAATAAGATATAAAAACTGTCTGTTTGATTGATTGGTCTTTATTTTATTCATATAATCCAACTTATATATAGTAATCCTACCTCTGTAAATTTAATATTACAGTTACTTTTCAGTAATAAATCCATATGTATCTACAATCATTCATGAATCACTTTCAGTTTTTATCTATTGATTTTTAAGTCAAATAGTTACACTGTCATGTTGATTCAAATGTTACTATTCATGTCTGTATATCAAAATAGGTCAAGATTACTTTAAACCACAATCAAGCTATACATGGACACTTGTTCATAGATATATTTGTGTATAAAACTATATATATGTTTGTATATCATAATGTTGTTGCTGAAAATTTACTACATCTGTATACGTCACAAATGTTTGTATGTACGATTACACTTCACGTGGGATGCTTTCTATAAATAACCATTGACAACGTAGACTAATAAAAGCACAACACAGTATCTGTGTAAATAGGTTTTATATTTAATAATAATCTTATTTTTATTTATTGTTTTGATGTTAAAAAAACATTGGCATGGTGTTAGTTTTATTTTGAAATGCCATAGTGTAGTGTGACAATGGTTTTCGTAAATATTCTTGGATGCACGGTGTACTTTAGTTTTTTGCACTGTAATGTTTGGCTTTAGGAACTTTTTCTTCAAGGTAACAACTGTGTGCATACACACACATACACTTTACTTTTTTTTATATTGTAAAGTAAACAGATGATGTGAGGTGTAAACATTTTAGACTTATCCTTTTTTCAATGATTAATTGCATGCTTTTTTTGTTATTATATCTTGAAAAGGCAGTGATGTCAAACAAAACTAATAGAGAGCTTGCTTATTTCCTTTCTTTCATAAATTTAACAAAAAATAAACTCACAATAAACACAATTGGCTATGGGTAATTATGCGAATAGGTTTATCAACTAAGTGCAATCAGCAATTACTTACTGATATGGAATTCCACTTTTGCAAAACTGCTTTGTTTAGTTACTTACTTAATTTTTATAAGTAAGAATTTGTTTGAAGAGTTTTGAGTGTAAAATTGAGAAAAAAAATCAGTATAAAGAGGTGATCTTCATGGCATTATGATATTAGATTTAAGACATATTCCTAATTTCTTAATTAAGTATTTGGAATTGAGCAGTTGTCAAACCCTACTTTAGCCTGAACACTAGGGGTCTTGACACTTAACTCCAAATACTCAATTCAGAAACTTGCATATAGTGTTAGTATACTATCAAAGTTACAGCATCTTCATTGACAATATGCCAGATAACTTACTCAACTATCAAGCTTATTATAACTTTCAGATATTGTTCACTTGTAGGTGTATGCTAATAGACATTTATACTGAGTTGCCTGTCATTTCGGCGGGATTTTTACGACTGTATTCGCGCATTCGTCAATATTTACGTGCCCTCGTGCAATAAGGGAGGGCTAAACTGAATTAAATTCCAAGAATAATTTCTTCCAAACATCTCGCTAAGTTAACACATTTTCTGTTTCATTGATACAATTTTCTGCCTTGATAATGCTTGATCTCTGGCCTGCTGTCTTCAAGGATCTCTCTACCACGTTCGTGCCGTGCAACCGGCACTGGACGAACGTGGTAGATTGACGTCACACTGATTCGTTGACCTGATGTTTTAACTCCATATTTAGAGCAGTTAATGTATTACTAAACCTTTGAGTCTGCAATTTTTTTTTTCAATCTCTCGGCTGCATGAGTTTGAAGTTTGCACTACGACTCGGTATTAGTTCTCGCCAAACTTCTGGGCCGCCCTGAAGTTGGCTTTCCGATGCGCAAGGCACGGATCGGTGCTGTTTTAATATGAGATTTACTACTGCGCAGCCATTATAACCAACTTCAGGACGGCCAAGATGTTTGGCGAAATCTATAACTACAAACTATTGTTGTACTGTTGAATTTTGAACTCTTGGCCCTGAGCTAAGCGTTGTAAATCTAACAACACGCTTTTATTTAGATGCCGTCTAGTATTAGTGAAAATGGCCATCGTCATCATTTTAGCTTGAAAGAAGTTCACAGGGAGGAAAATGATAATTGTTGAAATAAGTTTTTCTTTTTCGTATAGTGCTGCTGGCGAGTCGGCGAGATGCACACAGCCACTGCAGATGGACAGTTCCGGAGTACCAACGGCGCAACACACGGCCGTGACAAAGTCGCCATATTGGATGCTGGCTCTCAATATGGGAAGGTACAGTACAATAGGTGGTGAAGGCTAAAACATCACAATTTTTAACAGTATCAAATACAGACATCGACAATTGAGGAATTAGGTAATTTGCCTTACATATGTTTATTTAAGCAAATCATTTACTTGTTCAAGTGGAATTTACTATCTTATTTTTAGATCTTCTAACTTATTGATTGAATATTGAATTGTTAGGTATAAATTTTTCATTCATGAGCTGATAAAATGTTAACCATAGCATGACTTAGTCCAGCTCAATGTTTTAACTACTGCCTCAAAAATTGCTTACTTGATCAACGCTCATCGAAAGTGGTATATACCCGCGTGGTATCCTGTCTCTGAATAAGGCTTCCTACGAACAAATCGCTCCAAGCAGTGCAAAGCTGCAAACTCTGGAAATTCAGCGCGCGTTCGCTTCAAAGCGCCACGCGGTCTTCCCTGCATGAAAAATATTTTCCGCGTTCTTATTACATCTTGATAACTACATAGTAACTGTTATTAGTAGTACATTGAGAAAATGAAATTATATACATACAATCACGCCCTTTTCTCATGGGGGTAGGCAGAAACTACAGATCACAACCTGCTACAATTCTTATTACTCCATTTGCTTCGTTTACCTGTATACATCAGGGGGGTGATCATAAGCTCTTAGAGTAAGGTTATTTTGAGTATGTGTAAGGGACAGATGTATATGACTTGTATACATCTGTCACTTACGCGATCTTAAAATAACCTTACTCTAAGAGCTTATGGTCACCCCCCAGGGGCCAGTGTTGGCAAAAATTTCAATCTTATTAACGATTAAAAAGTTAACCGTGATGACCGATTAAAATGACGACACGGTTGGCGTAGTGGTTGAGCGATCGGCTGCTGCGCTGTGATTTGCGTATTCGAAAACGCACAGAACAAATATTTGTAAGGCCTACAGATAGTTGTTCCGGTCTGGTTGTTTGTTCATTCAATGAGTTTATATGTTTATAAATGCACCCACTATACAGGAGAGGAGGAAACATTCCTAGCGTGGGGCAACGTTTAAAAAAAAATGAAGTTGGTCTTGGCCAAATTTGACGATTACGATTAATAAATCGTAATCATCATCATCTTAAAAAAATATGCTTGTTTTTGGACCAGTTTCGAGACACCGATAGCTAAATGATTAATGCCAACCTTAGTCTGACATAGCAAAAGTGAAAAAAAAAAAATGGACCTTTGGACCAAACATTTGTACCTAGATCATAATTTCAAAAACATGCCAAACTGCGTGACAGTAAAACTAAAACCATCATGGTTCGACTGTGAAAAAGGGATAGAAATTTCATTCATTCAGTAAGGCCCCTGGTCATAGGTACACGCAAATGAATCAATCAATAATACCCCCAGACTATTATTATCAGCTTTAAAAGGTCAATGCCAGCTAATCGATATTATCTAAAGTCATATTTCATAACTTTACAGTACTAAGCGATAAGATGCCCTCAAATAAACCTACCGTTTGCATAATTAATTAAAGTCATTACGTAATAATTATTAGAAGCTTCAACCAGAAATATAATGAGGCAGATAACAAGTCAGTGATGTTTTCTAAATGATCAAATTAGAATTCGACATTCAAACTAATATTATGTATTGTTAATGTGAATGAGTGTCTGACAGTCTGATGCTTCCTTTTCACCGACATCCCCTATACTACCACCGACGTATGGGATCTTTAGCGCCGACTGAATTTCCTAAGTGAAAAGTCATAATTCGAGGTTTAGCTCTCGTCTCTTTCTTCCTCCAATATTAGAGCAATTTAAAACATATTCCATAAACTGGTAAGGTAAGATATATACTATGTCCCTATGTTTGAATTTATGCCTAATAAAATTATGCGTAATGATTATTATGCTGAATTTCGTTATGCCAATGTAAATTATGGGAATATATGTATATATATATATGTATATCATTAGTAAACCATCTGGATTACCACAATAGATCCCAATGGGTCGAGTGTCCGAGTTGTTTCTCGGCCCCTCCATAAGATAAGATGAACCATCTGGATTAAGTCATAAAAGAATACTTTCATCCCGGTATAATAAAATTCACGCTTTAAGGTTACACTAGTCGAAAATTCTTCCATACAAACATAGTCTAGGGATTATTCCACTGTTTGACAATGTACGTTCAAAATAAAAAGTGATATCAATTTGTCTCATCATTATCTAGCCCTGTATGGAAAAAAAAAGGAAAAAAAGTAAATATTTGAAACTTATGAGCGTCGAAATTTCCACATTTCGACACTAATTTTAACGCATTTTTGGGCGCGAATAAATACCATAAGAAGACGGAAAATTGCAAAACGGCCACCATACAGGGGTAGTTCAACAATGCAAATAACTTTATTTTAAACAGATACGTTTAGTCGTTTTTTCATGATATCCAGACTCCCAAAGGTCTGTTTATAAAATTTCGCGCGCTCGGTTTCGTCCTAAATCATTATTAATTTCGCTACAAAGGAGATTGCCCATACGCAGGCCCCTTATGAGATATCGTGTCTGCGATTTCAATATTATCCAAAAATTTGATTTATATTTTGTGTTTTTTTCCATGTTAGTGTCCTTTACTTTTTATGTACAGACAACAACAGATCAGGTTTCTTCACTTGGAAATTTGTATGCACCTTATTGCATTGTAATAAGGGTTCATTTCAAGAACAGAAACATCGTTATTTCTCGTGAACCCCACAAAATAAATAAAAAATGTTTTCTAATTATTAATATATCGCGTTTTTTCTACAATATACAACCAAATTCATCAAGATACAACCATTTTTTCAAAGGGGCCCAAGTTCCCTTACAAAATGGGCATTCCCCTTTGCAAATGTGTGTATTCGTACGCAAACTATCTTCCTACTGCTCATCACAGCATTTATCTCTTCCGCACGTGTTGTCGGTTGATATAAAATGCATTTTAACCCCGCGCACAAAATAGTTCGTGCTGTTGACTAGTGTAACCTTAACGCGTAACTCTTAATTTACACGTGGACTGTAAAAATAAGGAAAAACTAAATAATAACGTTATGATATTGCCGAAGTTTGAGTCCAAAGTCAAACTCATGCCGTAATTGCGGGCATTTTACGACGGTTGGCACTTCAACGGCTTCTCATTATTAAATTTCGTTCATTCATGAAACACTCTAAATCAAGGTAATTTAATTACATCAGAAACTTTATGCTTCATTTACTACAAACGGCTGCCCTCCAATCAATAGGAAAAATAACGAGGTACGAAAAAAAACTACTTAGCCCAAGGATTGATTATCTATAAAAAAAATATTGAACACGATATTTTTCTTTGGTCGCGTATTAATATTTTTAGTGATCACCCCTATTACATTGCACATAAATAAAATGTTGATTAAATTCATACACTCATCTCTCAAATCTCCAGACATACTGACATGCTCGTCTTTCGTTCGACCGCGAATACATCACAGTGCGAAACTATTTCGATGCAGTGGTGTCAACTGCATCTTTTTTAAACTAATATGTAGTTCAAATGCAGCCCGTCTGTTTGATAGACCCTTATTTCATTTGTTAACTCCATAAAAAAACTATAGACATTATGCTCTTTATCCAAAAAATAACCATAAACAATTCCCCAGGTAATAGACCGTCGCATCCGCGAGCTATGTGTGGAGTCGGACATCCTGCCACTGGACACGCCAGCGTA
Organism: Orthosia incerta; assembly: GCA_948252205.1. Taxonomy (NCBI): domain Eukaryota; kingdom Metazoa; phylum Arthropoda; class Insecta; order Lepidoptera; family Noctuidae; genus Orthosia; species Orthosia incerta. Next base: position 23,340,964 of record OX411759.1, on the reverse strand, counting down.
CCATCTGAAGGAGGTTGGGTATCGCGCCATCGTCATATCTGGCGGACCTAACTCCGTGTACGCCGAAGATGCGCCGAGATACGACTCCGATATATTCAAGATCGGCCTGCCTGTCTTAGGTATGTTGGTTTGGTTTCTTTATACTCGAGCTAACCGCCGTTTGCCGTTTAAGGCGCCTCCCCGAGCAAAACGCCGCGCTAGTCCTTTTTGTGCAGTTTTTAAGAGCTATCTACTCTTTATTTAAAAAGAAATATCATTTAATAAAAATACATTTAATTTCTACATATGTTGATTCTAAAATGGTAGTACACTTTATATGTTTCACTAATCTCCTTCCAACAAAACCATAAAAATGTGAAATAATTATTGATAGCATGCATCTCCTCGTAAAGTATTCATGAATTATTTTTTATACTAACACTAATGGATAGACAATTTGACAATGATCATTTTGTAAGTTTTATTTTTTTCAAAAGACCAATATTCGATTTTATAAAGATTTTTTTCTAAAATCTGGGCGTATTCACTACCGTAATTCATTCGCCACCAGTGCCGCTAGGCCAATAGGAATGCTCATATCTCATGCAGATTTTTTGGTCAGGGTACGGCCTTAATTGACACGGTGCTCACTTAGAGCTCGGTCAGCCACTGCTTGACAGGCGTTAACAGTCAACCCCCCCTCCATTGCGCAGCCACCGCAAGCACCGTCTCTCCTGTTGTAGCACATATCCACCTCTTCCTACCCGACTGCGATGGAGCCCAAAAGGAGGCAAATGTTTTTTTTTTCGGAGAATTTACAAAAAGACACATGCTTATGTATACAGTCTTCTTCTAAGTTTGTCCATGTTCATTAATTTATTTGGTTACACACGCGCTCGGTCTACAAAAATAATTATTTTTACTTAAGGGTAAGTACATCGTCAAACAGTGAAATAATCCCTAGACTTCGTTTGTATGGAAAACAATTCGACTAGTGTAACCTTAAGCCCTAATGTTATAAAGGCGAAAGTTTGTAAGTGTGTTTGTATGTTGGTTACTTCTTCACGCTCAAACGGCTGAACGGATCTGGATGAAATTTGGCACAGATAGATTATAGTCTGGAATAGCACATAGGATACTTTTTCCCGAGAATATGTTCCTTTAAGATAATTTTCGAAACTGGAGCTGACGAAGCCGTTGGCAGAAGCTTGTATTTTCATAATTGAAAGTTCTTAATTTAATAAGTCCTTTATTACTTGCTATTATGACGATTACATTATAGTTTCGCCTATTTTGCGAAAACATAACATCAGTAAAAATAAAATTGCCAATAATTTTTATCTAGCGGACATAAAAATTATTACCTAATTTATTTTTATAGGTCTAAGACAAATTAATGTAAATAACTTTAAAATAAATGTCAACAAAAAGTTTTGTTTTTCTTTTCTTATTCAATTTCTCGAACAATTTTATAGCAGTAACAGCAATTAAGGTTGCCCTAGTCGATGGCACGAACTATTTTGTGCGCGGGGTTAAAATGCATGCCATCTCATCCGACAACACTTGCGAAATACATAGATGCTGTGATGAGCAATAAGAAGCTAGTTCGCGTACGAATTAGCACTTTTGCAAATTTGTAGCGAAATGGATGATGATTTAGGTCGAAAACGAGCGCGCGAAATTTTATAAACAGACCTTTGGGAGTATGGATATCTTTAAAAAACGACTAAATGTATATTTTCAAAATAAAATCATTTGCATTGTTGAACTACTAATCTATCCCTGTATGCTGTTTTTCACTTCTTCATATCGTATTTATTTCCGCCCAACCATGCGTTAAAATTTGCGTTGAAATATGGAACTTTCGATTTTTTGTTTCCATACAGAACTAGATAATGATGAGAAAAATTGATATCATTTTTTATTTTGAACGTACACCGTCAAACAGTGAAGTAGTAGCCATACTACGTTTCTATGGAAGAATGATCGACTAGTGTAACCTTAATAGCAACAATTTGCATGAGCGTTTTTCCAAGAATCCGGTTCCAATTAAATATATTAGTCGCTTCGTGTTTCCACGGTCGTTTTAATGACCTTGTTTTGTTTATTGTATTTTTCATGCAATTATTTCGCTTTGGATCTGTTTTACATGGTTTGATTGCCTGATTGACAGGATAATTCAAACTTGGAGTGGAGTGGTGTCTTAGCTGATCCTTTCGCGATCTTCTGTTAATTTTCTGATGCCATAAATCCGTGAGTAACGGTCCATTACTTGATCTTATTTCCTAAGTAGGAAAAAAAGATCAATTTGCTAAGTAACTAAGCACCAATCAAACTGATGTGAAATCTAAATGAGATTTGCGGGGTAATTGAGTAACACACACTTATTGACAATTGCGTTTCATATTGACAAACCTTCGTTAATTATGTTGTCGAACAGAAGATCTTTTTAAACATGTAGCAATATCTAAGTGTTTTACACAATTCGGCTGTTTCTGAATAAGTGAATACTTTTCTCCTGTACCAATTATAATATATATATACTATACCAATTCTAAAATAAACTGCTCTAGGTAATTTATGATAAAAGATAGAATTATTAAAAAAAAAACGACAAAACGTTATCGCGCGGAATTCTCTGAATTTGCGGACTTTACAAATCTTATAATAATCTTCTATATATTTTTCTGTGTTGTTTTTTGTTTCTCATTAATTTATTTTCGTTCTGCAGGAATATGCTACGGTATGCAGATGTTGAACAAGGAGTTCGGCGGTTCGGTGCTGCGAAAGGAGGCCCGCGAGGACGGACAGTACGAAGTGGAGGTCGAAACAACATGCCCGTTGTTCAAGTGAGTTTATGAACCCTGGAATGTATACTGTACTTATAACATATCAGCTTATAACATTCTCACTGCTGGAGCAAAGGTCACCTCTGTGCGAGGGGTCGAAGTGTTTTCGAAAGATCGGCGAATGTCATAATTAGTCACATTACATTGATTGTATAGCGAAGGAAACTCATCTTTTAATTACTTTTAGCGATAAATCGACCCACGCCACCCAATGCACAATTACAGCTCAGTGCCCCAGCGCCTAAAAATCCGGAAAAGTTTTCTAGGATTCTCGGATGTGGGTCTATGTTATCGCAACTTCTCTTGGTCGAGATGCGACCTTTGGCGAGAGAAACTTAAGCCTCCTGAAAATTTCATCGGGCCATCGGAGAGCCTTCCACCTGGGCACACTGCCGTGGTCGAGTCGAATCGAGTGCGCAGCATGCCTTGTCATCTGTACTTACGAAGACCTTAAGACTTCGTCACCGTGTTGCCGTGGCTGAATTCTGGGCCAAACACAATATTTAACTTTTTATATTTGCCATCGACATGCTAAGAAGAAGAGCGATTTGACAGCCCATTGGGTGATTCTGTGATACTATGAAAAGTACAACTGTAAAAAAAATATAGTTGCTCTGTTCACAGTAAGTAGTTATTTAATAACGAGTCTCGTAAGATAGATATGGTGCCAATTATAAATTAGAGTACATATCTTCATCCTGCATTTTCATAGCCAAAAGTCGCTTAATGATTGTTTATTTAAATATTTGCCACAGTAGTGAGTAGTTCGGCAACCATTGACAACTGAATTAATCGCCACTTGTGATTTTCTTGTCAGTCATAACCCTGTGCTTTCTCCACCAGTCGTTTGGAAAAGCTGCAGCCAGTTCTTCTGACACACGGCGACAGTGTTCAGAAGGTTGGCGAGAGGTTCCGCGTCGGTGCGCAGTCCTCTAACCATCTAATCGCTGCCATTTACAACGAGCAGATGCGGCTGTACGGAGTGCAGTTTCACCCTGAGGTAAATATGAGGAGTTTCCCATTATTCTTCCCAGTCGTCTATAAAATTGTGTAGAAGGAAAATATGATAACATGGCAAAGGTATACGTTACTTCCAAGCTAGCGGATATCATCGACGACTACATCATTGTTTACGCGACGTTATTCAATTTATAAAATAAAACAACCACAACTGCACCCATTTTTTTATGGTTTTGGAAATCATCCAATGACTTCACCCGCTCTGGGTGAAGCGGGAGGGCGTGTCAGACTTTTACTGACTAAAAGGGGTGGGCCGCTGTTCCTTCAGTTGCTTGAGCCAGGACCACGGTAACTCTTTTTCAAATTTATCCGCGACAACCACAACCGCACCCTGGAAGTGGTATTTAATTTACTGTTAATGTGATTAGCTATTGGTATTTTAGTATTAGTATCTTATTTTATTGGAGAATGTTCCTGCAATCAACACATTGCTCTAAATATTATAGTCTGCTTGATTCTTCAGTTGATGTTTAAGGTTACACTAGTCAACGGCACGAACTATTTTGTGCGCGCGGTTAAAATGCATTTTATATCAACCGACAACACGTGCGGAAGAGATAGATGCTGTGATGAGCAGTAGGCAGCTAGTTCGCGTACGAATTTGCACTTTTGCAAGTTTGTAGGCAAATGAATGATGATTTAGGACGAAAAATAGCGCGCGAAATTTTATAAACAGACCTTTGGGAGTCTAGATATCATGATAAAACGACTACATGTATCTGTTCAAAATAAAATTATTTGCATTGTTGAACTACTAATCTATCTATCCCTGTATGGAGGCCGTTTTACAATTTTGCGTCTTCTTATAGTATTTATTTGCGCCCAAAAATGTGTTAAAATTAGTGTCGAAATGTGGAACTTTCGACGCTCATAAATTTCAAATATTTACTTTTTTACTTTTTTGTTTCCATACAGGGCTAGATAATGATGAGACAAATTGATATCACTTTTTATTTTGAATGTACATTGTCAAACAGTGGAATAATCCCTGGACTACGTTTGTATGGAATAATTTTCGACTTAGTGTAACCTTAAAGAACTTTTATAATTGATCAGAATAAACTTGACGCCAATTTTTTTCTCATGCTTATCATCTTATTCGCAGGTGGATCTAACCCCCAAAGGAAAGCAGATGTTGTCAAACTTCCTGTTCGACATCGCGGGCCTGTCGCGCTCGTTCACGCTGCGCTCGCGTCGCGACGCCTGCATACACTACATACGGGAGACTGTCGGCGATAACAACAAAGTTCTCGTGAGTACAACTGTCACACAAGCTAGGATACTTTTATATTAGGCCTCCCCCAAATTCTTCCAACTATTCTTTTCCTGAGCCATCTCGAACCAGCCCATACTGCATACATTACTGTTTCAAATTATGTCACTGGTCGGCGTTGGGCAATGTCAACCGACGTATAAACATTCATTTTTCCTAACCAGATCAAACAGTCCCATTTCTAACGTAGAAAGAATTCTGATGCTTTTCTATGAGTTCAAATATACTGTCATTGACATCTTCGAATCGCCTCAAACTTTTCAAGTAGCATTTTACTAGTTGTCTCCCGCGGCTTCGCTCCCGTTCGCACCCTACCTACCTACCCTGGCCCACCTACCTACCTAACCTACCTATCCTACCCTACTTACTCTACCTACCTAGCCTACCCAACCTTACCTACTACCTCCTTTTTTTTTGTTTTAAAACCTTCCCTGTATTCTAGCGTACAAAACAAAAAAGAATTATTCAAATTGGTCCAGCCATTTTTGAGTTTTAGCGAAACTGACAAACAGCAATTGAATTTTATATATAAGAAGATTATTTTGTTTCTCATTTTCTCATCAGTCATATAATTGCAAACCAATTGTTTATCTTGCTTATTCCTTTATAATTAAAGCGGTGAGTTTTTACCCGACTGCCGAAGGAGGGTAATGTTTTTAGCAGTCTATGTATGTATGTATGTTTGTTCCTATGTGGGTGACCAAACGCGTAGGCCGATTTTGATGATTCTTACGTCAAACGATTCGTCTTCTAAAAAAATGCCGGATTTTGGTCGCCATATCGTGGGAAACAATTTTTTTTTTCTTCCTATCCCTTAGTGTGGGGTATCAAAATAAAGGGTTTTAAGAGATGATTTCAAAAATATATAACACTTGTATGTTTAGTTGTAAATAATCTAAAAGTTATAAATAAAAAAAGTTAATAAAAAAAACCCGACTGCTTAAAAAGTAAACTAAAAAGACGTAAACAAGAAGAAAATCGTGCTGTGCAGTCGGAGGATGCATTTGGTTTTGGTCAGCCAGCTTGCGAACATGTATCCTCCGACTGCACAGCATGATTTACGTCTTTTTAGTTTACTTTTTAAGCAGTCTGGTTTTTTGTTTTTTTTTTATTGTTTATGCTCACACCATAAATTATTATTATAAGTCTGTACGTGGGATTTGTAATTGGCTTTCTGTTGACTATGGTTTCCTTTTTTGTTAGTTTTTATTAGCTGTAAGTCCTTCATGTTCTAAAATAAATAAATTATGTACAACTTAGGTCATGTACAGAGTACTCTAAAATCATTGCTTTTTTTCTCAGGTTTTAGTAAGCGGTGGCGTTGACTCAACTGTATGTGCGGCGTTACTTAGAACCGCTCTCCGCGAAGATCAGGTCATCGCATTGCACATTGACAATGGTAAGTTAAATAATCTTTCCCTTCAACATGCAGCTTTTTTGATGGCATCTGCTAAAGATCACCATCCTTTGAAAAGGTTACTATATTGTAATAAATTACCAGTGTGATTGATGATTCCGCATAGGTGGTCATACTAAAGAAGAACAAAGAAGTTTCTTTGTTTCAAGTCTTCGAATGCTGATTAATTAAGGCGCAATTTGATTAATTTTTACTGCCACTGTCGTTATAATTTGACTCATAATAACAACAAAGGGTCCTGTCTTTGTTTTACACAAGGAACTGTATTTCGTTTGTTCCACAGAAAATTATTTCTTTTGCAGTGTCAAACAATGTCATATTCGCAAATGAAAACACTTTCTGTTTTCTTTTCTTCACTTGGCGTCTATCCAAAAATGTGCACTTTATCAATCAGCTATCACTTTGGATATTTAGAGTGAAATTGTTTTGTTTGAGGATTGCCCTATAGATCTAGTGGTCGAGAGCGTTACTGCTGAGAATTAAATCCTAGTCTGATTGCGCAAGTGAATTCGGCAAGGCACAGGGTTTGACTGCCATCACTCGGCCAATCACATAGACGGAAATCCACATCGCGTCTTTCATCTCGCATGTGATTGGTCGATTGATGGCGGTGAAACCCTGTCCCTTGTCGAATTGACTTGCGCAGTAGGGTAGACTGCGCAAGTCAATTCGACAAGGAACAGACAAAAAATGTACAAAAAATATCTATTTAGGCCGTCAGTTAAATAACCTAAAAATATTGGACACGTATTTTTCTTTTGCCACGAAAACAAAAAACCGGCCAAGTGCGAGTCGGACTCGCGCACGAAGGGTTCCGTACCATTATCGCAAAAAACGGCAAATAAATCACGTTTGTTGTATGGGAGCCCCCCTTAAATATTTATTTTATTCTGTTTTTAGTATACAGAAATACATCATCTGTGAAAATTTCAACTGCCTAGCTATCACGGTTCATGAGATAAAGCCTGGTGACAGACGGACAAACAGACAGACAGACGGATCGCGGAGTCTTAGTAATAGGGTCCCGTTTTTACCCTTTGGGTACGGAACCCTAAAAATTACGACGATACAGTGCTTTGAAATATCGTGTGACGTCACGCCGTTAGTAAACTTTATACTGGCATAGTGACGTCACAAGCCCCCACTCCTTAACTTTGATGCGCTTTATCTTTGTAATTGTTTATTGATTTGGTAAAGCAAAAAATACGTGTCCAATATTATTTGATAATCTCACAGTCGGGCTAATTAGAATTATATTTTTTCTACCCAGGAAACATACCTGTTAGGCTGCTGGATTCTAGTCTCTGGTCAGACAAAGTGTTATTGGGTTTTTCCATCTCGGATTTCACAGTAGCAACCCGGATTATTTATTTTTGCATCATCATCATATCCACCAAAAGACGTCCACTGCTGGACATAGGCCTCCCCCGTTTATTTTTGCATGGTTGATGGTAATCGGCTCGGCCTCTACAACGTGAGGCTTAAACATAACTGGCGTAATATAGGTGTACTATTGGCACAGTTCTACCTAACTCCTTTGGGGGAGTTTTTGGCGGGATTTTTTTGGAGTGAAGTTCAGCGGCTGTTAATATTATTTGCAAATTGTATCCTAGTGGATATTGTGATATGAAATTGCTGTAGTTTTGTGTCTCAACTGGACAATATGTGAAATCATTGACAGAAACGATCGCGGGATAGTGGAGCGGGGAATTTTATTGTAGTATTGAAAGCTTAAGGGTACACTAGTCGAAAATTCTTCCATACAAACGTAGTCTAGGGATTATTCCACTGTTTGACAATGTACGTTCAAAATAAAAAGTGATATCAATTTGTCTCATCATTATCTAGCCCTGTATGGAAGCAAAAAAGTAAAAAAAGGAAATATTTGAAAGTAATGAGCGTTGAAAGTTCACCATTTCGACACTAATTTTAACGGATTTTTGGGCGCAAATAAATGCCATAAGAAGACGGAAAATTGAAAAACAGCCACCATACAGGGATAGATTAGTAGTTTAACAATGCGAATAATTTAATTTTGAACAGATACGTTTAGTCGTTTTTTCATGATATCCAAACTCCCAAAGATCTGATTATAAAATTTCGCGCGCTCGGTTTCGTCCTAAATCATTATCCATTTCGCTACAAATTTGCTAAAGTGTGTATTCGTACGCGAACTAGCTTCCTACTGCTCATCACAGCATCTATCTCTGCCGCACGTGTTGTCGGTTGATATAACGAACATTTTAACCCCGCGCACAAAATAGTTCGTGCCGTTGACTAGTGTAACCTTAATGGGAAAGCTGACTTTGATACAATTTGCTGCCAAATACTCCAAAAAACATTAGAATCTGTTACATCCGCATTCAAGTCTATAATGTAAAAATGAATCGCTAAATGTGTTGCTAAGCGCAAATCTCGAGAACCACTGAACCGATTTCGCTAATTCTTTTTTTTTTGTTGTGTTTGTTATTGTTAGGAGAAGGTTCTTACGGAGAAAAATTAAAAGAAATTGCCTGAAAAAGTCTAAAAACAACACATTTCTATACTCCCATACAAACGATTCGTAATAATACTTAAAAGTCAATTTGAACTTTAATAATACCATACCACAAAGTTGTAAGTGTTAGTGGAGAGGTTCCTGGAAGGCAAAACAATTGAGTGACGTGACGTTATCGTATAAATATTAATTTCAATATTTGTCAATACTCAAAAACAAATTGGTAGGATAGGGAAGGTAGGGTAGATAATGTTTGGTGTTTTTATAGCAAAACAAAGTTTGCCGGGTCAGCTAGAACATAATAAAGAATGATAAAATAAAACCCATTTAAGTATCCGACTGAGAGACCTGTATCTATGGTCAAAAAAAATAATTTAAAAAACAATACCCCTTTGGAGAATACTGGTGTGATGTTATGTTGTTTTATTTGCAGGTTTCATGCGTAAGAATGAGAGCGCTAAGGTAGAGAGGTGTCTCCGGGAACTTGGCGTGCGTCTACATGTTGTCAATGCCACTCATCAGGTATTACATAATTTTATTCATCAAAAAGTACGTTACATGAAACAACATATTCATCTATTTTAATGAGGTGAATGTACAGTCATTTTAATTTGAGACAACGACTTCCAAACTGAGACATGCTCGTATCTTGGGTAGTCGGCGGTCGGCCGTTTTAGATGTTGTACACATATTACCGTATTATTTAGTGCTAAAATATTACACATAACAATTTTACTCAATTATCAACTTTACAAAATTATGTGTATGTTTTCGTGCTAAATTATTATTATTTCAAGTCAGGCAAATATTTTTATGATCACTTCTTACAACAAGTCCCAGTAAATTAAACGATCTAACTGTCACATAGATAAATATACCTTTGATGTTTTATGTTGTACAAAGAATTCAACCTACAGGCGTTACACAATATTTCCAACTGTAAATACGATGAACTATTGTTGTATCGAACGATCGAACGAAATAATAACAATAAAAAGCGTTCGCAGAAGTAATGAAATTCATAAAGTGGTACTAAAATAGGTACCACTTGCCGCTCATTTTAGAACGTTTGCATAAAAGTTTAGGACAAAAACAGAATTTTTTACTCACAATAAGGCCGTTTGTTCACGATGCGACATACGATATGTCAAAATGCGGTCACGATTCAGAGCTTCATATATTTGTATGGACCTTTTGTTCATTGCACGACACCGCACTACACGCGACACGATTTACTAACGGTTTGTTGGCTATGTCGTCGATGCCGCTATGTCGTCATGTGGTTGCTACTTTTTTACAGTTACGGTTTAGTGGCTGTACAAAAAAGGATGAGCTTGTTGACGACACGGCACACTGCACCGCATAGCTCACGCGTGGTGCGTCATTCACGCGCTTATAGAACAATACAAGTGTACTGCAGTGTCATGTCTAATGAACAAACGTGACCGCAAATCGTGTCGTGTCGTCCTCGTATACAACCGACTTTTGGGTTTTGCCAACATAATTTTTGTTCAGTAACAGTCTCAAATAGTGCTCAGGTTTTGGCAATAGCCTCACTATGTGTGCTAGGTTCACCGCTGTTTAAACTTGTGGGAAATACAGGCGTCATCAGCCGAAAGACGTCCACTACTAGACAAGAAATCACATCATGCGCGTTGCCAAATGGACCGGTCATGTGCTTCACGCATCTTGATTCCTTCCTGCCTTAATATAAATTTGATGTGATATTACGTCCTCCTCAGTTCCGACAAGGCACCACAGTAGTCCGTGAAGCAGGCGGAAGGTCACGCCACACTCCCCTGCTGTGCCACACCAGCGCGCCCGAAGACAAGCGCAAGATCATAGGCGACGTGTTCATCCGCATTGCTGAGCAGGCCGTCCATGATCTGAACTTGCAGTAAGTATAATTAACAAGAATCCAATATCAAAACAGTAGTGCGCCATGCCATCCGCATTGGAAGTTCAGCCTAATCTATTTCTTCCTCACTCATGATTTGTTTGTTACCTGATATAAGTGGTGTGATTGGGGTGGATACTTGGGTCCGATTTGTTTACTTACTATTTTGTTAATTACCAAGACATTTGTATAATCTAACATTACTTATTAATTTATGAAATAGCATACATTTGATTTTTTAATTTATGACATTGTATAGTATTTTAATTTTAATTTATGATATTGGATATGTTTTAATTTTTGACATTGAATGCGTTTTAATTTTATACCATTTTTTTTAATTTATGACATTTTATACCAGTTTTTTTTTAATTTGTGACTTTGAATACGTTTTTGATTTATTTTTTTATTTTATGACAGATACGTTCAAAATGTAATTTTAATTTAATTTGTAATGTAACATTTTATTATTTTAATTATTATTGTAATTATAATTTTGCATGCCTAAATTGGTGGAACAAGGTTGACTGCGCATTCACCTGACATCTGGCAGTGTATTTTTATTTACTGTGTTGAGCAATAAATGAATTCGAATTTGTAATCGTAATCGTAATTTTGTCCACAGGGAAGACCAAGTCCTCCTGGGCCAGGGAACCCTAAGGCCGGACCTCATCGAGTCTGCTTCGTCGCTGTGCTCCAACAACGCGGCCACCATCAAGACGCACCACAACGACACCGAGCTGGTGCGCGCGCTGCGGCAGCGCGGCAGAGTCGTCGAGCCTCTGCGCGACTTCCATAAGGACGAGGTAAACTGTCGCTCCTAGGGCTACTACTAGCGTAGGAAGACAAGTCAGGGCACGACCAGGCCTGGTTGACCAAAATATTAAGAAAAGGAATGAAATATTTTGTACCCACTTTAGTTTATTGTAAACTCCTTGTCTCTGTCACTTTTGACCTAGACTAGAGTCAAGAGCAAACCCAAATAAAAAAAAAACTCCCCACGCTTGTTCCCAGTGGCGTATTCGAAGACCAATTATTTCAAATAAAAAAAAACTTCACTATGATTAAACAAAACTCCCTCTCAAACCTCTCCAAGAGCTTCTGGGTGACAGGTCAGAAGAATAATAGAAGTGCCTGGCTCAAGGAAACCAGGTTGGTCCAGGTGTAATACGGTACTACTTGTTCCTGATGTTAATAAAACAATTTTTGTTCCTCAGGTCCGCGCAATAGGTATGGAGCTTGGCCTGCCGTTGGCGCTGGTGGAGCGGCAACCCTTCCCGGGGCCCGGGCTCGCCGTACGTGTGCTGTGCCAGGAGGAGCCCTTCGCTGAGCGGGACTTCGCCGAGACACAGGTATAGAACATACGCTTCCAGTAAAAACATGCGCCTCGGCAGTCATCGTCTATCTTCGGAAATACGAACGCGCGATGATGAAATCATCAGTTTTGTCAGATCTTAATAGAAACTTAATTGATATGAACACTTGCCACCCACAGGTCATAGTAAAGATAATGGTGGAATACGCGTCGATGTGCGTGAAGTCGCACGCGTTGCTAGGCCGCGTGGCCAACGCCAGCACTCCGGCCGAGCAGGCGGAGCTCAAGCGGATCTCTTCCAAGACGCCGGTCGCCGCCACGCTGTTGCCGCTCAGATCTGTTGGAGTCCAAGGTAAATATAGTAACAACGCCAGCACTCCAGCCGAGCAGGCGGAGCTCCAGCGGATCTCTGCCAAGGCACCTGTCGCCGCCACGCTGTTGCCGCTCAGATCTGTTGGAGTCCAAGGTAATATAGTAACAACGCCAGCACTCCAGCCGAGCAGGCGGAGCTCCAGCGGATCTCTGCCAAGGCACCTGTCGCCGCCACGCTGTTGCCGCTCAGATCTGTTGGAGTCCAAGGTAATATAGTAACAACGCCAGCACTCCAGCCGAGCAGGCGGAGCTCCAGCGGATCTCTGCCAAGGCACCTGTCGCCGCCACGCTGTTGCCGCTCAGATCTGTTGGAGTCCAAGGTAATATAGTAACAACGCCAGCACTCCAGCCGAGCAGGCGGAGCTCCAGCGGATCTCTGCCAAGGCACCTGTCGCCGCCACGCTGTTGCCGCTCAGATCTGTTGGAGTCCAAGGTAATATAGTAACAACGCCAGCACTCCAGCCGAGCAGGCGGAGCTCCAGCGGATCTCTGCCAAGGCACCTGTCGCCGCCACGCTGTTGCCGCTCAGATCTGTTGGAGTCCAAGGTAATATAGTAACAACGCCAGCACTCCAGCCGAGCAGGCGGAGCTCCAGCGGATCTCTGCCAAGGCACCTGTCGCCGCCACGCTGTTGCCGCTCAGATCTGTTGGAGTCCAAGGTAATATAGTAACAACGCCAGCACTCCAGCCGAGCAGGCGGAGCTCCAGCGGATCTCTGCCAAGGCACCTGTCGCCGCCACGCTGTTGCCGCTCAGATCTGTTGGAGTCCAAGGTAATATAGTAACAACGCCAGCACTCCAGCCGAGCAGGCGGAGCTCCAGCGGATCTCTGCCAAGGCACCTGTCGCCGCCACGCTGTTGCCGCTCAGATCTGTTGGAGTCCAAGGTAATATAGTAACAACGCCAGCACTCCAGCCGAGCAGGCGGAGCTCCAGCGGATCTCTGCCAAGGCACCTGTCGCCGCCACGCTGTTGCCGCTCAGATCTGTTGTAGTTCAAGGTATGATAGATCAAGCTACAGCTTAATGTGAGCAGAACTCCAAACACCTTCCATTTGATACCTTTTAAATCATTATTATTTCAGTGGAAAGATGTCCACTACTAGTGATTAAACTTACCCGAGCCTTGCCAGTGTTGCCACATCGAACAACCATATATACTCAAAAGAATTCTCTATGTTCACCATCAGTCTATAGCATCTCCCTGTTACACTTATGCCTCGCCGATCGCACGCCATTTAACACGATCCTCAGCTGCTAACCATTTCATTTGTCTTATACACCAGGCTGTTTGCTATAGTTTGGATCTCTAGAAAGTATAATCTTAAGTACTGCAACACTCATAAAATAATGTGTTTTTTAGGTGACTGCAGAACGTATAGTTACGCTGTGGCTCTGTCGACGGAGCGCTACCCGCCCGACTGGAAGGACATGCACTACCTCGCCAAACTCATACCGCGCGTGTGCCACAATGTTAACAGGTATGTAACATGTCATTATTATTGTATTCAAGCATCTTTTACTGTCTCCAATGTTCTGAAAAATATTCTTCTTCTTTTCGTGTTGATTCTACATAAATTTTGTCTGACCAGAATGCGGCCACCTGGATAGCTCTGTCAAAGATACCCCATTTTACCAGGTTGTTTCTGCAACCACCCCAGTCAGCTAGCACCCGGTAATGCAGGATCTAGCTGTCTTAATCCTTTCACAATGATGACTAATTCTGAAAAACATTGTAACCACATTTTCAAACGTAAGATTTTATACTGCTCTAAAATGCAGTCACATTGCTTTTCAGAATGTTGGACGGATTTGCCTTTGCCAAAAGTGGTTTTCGACGAGCCGTATCTTTATCGATAAATGCGAAAGTTTGGATGGATGAAGTTTGTTACTCATTCACACCAAAATGGGTGAAAGGATCTGGATGAAATTTGGCACACGTATAAATTATAGTCTGGAATACCACATAGGCTACTTTTCATCCCGGTATAATGTTGCATTGGGATAAGAAAACGCTTACCACGGCGAAGCCGCTGGCAGAAGCTAGTATTATATATAAAACAGGCGTAAAAATTCTGTGATGGACAAAAATAATGATACATGGCCGCACCTAAAGAAAGAAAAAGTGTTTATTCGCCACAAAAACGACTTACAAAATTTTATATGTCTTAAATTAAACCCTTAACGGTATCCAATATTACTATAATGTTAGTAAAGAAAAGTAAGATTAAAATTAAACCACACCATACCATTAATTATTACCTCGGGTATTCTTGTTGTTGCAACTTTTTTCCTTAGCTAATAATAATATTTGTTTTCTCAGGGTTTGCTACGCTTTCGGAGGCATAATCAAGGAGCAAGTGACAGACATCACACCGACCTTTCTCACACAACAAGTTATCTCAACTCTACGCCAGGCGGACGATCTTGCCACTCAGGTAACACTTCTACTTGTTGATTTATTATCGGATTTTGTTTTTAACTGGTTGAAGGCTTGTCCAACGGGAAAATATGAACTCCTAACAATTCTTCAGTGTTAAATTCGTAAAAAAAACTTATTAAAACCTATGGTGGGTTGAGGAATAGGTAACAGGCTCACCGTAGTTCGTGCATTCACGCCTGTAAATCTTTACGGGCCAAAACAGCTGCAGATGGATAAATATTTAAATATTGACCCTTTACGTCTGAAGTTTTCTCAGTTAATGTAGTCAGTGCGGATATTTGTGTCTCTGAAGAAGACTGCAAACCATTGCGTAAAAACGGTCATTGCATATATTGCATACAGTAAGCGAGTGAAAGAGGCAACTATACAATGCTATCTTCTACAACAACATTGACACAAAAATAGCAACTGCGCAAGGTCTTGCAGGCAAGTTCAGAGACACAAAGACCCACTGTGACTACTGTACAGTGGGCTCTATCAGGATACCAGCGCGGCGTTACTTATTCTTTTTTAGGGTTCCGTACCCAAACGGTAAAAACGGGACCCTATTACTAAGACTTCACGATCCGTCTGTCTGTCCGTCTGTCACCAGGCTGTATCCCATGAACCGTGATAGCTAGACAGTTGTAATTTTCACAGATGATGTATTTCTATTGCCGCTATAACAACTAAATGCAATTTAAAAACTATACAAAGCGGTTTAGAAAGATTATTAGTTTAACTCAACGAGCTCAAAACAACCATAAAATAAAGACGTCAGACAATAAATCTAAAGCAACGTGGCAAATTATAAATGAATCAAAGTTAAATATGCCTAAAAATAATATTAACAAACTAAGAATTAATAATAACGACATAATCTCGGATCCAAAATGCATTTCGAATCTTTTTAATAATTATTTTATTGACAAAATTCACCCCAATACTGATTCGGGAGACAGAGTCACGAGATATATTTTAAACAGGAAGGATTCTATGTTTATGGCTCCATGTTTGCCAAACGACGTTTTTAGAATCACTTTAGCCCTAAATAATACAAACAGTGTCGGTTTTGATGGCATCTGTACAAAAATACTTAAAGCAGTAGCCAAGGAAATTTGTTGCCCTTTATGTCATATCATAAATTTGTGTATAAGCGAAGGTATTTTTCCAAATGCTTTAAAAACATCTGTTATAAAGCCATTGTTTAAAAAATTAGATAGAGAATTAATGGAATTTTACAGACCGATCGCATTGATTTCAATATTCTCAAAAATTATTGAAAAATATATTTATAATCAACTCAATTTATATTTAGACACGAATAAAATTCTTTGCAACGAACAAAAAGGATTTAGGAAAAGCAAGTCAATTAACATGGCAATTTACGACTTTTTGTATACGGTTATAAAAAATATGGATACAAATACTCCAGTTTGTGCAATATTCTGTGACATGACTCAAGCTTTTGATTACGTGGAACATAAGATTTTACTGCAAAAGCTTGATGCCTATGGTGTAAGAGGAAATGTCTTTGAGCTCTTAAAATCGTACCTAAACGACAGAAAACAAATAACTGAAATAAATAGATTAAACATACGTACAAAAAGGGAGGAAATATTTCAATCGGAGGAACGTAATATTGTCTACGGAGTTCCACAAGGAAGTATACTGGGACCACCGCTTTTTACAATTTACATTAATGACTTTCCAAGGGCAATCAAACATCCGATGACACTGTTTGCGGATGACAGCACAATAACAATACCGTGTATTCAAAGAGAATTTTATAAACAAGACATAAATAAAACATTACATGAAACTATAGAATGGTTAGACAACAATCATTTAAAAATTAATTTAAGTAAGACCATGATAATGCATTTTAGCCAACGCGCACTGACTATTTCCAATCTTGACATAACATATAATAATATTGCAATTGACACAGTTTATACAACCAAGTTTCTAGGACTGACAATAGATCGTAATTTAAATTGGAAGGCACACGTAGAGACCCTGACTAAAAGAATAAGCAGTAGTGCTTACGCCTTGTACATTCTGTCTCGAACGGTTAATATAGACGCGCTATTAACGGCTTACTATGGGCTAAGTGAATCTGTTCTTAGATATGGGATTATCTTTTGGGGTAATTCAACCGATAAAGAAGTTGCATTTAAATCACAAAAGAGGTGCCTTAGAGCGATGTTTAAGTTAAAAACCACTGATAGTTGTAAAACCTATTTCATCCGCTATAAAATATTAACATTGCCGTCTCTTTATATTTTAGAAACGGTAATGTTTGTTAGGAAAAATTATTGCTTATTTTCACGTATGCAAGATCAATTTCCAAGAAACAGGCGTGATCAAAATCAGCTCTGTCTGCATAGCAGTAGAACGGCACTTATGCGCAAAAGTGTTTTTTGCATGGCTCCTACGATTTATAATAAATTACCCAAAAGTTGGAGGGAGCTTAATAATGTAGAATTAAAGAAGCAACTAAAATCGTTTCTAAGTAAAAGAGCCTACTATAATATTAACGAATTTATGGAAGAATCCTTTGTTTTGACATAGATCTTATTGCAATTTTGACATTTGATAATTTTTACATTGATTTGATTTGTATTATTTTTTTACAATGCATGTCCTCGAAAAGAGCGTTTTCCAAGCATCCAAACTGTGCGGAAAGTGTCACTTTTTTTAACTAGTGCTTTTTACTTTCCTGAACTTTTTAATTTTTAACTCCAACGTCAGCCCGCCGCATAGAGTTTTTATTATCTGAGAAAAGTTTAAAAAATTTGTTTAGTACAGATTATCATTCATATAAAAGGTAAAACAAAACTAATACTTCATTTAAGACGTTTTTATTACTCTAGATTTAGATTTTGATCAATAAATTAATTTTAAATATTCATTAAATATGTTGGGCAGAATTAATATTTTGCTCGTGCCTTTTTGCGTTACGACGTGACAACTATTTGCACATGCGCAGTAAAAGTCAATCTGTGGATATGCTGAGCGCCCTTGAATAAGCCCGCCATTTTATTAATTTCTTGCTTGGTTCAGATATATTTTTTTATTTCCTCGCACAGTGCATAGTAAAATGTTGTATGATACACGTGCGTAAGATGATTTCCGACTCGTGTCGATTTATCCACTCACTCGCTTCGCTCGCTCGTGAATAAAATACCACTCATCGGAAATCACCTACCTCCCGCACTTGTATCATAAATAACTATTATTTGACATTTTGTTTAAATTTTTATGTTGATTTTCTAATTAGACATTATTCCTATTTGACATTTGATTGATATCTTCATTTTGACATTTGAATTATTTTATATTTGACATGCATTATTTTATTTTATTTGACATTGGATTTATATTTTTTGCATGGATTTAATAATTATACCTTATTGCTATTTGACATTTTTTTAACTGATATTATTATTTTAATTTCATTGATATTTGGAGATAACTGTTATTATTACTATTGATTTTCACTTTTTTTTATTGTTGGCTTGATAATAATGGAATTAATTTATAATTAAACTAAGTCATTGTTTTTTGTTTGTAATTTAACTTGCATAATATTTGCACGCCATAGAATGTGGCAAACATGTCGTGTTCTTTTGTTTCTTTTCTTTGTTATCTTGCATGCATATTGTATGTGTTACCCATGTTTGAGCAAATAAATCTTATCTATCTATCTATCTATCTAAAAACACATTAAAATTAATATTTAAGGGGGGCTCCCATACAACAAACTTGATTTATTTGCCGTTTTTTGCTCAATATTAATAACGGCAACAGGTAGACGCTTAAAATATTCACAGAATATTTAGTTGTATATTCACTTCAAAAAATAATAATTGTTAAATTAAAATAATGGGGGCTCCCATACAACAAACGTGATATTTTTTGCCGTTTTTTGCGATAATGGTGCGGAACCCTTCGTGCGCGAGTCCGACTCGCACTTGGCCAGATTTTGAAACATTTCTTCACATGCTGAGATAGGAGCATTTTCCTTATCTCCTGCGCGGGTCACAAATAAATATTTTGTTTGTTTTCTGTAACTATAAAATCGTACTTCCTCCCCCAGGTGTTAGTAGCGAGCGGCTGCGCGTCCCGCATCGCGCAGATGCCCGTGGTCATGATCCCCATCCACTTCGACCGCGACGCCGCCGTGCGCGCGCCGTCCTGCCAGCGCTCGCTGGTGCTGCGCCCCTTCATTACGTCCGACTTCATGACCGGCATCGCTGCGCTGCCGGGGTCGGATGCAATGCCGCAAGATGTAACTACCGTCTTTCTTTATGAATAACTTATAGTTTAGTTTCAACGGGCTGGTGTCCGCAACTCCACGACCAAGCGCGTATTCGATCCACACCAGCTCCTCGAGGAAGGCCAGCAGTGTCTTAGTGTTGCCGACTATCTCCTGCAAGGTACTTGGGTCACCAAAGTATTTGACCCTGTTACTAACGATTACAGGGCAGCTTAGGAGCATATGTGCTGCTATCAAATCTGCCACCATGCATGCTCTGCAGAGTGGGCTGGACCAGGGGCTTTACTATGACGTCTTAAAATCATAATAGTTTCTGTGTGAGGCGGTGACGGAGCTATACAAGGCGAATTGCACTGTTGCTTTTTCACAACGGGATAATGATCGCATTGAAGCGTCATAGTACAACCCCTGTTAGCTAGTAGCAATCTGGACAGCTCTCTCTCTGTAACCTCATTTGAAGTCAAGAGATGACACTTCTACAGGTATGCTGATTATTATCATACCTGCCTGCCTGATGCCCACGTCATGCCAATGCTTATCAACAGGCGGCTAGATATCAAAAGCATGATAATTATGCCTTTCCCAATATAGAAATTCAACTTCGCAAATTTTATGCGTTTGCTATTGTCGTACTGTAACAACAGTATGTAGATTGTGTTTACTTGTGTATAACAACATATTTCTTTTCTTATTACAATAATTAAAGTCTTCTGGAGTTTGGCACATTATATTTTGCACTACAATCAATAGTATTCAAAGCATATTTGTGATAATGGTCTAAGAACTCTAAGGTACACTTGCACAAAAGACTTAACTCTCAACAATATTGTCAATTTAACCTCATGTGAGAAACTCTGAGTAAAGTTTTTCGTGCAAGTAGGTCTAAGATTTATGTAATTTTTAATAGTTCTAGGATATAAAAGCTTGACTTTCTGTCTAGCTTATGATTATACCAGTTATTAAACTTCGAATCTAATCAAAACTTTTGTTTGCAGGTTGTAGACAGAATGCGCAAGGAGCTTCAGGGCGTGCCGGGCATCTCTCGCGTGCTGTACGACCTGACGCCGAAGCCGCCCGCCACCACCGAGTGGGAATGATCGCGTCGCCTCTAATACTTTTATATATTTTTTTACTGAACGAACGCACCCACGGGCAGTGGGCGCCACCATGTTTTATTTGACGCAAGACAACGTAGTGAAGGCAACGACTCGTTATACGAAATAACTCACGGGCAGATTCTTGACTTATGCTATCGTTATTCAAGTGCCTAATTAGTGCGGTATGGATCTCGCTAATTTCCATTTCTGTTTCCCAATACCAATACTTCCTATTCACGAAGTGTGAATTCACGAGATCGACTTACCCCACGAATGTTGTTAATTTTAAACTTGTTTTATTAAACTGTCGTTACTATCAGGCTATCGCTCTATAAATGTCTATTTTATATGCATTTTCGGTTAAAACGTTGACTTTATTTTGTTATTAGTGTTTTAGCTGTATTGAGTTTTAATTTATCATTTCTTAAGTTTCAATGGTCGCACCACTGCCCGGTATAAAGAAGTTTTTGTAAATACATTGGTGTCACATGTTATAATATTAGCTCCACTGATCAGTTTGTAACATGTAGTAATTTATTGTCAAAGGCTGTGTAAAAATTTATAAAAAAGCCCACAATTATTCCGCGCGACAAGATTGTTATAAATGGATCTTGTATGAAATCGAAGACACATTGTGTTTTATGGAATGGTTCAGTGTTATTGACTGGAAGTTTCATAATAAAAATTATATTATGCTTTATTTTCATATTGGATTTTATTTCAAAACCTTTATCACAATTTCACAAATATTACATAATAATTTCATAAATATTATAAAATAACACAAAATCAATACAAAGTCAGTCAGGATTAAAAATATATCATACAATAAAAAGCCTCAACTATCAGGCACCAATAAGTTAATATTCTTGCCAGAAGAAACCTGTCCACCTATGAAGGTTTCCTCTTCACCCCTGATGGACAGACCCTCAGAAAGGGCCACTTTCTTTTCTCTCATCATTGGTGCTTTCACCCAGTGAGAGCTTTTGCAGTTACTACATGGATGAAGAGGTATAAGTTCAAGGGAAACTGTTCTATTATTACAATCAGCACATTTGAAGAACCTCTTGATGGAGTCCAAGACTTTCAGAGGATGCCTTTCGTCTTTGCATATCTGTGCAGCTGAGAAAGCAGTGTACTTGCATTTCACACATCTCACAGCTTTGCAAGCAAGCTTGAAAGTATTCAGCATCTTTTCTTCCATTTGTTCTTTCTTCTCAAGTTTGTGGAAATATTTTTCTTGTTCATCATCCTCATGCTCTTTTATTAGATTTTGGTGAGCTGAAGTTGCTTCTAGAATTTTCTTGAACCTCTCAGACATCACAGTCTTTGGTTTTTTCAGTTGTGATCTTGGAGTATCATCATCATCAGACTTTTTGTCATTCTCATCACTACCAGATCCATTCAACTTTTCTAAAGCCCTCTTCTTACCAGCCTGTGTTCCTTTAATATTATTTGGGTCTACCTTAGCTAGACCTCCATTTTGTTGGATCAGTCTAAAAGCATTTGCTTTTGCTCTTTCTGCAGATTTTTGTCCATATGACATGCTTAAATCTATGGTACCGCTTCCTTTAAGGCCAAAAGTACCTCCTCTGCTGAGTTTAGGAGAGCTTCCAACTCTATCAGCCAAGCTTAAGTTTTGTGACTTTGAATTTTGTGGACTGGAAGTGAGTTTGTTAAGTCTTTCTGTGTCACTTGTCCTTTGAGCTGCAGGGCTATGTAATATAGTGTTGTTCTTCATGGAACCAGCCCCATGTGGTGCCCTGTTCATCATAAATTTGTCTCCTTCAGATTGATGATACTCACTTAAGGACATCAATCTGTTATTGTCCCTCTCTTTCACTTTGGCAGTGTTGCCTGAGGGTAGAGCAGAGTAGGCTTTACCTCCATAAATTACTGTGCTTTTGCCAAGAACTTTATTCTGTAAGCTAACAAGTCCTTTGCCCATTGTGGAGGACTGCAGTTCTTGTCTCCTAGAGTAGTGTTGATATTCCTGCTTCACATGATAAATGCACACATCACATTGGCTTACATTCACAAATGCTGTACATTTCTCACCATTCTTCTTTTTACTTTTGCAAACACCAAGGTCCTTAGACTGTCCCAAGATCATTACACGGTCAGGATTCTCAACACTGAGACTGGCCTGTTCTGCACTGTTTTGTGATCTATCCAACACATTTGGATTTAGAACGGCCACTACAGTACCCTCTGCAGTTTTCCATAAATCGTTATAAGCTTTTCGAAATAAGAACATGGAAACTGTCTTAAAATCATCTTTCAGGTCACAAAGAGTCCATATCAGGAATTGGTTCCCTTTTGCGGATTTTTTGGCAGCACTTTTTCTCACTATTACACCACCTATAACCCAGTCTTTGGTAAGATCTTCGTTTTCAACATGTCTCTTCACTCGTAGCATGTTAATAGCTTCTCTGCCTTGCATACGCTCCAAGAGCGCTGTACTAGAGATCAATGGCTTAGTAATTCTAATACCAAATACTGGGTCAGTATAAATGTCTGCAGTCTCTTTGATCTTCTTGGTTTCAGGTGCACAAAATAAATTTTTATTTACTTGTTCGGCTGGTTTTTTGGTTTTAAAGGAATTATTTTTAGCGATTTTGACGTCCATGTTAGTTTGTCGTAACCTGGTCTCGAAGTCAAGCCGTTTGTCTCTCTGTTCATGATCTTGATTATCCAATATCTTCTTAACCTCAGAACCATAGTTGCTATACTTGCGTTCAGTGTAATTTCTTTGTTCCTCATCATCTGATGAATCGGTATCGCCACTGTGGATAGCGGAACTCTTAACAGGCTTACTTTCATCAGGTTTCTCTTCAACTTCTACGCTGGTACTTGGTTGGAAGATATCAACTTCGCGGATTGAAGTTTCCTTCGTTTCGTCATTTTCAACCTCATTCAGGTCCGCACACAATAGTTCTTCTAATTGTGCAAGTTCATCATACTCGTCCATCGTTTCTGAGGATGTAATTTATAGTTGTTAGCACAAAACACAAATAAAATCACTAAACTTCGCGAAATTTGGCGCGGAACTTTTCTTTAGACAGTTACTTGAAGTTGATCATCACAGAAACAGATTATTAAAACACAACCGTAGTTGACACCCAGTTAGACATTCAGAAATGCCTCTAACAGCTTAAACCTCTTCTACACAGTCGGGCGGTTGTACCGATCAAGCAAGGTGCCCTTGATCGGTGCACCAAAACCACCGTCCACATAGCTCCTAACCAAGGGAGAGTTTTGAAAGAAAGCCTGGAAGCAACCACCGTCTACACGATCTTTTTTGGTTTGTGCCCCGACCAATAATGGCACCTTGTTCGAAACAACCGCCCGACTGTGTAGAAGGGGTATTAGTGGCAGCTCTGTATTTCTGATTCACTACTTTAGAGAGGATCTATTGGGAATTAGGATTCCAAGAGGTTGACAACTTACGTAATCGACTAAGGCTTAGCACGCACTACGATTTTTATTCATGTGATTTTTTTCCGCCCATTCTGCGACCGAATTGTATGAAGCTGCAAGCATTGCGGAAAAAATATCCCGCGGAAATAATACCGCAAGAAAGCCGTGTTTTGCCATAGAATCCACCGCACCGCGGCTCGGATTAATTTCGAGTGAATAAAAATCGCAATGCGTACTAAGCCTAAATGCATATTTGTGTCAGTTAGTCATTTGTCATTTTTAAGCTGTGGTGGGCTGCTGGCATGGAAGCAGTTTGGAATATGACATTGACAGAATCACATAACAATATTTTTGTCTGTCGTAATTCTATAATTTCGAGAATTTCTCAGGACCCGTGCCGGATTTAAAAGAAATAATTTAATTTAGTGTATTATTTCCGACGTGTAAACTATACATCTATTAACAAGTGAAGACAAAAGCATAGCGAGTCATAAAATCACAATGGCGGGTATGTAATTCGTTCTTTACCGGGTGTTTCGAAGTAATTTTTCGATATAGTATTTATTTAAATGTTTAGACAATAAAGAAGCACCGGCAGACAACAGTCAAGTTAAAGAGGAGGCACCAAAAGAGGATGTACCAAAAGAGGATGCGTCGAAAGAGGGTGCTGGTAGTACGATTGAGCCGGCTGCGGTAGGAGTATCCCCAGGATCACCACAGCCAGAACAAACACCTCCTCCATCCGAAGAAGAGTGCCAGGAGATCATTATAGTGAACGAGCAGACTGAGGAACTAGACCTAAACCACGGCAGGGTTGGAAAAATTGAGAATCTTGAGCCTTTGAAGAACTTACAGAGGTGAGTCATGCCTTTAACCTGTTTTTGAAGTTCTCATGAATTTCCTTTCGCTTTTTGTTAATCTTCCAATTATTGCATTACAAAATATATCCATTCTACACTTTATGTAAACAAATTTTACATTACAAGCAAAATATAAGTGGAAAAGTGTCCAAACTTTAATAGAGTTTCATATTGTATATATATCGTCAACAGTGGAGTAATTGCCAGACTATGTTTGTATGGAAGAATGATCGACTAGTGCAACCTTAAGGTTTTCTTCTAGAAAGAAGGTGCCAAAAAAACATATTTCATTTACTTTGCAAATTGCAACTGTTTTGTTTTCCAATAAGACACCCCTTGTTGTGTTGTGTTAGTATTCGTATTCAATAAGTAAAAGATGTGTACAAATATTGTCAACTAACATGCAAATTAAATATTTGTCTACTATAAACATAAGCATGTGACCACAATAACTGAATGAGATCACATATCACTGTGACCGCACTCATTGGTCACAAGATAATCAGTAAAAAGGTCATTGAGCTGCTCCCAGTTTATCATAAAGATGTTCAATAAATTATGTCGCCCATGGAGCAAGGTTAACAATTACTGTTTTGTCTAAGGTCGATACCACAATGACTTTATTTGTGAGCGTCTTTCAAAGTAGCATACTTTATGAAACGCAAAGTCGCAATCGCTGTGATTCGCGTTGACAAAATCAATGAATAAATTAACAATAAATGTTTGTTTGGTTCTTAGCTCACAGACCCCAAATCTCTTTTGATAAATATGATTTAGCCCACACCGTTAATATGCCATGTCTCAGAAAAGGCTTGGTTTCTCCTAAGGCCTCTATCACGGGTTAGAATCGTATGTGGGATCAGCAAAAACTGCAGTTTTTTTAGGGTTCCATACCCAAAGTATAAAAACGGGACCCTATTACTAAGACTCCACGATCTGTCTGTCTGTCCATCTGTCAACAGGCTGTATGTCATGAACTGTGATAGCTTGACAGTTGAAATTTTCACAGATGATGTATTTCTGTTGCCGCTATAACAACAACTAAAAACAGAATAAAATAAATATTTAAATGGGGCTCCCATACAACAAACGTGTTTTTTTGCCGTTTTTTGCAATTGTGGTAAGGAACCCTTCGTTTGCGAGTCCGACCCGCACCTGGCCAGTTTTTTTTTACTGTACTTGGAGTAGTTTCGCTCTGCATCTGATACGAATCCAAAAAAGTCTATCCAAACCGTACTGCTTGTCGGAAAGGTACTAACTAACATGTGTACTAAATCCCAACTCTGTTCGTCTAAATTCAGAACATTTCCAATTCGTACAGAACTAGAACATTCGGATTAATTCGGAGTCGGATACATAATCTAGTACAGTAAATCTCGTATTGGTCCAAGCAGTATAAAACTAAACCAACTCTGCCTAGTTATAAGTCATTTGAGACACAAGTAAATACATCTAATCAAGATCTTCTAGTAATTGAACTACTATCGCATCCTCATTGGCCTCAATCAACGCTAATATACGAGAATTAATTGCGTTAATGGACGAAAGCTATTCCATTATTAACAAATGATTACCGCCTACTGAGCTACACTAGTATCTAGGCGGTAATTTATTAGAAAATAGCAGTTTATATTACATTGGTTTCATTCGCTAAATGGTCTATTAAAAATACTCCGTCAAATCAGGATTTCGCGTATATTGTCAGTGTATTTTTTTTCTTTAGCCGACTGTACCACTCCCGGGCGAACGCCTCCCTCAAATCATTCCAGAAATTCTTTTCCCTCGCCTTCTCATACCAGCCCTTATCATAGGCCACCCGCGACTAGGTCATCTCGCCACCTCTTTCGTGGCCGGTCTCGGCGGCGCCGCGCCGTCTGTCTTCAGGCACCCATTTTGTGGAAAACTTTGTCCAAAGATCATAAGACCACAGTGTATTCACAAGCAGTAATTTTAAATGGCCAAGCAACCAGATCTTCAATGGCTTGATGGCGCACATTTAGCGATCCGTACCAAATCATCATCATCAATACCAATCATCAATCAATATCAATCAATACATATAATAAATCTGTAGAAAAGTGATTTTTGTACATCGTAAATATTTTCATAAAAAATAGCCAGGGTCTTAAAGGATAACCAACAGAACCTATTTCCGGCATTTTTGGAATTTTTGTCTGTTTATCTGTTTGTCTGTTTATTTGTGCACGCATCACGTGAAATGTACGAAACCAACGTAAATAAATTTTATATATAAACATTATGCGTAACTTGAAGAATTACTTAGTTTTTGTTTCATCGCAATCGGTTCATTCTATCAAAAGTTAGATGAATTTAAAGTGTTCAAGAAGTAAAATTATCACAACACACGAAATTCAGATACTCGGATAGTTGTACTGGATATTCGATAGATGGCGTTGTGCATTTGAAGTCATTTACTGAATGGCGGTGTTAAGATTCTCCGCGAAAGATTGATGACTATAGAAACAAAAATGGTTGGTAGGTAAGTAGGATAGGCAGGAAGGTAAGTAGGGTAGGGTTGGCAGACAGATGACGGGAGCGAAGCCGCGGGCACAGCTAGTGTAGAATATATTGGTATTTGTTAGTAAAATATACGTAATAGTAAACATTGTCACCAAATTTCAAGTTCATAGGTCAATGGGAAGTTGACAATTCTTCAGAACAAAACTTTGTGACAGACAGATACGTGAGTGACAGCAATAGGGCTCTGTTCGAACCCTTCGGGTACTAAACCCTAAAAACGACGACATGTTCAAATCCTTCAGCAACCATGTGGTCAAGCGCGAGACTATAAAAAAAGAAGCCATGTTGACTCAATTCAAGCAATATTCTTGTATCAATTATTAACATTTGCTTTAAAAAATGTATTTCTCTTTTTCCAGACTATATCTGAGATGGAACCTGATCAAGAAAATCGAGGGTTTGAGCACATTGAGCACACTGGTGGAACTTGAGCTGTATGACAACCAGATAGTCGTCATGGAGAACTTGGATGGTCTTGTTAATTTAGAGTAAGTTCTAATCCTTCAGACTTTAAGCCTATTTCTTCTTGTAGCGTTACAGATGCAGATCCTGTGTGCTAAACAATGTTGTCTCCCGTTTACAGGATGCTAGACTTATCATTCAACAGGATCAAAGAGATCGACGGCTTACAGAAGTTAGTGAACTTGAAGAAACTGTTCCTCAGCTCCAACAAGCTGTCGGAGATCAAGAATGTCAATCATTTGCAAAAGTTGGATATGCTTGAGTTGGGAGATAATCGGATACGGGTAAGTCTGATGAGCTTTTGAAAGTTATTAATATAGTTTCACCTTTAATAAAATAAATTGTAGTTCTAAAAACTAAAAAACACGCTTTAGTGGTAAGGATAATGGGACAAACTGTTTAAATTATTGCATTGTCATCGGTCCTTGATAAGTGTGCAAAGTTTCAAATCAATCCAACGTTTTGAAGTGGGTGAAAATCACGTTCAAAGATTCCGTTACATTGATACATAGATACATATGTATATTTTTTTTAACACGCTTTTATTAGCTTGGTATGTACCAAGCTAATAAAAGCGTGTTAAAAAAAAATATTGTGGCCTTTTCTTGATTAGAAAAAAGTAAGAAAAATACATGAAGCCCTCCGATTATTCCACTAAAGGCGCAGATACCCCTGAGCAGCTGATTTTAAAATTAGGTTCACGTTTAAACGGCTAGTCGTAATTTTTTGGAAAAATATATGTTCTTTATAACTTGATCTAAGACAATTTTGAGTTTTATTTGTATAACATAGTGTAGTTAATTTGTAAAGTTATAACACGGACAAAAAAAAGACAATCGCACCAAAACCGCCGGGCGTATTTTAATGATATTAACACCATGTCAAAAACAATTTAACTATCTACATTATGATCTATTTTTTTAAGTCATAGAATAATAAGGAAACTACCAAAAACTACCGAATTTTGGATCTCGCGGGTGTGAAACGAGTGCGCGCTTTGTTCCCTCAAGGTCGTTGGTGATTATCGTCGTTTTAATAATTTATTATCTATTAGCACTTGATACAAATCAACGACTCAGCATATTGCAGTTGCTAAACTACTGAAAATATGCTATTCAGAAACTCCTCAAATTACGCCAAAACACCCGGTTCCGTAAACAGAAGAAAAAAGACATTCAATTACATTTATAAGTTTTATTAGCTGTCCCACGCGGCTTCGCTCCCGTCAACTGGCTACGTACCTACCCTACCCTACCCTACCTACCCTACACATACCCTAAACATACCCTACACCTACGCTACACCTACCCTAACTTTGTAACTTAAACCGTTTACGCAGCGCACGCAACGGAAGCCCTCAAAAATAATATTCGTTCCCGTTTTTGCAACATTTTTCATTTATGCTCCGCTCCTGTTGGTCGTAGCGTGATGTTACATAGCCTATAACCTTCCTCGATACATGGACTATCTAACACAAAAAGAATTTTTCAATTCCAACCAGTAGTTCCTGAGATTAACCCCTACATACAAACTTACAAATTTTACCTCTATAATATTAGTATAGATTTACCAATCAAGGGTAAAAATTGTTTTTTTTAGTTTTTACCCACCATTTAAACCCATTTATTTTTACAATTTTTTCTTTTGTGAACTTACAGGAAATCAAAAACCTAGAAGGCATGAAAACCCTCAAGCAGCTTTACCTAGGCAAAAACAAAATATCGAAAATACGAAACCTGGAAGAACTGACAGCCCTCGAAATATTAGTTCTACAGAGTAATCGTATCACGAAAATAGAGAATCTGGACGAACTTAAAAATTTGGAACAGTTATATGTCTCTGAGAATGGAATATCTGTTATAGAGAATATGGATAACCAGATCAAGTTGCAGACTTTGGACTTGGCTATGAATAGGATTACTGTCATCGAAAATATAAGGCATATGACTGATTTGGAAGAACTATGGGTGAGTTCCATTTTTGAATGATTTTAGGCGGATTAAGCCAATAATCTGCGCCTGATTTAATGAAACACATTTAGTTGTTGATCTCTCTCTGGACAAGTCGGATTGCCTTCCGCACTTAAGAATCCAATTTTTTTTTTATTATTGATAGTCTCGCGCTTGACCACTATCTCACCTGATAAGGTAAGCGATGATGTAGCACGCTTACCTAGAAGAAACCTATTCACTCTTGACTTAAAGACGCCCAGGTTGTAGGTATTTGATCCGTTGTGCATGCAGGCCTCTTCACTGTGAGAGGGAATGGGCCGTAATCAACCACGCGGGCCCAGTGTGGGTTGGTGGATGTCACATATCTTTGAATTTTTGATTCTGAGACATGCTGGTTGCCTCACGATGTTTTCCTTCACCGTTTTGAGAGCAGTGGTAATGCAATAATTTACAAAAAGTAAAGCGTCTGCCTTGGTTCGAACCCACGACCTACAATTTGTAAGTCGCGGCCGTTACAACTGGGCCACCACTGCTCTTCGACAAGTCTTCCTATCTAAATCTGAGAGAGTGAGACAGAAGAGTGGACGGATTTACGTGCACCCACGTCGACGGTGATCCTCCACTGATATTGTCCAGCTTGGTCAACAAGAGTTTTACCTATTTAGTTTCACAAATTGACTAAATAGCGCAGTAGAAATCAATATTAATATCGCAAAGCTTGATGTACTTCTGCTTTTTCATAGTATGTTGTATGAGCTAATGAAATTTCGGATTTTTTAAGGTCACAAAAAAAAGCATTTTTTAAAGTTCATAAAATTTTCAACAATTTAAGCGCAATCACAACTCTATAAACCCTATAGGGGGCCAAGCTGTGACCTTCTCAAAATCATAAAAAATACGGCATATCAAAACGCGAAAAAAGTCACGTTTCGCAATTTTACGCGTGGTGCGCCGCGAGCTCACTTTCTCTTAAGTTGCAAATTTGGGTTAAACACTACCCTAACTGGCCCATACAACATACTAAGGTCCGATTTCACCAATGAAACTAATCGCCATTAGTTCAACTAAACTAAGTTTAAGCAAATGCAGCGTTCTGATTGGTTGGAACTGCTGAGAAACTACCAATCATAACGCTGTATTTTCATAATCATATTGATTGTCCTGATCTCCTGCATAAACTGCGCTTTAACGTCCCCAGGAGATGGGTTAGATTTAATCCGCCTATCTCCATTCCTTTTTCTTATTCTAACTACAGGCAAAATTCATACATGGTGCGAGCGAGTAGGGACTTTAATATTATTTGTAAAGAGTTCTCATTTGACCCATTTACCACTAAAACTTATTCGGCACGCACTCGGCTGAATGCTGACTTTTTTAAAAGTGTTTAGTTCTTATTGTTCTTTATTTAATCATATAAATCGTGCTTGTAAGTGATCCTAAGTTTTTTATACAATTGTTATCCATCTGTTATAGTTGTTGGTTCTCCTAGTATTAAATAAAAATAAATAAATAAACTGAGTTTAGTTGAACTATCCGCGATTACTTTCATTGGTAAAATCGGCCCTAAAAATGCAGAACTCAATCAAGTTTTGTGATTTTAACCTTTTTTAGTGTCGATTCCTACTGGGCTGAAATTATTGACATCATAATCATTCATCAGCCTATAACAGCTCACTGCTAAACGAAGGATTTTACAAAAGCACGCCATTCAACTCAATCCTTCGAACTTCTATATAGAATTTTAAGGAGGTGATGTGGGTAATAAATATGATCCATATTTCATTGACACAACTTACAATGACAAGGAAATGCTCTCAAGAAAGATGACGTAACAATTTAATTGTTATTATGAAGAGATCTGACTCATTGAAATAAACTGGTTTACATTTATCTCCAAGTTATCATAATATTGTGAAACTTTATGAGTCACTAGTAATTTCCGATGGCTTTGCTCCCGTGACGAATTTGAGATGATCTGTACATTTTACCGTAAATAGTAGCCTATGAACTAAACTAGTGTTGATCGGTAAATTAATTTTCCAAATCAGATCGGTATTCCAAAGATATACATACATAGACAATAAATAATTTAACAAGAGTAATTGAAAATGAAAGACATACACGAATTTTAATTCTATATTGTAAACCAAAAACAATATTTACTACAGTGTGATAATAAGGTATTTGTACATTGTAGTCACATCGGATCTTTGTGTCTCTGAAGTTTGTCATCGAGTATACTGCATAGAGTAAGCGAGATAGGACGATGCGTCAAACGTAAGCGAGTGAAAGAGACAGTTATACAATGCTATCTTCACTTTTAACATTGACACAAAAAAAAACTTTTTTACAAAAAAATACTACCGACTTCCAAATAAGAAAACTACAAAGTGAAAAAGAACTTTATTTTTGGAAGTCGGTGTCTTTCGTAGGTACCATTTTTTTGTGTTATGGGTTAGTTTTCTTATTTGGAAGTCGGTAGTATTTTTTTGTAAAAAAGTTTTTTTGTTGTACCTATCTAATAGGCAAGTTGTTTAGTAAGTTTCCTATAACGCCAGAATAGATTACCCGAATATCATGAAACTTGAACAAAACCGATCAAATGAGAGATCTGCTTACCCCTTAAGAGCTTACTGGCGTGATGTTATGTTATGAAATGGTATAAACAATAATAAGACATGCGATTGCAGCAGTCCCGAGAGATTTACCGTTATTTATTGAAGAGTTCTGTTGTATATCTTCGAAGTTCTTCATCAGATCTTCACCAAATTAAAATGGGACCAAATTCGGAACATACTCTTTCAAACAAAAAAGAATTCAAAATCGGTCCACAATTGACGGAGATATCGGTGAAAATAAACAAAAAAAAAGAAGTCGAACATAGAACCTCCTCCTTTTTCGAAAGTCGGTTAAAAATAGCTACTGCGCATGGTCTTACAGCCACTTCAGAGACACAAAGATCCGTTGTGGCTATTATATGTAATGTTTGTAGCAGGTGGCATTCTGTAATTTCCGCCTTGAACATGGAAAAAAGGCATTAGTTTATGTATGTATGCCAGGTGCAGAAAGTTTGCCGATGACGTCATGACATACGGCGAGAAACGAGATGAACGCGGGCGCCGCGCGGGTAGGTGGCAGGGGTAGTCATCGGCTAACTTTCTGCGCCCGGCTAGTATTGAAAATGAAGTTTAAGTTATATTGCTAATTGATTATTTACCATTTCCAGCTAAATGACAACCAGATCTCAGACTGGTCATCAGTAGAGTACCTGGAAGAGAACAAGAAACTCACCACGATATACCTAGAACGTAACCCTCTGGCTGCCGACCCCGCCTACAGAAGGAAACTGAAGTTATCCATCCCGTCGCTGCAGCAGATCGACGCTACTTTGTGTAGATAAGATTTTTTTTTCTTTCTTTTTGTAGTTTGGGGGGTGGTGTTGAAATGGATAAAAAATATTCAAAATGATAAAAAAATTGAACTTAATTAAGTCGGGGAAAGCCTTTTTACCCGACTGCCGAAGGAGGGTAATGTGTTTATCAGTCTATGTATGAATGTGTTTGTTATAGAGACGTCTATGTGGCGTTATAGAGACCAAACGCGTTGCCCGATTTTGATGATTCTTAATTTTCTTTATTCGTCAATCGACTCGTCTTAACCTTGCGAGTGTCACTAGCTACATTCAAATTAGAAAATAGAAAAATGGCGGCTTTTGGGCGCCATATTGTGGAGGCCCAATTTTTTTTTGTTTCCAAACCCATCGTGTGGGGTATTAAAATAAAGAGTTTTAAAAGGTGTTTTCAAAAATATATAACACAAATGTTTTAACGTAAAGTAATTTAAAAAAAAACAAAAAAGTTATAAATAAAAAAAAATTATACAAAAAATCTAAAAACTCGACTGCTTAAGAAGCGAACTAAAAGACGAAAACAAGAATAATGTCATGCTGTGCAGGCGGAGGATACATCTGGTTTTGTTCAGCCAGCTCGCGTATATGTCAATTGAGCATGTAGCCAGACCTTAAACGCTGATCTAGGTCACAACACCACCCCAAATTTGATAGATGATGCATTAACGCGTAAAATCAGTAATTCAAGTTGTTTTGAGGTAGAATGTTGTATATGTATGATTTTTATTTATGTATTAATAACACCCGATTTCTGTATTAAGAATTTGAAGTTGAGTATCAGTCCATCTTTAGCCTGAAAACGTTTCACACTTTCGTAACTCCAAATACTCAATCCAGAAACGGCCCTTAGTTTTAGATGTAGAAGTACTTAGTATTGATATCAGATGTCAGTGTATTAAGTATTAAATACCTACCATTTTTTATTTATATTACTTATAATAAACTTTTTAATTTAATTTTGGTGTCAAAATAAAATTTTGTGAACTCTTTATGGTGTCTAAAAATGTTAACAATCTTTTGTTGTGCTCTTTTTATTGGAGTTAATTTCGTATAAAATTTTTGTAGAACCTTTAGGTAATAAAAAAATATCAAAGCTATTTTATTTATTACTAGATAATAATAAGAGATTTTAATAGTATTTCTTTCGGTAGTTTTCATCGTGTTTTAGTAAAAATGCGTGTCCAAGAATGATACCTATATATAAGTGCCTATTTCTAATTGTCCAAATTCAAGTAGAGAATTGTTGAATGTTACGATATCGCCCAGTTTCTCTAACGATAGTAATCGTCAAGTTATATTATGACAAATTGTCAAAAGCTTCTGTTATGAGCAGTAATTTTGGTTCAAGAAACAGTGGGTAAGTCCTTTATATCATAAAAAAATAAATACTTTTAGCATTCTTACTTAAAAATTTGAACCTCCTAGAATATGATCAACATTATTCATGAATTTACTAAAATTTACAAAATTGATATTATAATATTTATATAGCATAACTATAATACTAAGTATTTATATACAAATTGTACCAATAGACAAGGATTTGTGTATAGATTTTATATTGGATGTAGTGTATTTGTAATTCATATTTCATCTGTTGTGGTAGATGTCATTCTGTATGTATAATAATTATATTATTTTACAACAGTCATAAAAGCAGTGGTTTTAAAATAACTGAAATAATTTTAATTATAATAAATAACGCTAATAGCCTGATGGCCGAAAAGATGCTTCGACAACCATCTTTCGATGCTCGAATTTAGAACTCCTCGCATTGTTAGGATGTACCTGTCTTTGGAGCCCTAACCACAAGCAGCTTGGACCCTCCGCTGACATCGGTGCATCCGTAAAATGTAAAAAAATAGCGAAATTTTATTAATTCCTATCTAGCATTTCCAATGGTTACATTTTGCAACCTTTATATATAAAAAAACTTTCCAAGTAAAACATATGTTCTGTTACTTTAAAACCACACCTTTATAAGTTTCAATGAATTCCTGTATATCTATGTATCTGTATGTCTATAGTTAGTACTAAATAAGTTACAATTTATTTTAACTCAACATATTTATTTACTTACAAAGACATGTCAAAGCAGCTTAAAGTTAAACATTAAAACATGTGGAAATAATAACTTTTGGATTTTAAATACAATTCCGTACATCCGTGCATCCCGTCCTGGATCTCCTTAGTTCAACTAAACTCAGCTTATGCAAACACAGCGTTCTGATTGGTAGTTTCTCAGCGGGTCAACCAATGGGAACGCTTTATCTGCATAAACTGAGTTTAGTTGAACTAATCGCGATTAGTTTCATTGATGAAATCGGCCCTTAGTTCCTTAGTTCCGAATTCGGCGCTGTATTGTTGGATTTAGCGTTTGTCTCCTGTAGACAACCTCGCGTATAGAATTAACGCCTATGATTTCGAAGGGGTCAATTTAAATTAGCAAGCGAAACTACACAGAAGTTATGGGTATCAACAGATATCTAATGACGAAAAAATAATTCTAACTACAGTTTTTCTTGCTCATCCATTCATGGTCGTTGGGGCTGAAAGGTTCTGGAGTGGTGACCTCATAGATACTGGCCTTCCACAAAGTGGACCAATGAAATGTTGAAGGCTGCAGGATTCCCTTAGATGCAAGAAGCACAAGACTGGTAGATGTCCCGCGGCTGGGGAACGCCTATGTCCATCAGTGGACGGCTTATGGCTGAAGTGAGGATGTTGAAGCCCACCCCTTAAGTCTGTGGGGTTTCACTGTAATTTCATTCAACCTTGTGTAGTGTAGTTTTTTTATTATAGTTACGCTCGCGCTTTACCACTATCTCACCTTTGGTAAGCGATGATGTGGTCACAGTATAAATATGGACTAACATTCTGGAAACTACCTACAAACACTCGAAACTGCACACTCACACAACCATGCGCATCGATGAGACTCCTAACCAGTTTTCGCGATGCTGTCAGTAGTGCGAGCCGCTTAGCGGTCTCGTCGATGCGCATGTTTGTGTGAGTGTGCCGTTTCGAGCGTTTGTAGGTAGTTTCAATACTGTTTGTCCATATTTATACTGTGATGTGGTCGACGGTGAAGCACGCTTGCCTAGAAGTAACCTATTCACTCTTGACTCAAAAGCCCCTAGGTTGTAGCTATTGTGAAACATACTCCGGCAGGGAATTCCACTTCTTAAGGTTACACAAGTCGAAAATTCTTCCATACAAACGTAGTCTACGGATTATTCCACTGTTTGACGATGTACGATCAAAATAAAAAGTGATATTAATTTGTCTCATCATTATCTAGCCCTGTATGGAAGCGTAAAAAAGTAAAAAAGAAAATGTTCGAAAGTTATGAGCGTCGAAAGTTCCACATTTCGACACTAATTTTAACGCATTTTTGGGCGCGAGTAAATACCATAAGAAGACGGAAAATTGCAAAACGGCCTCCATACAGGGATAGATTAGTAGTTCAACAATGCAAATAATTTTATTTTGAACAGATAGATTTAGTCGTTTTTTCATGATATCTAGACTGCCAAAGGTCTGTTTATAAATTTTCGCGCACTCGGTGTCGTCCTAAATCATTTTCCATTTCGCTACAAATTTGCAAAAGTGTGTATTCGTACGCGAACTAGCTTCCTACTGCTCATCACAGCATCTATCTCTTCCGCACGTGTTGTCGGTTGATATAAAATGCATTTTAACCCCGCGCACAAAATAGTTCGTGCCGTCGACTAGTGTACCCTTAATTGTACGCTCAATAAAAGTATTCCCAAAACGCTTTGTGCGTATGGGTCCCCCCACATACGCACAAAGCGTTTTGGGAATACTTTATCCACCATTATACCGATAACGCATCGCATACGTCTTGTAGTCCGATGCTGGAATGGGGTAGGAGAAAAATGTTCATGCATATGGTAGCTACAGTCTTATGGCTGAAATGATGATGAAATCCACCCTTAAGGTTACCCTAGTCGACGGCATTAACTATGTTGTGCGCGGGGTTAAAATGCATGCTATCTCATCCGACAACACGTGGGCAAGAGATAGATGCTGTGATGACCAATAAGAAACTAATTCGCATACGAATTAGCACTTTTGCAAATTTGTAGCGAAATGGATGATGATTTAGAACGAAAACGAGCGCGCGAAATTTTATAAACAGACCTTTGGGCGGATATCATGAATAAACTACTAAATGTATCTGTTCAAAATGAAATTATTTGCATTGTTGAACCTAATCTATCCCTGTATGGTGGCTGTTTTGCAATTTTCCTTTTTCTTATGGTATTTATTTTCGCCCAAAGATGCATTAAAATTAGTGTTGAAATAAGGAACTTTCGAAGCTCATAATCTTACAATTTTTTTTTAAATTGTTTTGTTTCCTTACAGGGCTAGACAATGATGAGACAAATTGATAGAATTTTTAGGGTTCCGTACCCAAAGGGTAAAAACGGGACTCTATTATTAAGACTCCGCGATCCGTCTGTCTGTCTGTCCGTCTGTCACCAGGCTGTATCTCATGAACCGTGATAGCTAGGCAGTGGAAATTTTCACAGATGATGTATTTCTGTTGCCGCTATAACAAAAAATACTAAAATCAGAATAAAATAAATATTTAAGTGGGGTTCCCATACAATAAACGAGATTTTTTTGGCCGTTTTTTGCGATAATGGTACGGAACTCTTCGTGCGCGAGTCCGACTCGCACTTGGCCGGTTTTTGTTAAAAAGATTTTTATTTATCACTTATTTATTTTGAACGTACATCGTCAAACGGTGGAGTAATTGCCATCGAAGAATGTTCGACTAGTGTAACCTTAAGGCGCCGATTCCCTTGAGTAGCTGATTTTAAAATGAGAATCACGTCTAAATGGCTAGTCGTAATTTTTTGAAAAAAATATATGTTATATTAGACTATTTTCTTAATAATTTGATCTGAGCAAATTTTGAGTTTTCTTCGTATAACATAGTGTAATTAATTTGTAAAGTTATGTCTAAAACGGACAAAAACACGACAATCACACCAAAACCGCTGGGTGTATTTTAATGAAATTGACACCATCTCAAAGACAATTTAATTATCTACATATTGATCTGAGCTTTTTTTTAAAGTCATAGAATAATAAGAAAAGTAAGTACATAAAACTACTTAATTTCGGGTCGTGCGGGTGTGAAACGAGTGCGCGTTTTGTTCCCTCAAGGTCGTTGGCGTTAGTCGTCGTCTTAAACTCTGTGGAGTTTCGCTACTAATTTCATTCGACCTTGTATAATGTGGTTTCACCTATCAGTACTGCAGATATATTGTTCTCAGGCAGTTGCGGAATCCCGCAGCAATCTGTCGAAACCGAAGGAGAATCTTCGGGGTGTCCTACGTAATCCTACTTCGATAATATCTAAGGTCAACTTTAAGATGTAAATAATTACTGGCTATTGTAATATTAAATAAACGAAGATATTTATATTTATTCTTTTGTTGTGTAGTTTACAACTAGTATCACACCATCACTTCATCAGCCTAGTCTTGTGCAAACTGTCAAAGTCTAAATTATTTATTTTAATAAGGCCAATAAGCGGCACTTTTGAACGACAACAATAAAAATGTACAACTTTACAAGTAATGATAATTCATTCAAACGTCCATTCGGAAAAGTAGCTTGTTATGGAAAGGAACGGACAAGAAACTCCACATATTACATTCTTTTAAAAAAAAGTGTTTTACAAAATTTACTTACATAGATTAATATAAAGTGAAGTGTGAGTGAATTGCATTCATTTGATGAATAGGCACTTCTCACATACTTACAAATGGGGCAAGGGCGCACGGTTGGCGCAGTGGTTGAGCGATTGACTGCTGCGCTGCGTGTCGCGGGTTCGATTCCCGCACGGAACAATTATTTGTATGACCTACAGATAGTTGTTCCGGCTCTGGGTGTGTGTGTATGTGAGATTATATGTTTGTAAACGCACCCACGATACAGGAGAAATTCCTAGTATGGGGCATGATTTTTCAAAACAAAAGAAAATATTGCAAACGGAACAGTGAGAGCCAATTCATTAAAACAAAAAAAGGAATACAATAACTATGAATAGGTAGGTATATAAATTAACAAATTTGATTTTGTCTACACTAAGATTGCCCTATGGAGCAGGACCAGAATGTTTCCAAGCATTCTTATCATGAATATAATCATCTAATTTGTAATAGTTTTCAAAAGTTTTAAATTGTATGGGGGTGATGGGGTCGGCTACCTGCCCCGTCATGGACCGGATGCAGCTAAATAGATACCAGTATTATTAGGAGTGAGTTTCTCTCTATCTAATAACCCAGTGGCTGGGTAATACCCCTTGGCGAGGCAAGGTTTTTACGGCCACAGATAATGTAATGCTAGCATACAGATGCCTCATCCCATACAAAGAAACCGTGCCGACGTAACTAGCGTTTTTCATCTGATTAATCTTGTTATTTTTGTAAGTACATCAATCGCGTTCGATCCCGTTTCACGGCAATAGATGGTGTTAGCAGCGACTTGCAAGGAAAAGAGTTTACTAGGTTCGTGAATGTTTTTTCTTTAAATACAGTGAAGGTTCGTTTCATAGTATTTTTGGTTCAAATAAATCTCAATAGATGGCGCGACATGTACACACAATTCAATTAACTGTGTAAAATTAACATTTTCTGGAATGGAACATAAAAATTGTATGTTCTTGTTTAATCAACTCTCCTAAGTACAAAATTATGGAATATTGGGCTCTTAATTCACATTTCAAAGATTATTTCAACGGATCATTTAAAATTGATGCCAATAGATGGCGCATTTTTAAATTTGAGGCATTCCACTCGATTATAAAAATATGCATTGTAACACATATTGGTGCAAAAAAAAAACTAAAAACGTGAAAAAAAATACTATCATACGAACCTTCACTGTATTCAAAGAAAAAAATATTCACGAACCTAGTAAACTCTTTTACTTGCAAGTCGCTGCTAACACCATCTATTGCCGTGAAACGGGATCGAACGCGATTGATGTACTTACAAAAATAACAAGATTAATTAGATGAAAAACGCTAGTTACGTCGGCACGTTTTCTTTGTATGGGATGAGGCATCTGTATGCTAGTATTATATTATCTGTGGTTGTTTAGAGCTCGGTGAGTAGATAAATACTGTTTTTTTATAATTTTAGAACAAAGGAATGAGAAACCACCAAAGTCAGTTTTACAAATACCAATATATTGCTCCGACTTCTGGTACCTAGGGTCGCTTGTCCTAGGGGACGGTGAGGTAGACCGAGACATAACGCACCGGATCAACTCGGGATGGATGAAATGGCGACAGGTCACTGGAACAACTTGCGTCCCACGGATGCCCCTCAAGGTAAAGGGTATAATTTACAAGTCCGTGATTAGACCTGTCGTACTGTATGGATCAGAATGTTGGGCTGTGAAAAAGATCGATGAAAAGAGATTGCATGTAGCAGAGATGAGAATGTTGAGATAAATGTGCGGAGTGACGAGAATGGATAAAGTGAGAAATGAGTATATTAGAGGAAGTTTGAAAGTGGCGCCAGTGACAGAAAAGTTGAAAGGATACCGTTTGTCCTGGTTTGGTCATCTGATGAGGAGGGATAAAACGCATGTTACTAAAAGAGTTATGAATGTGAATGGATGGAGAGGGAGGGGGACGGCCATAGAAAAGATGGATGGACTGTGTGAGGAGTGATATGAAAGAAAAGGGAGTCAGTGATAGTGTGACGGGGGACAGGACGGTATGGAAGAAGAAAACGTGCTGCGCCGACCCCAAGTAACATGGGACATGGGCAGGAAGATGATGACCAATATATTGGCAAATCAGATTTTTCTTTGAAATTCCTTCATTTTTAGGGTTGCGTACCCAAAGGGTAAAAACGGGACCCTATTACTTCTTACTTTACTACTTTATTACTACTTCACGGCCCATCTGTCACAAGGCTGTATCTCATGCACCGTGATAGCTAGACAGTTGAAATTTTCACAGATGATGTATTTCTGTTGCCGCTATAACAACAAATACTAAAAAAATAATAAAATAAATATTTAAGGGGGGCTCCCATACAACGAACGTGATTTTTTTGCCTTTTTTTGCGATAATGGTACGAGATCCTTCGTGCGCGAGTCCGACTCGCACTTGGCCGGTTTTACCTATTATTACAACCAACTTGATTTTGCGATTTGGTAGGGAACCCTAAATGTGCGAAGTCCGACACGAACTTGATCAGTTTTTGTATCTTTACATAGCATACAAAAAAATATCTTCTTATTTAAGTAAGTAGGTAATTTATAAATAAAATTATTTCGTACCTCTAACATAAACAATGTTATCACTTTATAATCACTATTCATATTTACAGTGGGATCAGTTCATTCGTTATCAACTTCTCTCTCGTTTTATAACCTAAAATAGACTCACCCAAGCAAGACTCCCGTACCATTTATATCAGTCCATTACAAAAAAAGAACATTAAAAACTTTCCCTTGGTTCATCGTTACAAAGACCTGAGGACTTGACCTTGACAACTGGTGTAGGTAATATACTCTACTGTCTCGCCGGCCGGCAAGGAAACCGGCTAGTTCACTCGCTCAGTTACATTACATTTCCATAACAACTTTAGACGCTAGTTGAAAACACATTCCGGTTGTCACCCGACGAACGTACACGCATCAAAATGAAATCGTTTATCGAATACTCTC
Source organism: Orthosia incerta (assembly GCA_948252205.1). Taxonomy (NCBI): domain Eukaryota; kingdom Metazoa; phylum Arthropoda; class Insecta; order Lepidoptera; family Noctuidae; genus Orthosia; species Orthosia incerta. Next base: position 23,299,176 of record OX411759.1, on the reverse strand, counting down.
CCAGCTCCGATTTTCCCGTCGAAAATCTACCCTATGGTGTCTTCACTTCGCCTAACAATGTAAGTATAATTTTGTCGTATGATTTTTTGCTGTAATAATAAAAATATTTGGTTATTCGAAATTGGTTGTTATGATCTTAGCTATAAGAGTCATTTATGTGAAAATTTTGTTCAGATTATTGACCGAACTCAATGTCTTCTTTTTGACATTACATGATAGTATAACGCTACCACATTTGGAAGTACTGCCGCGTGATAGCGAAAATGTAGAATTTACATACAATTTAATTTGGCAAGGTTGTCACGATTTTATCTTCCCGTCGTAATTTGTGCATATTTTATAATGTTATTTATGTTTTTAGAGCGACAAACACATTGGAGTTGCAATCGGCGAGTTGATTTTGGATCTAAACGTGATCTCAAACTTATTTGATGGACCTCTCCTCAAATCTAAGCAGAATGTTTTCAAGGTAAACAATAATTTATGTTTTTTAATTATGAGATGAGAGTTATGATAATGAGGAGCGCGTTACTAAGTAATAACAGCCCCACTGGTCGATCATCATGGTCCGTGGATGGGTGACATACCTAGTTTCCTCCGTGCCTCGGAAAGCACGCTAAGCCGTTGGTCCCGGCTGTTATTTGAAGATCTTTGACGGTCGTTACGGGTAGTCAAAAGCTTGAGATCAGACAACAGTCTTGCCAAGGGGTACCGAGTTACCCAGTTACTGGGTTGTGGAGGTCAGATTGGCAGTGTATGTGAAAACACTCTGAATCCGGTAAGACTGGAAGCCGACCCCAATATAGTTGGGAAAAGGTTAGGCAGATTGAATAAGTTATGTTTTGAAGTTAATACCTATACGTTCTTGATATTTTTATGTAGATGGCTATGTACCTACATTAGCCATGCACCTATAATAATAGCCACACATGATTATAATCAGGACATATTATTTTTATTTTATAAACAGCAAGTATTAATTACATTACCATATTGTTGGTAGGTATGTAGGGTCACAGATAAAATAGATTTACTTAATACTAGAATAGCAGGGTGTAGACAGACCTATTTACTTACCATGCCAGGCACTAATAAGTTGTAAACAGCTTTGTTTTACATAAAATAAAGCAATGTCATGGTGATAACTTGTAATCAGAGCTTAATTAATTGACCACATTTGCATAAAGTGTAAACAAGTCATAAGCTTAAGAAGAATATTACCTATATAGGTATTTATAAGTAATTATATGGTCAACAGAAGCACAGATAATATAATACTAGCATACAGATGCCTCATCCCATACACAGAAACCGTGCCGACTTAACTAGCGTTTTTCGTTAGACTAAACTAAACCGATTTTTTTTTAAGTACATCGAATGCGATCGGTTCTTATCCAAACGATAGATGTTAGCAGTGACTTGTAAGTAAAAGGGTTTACTCTGTTTGATTTGTTTTATAGTACTTTTTGCACGTATTTACAGTTTCATTCTATCAAAATGTGTCACAATACAAATTTAAAAATTCGAGTGGAATGCCTCGGAAATTTAAAACCATCTGTTGGAATATATTTTAAATGATACGTTCAAATAATCATTGAAATGTGAATTAAGAGTCCAATTTTCCTTTTTTCTTTTTGCTTAGGAGAGTTTATTAAACAAGAACACGCAATTTTTATGATAAATTTTAGAAAATGTTAATTTTCACGAAATTCAATGACAAATCGATGCATATCGCGCCATCTAGTGAAATTTATTAGAACCAAATTTTCTTTCTTAGCGTCGGGACCCCGTGACAGAAGCTTATATAAATTAATTATTAGCTTTTGAGTACCTACATTACTACATATTGATAAATCACCTACATAGGTCTCACATTAGGTCTAGTGGTTAGGAGTGCGGCTGATGATCGTTCAGCCCTGAAAAAAAAAACATCGTAATTAAATTCATGTTTTTAAACAAAAAATCGAAGGCATTCGATATCTTTCAATCCATTCTGGCGTGAATCCTCTAACAGAGTGGAGGTATGTGTTCTAGCAGTGGGAACATTAATTAAAATAATAAGCTGCTTTAGAATTACAAGAATAATAAAAAAAAATGTCATCCTTTGAAAAGATGGTAGAGCTTATTTTCAAAAGATCACAAATTTTCGGTTTTCATCAGAGGTTTATTCATAAAACTAACACAGACACACCTCCAATATTTTAATTTAATGCAATAAAACAAGTATAAAAACTTCCGCGTGACTTGTGAATAAAATTTAGGTTAGAACGGCAACGACAACGTGTTAACGATTTAAATAGATTTCTCGTTATTTGTAAACAGGTTTAAATATTACACATTATTTTGCAATTATATAAAATATGGTCTGATCAAGATTCATGATTTGATTGGTTGGAATATAAACTTTTGCCTTCTATATATACTTATATAATTTCTGCTATGTACCACTTTTCTACACACTTTCTGTCCTCTGCCATTGGAAGCTGGTTTCGGTAGGAGAAAACTGCCTATATTTTTACATTTAGATTCTATAGATCTTTAGCCGAGTAGTACCTCTAAAGATCAAGAATTACATTCTAAGGGTTCCGTCCATCATCATCATTGGCAGCCTTGTGCCACATACTGAGTATAGGCCTCCTTACTTATGTGCCATGATTCCCTGGTCTGTGCTAGTCTCAACATGCAGACTAATTTCGTAAGTGAGTTTGGCAGGGTAAAGGGAACAACTCCATGAAAGACTACCTATGACACATTTCGTTGAAATGTTTTCGGTATTGCGTAAATAATTTAGTATGGGTACATCCTCCACCCTATGAGTTGAATTTACATATCATTTCCAGGACCTATCTCCTTTTCCTTTCGAGAGTATTACGCAATACGAAAGTCGTTATTCTAAAGATCGTCACCCTTACCTATACGTGCTCTTTGCCGAATACACTTACGCATTTAGGCTGCGGGTCTCACCCGCGAACTTCTCAAAATCATCTAAACCTCTAGAGACAAAGTATCATTCTACCAGCGATGGCGATGGTGGCCATAAATGTAATAGTGCTGACACACGTCCGCATTTGGTACGGACCAAGGATTTGTGGGCGGAGTTAGTCCACCCGTACCATATCCGAGCGAGTGTAGGGTTGTCGGCTGGTTGGGCCGTACCAACTACGACCAGCGTTGAAAAAGTCCCCGATTTATGAGAGATCTACTGATTTTGTTTATTGTCTTCCGATAGTTTTACAGTCAACTTAGTCATAAGTACGTCAACACTAGGATTTGTGGGCGGAGTTAATCTGGCCGTACCATATCCGAGCGTGTGTAAGCGAGAACGGATTTGTGGGCGGAGTTAGTACAGCCGTACTAAATTTGGACGTGTGTTAGCACTATAAGGGGTTGATCACGTGAGATTTTGTTAGTGCTTGGCATATCCATATATTTTTGTATTTTTTCCCAATGGCTATGACGATGCTAACGTTGAGAAAATGTCACTTGAATAGAGCCTCTGGTTGTTGTTCTGAAGATCCTCATTCTACCGTGTCTTGGTACCCATTCAGTAAAGCTAAATCCATCCATCCATTCATCTAGCCAAGTGTGTTTTGTACCTCCATTTTAGAGATTATTACCTGTATTCCAAAATCTTGAACTTTGGAGTACTCGTAGTTGGAGTTTAGTTAGCTCATTTACTTCCCTTTAATTTAAGGAAGACGCCACGCCATTCTTCTATCTTTATGAAACCTTTAACCGACTGAGACAAATCTAAAAGGAAGGTTATGAATTTAGCAGTCTTTGTTTGTTTTTCATACAGAAATAATATGTGGTGTACAATAAAGCATATAATATGTAATAATAATTGATCTCGATCTTTGTTTCAATTTCAGGAACCAACACTCAACGCCTTCATGGCGCTCACACGTCCTCATTGGCTGGAAGCAAGAACTACGCTACAGAAACTGCTAGACGCCTCTAATCCTACACTACAGAATGATGACCTAAAACAAAGGTAAAGTCAAACTGAAAATGTATAAGCAGAAAGTGAGTGTTAGTCCAACAAAAGATTAGCCTAAACTAGATAAAACTTAAAAGATATCGTTATTTGACAGGGTTTACTAATGATAAGCATTAAATATATTCCCATAATTGAAAACATTGGCATAACGAAATTCAGAAATATGATCATTACGAATAATATTATTATTTTGCCATAATGTATATTGCTATAAATACTGCTGGCATAATAATAATGAGTCATAATTTTATAAAGCATGCAATGTATAATGTTATAAACACATAATGATCTTTCAACACAACTTGGCCGGCGCTGCGGGAAGTGCAACCCCTTCGCCCTTACGTAACAAAGCATAGGCACGCGTGCGAGCCGTAGCGGCTGAGGCTGGCCGCCGAAAGCGACCAGTAAACCGATGCTGCGGGGGCTGCCCTCCCTTCGCGCCTCTGGTTTTTAGGGTTCCGTAGCCAAATGGCAAGATACGGAACCCTTATGGATTCGTCATGTCTGTCTGTCTGTCCGTCCGTATGTCACAGCCACTTTTTTCCAAAACTATAAGAGCTATGCTGTTGAAACTTGGTAAGTAGATGTATTCTGTGAACCGCATTAAGATTTTCCACAAAAATAAAAAAAAAAACAAAAAAATTGGGTTTCCCCATACTTAGAACTGAAACTCAAACATTTTCTTTCATCAAACCATTGAGGTTTCTAATATCATTTTGTTCTAAACTGAATAGTTTGCGCGAGAGACACTTCCAAAGTGGTAAACTTTTGAACTTATTTTCCAGGTTATTTACGATATCATAAACCCGTGACATACTTATCATTCAGTTCCCGTGGCCATCTGTGGCCTTCTTCATCAGTTCCACTTCACCAAATGATACCTAACTTTCAGAGTGTAAATGATTGCATTGTTGATGAAAATACCAAAATCGCTATATGTATGCCTATAATATTTGAAGAGTTCCCTCGATTTCGATCCCCAGATTCTGACTTGGTGACAATGGGACCACCTCGGGAGAATATCCTTTAAAACGCAAAAAGATTTTTCAATATCCGCCCATGACGGAGAAATCGGTGAAAACACATAAAAAAAATCATATGTACAGTCGAACATAGAACCTCCTCCTTTTTGTAAAGTCGGTTAAAAATGGCCTAGTAGTCAGATGTTTAGCAAATTGGACAGCCCGTGCATTTGACTTTCTGGAGTATTAGACGTTTGCCGTCCACTTGATACATATCCTCTGTCCTGACCCATTTATTACTTAAATTAAGCAAATTAACAAATAATCAAAACATTGTTCTATTGCCAGGGCCTTCGTCAAACAAAGCGAAGCACAAATGCACGTGCCCGCCGACATTGGAGACTACACAGACTTCTACTCGTCGCTACATCATGCTACCAACGTCGGGATTATGTTCAGGGGCAAAGACAACGCGCTGTTTGATAACTGGTAAGGCTTTTTTAAATACTAGTAGCCTCGCTAGGTGACAGGTACCTAGCGAGGCCACTACACACCGATCTCTGGTAGGTATCCATAGGCATCTCCAACTTCTCATGTTCTTAACCTTGTCTTGAGTGCTAAGAGACAATGCTTGCTCTTAGCACTCAAGACAAATTTGAAATGATTTAATGTGACTGTTGTAACACCGACACCTTTATTTATTTATTATTTTATTTTATTACTTAAGAAAACTTACAGCTAGGATACAGATAGTAGACAGTTCCCATATTTTATTTGTTAATATCTTCCCTTATTTTAATTTTCACCAATAACGTTTTAATTGATTACAGACGTACCTACATATCTTTCGTAGATTTAGCTTCTATTATTCTTTTAGGAAGCAGCTTCCCGTCGGCTACCACGGTCGTAGCAGCTCAGTCGTCGTATCCGGAACTCCTATCACAAGACCGTATGGCCAGACGTTACCCGTTGAAGGTATGCAAGTTCCTTCTTTTGATCTTCTCTTACTTCCACTGCCGCTCCGATTGGTCTTTCTCCCGTTGAATAACCTGTCATTTACGCTGTATTCGAGCCGAAAAATAGACCCAATATTACTTAGTGTTTTTCGATTCTACAGTCAGATAGACGAAGAAGCAAGCTTAAGGTAAATGCTAGTGCAAATATACCGGCTCAAATTTTTGTTAGCAAGTTTCGCTAACCGCAGGTATCTAAAACCTGACTTTTAATTTAAAGTAATCTCGACTTTGATTTTACCGCTGCCTTGCTGGAAGTTACGTACTTGATATCATGAGTTTTGATTTTGTTTTTATCCTGTTGACTGCGAGCAGCAGTTACGTTACGGCCCAGGCTATAATAGTAGTTTATGCAACGGTCATATAATAGGAGTTATTAAAACACGAGGGTTTATCACACGAGGTAAAACCGGGTGTGATAAGTGATAATAGTATCACACGAGTGTTTTAATACCTAAAAAAATATATGCCATTGCAGACACTATTTTATATTTACTCATACAGTTGAAATAAAACAAACGTGGAAACGGAAAAACTATGTGGTATGGCGGGCAATTCAGATACTCATTGCGCATGATTCCGCAGCACGCGCATCCATAGACAATATTTTTCAACATTAAGTCAATGAGCCCAATAAATTAAAAAGTATAAGTGTGCTATAAAAATTCAAAAGTGATTTTATGATGCAGAGGCCTTAGTGCGAGTTTATATTCACGCTCAATCGCGTTAACGTAAACTACAATTTGTATTGAAACTGGGTAAGCGCCGTCTGGTGACGGCAAGGCAAAACCTCTTTTTTTGTATACATTTTGACATAGGAGATCGTTTACGATATCACGAGTGAGTACGTTAAAAAACTCGCACTAAGCACACAGTTGTTTGAAAATCGAAGGAAAATGATGCACTGTAATAGTTTTTTTTTAATTTTACCTATCCACGAAAAAGAAGTACGTATTTATACAATATTTTTTGAATTCATATTTGGAACATTACGTTGTGACTTGAGTATAGATAACCTATAGTTACTACTCGGTCAAAATAACTGTGCTCAAGAAATTTTAAACGACCCCACTCCCGCCTACCCGCGCGGCGCCCCGAGTTCGCCTCTTGCGCCAGTAGCGACAGTCAAAAGTCAGAATGACATTGACAGGTCAAAGTGCACAGTTATTCTGCTCGTATAGTATTGTAATAATGAATCACACATGACATAATCTTGTTTCTCCAGGAGCCGCTCCTCACTTCGGCCCCTCCCGCCTGATGGACTTCGAGCTCGAGATGGCTGCCTTCATCGGAGGACCCCCTACTACTCTCGGACAGAGGATCACCGCTAAGGAGGCCGAGGACCGCATCTTTGGACTTGTGCTCATGAACGATTGGAGTGGTACGTATTAATTATTGAGTTTTATCATCATCTTCCTGCCCTACGCCTACCCTACATACATGATTGCATAACTGAAACCGTTTACGCAGCGCAAGCAACGAAAGCCCTCAAAAAGTTATAGTTAATATTCTTAACATTTTTCATTTATGCTCCACTCCTATTGGTCTTAGCGTGATGTTATATAGCCTATAACCTTCCTCGATAAATGGACTATCTAACACAAACATATTTTTTCAATTTCAACTAGTAGTTCCTGAGATTACCCCCTACATACAAACTTACAAATTTTACCTCTTTATAATATTCGTATAGAAGTATAGATTGCTTGTTTAAAGGTATTAGATATATATCTCGGTGTTAAGATTCTAACATCAAGAAATGTCACTTTTGTTATTAAATTAGCATCAAACCAATAGATGGCGGTGTACATTTTTGGCTCTCCGCTACATCGCGGTGTTAAGATTTTCAGGGATTTCATGACTCCCCTTGTACATATTATAAATAAATGTTTTTCTCGTTCTGATCACGGCGTTTTCTTGGTGCAAACCGTAAACTGCCGTGAAGGCTCCTCAGACTTTTTTTGGGAATTTGTACATGGTCCTTCGAGCCGGATGGACGATAAGTTGGTTGATTGAAGTTGAACCACGCAGCGACATATCCAGTACTGGAACGGTATCGGAAGGAACGGATAGTTTGGAACCGATTTCAGTAAAGTATGAAGAAGTGAAACTGTAAGTACTCTTTGCAATATTATCTTTGAGAAAATTCAAGCAAATTAGAACCTTCAATACAAGAAGAAATATACTTAGAAAATTTAGAAGTTGTTTGGACTTAGAATAGTTTCGCAAAAAGTGAACAGACGGGGAATCCACGCCGGTTTTCCCCTAGAAGTGCCAAACACTTAGAAAATTTTGAGGAAAAAGTTCATCGACTTGCAATTTTTTTGAGATTGGTGATTCAAGTTAATTGAAATTTAACTATATATTCTTTTAAAATGGATAAGTATTTTGCATTTCAAGAAGATGTGAAATCAAAAATACAAAAAGCCAGAGTCAATTTTAAGAAATCTCCAAAGGAAAGGTTAACACAATCCTATTTGGAAACTCGGCTTGAAACACTGGAAAATTATTGGACTTCATATCGCGAAACAAATAGAGTCATCGTTTCGGAATTTAATCACAAGGAATTGGTTAAGTCTACTTATTACACAACTGATGCATATGACGTAACTGAAGAACTATACACGGAATATAAAACGGAAATAAAGGATTGTTTGCTTAGGTTTAAGATCGATTCTAATACTGGTGCATTGTCTAGTTCTAAGGTTGATGAGTCAAACGTCGGTCAATCCTTTAGTGTTAGATTACCCAAGATTTCCATTCCTACTTTTAGCGGAAAATACACCGAATGGACAAGTTTCCGTGATTTATTTATATCGTTAATACATAGCAACAAAGCATTGGACGACGTTCAACGGCTTCACTATCTCAAAGGCTATTTAACAGGTGAGGCTGAGCAACTTTTACGGCATATTCCTATCACGGCCAATAATTACAAAGTCTGTTGGGATCAGTTAGAACATCGCTATAATAATAAATTACACCTTGCTATTTGTATTTTAAAACGTTTCATGAATCAAAAGAACATACAGTCAGAATCATCCAGTGCCATTAAAGAATTACTTGATACCACAAATGAATGTTTAAACGCCCTAAAAAATTTAGATATTGATATTTCTTCTTGGGATATTATTGTAATTTACATTGTGAGTTTGAAACTTGATACTGAATCTAGAAAGTTCAAATCTGTAAGTTCAATTACGAACTACCTAAAATAAGTAATTTGCAAGAATTCTTAGAGCAGCGATTCAGATCTCTTAAGTTTTTGGATAATAAGGTTAACAAGTCGAATAATAGTACTCGCGCAACTAAGGTTATGCATGTCACTTCAAATTCAAAATGTGAGTTTTGTGATGAAGACCATAAGTTGATGAATTGCAAAAAGTTTGCAAGGGAAGACGTTGAAACACGTCGTAAGTTTATCCAAACCAATAAGTTGTGTTTTAACTGTTTCGGCTCAAATCATTCGGTATTTTCATGTCGTCAGTCAACCAATTGTCGTATTTGTAGGAAGAGGCATCACTCTCTCCTTCACCAGAAATCAATCCCTAAAGGTCACAACTCACGTGATCAAGAGGATGATGGTACGTATCAATCTCCACCATCAACACCACAGACCGAGAATCCAATCAACGTTGTGTCTTGTTTCTCCAGTGTGAACAGCCAAGTGCTATTGGCCACTGCCTTAGTACAGGTAGAAGCGAGAACAGGCACTTTCGTTTTAAGATCTCTCTTAGACCAAGGATCTCAAGCATCGTTTATTACCGAATCCTCGGTACAAATGCTTGGTCTAAAGAAGATTACAGACAAGAGCTTTATTTCAGGACTTGGCTGTGACCAGAGTGCAACATTGCATTCTAAATGTTTTGTAAACATAAGGATTCAGTCACGCCACGATCCCAACTTTATAGTTGTTGTGAAGGCTCATGTTCTAAAGAACATCACATCACTTCTTCCTGAGAGGAAGATTGTTTTGACAGCGTTGTCAACTCAAATGTCGGATCTAAAGCTAGCTGATCCTTCATTTAATACTCCGAATAAAATTGATATTTTACTAGGAGCAGAAGTATATTGCCAGATTATAATGGATGGTGTTATCAAGGGTTCCCCTGGGTTGCCTGTGGCTCAGAATACCAGACTCGGATGGATTCTCTCTGGCTGTATAAATTCACAAATCAAGCAAGGTTCTCTGCAAAGAAATAAAATCGTGAACATGCACACTCATTTGACTGATGATCTGTTAAAGAAGTTCTGGGAGTTAGAGGAACCTTCTTCTGACAAAAGGTTTCTATCAGAGGAAGAGCAGGCCTGTGAGGACTTCTTTGCAGAAACTGTTAAAAGAGATTCAGCAGGTCGCTATGTAGTAAAATTGCCTTTCAAGTCAAATGATCCCGAGTGTAAATTTGGCAACTCTTTCGATATTGCTCGGAAACGATTTTATTTGCTTGAGAAACGGTTTCTTAAGAATCCTGAATTTGCAATAAAATATTCTGAAGTTATTGAGGAGTATTTGACGTTGGGTCATATGGAGGTGGTTCCAGAATTAGAGAAAGAGAATCATAGTGCCATCTATCTGCCACACCACGCAGTCATCAAAAATGATAGAACCACAACAAAGGTGAGGGTTGTATTCGACGCGTCATGTGTTCTGTTCATCGTTAAATAGAGACATGATGATTGGTCCAAGGCTACAACCTGAACTGAGGCACATTATCATGCGTTGGCGCTGTTATCCTATATGTCTTGTTGCAGACATAGTAAAAATGTATAGACAAGTAAAGGTATCTGAAGAAGATGTTGATTTTCAACGCCTGTTGTGGCGTAAGGATGTGAACTCAGAACTTCAACATCTAAGGTTACTGCGCGTAACATTTGGTACATCTTCAGCACCTTACTTAGCTGTACGAGCTCTGCAACAGCTTGCGTATGATGAAGGTGATAAATACCCTTTAGCAGCAGATAGGGTTTTAAAGGAGTTCTACGTCGACGATCTCATGACAGGTTGCGAAAACGTTGAAGAAGGTATTAAAATCTTTCATCAATTGAAAGACCTTCTTAATTGTGGCGGGTTTGAGCTTCAGAAGTGGTCTTGTAATAACAATGGGTTATTGCAAGAAATTGATACAGACAGTAAGGATAGGAAGGAAAACTTAGAATTGAAATTAGATTCTGTTATGAAAATTCTAGGATTAACCTGGAACAGATCTAATGATGAGTTTCAATATACTGTCCAACTTCCGTCGCTTGAAACACCTGTGACCAAACGTAAGGTCATTTCGGATGTGGCCAAATTATTTGATCCACTTGGTTGGATTGCGCCCGTTATAACAACAGCCAAGATTTTTATTCAGAGAATATGGCTGGCTGGTATAGGGTGGGATGACGAGATACCAATTGACATACTCAAAGATTGGCTTTCATATCGTAAGGATCTCGTTCATATCACCAGTTTTCAACTGCCGAGATGGACGGGGGCTAGCAGAGATAATGTTCACATGGAACTACAAGGGTTTTGTGATACTTCTAATGCAGCGTATGCAGCCGTTGTCTACGTTAGAACAGTAGATTGCAACGGTAAGGTTGATGTGAATCTGGTCGCTTCCAAATCAAGAATTGCCCCTGTAAAACAAGTATCAATACCTCGCTTGGAGCTTTGTGGAGCTGTTTTATTAGCTAAATTACTCCAAGAAGTTTCGGAAGTATTGGCTATCTCAAAAGAAAATATCCACGCTTGGACTGACTCTAGTGTTGTTCTTGCTTGGCTGAGTAGTCATCCTAGCAAGTGGAAAACGTTTGTCGCAAACAGGGTCTCGGAAATATTGACCATAATGGACAATAGTCAGTGGGCGCATGTCAAGTCCGATGAGAACCCAGCAGATTGCGTATCGCGGGGCATAAATCCGAGGGATATTTCTGAAATTACAATTTGGAAAAAGGGCCCTATGTGGCTACAAGAAAATACAGTCCACTATAGTAAAGGAAAGTTTAAACAAATTGACTTAGAAGAAAAGAAAAATAAGGTATTATGTCATGTCACAATTGAAGACATTGATAGTATAATGTCAAGGTTTTCAAGTTTAAGTAGGATGACAAGAGGAATTTCATATTGTAGAAGGTTTCTTAAAACTATAAATAGGCCGAGCACTAGCTCTACAACCACACGTTGGCTAACGTCTAAGGAAATGAAGGAGTCATTACTTACCTGTATCCGGTTGGACCAAAGGGAAAGATTCCTGAACGAAATAAAGAGTTTACGGGGATTAGGTAGAGTAAATAAAGAGAGTAAACTTACTTCGCTTAATCCATTCCTCGATGGCGAAGGCATCCTTAGAGTTGGTGGGCGATTGCAGAAGGCTAACGTAGTGGATGAGATGAAGCATCCTATACTGATACCTCCTAATTCACATCTTGCAAATTTGATTGTTGCAGATGCCCATGAGCGTACTATTCATGGGGGTCCTCAGTCCATGCTAAGTTATATAGAACTCGGTATTGGATCATGAACGCAAAAAGTCTTATAAGACAGCATTTTCGTAAATGTGTCGTTTGTATACGTTATGCGGCTCAAACGAACCAACAATTGATGGGCCAGTTGCCATCAGCTCGTGTCACTGCTTGCCGCCCTTTTCATAAAAGCGGTGTTGATTACGCAGGACCTATCGCAGTCAGAACCACAAAGGGACGTGGCCATCACTCCACTAAAGGTTATATTTGTTTATTCATCTGCATGGCCACTCGTGGAATTCATCTGGAGGTCGTGAGTGATCTAACCTCAGAAGCATTTTTGGCTGCTTTTAAGCGTTTTGTTGCACGCAGAGGTCATTGTGCAGAATTGTGGAGTGATAATGGCACTAATTTTGTTGGAGCGAATAAAGAGCTCTAAAAATTAGTACCACGGGAAAGTTCGGTAGTAGCGAATGATATAGCTGACTGGCTTGCAACAAATGGCACCAACTGGCACTTCATTCCACCCCATTCACCAAACTTTGGTGGACTCTGGGAAGCTGGAGTGAAGTCCACAAAACATCACCTAAAAAGGGTTATCAGCAATAGCACACTCACTTTCGAGGAGATGACGACTCTTTTGTGCCAAATAGAGGCATGTCTTAACTCACGACCGATAACACAAATAAGTTCCAATACAGAAGATCCGTACCCACTTACCCCGGGACATTTTCTTGTGGGTGAGCCATTAGTACTGGTACCGGATGCTAATTACGAAAATTCGACCTTGAGTACTCTCAAAAGATGGCATTTCACACAACGCCTTGTGCAGGACTTTTGGCGTAGATGGTCAAACGAATACCTTACACAACTCCAGCATCGTTATAAATGGACACAAATAACTCCGGAACCTAAGGTGGGAGATATAGTGCTGGTTAAAGAGGACGATCTACCACCGGCAAGATGGTTGTATGGCATTATAACTGACAAGCATATTGGAGTGGATAAACATACGCGCGTTGTTTCATTAAAATGTAAGGGTTATATTATAAAGAGACCAGTATCTAAGCTCATTATTTTACCCGTCACCATCTAGACTTAAGTTTTGAAATTTGTTTTGATTTATGTATTCAAATGCTACCTATCACATAAAATGTATGAATTGTTAGTTTAAGTTTTGATATTTTATTTTTTGTTGGTAATAGCTAAACTGTTGTCATGGTGGGCGGATAAATTATTTTTTAAGTCTTTATAATGTGTTAATTTATGGACACTCTGTCCATGGTGGGCGGAATGTTAAGATTCTAACATCAAGAAATGTCACTTTTGTTATTAAATTAGCATCAAACCAATAGATGGCGGTGTACATTTTTGGCTCTCCGCTACATCGCGGTGTTAAGATTTTCAGGGATTTCATGACCCCCCTTGTACATATTATAAATAAATGTTTTTCTCGTTCTGATCACGGCGTTTTCTTGGTGCAAACCGTAAACTGCCGTGAAGGCTCCTCAGACTTTTTTTGGGAATTTGTACACTCGGCAAGATAACTTAGCACCCGAAATGTCTAATGTCATTTTGACGTTCGGCCCTCGCTATTGGAGCACGAGAAGAAAGCGGGGCGCCGCCTGGTACCCTGGTACCGTCCCTGGAGTGGTGTGGTTTGACATTTCGGGTCCCCAGTTATCTTGACCGACCTATACAGACGTCTCCCGAACCTCGGACAGACTACGCCGCTACAATTCGGTGGTTAATATTTGAAAATGGCATGAACTGTTCCTAAAATAGTTCTTCCCATTACGAATGAGAAACCACGTAGAGTCTGTTTAAAGGTTAAAGCATATTGATACAGAGTCGAAGATAATTTCTTGACTATCTCCTCTCGTTCCAGTCCATCCAAAGGTTTTCTGTAAGAGATTGCCCTGTGCGATAAGACCGCCCATTGTACACTTATTTTATATAAATGTTTCTCCTGTAGCCTAATTGCTTAAGAGAATTCTGCAAAGCAAACAAGTCGATACCTTCCCAAAAACGACTTTACGTATTAATATGCAAAAAGTCGTTTTTGGGAAGGAGTCGACTTGTTTGCTTTGCAGTATTCACTTACGCAATTAGGCTGCTGTACTTATTAAGTGGTGTACAATAAAGTACAGGACAACTATTTTCTTAATGTCCCTCGGCAATCATCGCATTTCCGAATACAAACGATGCTAACTTCCAAGTCCAGCAATTATAAGATTTATCGTGTACTAGCTGTTGCCCGCGGCTTCGCACCCGTGGACCACCCCACAGGACCCGTTTTTGGGATAAAAAAAATAGCCTATGTCTCTTAGGATTAATGAAGCTACATTATTCCTGAGTGACATAGGCTATTTTTAGCTATATTTTTCTATTGTTGAAAGAATTTTTTAAATCGGTCCAGTAGTTTCGGAGCCTATTCGGTACAAACAAACAAAAAATCTTTCCTCTTTTTAATATTAGTATAGATAAAAATTGGCATTCAGAGCTAAGTTTTAATTGTTGTGTTGTTTGGATGGCCGTGTGAACTATATAGAGCTGTAAACTATTTTCCTTTTTAGCCGCAGCGGTTTTCCTCCCATTTTAAAAATAAATTATATTAAGTTAAAAGAGTATTAACAACTCTATACAGGTTGATTTTTTAAGTGGGCGTAGATGGAGAAAGCCGAAGCTATGAGAAATAGTGAAAAACACACAATGGAGTCACGAGGCCGATTTT
The DNA here is from genome assembly GCA_948252205.1 of Orthosia incerta. NCBI lineage: Eukaryota > Metazoa > Arthropoda > Insecta > Lepidoptera > Noctuidae > Orthosia > Orthosia incerta. Next base: position 23,284,023 of record OX411759.1, on the reverse strand, counting down.
GATGACAACTAAAACTGCATCATTCGATTTTTGAAAAATCAATGTTCCTAGCCAGGAATCGAATCCGTTGATTTTGAAAAGCTTGCTGTATTATTACACCACCCGATGTTTCGCTAATAAAGATCAAATTCTGGGAAGTAACGGCAAACTTGAGGATTTTTTTAACAAAATGCTTTTTTGTCACGAAATCTACGAAGATTCGTATCGTGAAATTGATGACATGAAAAAATCTTTAGTCAATATTTTAACCTTAATCAAAATTATTGTAATGCTGAATAAAGCACAATGTTTGAGTTATTGAATCCGTTTATTTGTTGAAAATAATTTTCAAATTAGGGTTCCGTACCCAAAGGGTAAAAACGGGACCCTATTACTAAGACTCCGCGGTCCGTCGATCAGTCTCTCTGTCTGTCACCAAGCTGTTTATCATGAACCGTGATAGCTAGACAGTTGAAATTTTCACAGATGATGTATTTCTGTTGCCGCTATAACAACAAATACTAAAAACAGAACATTTTTTTTTTGTTGCAACAAACGTGATTTTTGCCGTTTTTTGCGATGGTACGGAACCCCTCGTGCGCGAGTCCGACTCGCACTTGGAGGGTTTTTTTTCATCACTTAAGGGTATTTAATGTAGGAAAAATAAGTTTTTTGTTAAAAATGAACCCTTTGCGTAAAGTTTGCCGTATGTCATTACTCCCATAATTTAATCCTTATTAGCGACACATCGAATGGTGTAATAATACAGCACGCGTTTTCTTTTCATCGTCCTGTATACTTCCAAGAAGATTGAAAGCGTCCGATCTTCACCGAGTACAAAGGGCAACTGATAGAAAGCCGACGAATGATGACGAAACACGAAGTTTGCCGAGGGACATTAAGAAAATAGTTTTACTGTATATCATCAATATCAATACATAATATGATTTATTATATTAAAATAAATCTGTAGAAAAGTCGTTTTTGTACATCGAGAATATTTAAAAAAAAAATAGCCAGGGTGGAAGGATAACCAACAGAAACCATTTCCAGCATTTTTGGATTTTTTGTCTGTTTATCTGTTTGTCTGTTTATTTGTACACGCATCACGTAAAATGTACGAAACCAATGTAGATAACTTTTATAGATAAAAATTGTCCGCAACTTAAAGTATTACTTAGTTTTTGTTTCAACGCAATCGTTTCACTCTATCAAAAACGCAATTCAGATACTCGGACAGTTGAACTCGATATTCGATAGATGGCGTTGTGCATTTGAAGTCATTTTGTGAATGGTGGTTTTAAGATTCTCCGCGAAAGATGATGACCAGAGAAAAAAATTGGTAGGTAGTAAGTAGCCTGTTAACGGGAGCGAAGCCGCGGGCGCAGCTAGTAATAAATAAATAACCCCTATCACAACAATGCACACATTTCTATCACAAGACGCGCGTATTGTCTTTTTACAAAATTTTGCACTTTACTTTATTAACACTCTGTTTTCATCTGTTTCCAGCTCGTGACATCCAGAAATGGGAGTACATTCCCCTCGGCCCGTTCACAGCCAAGAACCTGGGCACCAGCATATCTCCCTGGATCGTGACCATCGAAGCCCTGAGACCTTACGTGGTGGACAACTTTCCACAGGACCCTAAGCCCTTCGCGTACCTGAGACATGATGATAACTTCAACTTTGATATCAAGTTGGAGGTGGATTTGAAGTGTTAGTATTTTTTTTCTTATCGATGAATCTGGACATATTCATCATCAGCCTTATAATGTTCCCACTGCTGGGACACAGGCATCCTCTCTGTGAGAGAGGAAAAGGGCCTTAATCCACCAGTGTGTAGTGCGAGCCGCTTAGGGGTCTCGTCGATGCGTATACGGCAGCCTAATTGCGTAAGTGAATTCGGCAAAGGAAACGAGTCGATTCTTTCAAAGAATCAGAATCATTTCTTTCAACTTTTTCGGTATTGTGAAACTAATTTGAAAAGAGTACAAACGGGTTTTACGCTTGTCAAATATACTCGACATTTGCATTACACAATACCAATATGGAAGTTTTATCTCGATTCTTCCGCTTTCGTTCATTCTTTACAATCAATTCTACGTCATAATATTGGTAATGGAAAGGAGCATAACCTTTCCGTTTCAGAGTGTAATATGCAATACGTAAAGTAGTTTTTGGGAAAGAATTGACTTGTTTGCTTTGCCGAATTCACTTAAGCAATTAGGCTGCGGGGCCCCTAAGCTCCCTACTGACAGCACTGCAGAAGAGCCTTAATGGTCTCGTCGGTGCGTATGTTTGTGTGAGTGTGCCGTTTCGAGTGTTTGTAGGTAGTTTCCATACTGTTTGTATATTTATTCTGTGCCGAGGTCGACCTCTAGCTCTCTTGTGTTCAGGTAGTTGCGATGCTTTCTTCACTACATGACTTTTGCCTCGTCTCTTAATCGCATACTACGTTAACAATTTATTTCCGACTCTCGCTTATGCGTTGCGTTTGTTATATGTGGATGACGACATCCGACATGTCACTTTGCCACTGTAGGTACAGTACAACTATTTTTTTAATGACCCTCGGCAATCATCGCATACAAACGAATGCTAATTTCCATGTCCATCGGTTATTAGATTTATCGTGTATAATAATTTGAATACAGAACTCAGTACTTTATTGTTGTTTTGTCTGATTTCCGTGTGAAATATATAATAGAGCTGTAAAAATAGCAGCTGTCCTCCCATTTTTAATAGCAGTTTATGCAATGGTCATATAATATAGTTATCAAAACACGAGCGTAGGTTTATCACATGAGGCGAAGCCGAATGTGATAATATTAACACGCGAGTGTTTTAATATCTAATTATATGCCGTTGCATACACTATGTTATCTTCACTCATACAGTTGAAATAAAATAAAAGTGAAAACGAAAAAATATGCGGTATGGCGGGCAATTTAGATTTTCATTGCACCATGACAGCGCAGCGCGCGCATTCATAGACAGTGACACTAGTTTTCTAGCCCATAAGCGCCAATAAATTAAAAAGTAAAAGTGTGCTATAAAAATTAAAAAGTTATTTTATGATGCAGTTGTTCGAAAATCGAAGGAAAATGTTGCACTGCAATGTTTTTTTTTTTATAATTCCTGTCCACGAATAAAGTACGTGTTTATGCAATATTTATTGAATTCATATTTGGAACATTACGTTGTGAGTGTAGATAAAATAAATTACATTATGTTAAAAGAGTATTAACAACTCTATAAACTTCCAAGTTGATTGAGAGCGTCCGGTCTGCACCAAGTGCAAAGGGCAACTGATAGAAATCCGACGACTGACGAAACACGAAGTTTGCCGAGGGACATTAAAAAAATGTTTGTACTGTAGACTACTTTGTCTTGTGATATTCATCTTTGCTTCTAAGTAAGCTTAATTAATGTTAGTTAAACTTGATTTCCACAGCCGAAAAATCCCCAGTAACCACCACAATCTGCCGGTCAAACTATCGGTTCCTGTACTGGACGGTGAAGCAACAACTAGCTCAACAGACGGTCACCGGTTGCAACCTGCGAGCTGGTGACTTGCTGGGCTCTGGAACTATTAGTGGAGAGGTATGAACAATCACTCTACATAGCTTAGTTTCGCAAGTATGGGATAGACAGCTCATTTAATAGGGTTCCGAACCCAAAGGGTAAAAACGGGACCCTATTACTAAGACTCCGCGATCTGTCTGCCTGTCCGTCTGTCACCAGGCTGCGTCTCATGAACCGTGATAGCAAGACAGCTGAAATTTTCACAGATGATGTATTTTTGCTGCCGATATAACAACAAATATTAAAAACAGAATAAAATAAGTTTTTAATTGGGGCTCCCATACAACAAACGTGATTCTTTGCCCGTTTTTTTGCGATAATGGTACGGAATCCTCCGTGCGCGAGTGCGACTCGCACTTGGCCGGTTTTATTCGGTACAACAAGAAAAAAGAACACACAAAAGCACAGGTACTTAATAGTTGTCGCATACATAATTATCAACTCTGAAACGGATTGCCCCAACTCGCCTTTTTCCTCACAGTCAACCGTTTACGAGTTGATATGTGTACTAAGACCTCAAAAACAAAATAAAGAAATATTATTTATTTACATACACTTTATTGTACACCATAATAAACAAGAAAAAAAAGAAACTTAATACTAGAAAAATGCAGCCTTATTCTATTACTTTACGTGGAGTGACCATCATCATCTTCCTGCCCTTGTCCCATGTTACTTGGGGTCGGCGCAACACGTTTTCTTCTTCCATACCGTCCTGTCCCCCGTCACGCTATCACTGACTCCCTTTTCTTTCATATCACTCCTCACACAGTCCATCCATCTTTTCTTTAGCCGTCCCCTCCCTCTCCATCCGTCCACATTTATATTCATAACTCTTTTGGTAACATGCGTTTCATCCCTCCTCATCAGATGACCATACCAGGACAAACGGTTTCCTTTCAACTTTTCTGTCACTGGCGCCACTTTCAAACTTCATCTAATATACTCATTTCTCACTTTATCCATTCTCGTCACTCCGCACATCCATCTCAACATTCTCATCTCTGCTACATGCAATCTCTTTTCATCCACCTTTTTCACAGCCCAACATTCTGATCCATACAGTACGACAGGTCTTATCACGGACTTGTAAACTTTACCCTTTAACTTGAGGGGCATTCGTGGGTCGCAAGTTGTGCCAGTGACCTGTCGCCATTTCATCCATCCCGAGTTGAGAGTTGGAGTGACCGCTAGTCTATAAAGAGGAAAGATTTTTTTGTTTGTTTGTACCGAATAGGCTCCGAAACTACTGGACCGATTTAAAAAATTCTTTCATCAATAGAAAGCCACATTATTTCTGAGTGACATAGGCTATTTTTGTATCAACGGGTCCTGCGGTGTGGCCTACGGGAAAGAAGAACAGCTAGTTCCCATAACTTAATTATTGGGCAACACAGAGCACCGTGATGCCTCGAGGATCACAGCTAGAGACAGCATTAGCAAAACTTTCCACACTAGCGAAGCGTGTCACTGAATGTCACCGTTTACACTTAGAAATTTACCGCTCGTGACAATGGCTGTAACAGCCGAAACTTGTGTTCGGCACATTTGCGCTGCACGCTGGCACGAATATCCTTGTATTAGTCTATCGTTAGTGCGGCGTTCCACGCCCCCATAAGAGTGTCTTTTTCGACAAATCTGAACAAGCAGAATGCCTGGCCGCCAGCTTAGGACAAACAATGTTCGCCCAGCTCCCAACCAGTAGACCAAGCCCACTTAGAAATGGTGGATGCTGCAGTCGAACGCAGAGTCACCCCGGACGAAGTCTTCTTTGGCCGGAAGATTATCAAAAGGCTTCACCAGTGGAAAGCCCCAGGCTTAAATTGCATCTCCAATAAGGTGATTGAACTCCTCCCTGCCAAAATTATTATGCTAATGGCGGCCATTTTCAATGCTGCATGCAATAATAGCTTCCCACAATCGTGGAAACAGGCCTCTGCAATAGGCATCCTAAAACCGGGAAAACCCAAATCGGAGTCAGTTATCGCCCCATTAGATTGCTCAGTGTCCTAGGTAAAATCTACGAGACACTTATTTATAAGCGCCTAAAGGACAACGCCGGGGAAAAGAGCCTAATCCCCCATGAGCAATTTGGTTTTTGAACCGAACACTTGTGTATTCAACAAGTCCACCGCATCGTCGAACACTCTACCGCTGGTATCCAGCGTGGTTTGATGACGGGCGCCTTTTTCTTCGACATAGCGAAAGCGTTCCACAGGGGGTAGCCCTCAGCGCGGTCGCTTGGGTTGATTACACCTAACGAGTACAGTGGCGAGCCAGTGTCCTCGGCCGAGTGCTTGGTTGGTATAAACACTTACGAGTGCTCGGCCAAGTGCTAGGTCGAGCAGAGAGGCGAGAGAGTCACTAGAATCCCAAATATAATAGGCCGAGTACCCACCTCCCCGCTTCATTCTTCTGCCCCCGCAGCGACTCGATATCCCGCTCGGCACGCATGAACATGCACTTGCTTGTCACTCAGCCACTCGCCACTCGTTCGTTCGTCACCAAGCAGTGTGCGTGTTTATGTTTTTTTTTGCGATCCATTGCAGACGTAAGCGTGATCAAAACTGAACTGACTCGCCACTATAGTAAATACGTGTGACCACCCACTCGGTTCGGCGACACTCTCGGCCGAGAGCTCATTTACTGACTCGCTACTGTACTCGTTAGGTGTAATCAACCTTTAGATTTTGATATCCTAGCCTGGCTGGCTATAACTTTAGCCTTTGGGCGCACGGTTGGCGCAGTGGTTGAGCGATTGACTGCTGCGCTGTGTGTCGCGGGTTCGATTCCCGCGCGGAACAATTATTTGTATGATCTACAAATAGTTGTTCCGGCTCTGGGTGTTTGTGTATGTGAGTTTATATGTTTGTAAACGCACCCACGATACAGGAGAAATTCCTAGTGTGGGGCAACATAAAAAAAAAAAAAAAAAATAACTAGAGCCTCCAGCTCTAGATTATTAGATAAGTCTCCTCGTGAAAAAGTGCGGTGTTCCATGCTTTGTCCCAAACGCAGAAAAGCAAAAGCTCCAAATTTTGATTAACCTTTTCTGCGTTAAGAGTAACAATGCAATGATAGACCTTTTCTAACTGCTTTTTTTTTTCTAACTGCCCAGGTAGCAGACTCCTTTGGAAGCATGCTAGAACTTTCATGGAAGGGAACCAAGCCCCTCCGTCTGCTCTCAGGTGAAGAAAGGAAGTTCATTCAGGATGGAGATACGATCACTCTTCGCGGCTTCTGCGTCGATGACAATGGAATCAGGATTGGCTTCGGAAAATGCGAAGGCAAACTTCTGCCTGCCATACCTTTTGATGAATGAATTTTTGAGGAGTTGAACTGTAAGCTATAATGTGCCTTGTATAACCGTTTTTATGTTGAATAATAAATGTATGTATTACATTTTGTTGTGATTTTATTTTAAACTAGCTGTGCCCGCGGCTTCGCTCCCGTCTGCCAACCCTACCCTACTTACCTTCCTGCCTACCCTACTTACCTACAATTTAAGATCAGCATTCTTTCGCGGAGAATCTTAACATCGTCATTCAGAAAATGACTTCAAATGCACAACGCCATCTATCGAATATCGAGTTCAACTGTCCGAGTATCTGAATTGCGTGTGTTGTGATAATTTTACTTCTTGAACACTTTAAATTCGTCTAACTTTTGATAGAGTGAACCGATTGCGATGAAACAAAAACTAAGTAATTCTTCAAGTTACGCACAATTTTTATGTATAAAGTTATCTACATTGGTTTCGTACATTTCACGCGATGCGTGCACAAATAAAGAGATAAACAGACAAAAATTCCAAAAGTGCTGGAAATAGGTTTTGTTGGTTATCCTTTAACACCCTGGCTATTTTTTTTGGAAATATTTTCGATGTACAAAAATTACTTTTCTACAGATTTATTATATGTATTGCTATTGATTGATGATGATATTTTGTTCCCACCCAACCCAACAAAACAAAACCAAGTAACCAAAAAAAACTAAACCAAAACAAACAAATAACCAAAACAAACCAAACCAAACAACCTACGATACTATAGATTTCATTTCAATTACCTTTTGCCCAGCGGTACCACGGTGACATACTACCTGGAGTAAGAGTATCTAATCAGTCATGGTCAATCTGTGTAGTGTGTACAAAGTTCCATCTGTTGAACCATTGAGGCGTGATTGATTTACAAACATACAGATAGCCTAAGATCCCGAGTCCCGTACGGTATATAGAATTATCCTTGAACGATATAATTGTCTACAGAAAGCATGGTTCACCGTTGAGTGGTAATACGAAAAAAATATTAGTCGATACCATTATTTACAGACACGTTTCGCTGAAAAACGCTACAAAGAACGAATGATTGGCTGATAGTGATACCATGATTTGCCGATGTCTGGATGTCATGGTTCGCCGGAAAACGCTTGAACTAAATAATCTTTTACTTAAAAAAATAATCATAACATCCATCGGCCTTGTCCTCAACCATTCCAAATGCGAATTTTACATCTGTGACAATACGGACAGACAAACCACCCTTCAAAATTAAATGCAATGGCATCAGAGATTTAGGGGCTGAGTCACCCACGTCCGCAGGAGTGTACCATTTGATTCCCTACACGTGGTCCCCGGGTGGTGCAAATGAGGTGACACTAACTGGTGGTAGGCTTCGGCCGAAGGCTTGCGACCACCCGGCAAAGACATACCGCCAAGCGGTCTAGTCGTGTTCCGGTATGATGCTCGGTGCAGCCACTAGAGGATTTGGGTCGAGATAGCTGTTCCACTGCAGACAGGCCGGCCTGACTCGCGCTCTTAAAGACGTATCGAGAAGTATCTCGCGACTAGTAGCGGGATCCGAGGCACGGTGCGCCGCTAGCCGACCGCAGGTAGTTGGGAGCCCAAGTAATGTGCCATTGCAGCCACACACGAAAGGCTGCCCCGCCAACTGTCGAAAAATCGTTCCCGATGGACATTCCTGGGGGAGGCACGCGCGTCCCCGCAGTCTCCAGACCAAATCATCAATAATATTTTTTTTGATGAAAATTAATTTCACTCAATGATATTTGATAGTGCTGCAGGCATGGCTTGCAATGTCTGATACTAATCTATTAGTTGTGTACGCAGCAGAACAAAATGTTTAATGAGTAGAATGAATTCAGTGAATTTTTTTTATCTCCAAGCGCAACGTTCAACACGAGTGTCCACATCTGGTGGCCTTAAATGCGCTCCAAAATAGCCCTCAGAACATTAAACCAGAAATAGGCAGGTAAAAAACAAAAGCTGTTATGCAAAAGAGTGGGAATATGGGAGGAGCGTGTAACCCAGTAGAAATCGACACTAAAATAGGCTAAATTTATGATGTACCTAGATCTGATTAAAATTTATTGGTATGTTGTATGGACCAGAGCTCAACGGTCGTAATTAGGAAACAATTGATTTTATATTGTTTCACACCTAATTTGGGTTTCTCAACCGTTGAGGGTGACCAGTTAGGGTAGTGTGAATCCAAATTTGTAACTTGAAAAAACTTGTGCTCGCTACGCAAAATCTTTCGCCAGCGATTTTGCCAACATAGTGATCAGGACGGGGGCAAAACTAAAATTGAAAATTTTGGTGGAATATGGACTATTTTTGAAGGACATATCTTGGTCTCTATAGAATTTATAGAGCTGCGGATGGGTTTAAATTGTTGCAAATTTAATAACTTTAAAAAAGTACGAATCATTTAGTCCAGCTCTCGGGCAAGTATACGCCCCTCTGCATTCCCCCGGAGGCTATGATTTTGCGTGAGCGTGGTGGGGCTGGCTCGGTGTTAGTTGCTAGTGGGATGAGGTGCTTATTGGCCAACCCTACTCGGTGGGGTCCTTGTCTACCTCCAGCTACTTTTTCACTTGGCGGTAGGTGTGGAACGCATAAATATCTTCGATAGATCATAGCTTGCTCACTATTGGGTTTATAGAGCTGCAGTTGGGCTTAAATTTTTGTAAATGTAATAAGTTTTCAAAAAAGTAGTTAGTCGAAAAATGCATAGTTAGAAATAGGCATCCTCATACTTTTAGAGCAAGAAGTGGAAAACGTCCCAAAACGCAGTTATTCGCGTGGTGCGCTGTGAGCACACGGTATTCGAAGTTGCCTACCGTAACTGGCCCTTATAACATACTAAAAAGGCAGAACTAGTTACCTACACGCTTTTCATGTCGATTTCTACTGGGCTAGCTATACTTCATACAAGATAGCTTGATCTCTGCGACAGCTGTCAGTATCAATACGATACCAATAGTGCTTGACAGGCTAACAATAACGTATACGTTAGTTTGACATATGTCGCAGAGATCAAGCTATCTATCTATCTATCTTCTATAAATATAAAAATCAATGCCATTTTTCGTTGTAATTTTGTAACTCAAGAACGGGCTCACCTATCCAAACCAAATGTTTAGGCTTTGTTCGGACTATTTAGTATATGGTTTATGTGAATTTTTATTTTTTTGTTCGTTGGTTAGGGTAGGTAAGGTAGGTAGGGTAGGGTAGGGTGGGTAGGGTAGGTAGGATAGATAGGTAGGGTAGGGTAGGTAGAGTAGGGTAGATGAATGTTTGGTGTTTTTTATGGCAAAAGAAAGCTTGCCGGGTCAGCTAGTGAAGTATAGTTGTATTTTCTCGATATTCCGGGTGAAGTCAGAACAGTAAGTTTTACACTACCTTGGACCGACCAGATCAAGTCTGCTGTGGGCGGTCCCGTGCACGTATGTACCCGGTTAACTTCTAATCGTGAGGTGGCGAGACATTGTGAGACGCATTACATCTGCCGCATAAACTACCGATACTTCATGACGACCACGACCGCTATGTCAAGAGCGTAACGACTAAGAAGTAGAGGGAACTCGGGCTTAGGTCGGAATGTGTGAAGTACTTATTTAATATTTGTTCTGTGTTGTGTGTGAAACGTGTGTATCTATTGAGTGGTGAGCAAGTGTTTCATTAATATTATAGTTTAAAGTATTCCAGGCAGGTTTCTACACGGGTATCATTGATCGAAGTAGGAGATAATCACTAGAAGGAGTTTGCCGACCTTCACCACTTCTTAAATTGGTAAAATTGGTCACCCTTGCTTCTATCCACACGGCGCGGGCGCACCACCGCCGCTGCGCCTCTTAAGGCGTATACAGACATTGCGAGGCATGCGCAGCGCACGGCGCTCATCGCATGCTTCGCAATGTGTAGACGTTCATATTCATGATGAGGCATGTGCTACAACAACTCAAAACACAGCAAAATGCGTGCGTTGCGAGCAAAAGGCGTGCGTTGCGAGGCGTGCGCGGCGCATGCCTCGCAATGTCTGTATCCGCCTTTACATACTTTATGCCACAAGTTTCTAAACGAACGATATGTGTGACTGTGTTTGTGTGAATGCAAACTGTCAATTCTTTGCTGTCAAAATGAATTGATCGAAACGAAACTGTCAATGTCAATCTCGTTCTAAACAAAACAACGTGCAAGTTTCTATAATCGGACTATGTATTTATCCCAAAGATTTGTCTAAAAAATTTAGCAATAGAGCATATAGTGACAGTGTTACTTATTTCTGTGTTGAGCAAATATTTTTTTATGATTTCAATTCAGCTTACCTTCATTAAAGTAAAAACTTTTTTAGATTTGCCTCCTTTCATTTAATATTTAGTTTCATTTAATTACTTTACAATCATTAATTTCTAAATGCTTTTATTAATGATAGGCACGCGTTTGATCCCTGTCTAAACTCACTCTTATATAAAAAAAATGTTTTAGATTATGCAGATTCTAAATTCAAATTCTATTCTTTTGTTTTTGTTAGTTTATAGTTGTAGCTTTAAAGAATCTTATCATCGAAACTATAATAGCATACTGAATAATGTTTTGCAGTGATAAGGGAGGAATAGCAAGCTGTGGATAATCGTTATTGGCAACAATATAAATTAGTATTCTAAATAAATAAGAATACTAGTTAAAAGAAGTTTCAACATGGGCGAAGCAAAGGAAAAAACTCTAGATCTTAATGCATCTGATGTGGAAGCTTGCAGGATATGTTTGGGAACAGACATCATGCTGCATAGTCTACAAGATACTGCCCTTGGGACTTGCATGGAATCTATTGGTGGCTTTACTGTAAGTACCTAAAAGGTTCATGGAATAATTTGGATGTGAAATCTTCACTTTTAACATTCAATATATTATTATTCATTTCTTTCAGAAATCATTTGAAGGTCTACCAAAATATGTCTGTTATCAATGTGCACCAATTTTGATAAAGTCCCATAAATTAATAGAGAAAAGTAAAACAGCGCACCTTGCACTACTGGAAATATTTAACAAGAATGGACAGGTAAACTTAAAGGAACATAATTATCTTAGTCATTATAAGTCTGCTCAAAGTAGTATTTACAGACTTGTGTTTAATAATTTATTTTATTTATAAATAAAATTGTTCGCTCTGTTACTTGCCGAGAGCAAAGGTGGCCCAGTGGTAACGGCCATGACTTAAAAGTTGTAGGTTGTAAGTTCAAAACCAGGCAGGCAGTCAGGGATTATTTCATCACCACTGCTCTTAAAACATCGAGAGGAAACTGGTATGTCTTAGAACCTAAAATTCAAAGATGGTAATCCACCAACCCACACTGGTCCCGTGTGGTGGATTACAGCCCATTCCTCTTACAGGGAGGAGGCCTGTATGCACAACAAACCAGATTCTAAGTACGGAAATGGGGGTCCATCTATCCTATCCTACTTGTTAGTACTCACTGCGAACCCGCTGCGGAAAACCAGCACATGGGCGCCAGACGACCCCGTTGTATGGCTCCCTTGGTCCCCCTGTGACGAGTCAGGACAGTGCCCCCGCCGCGGCCTCCAACCCTCAGCCGCGATGCTGCCGATACACAACATCGCGGCCCGCCTCAGTTGCTGAGTCGCCCAAGTGGCATCGCGCATGCAGGAACCCGGCGGTCACTTGCCCCTAAGGTTTCATTAGTTCGGCGTCATCCAGTCGAAACTGGCGAACGCTGAAAACCAGCACTGTGGCTCTGTCTCGCACATTCCCAGCATTATGATAAGGGATGAGCTTTAATCCCAGCATTATGATGGGACCGTTTGGCGTGGTTGTGTTGTGATGCATACTCAGTTAAGATTTTCCTTTATGGTATGCATCACATCACCCACGAACCACGATCATCGGTGATGAGGCTGTACATCCTGCGGAAGTGCCCCACACTTCGTCGAGGATTTTAAATGCCAATACTCTTCACAACCGCGAGGTGTGCAGCCTCAGAGAATATTTTTTAGAAGCTGAAGTCGGTATGCACCGGGATGTGGTCGCAGTGGACAAGAGACTCACCCCGTTGTCCATGGCTAAAGAGAACTGGCGCAAACCTTTAGTACTTACTACTGATGAACGCAAAGAGGTATGGCAAGGCAAGGAGCTTCACGGTCGCTTCTATCGGGCTCTCTATGGGCCCGATGTAGAGTTTTCAGATCCTGGCTACGTTTCGGCGACCTTTTCGGGGCAACTGAAGGTTTTGTCTGTGCAATTATGGACGAAGTTATCCTGACGAATAACTACCGGAGACATATAATGAAGGACGGGAAGGTTGACGTGTGTCTGGCATGCCACCGCCCAGGTGAATCTATCCGACATATTATCTCTGGTTGTTCTCGTCTGGCTAACGGCGAATACTTACACAGACATAACCAAGTGGCCAGGATTATTCACCAGCAACTTGCTTTGAAGTACAATCTAGTGGATTCTGAGGTACCGTATTACAAGTATGTGCCCGACCCAGTTTTTTAAAATAACCATTCACGTTGTACTGGGATCGGTCTATCATCACTGATAGGACTATTGTTGCCAATAAGCCGGATATAGTGGTGTTAGACCGATTACCGCAATGATAATCGACGTCACCATCCCGCATGACGAGAACCTCGTGAAAGCTGAGAAAGAGAAACAAAATAAGTATCTCGACTTAGCACACGAGGTTGTCGACATGTGGAATGTGGACTCGGCGATCATTGTACCAATTGTCGTTACGGCGAAAGGCCTGATAGCCAAGAGTCTCGACGACCATCTTTCGAGGCTGTCATTGCGCGGTTGGATTAAGGGCCGGATACAGAAGGCAGTACTTCTCGATACGGCTCGCATTGTGAGGAGATTCCTGTCTCTGGAGTCCTAACCTATACCTGTCTATTTTTTTCATTTTTTAAAGTTTTCTTTTTTTTAATATTTGAAAATGTATTAAATAAGAATATAAATTTATAAAGATAATAACGGACAGGAACGGGTTTTAAGAGGAAAGGCTGCTACTACTGGCCCTGCCACAAAGCTTACAGGTAGTAGTAGGGACTCCCGTTTCCGCACTTAGACTCCCATTTGGTCCGTTGTGCGTGGAGGTACTGGCTAACATAGCCAGCCTAGCTCCGTCCAAAAGCACAGAAGCTTCCTGGGGGCTTCACAGGCTTCACGGAGCGACCTCACTGTTGCGAGGATTTCTTCACGTTGAGATGCCACGGCCTCGCACTCCAGGATTAGGTGGGCGGCGATTCTTCGGCGTTAAAACAGCCCCTGCAAAGTGGGCTGTCTGTGGCGCCTATGTTGAAAAGATGTTTGTTAAGGAGGTTGTGGCCCGTTATTGTGCCTATGATTATTTTTAGGTTATTACTACTGACGCGGGTATAGATTTGGCTAAGCCATTTTTGACTGTCTACAGTCAGTTACCCGTGACCATCTGTTGTTATGGAGTTCTGTTGATCTCTGGCGAATCCACGCACGCTTACATCTTATTTTTATTTTTTAGATAAATAAACTGCTCATAGAAGAACAGAAAAAATCCAAAACTCACTTGCAGTCGTCATTAGATAGCTATTTATTACTTAATTACTACTACATCAAATATGATGACGACACCAACACAGCCAACTGCACCAAAATAGAATCAGATCCCAATGAAAAAATTTGTATCAGATTAAAAAATGAAATGAAAAAAGTATCTCAGGAAGAGGTGGCTGACTCGGAAATACTGAAAATGCCTATGGGCAGTGACTTGAAGGCAAAGGAAATGACCACAGATATGAGTAAGGACGATGAAATTACCATAGACTTGAGTAAGGAAGATGATATAACCAAAGATTTGAGTAAGGAAGATGAAATGACCATAGACTTGAGTAAGGAAGAAGGAATGCACAGTGATAGCGATGTTGAGGCTATAGAAGTTGATGTTCCTGTTATAAAAATTGAGTCTGATGACGAGAAGATGGGTGATGATTTCATCAGTTTGAAGACTTATGATGTAAAAACGGATGATGTATGTAATTTTTTTTGTATTGCTTAACGGTTGCCACGGTATTCTGGTGGGGTTTTAATTTGTAAATTATAATAAACTAGCTTCTGCCAGCGGCTTCGCCCGCGTGATAAATGTTTTCTTTTCCTAGGGTTGCCATCCGTCCGGGTTTCCCCGGATTTGTTCTAGTTTAGAAGGCGTCCGAAGAGCGTCCGGGCGAGGTTTTATTTGTAGTCCGGCAGGCTTATTACGTATCTATTTCCGGGTTGTAAGCTCCAAAATCCGGGGTTTTCACGCTCCTTGTCCTGGTTGGCAGATTTTAGAGATGGCAACCCTATCTTTTCCCAAGGGAACTATATACCGGGATGAAAAGTATCCTATGTACTATTCCAGACTATAATCTTTCTCTGAGCCTAGGCTATCCAGATCCGTTCAGCTATTCTAGCATGATTGAGTAACTAACATACATGCACACATTTTTCCTAACTTTCACATGTATAATATAAAAAAAAAAAAAAAACATTTAATGCAGACTAATTACATGTCCATAGTTGTTAGTAACAAAGGTCTTAAAACTATGTTAGTCAACTTATTGTAATAGTGTCATCTCGTCACGTGAAGCTGGATGACTCTCCCCAACACCTCAGAGGTGCCTCAGAGTCAGGCCTCTCAGAAAATATCCTTATATATTAGTAAGATAAGATATGTTGACAAAAGGTTTTAATATTGCGAAACTTATCACCCTTCTAGATCTCACCTCTTCTTCGTTGAACTTGGCGCCTTTTTCACATATAAGTTTTTTGCGAGCTTGGTGCCTTTTCACATTTTTATGTTTTTGGTGAGATCATTATTTTATTACACCATTGGTATAAATTGTTAAAAACTGTCAAAATATATCCTACTAATATTATAAATGCGAAAGTTTATTGAGAGGATGGATGTATGTATGTTTGTTACTCTTTCACGTAAAAACTAGTGAACGGATCTGGATGAAATTTGGCACAGAGATAGATTATAGTGAGGAATAGCACATAGGATAGTTTTTATCCCGGGAATATGTTTACTCGGGACAATTTTCAACAAACACGTGGGCGAAGCCGCTGGAAGAAGCTAGTCTACACTAATATTATAGAGGAAAGATTTATTTGTAAGTTTGTTTGTAATGGTTATAAATTGTAGTTCTAAAAACTAAAAAACACGCTTTAATGGTAAATTGAACTAAAAATTCGCTAATCCTGAAGATCCTGGTAATGCAAAACAAACAACAAAAAACTATTTAAACGCTTCTGGCAGAATCAACTTTCATTATTTGTAAATTTTAATTTTTGTTTGACATTCAAAAGTGCCGCTTATTGGCCTAGTTGAATAAACATATTTGGCTTTGAATTTGACTAAATTATTGCATTGTCATCGGTCCTTGATAAGTGTGCAGTTTCAAATCAATCCCACGTTTTGAAGGAGGTGAAAATCACGTTCAAAGATTCCGTTACATTGATACATACCAAGCTAATAAAAGCGTGTTAAAAAAAAACTACCTAGAAAAGCTATTATGTTATATGTTTTAATATGATTTCTTTTTCAGCCTCTCAAAGGATTATTAGCATATGTTGATGTAGTTCCTAATCCTCAATATAATAAACAAAAAAAAAAGAGGCCACTAGACGGCGCAAGGAGAGAGAAGGGGCAGAAGAAGAAAAAGATGTACCGGCCTATGGAAACTCGAACTAAATTTCAAGATGAAGATAAATTTGTGAGGCGGTACTTCAACATTCAACACAGACCGGTAATTTGAAATCATGCAAGTAATTTAACATGTCAATATCCCCAAATATCTTTATAAATGGGAAATTATTAACCGAGGGAAAAATATACTGAATGGGCGACTATTATACTAAGTAAGTAACTATTTATCCGATTTGAGTAATACCTTTTAGGAGATTTTTGTGAGCTGCGGTAATAATATTGTTACATACTTTAATTGTATTTGGGTTTCTATTTTTTCTATTTTAGAATATTATTATTTTGAAAATAGCTGAACAACTATCAAGGCGACATCACTGTGCAGTGCGGGAGTTCGGGTTTATTCGTGTCCAAGAGCGAGCGAAGCGAGCTCGGGAACTTAGGGCACCCCGACACGGATAGGTTAGGTTAGCTCCCGTCATCTCCTTCATGTTAGGTTACTTTAGACCCTGCAGACAGAAAAAGGAGCCCTGTCGACAAACTTATATTTTCAAGTCGCTGTTTTAAACATTTGTATTCGCCCACTTAGTATTTCAGTAAGCCATATTCAGTATTTTTTACACCTTTAATTTGAATTTTTTTTCGCTCATTTAAATACTAGCCTTTATAAATTATAGCCTACTTATGTGTTATTCTGATGAATATACTATAATATTGTAGAGTTTCATCAAAATCCATTCAGTAGTCTTTGTGTGAATTACTAACAAACATCTTCAAAACTCACATAAAAAAGGATTATTATTTTTAATCAATAAAAAAATTATAATTAGTAATAACTTTATTTTTTATTCCTTATTTTCTTTTAATTTGCTTATTTCTAATCTCAGTTTTTCATTTTCTAAAATGATTTTTTCATAAGTACAATCGAGAACCATTTTCTTTCTTTCATAATACTCCGCTATTGCGAGGTTTCTTCTCATGCGCCCCTCGTCATTAGTAGCTTTATTTGTAATAATGGCACTACCTTCGATCAAAGAAAGCGACGCCTTTGTTTCATCCTTACTAAGTGCTTTGGCTTTATTCTGGAATAAGATTTAAAAAAAAATAACAGTTATATATTGGATATTTGCGAAACGTGTTGTTTTTTGCTTATAATTTGCAGTGAAGTACTTACATGTTCAGTATCCATATTTGTGTTTCTTTATGAAGAAACAATGCACCCAATATGACCCTCTGTACGTAGTTTCACAACTAATAAATGACAACTAGTAATAAGTACCAAAAAATACTTAGAATACACAAATTCAAACCAAAAGTTCGCAACGCAAAGATAATGATTTCTCTTCGTTCTACAAGAGGTCTGACTAGTATATATATAGTTAAATAGTTATCTGTGCAAGAGGTTGACAGTTGACATTTGAAAGACAACAGAAGTGCGTTTCGTTCCTTTAAAAATAACGTTTCAATTCGTAGAAAATTCCTTTTGTTATCTCCCGTTGCAGACGTTAACATGTATTTATATCAAAATAATTATGTTATCTATAACTTTTAGTGTACTGGTACTTTTGAAATTTTAAAAGACGCTTTTAATAACACTTAACGGTTTTAAGTTAAACGAATACTGTTTTTGTAAGCATGAATGGAATGGAACGTATGTGAGGGAGTAGAGTAGATTAACTGCTATCCGTGGTGTAACTAAAGAACTAAAGATAGAGATCATAGGTTTCGTTATGGGGACGAAGATCGATCCACAGATAGAAATTAATCTAAGATCGGGTTAATCTTAAGATCTCAGATAGAATATTGGGCTCGGCAGTAAGACTCCACTGTCTATCTAAATGTTTGTCACCAGACCAGGCTGTATCTCATGAACCGTGATAGCTAGACAGTTGTTTTCACAGATGATGTATTTCTGTTGCCGCTATAAAAAGCAAATACTAAAATCAGAATAAATAAATATTTAAGTGGGGCGTGAACGAAAAACGTGTTTTTTTTTTTTTTTTTTTTTTTGCCTTTTTGCGATAATGGTACGGAACCCTTCGTGCGCGAGTCCGACTCGTACTTGGCCAGGTGTTTTTTTATGTTTTTGTAATTGTCAGGACAAGGTTTGTATGAGAGATAAAAAAACTTTTTTTACAAAAAAATACTACCGACGAAAGTGGAGGACATCGACTTCCAAAAAAATAACTTTATTTTTGGAAGTAGATGTCCATAACGCAAAAAAAATGGTACCTACGAAAGATACCGACTTCCAAAAATAAAGTTATTTTTCACTTTGTAGTTTTCTTATTTGGAAGTCGGTAGTATTTTTTTTGTAAAAAAGTTTTTTTTATTTTTCTCTTTTTAGTTGTACCTACCTAATAGGCAAGTTGTTTAGTAAATTTATTATAACGCCAGAATAGATTACCCGAATATCATGATATTTGAACAAAACTTATCAAATAAGAGATCTGCTTACCCCTTAAGAGCGCAATGGCGTGATGTTATGTTATGAAATGGTATAAACAATAAACAGACATGCAATTGCAGCATTCCCAATTATTTGCCGTTATTTATTGAAGAGTTCTGTTGAATATCTTCGAAGTTCTTCATCAAATCTTCACCAAATTAAAATGGGACCAATTTCGGCACATAACTACTCTTTGAAACAAAAAAAGAATTTTCAAAATCGGTCCACAATTGACGGGAGATATCGGTGAACATACAAAAAAAAAAACATACAAGAAGTCGAACATAGAACCTCCCCTCCTTTTTCGAAAGTCGGTTAAAAAATAGTGAAAACAACAAACAGCCGGTCGGGCAGCTAGTTTATAATGTTTGTAGAACTAAGCCAAAACGCACGGGTGCCGCCTTGCTTAGATCCTGGAGTGTAGCGACTCGCTTGGCAAATAGCATAGAGAACCAACTTCTAGAATTTACCTAACTAACTTTCTAACTAACTAACTAACTTTTTTTAATTTACCTTACTGGCTGGTTTACAAACAGTCTTAGCTTTTTCACTTGGCTTCGACCCCGTGCTACCGGTTCAGTGATACCAGAGATTAGGTACCTTCTACAAACAAATACTATTTTACTACGAGCGTTTTGCCGCAGAGTTGCCCCCGTGGCCCACCGCGCAGGACCGATAAAATTTTTCGGGATAAAAAGATATCCCATAAAACTCAGCGATACAGCGTTGCTTACTTTCAGTGATAGAATTTTTGTAATTGGATCGTACCTACTTTGAGTTTACCCAGTGCTTGCAAAACTTTTGGGCCGCCATGAACTTGGCTTTTCGATGCGAAAGGCACAAAACGGTGCTGTTTTTGTGTGAGATTTCCTACTGCGCAGCCATTGTAGCCAAGTTCAGGGCGGCCAAGAAGTTTGGCGAGAACTATACAAACGGACATCCAATTTTACCACTTTATAATATTAGGTACTTAAGATGCTACGACTGTCAAGTGCACACTATAATTGTTTGTTAAAATTGAGCATCTATTTGTTTACAGCCAGGAAATGCGACCAATAAGAAGTACTTCTGCAAATACTGTCCTGAAACCTATTATTATGTGTAAGTTGTTAAGTTTTTATACCCGGCTGCAAGGAATAGGTTATGTTTTTCGCGCGTATCTTGTATGTTTGTATGTACCTATGTAATATTCTTTATTACCTCGAATCTTTCAAACCACTTGACGGATTTTTATAATTAAGACATCGTTAGATAGGTCTTGGCCACCCAAGTGTTCTTAGATAAGTGTCTTTTAAAAAAAATAAACATGGTGGATTTTGGGAGCCATTTTGTAGAGGTTGCAATTTTTTTTTCTTCGAACCTCATCGACTGGGGTATCAAAATGAAGGATTTTTAGAGGTGATTACGAAAATATACACCACTTATATGTTTAAAGTCAATCGAAAAAAAAAAGTATAACTAAAAAGTTGTAAATAAAAAAAGTTAATAAAATCAAAAAACCCGACTGCTTCAAAAGCGAACTAAAAAGATGTAAACAAGTAAATCATGATGTGCAGTCGGAGGATACATATGCGCGAACTGGCTGACCACCTGATCCTCCAACTACACAGCATGATTTTCTTCTTGTTTACATCTTTTTAGTTCGCTTTTGAAGCAGTCGGGTTTTTTTGTTACCTAATTTAAACAGAGTGTAAGTAAAACTGCTTTTACACTATACAATTTATTGAATTCATAATTAGGAACAGTTAGGAATCTAAATTGTTAGGGTTGCCAGATGGTCGGGATTCGTCTGGATTCGCCCGAAATTTTAAAGGATCCTTTAATGTAACGGTTAAGAGATTTATAATCGTATTCTGTTTAATTTAAAGTGTAAACAGAATTTTACTGAACCGCTAGAAAAATCCACCAGCCAGGTTGAAACCACCAGTTTTAGTGGACAACCCACTAAGTTGGTAACACTGACGCCGGCTAGTCGTTCTAAATCGCAGCGTCGCGAATACATACACTGTCCTAAATCATATGACAAATTAGGAAGTAGAGCGGTTGGACGTCCAATTTCACTAAATCGGATCCAATCTGTTCCTAACTACGATTACATCTGCCGATGGTCCTAGTTAGGTTGCCAATAAATTGGATAGTTTAATAACTGCTTGAGGATACTGTGTGTGGTTTTTCCTGTACCTACTTATTATGTGGTTTACAATAAATAAATAATTAAATTTTATACCTACCTACAATTATACATTCTACACAATAATGATCAGTAATTTAATTGAGTTAGGTCTAAAAAAAAATTCGCAAAATATTAGTATTTACAATTAAGGTTACACTAGTCGATAATTCTTCCATACAAACGTAGTCTAGGGATAACTCCACTGTTTGACGATGTACTTACGTTCAAAATAAAAAATTATATCAATTTGTCTCATCATTATCTAGCGCTATATGGAAATAAAAAAGTAAAAAAGAAAAATATTTGAAAGTTATCCTCCAAAGTTCCATATTTCAACACTAGTTTTAACGCATCTTTGGGCGGCAATAAATACCATATGAAGAAGGAAAAATGCAAAACGGCCTCCACAGGAATAGATTAATGAAAATAATTTTATTTTGATAAAATACATTTAGTAGTTTTTTCATGATATGCATATGCGCTCGTTTTCCTCCTAAATCATCATCCGTAGCGAAATGCTACAAACTTGCAAAAGTGCTAATTCGTACGCGAACTAGCTTCTTACTGCTCATCACAGCATCTATCTCTTTCGCACGAGTTGTCGGATTAGATAGCAGGCATTTTAACCCCGCGCACAAAATAGTTCGTGCCGTCGACTAGTGTAACCTTAATTGTGAAACGTGAAACGCGCATTAGCTTTTAATTTTCTAGAGCCAATCGCATCGCTTGACTTGCGTATAATTTGAATTTGATACGTCGCCGTCGCTCGATAAGTCGATAGTTTCCAGTGTGCTTATTCCGAGTTTTTTAACGTAATCACGTGATAACGTAAACGAACTCTTATGTCAAAATATATACAAAAAAAAGAGGTTACCGTCCCCAGACGGCGCGACTAAGCGTGAGTAAAAACTCGCACTAAGAACTCAGAAACCGAGGCTTAGTAATTAAACCAAGTTTGCAAAAAATAAATATTATAATAAATTTTAATTCCAGGGACGATGCAAGGGACCACGTAATTAGCGGCTGCCAGAAACCTTCAAGTAATAATGACAGACCTAGTTTTCAAAACCCTGATCTAGGCGCCTCTTCAAGTCAACCCGTCTGGAAAGATTGGCCCGGTGGCAGTAAATAGAGAAGGGCCAACTATTACCGTCCGACCCAAGGTCGATTTCTGGCAGACGCCGATTCCCCACAACTTTCCGAAGCCGAAGGTTGATTAACCCTAAGAGATTCATTTCAATAAGGATAGGCATTTTTTTTTTAATATTTCTATTTTCTGTCGATGACGACTGGCCTTCGCAACGAAATATGACCCCTACACCAACGAAATATTACCCTTACTACCCCCTCACATCGCGCTGTCGCGCATCCGTTGCAGTTTTTTTTCAATTTCAAAGACAGCCGAAACCGAAGATTCGTTCGGACACTAACTTGAAGAAAGGATGTTCCTTTTTTAACTGTAAACCTTAATGTGCCTTGTGTAACATCCATTTTTATGTTCAATAAAATGTATGATTACATTTTTGTGTTGTGATTTTATTTTAAACTAGCTGACCCGGCAAACTTTGTTTTGCCATAAAACACCAAACATTCATCTACCCTACCTAACTACCCTACCAATTTGTTTTTGAGTATTGACAAATATTGACTTTTTTATGTTTTGGCTTCGTACGGTTTGTGCATTTAGCCAGTGTCACGTTTAGAATAGAATTCTAGTTTCTTTAGATTTTAGTCCAATGTTTTATTTAGGCCCCAATAAAATGGCGGTAACTTTATTGGAAGCTTCTACGGAGTTTTGTCGACAACATGTACCTACAAACTCATGTTCTACTGCTGTGTTTTACTTGCCCACACTCGTGCACGTTCACTTATATTATTAGAGAATAAAAACCACCTTTTTAACACGCTTTTATTAGCTTGGTATGTATCTATGTATCAATGTAACGGAATCTTTGAACGTGATTTTCACCCACTTCAAAACGTCGGATTGACTTGAAACTTTGCACACCTATCAAGGACCGATGACAATGCAATAATTTAGTCAAAGTTAAAGTCAAAGTACTTTTGAAAGTCAAACAAAAATTAAAATTTGCAAGTAATAAAAATTGATTCTAACGTGCGCGTTTAAATTGTTTGTCCCAAATGCCTTACTAAGATCTTCAGGATTAGCGACTTTTTAGTTCAATTTACCATTATAGTGAAACGGATAAATAAAAACCGGGCAGAGCTTTGTTCAGATCTTGTAATCACAATCGAAAGAGACAAATAAATGATGGGCAATCGCTTATATTAACACAGTCCTCGTTGCAGACATGGCTTGACTGGAGGGGAGGCTTCAATATGGCGGCTGAGCTTCGGCGGGCTCGGCGGGTATTGGTCGATTGCACGTAGGCCGACGTCACATCCGTTACATTCGGCCATCCTGAAATCATTGCTCCCGCAATGGGAGCAAAACACATTCATTAGCTTTCATATAAATCAATTAGGTATTCAGTGTTACTACTATTGTTACTGTCTGATATAGGTGCTTTACTTCTATATGGCCTTAGCGCATTTACAGTCTAAGCACCCGTGAGCTTTTGGAACCACGTTAACCTTTTATGTCTATAATCCTGTATATATAATATGCCACTACTTTACATAATGCATTTTCAATATGGACTTAACAGATTCTTGCAAACCATTGTACCACATTCAATGTAAATAATGGCTATAATAAATATGTCATGGCTATGGGTTTGACATTGACTTTAGTTACTATATTATGTCCTGAGTAATAGTCATCCAGTTTGTATTGACTCTAGCTGCACTAATTGTAGTCATAAAAACAACCCTTTTGTACAAATTATCACTCTTGCGTTATCTGAAGTTTTATTTTTACATTCAATATTTGACATTCAAAAGTGCCGCTTAATGGCCTGGCTTGGCTGGCTTGGCTGGCTTGCCTTGCTTGCCTGGCTAGGCTGGTTTGGCTGGCTTGCCTGGCTAGGCTGATTTGGCTGGCTTGCCTGGCTAGGCTGGTTTGGCTGGCTTGCCTGGCTAGGCTGGTTTGGCTGGCTTGCCTGGCTAGGCTGGTTCGGCTGGCTTGCCTGGCTAGGCTGGTTCGGCTGGCTAGCCTGGCTTTACTAGGCGTAATAATAGGCCCTACCAGGCGTAATACTAGGCCCTACCAGACGTAATACTAGGCCCTACCAGGCGTAATACTAGGCCCTACCAGGCGTAATACTAGGCCCTACCAGGCGTAATACTAGGCCCTACCAGGCGTAATACTAGCCTCGACTCGACTTTACTTTACTAGCCTCGACTCGACTTTACTAGCCTCGACTCGACTTTACTAGCCTCGACTCGACTTTACTAGCCTCGACTAGACTTTACTAGCCTCGACTAGACTTTACTAGCCTCGACTAGACTTTACTAGCCTCGACTAGACTTTACTAGCCTCGACTAGACTTTACTAGCCTCGACTAGACTTTACTAGCCTCGACTAGACTTTACTAGCCTCGACTAGACTTTACTAGCCTCGACTAGACTTTACTAGCCTCGACTAGACTTTACTAGCCTCGACTAGACTTTACTAGCCTCGACTAGACTTTACTTTGCTAGACTTTACTTTGCTAGACTTTACTTTGCTAGACTTTACTTTGCTAGACTTTACTTTGCTAGACTTTACTTTGCTAGACTTTACTTTGCTAGACTTTACTTTGCTAGACTTTACTTTGCTAGACTTTACTTTGCTAGACTTTACTTTGCTAGACTTTACTTTGCTAGACTTTACTTTGCTAGACTTTACTTTGCTAGACTTTACTTTGCTAGACTTTACTTTGCTAGACTTTACTTTGCTAGACTTTACTTTGCTAGACTTTACTTTGCTAGACTTTACTTTGCTAGACTTTACTTTGCTAGACTTTACTTTGCTAGACTTTACTTTGCTAGACTTTACTTTGCTAGACTTTACTTTGCTAGACTTTACTTTGCTAGACTTTACTTTGCTAGACTTTACTTTGCTAGACTTTACTTTGCTAGACTTTACTTTGCTAGACTTTACTTTGCTAGACTTTACTTTGCTAGACTTTACTTTGCTAGACTTTACTTTGCTAGACTTTACTTTGCTAGACTTTACTTTGCTAGACTTTACTTTGCTAGACTTTACTTTGCTAGACTTTACTTTGCTAGACTTTACTTTGCTAGACTTTACTTTGCTAGACTTTACTTTGCTAGACTTTACTTTGCTAGACTTTACTTTGCTAGACTTTACTTTGCTAGACTTTACTTTGCTAGACTTTACTTTGCTAGACTTTACTTTGCTAGACTTTACTTTGCTAGACTTTACTTTGCTAGACTTTACTTTGCTAGACTTTACTTTGCTAGACTTTACTTTGCTAGACTTTACTTTGCTAGACTTTACTTTGCTAGACTTTACTTTGCTAGACTTTACTTTGCTAGACTTTACTTTGCTAGACTTTACTTTGCTAGACTTTACTTTGCTAGACTTTACTTTGCTAGACTTTACTTTGCTAGACTTTACTTTGCTAGACTTTACTAGGGTCGGCTTTACTTGACTTTGCTAGACTTTACTAGGGTCGGCTTTACTTGACTTTGCTTTACTTGACTTTGCTTTACTTGACTTGACTTTGCTTTACTCGACTTGGCTTTACATGGAGCAACTGCCTCCTCAACCCAGTAACTGGGAAACACGATACCCCTTGACAAGACTGGTGTTAGATCTCAAGCTTCTGACTACCCGTAACGACTGTCAAAGATCTTCAAAAGACAGCCGGGACTAACGGCTTAGTGTGCTTTCCGAGGCACGGATGAATCTCGATATGCTGAAATGGTCACCCATCCACGGACCGACCTCGTCAAGCGTTGCTTAACCTTGAAGATCGACCCGTGCGGCTGTTATTATTTAGCCACGAGACAACTGTACAAATACCCCTTTCTTTTTAACAAAACTGACCTAAATGGTTTACATGAATCTTAAGCATTGGTTCAGACGGTTTAGGAATTTAGATGTAATGTTCGTTCTTTCATACACTAACTGCCCTTGCCATATGCACAATGAAGACGTGCGGTCATGTATTTTCTAATGAATTGAGTCATTTTTGGTAACCAATATACTAATTTATTAAAATCATGGTGACCAAAGTCATCATGATGCATTTGCACTATCTTATCTATCTACCCAAGCTCCGAAGCTCCTACCATTCTACTGCCATTTAGGGTTTTTCTATAAAGCTTCCCGTCAACAATCAAGTAATTGCTTATTATGTCCGGATTGACGGTGTTGGTTTTTAGCTGGTTAATTAGTGAACTAAAGCTTGTCGTCATGGCATTGTAACGTATATAACCAGTATCAGTGACTTAGACGGTTTTTTTATTCATTGTATCGACTGGATTTCTGCCAAGTGCACCTACATGTTTCATACGATGGGCCGGCCTATACTCAACACTAATGTTATAATATTTTATCAAAAACCACTATCCTGCGATGCGTAATCGTACCTTGGACCGCTGCACAATCAGTAACAACCTTTACACGACATGTTTACCTATAACATACACGCGAAATCTACGTAACGAGTCCAAGAGCGAGAGTTTGAAGCTCATAATAATGGTCCATGTTATGCTCACTTGTAACCAGACTGGTCGTAATGAATTTTATTTGCAGTTTGTTTTTGCATCAATATACCGGCGACACCTAACTTACACGCATCCGTATGTACTTCTGTAGGAAGCGCGGGGTCATACAATGCGAAAACAGGCTTAGAACCCGAAATATTTTGCAATCATTCAAAACTAATCCTTTAACGGGTACACAATCAACGCGAAATTTGGAATACACTTCTTAAAATAACTGCACAATCCGATAAATTGACGTACCCACATGACACACATTATTAGGCAAATGAAACTGCCAACTAGGCTGTCTGCCACTAGTGGCAATTTGACCTGACCATTTAAACGAATTGTTTTTTTTTTTCAAAACTAGTGTATTAACGAGTATTCATATTTAACTTTCAGTATTAAGTCCTTTTTTGTTAGACATTTTATAAAATAATAACACCAGAATTTAAATCAGTTGAGGGTAGAAGTAAATCTTCTAAAAATGCCAATACCTACTTAATACCTACTTTGGCAGATTATGCTAGGTACTATATTAATAAATCTCACACTAAAGGCCTCTTATCTAAACTAAATGGAACCCCGGTATACTTATACTACCTACTACCTTTGCTAGTTCATGAGTATCATCTGGATTAATTGCTAACTTTGGACCATACTGATACGTAACTAATCTATATAAGGTAACGGAAATCTTTCATTTTACAGGGACATTTAAAGCGAGGTAATCAACACAGAGGCACAAAGTATGTAAGCGGCGGCGTTCTATTTTGTGACAAAGCTTAATATCTACGTTCTCTTTTTACTTAGTTCACCGGATAAACGTAACTGGATTCAGATGCCAGTATCCAAGGATGTCTCATGTCTATACACGGGTTGATCAGTTGCGTGTACCCGAAGCAAAACAATATTTGTATTTGGTTAATCTATTTATTCCCACTGCTAAACTAAGTGGCTATGGCCTGGCTAGAATAAGAGTTAATTATAAGCACCTCAGATCAGGGCACAGTAAATAAGCACATACAAGTCACGCCTTTTTCCCATGAGGGTAGACAAACTACAGAACGCCATCTGCTACTATCCTTATAACTCTTGTTTCGTTTACGTAAAAACATAGTCATACACGCACATACACGGATGCTGGTTATGCAAACTAGTTTTATCTCTATTATTGAAAATATGGCGACGAATAAAACAAATGGCTATGGCCTGGATAGAATTAGAGTTATCGATATTGGGAATATGGAAATGAGAAAGACAACGTACCTGGCAAACTGGCTGTGGCTCCTGGCAGACTGGCTGTGGCTCCTGGCAGCTCTCGGCCCTTGTTAGGACCTCTCCTTGCAGTCACACGCAGCACAGGGTTTGATGCAGTGCTCGGCGTGCAGTTGGGTCGATGGCAGAGTGTAGCTCACGCCGTGAAGCTTGTAGTGTCGTTCCGTTCGTGAATAACACAAACTTCTTCGATTTTTCTTCAGAGTCTGGTGATATTGCGGTTGTGGCGTGGATGTGTTATTAAAAGAAGATTACTTTTTGTTCATACCACTTCTGAGTGAAACGGATAAATAAAAACCGGGCAGAGCTTTGTTCAGATCTTGTAATCACAATCGAAAGAGACAAATAAATGATGGGCAATCGCTTATATTAACACAGTCCTCGTTGCAGACATGGCTTGACTGGAGGGGAGGCTTCAATATGGCGGCTGAGCTTCGGCGGGCTCGGCGGGTATTGGTCGATTGCACGTAGGCCGACGTCACATCCGTTACAATAGCGTGTTTTTTAGTTTTTAGAACTACAATTTATTTACACTATTAATAATCAATTTAACACAATTTTTGGAAAATAAAAAAGAGAAGGAACAAAACGACATCACGTTTCCGCCAAAACTCCAAATATTGACATTAATACGAGTACATAAACGATAACGTCACGTCACTCAATTGTTTTGCCTTCCCGGAACCACTCCACTAACACTTGAACTTTGTTACCATAACATAAAGTTCAAGTTGACTTTTAATTACGAATCGGTTGTATGGGAGTATAGAAAAGTGTTGTTTTTAGACTTTTTCAGGCAATTTTTTAATTTTTTCTCTCCGTAAGAAACTTTGCCTAACACTATCAAAAACAACAAAAAAAGAATTAGCTAAATCGGTTCTCGAGATTTGCGTTCTCGAGATTTGCGCTTAGCAACACATTTAGCGATTATTTTTTTATAGATATTTTGTTCCCACCCAACCTATGAACTTAGGAAGCTTATAATTAAGAACAAAGCCAAACTAAACTTCGCAGCAGAACAAAATGTTATATGAGTTAGGTTTTTTTTTTTTTTTTAAAAAACATTGCCCCACACTAGGAATTTCGTCCTGTATCGTGGGTGCGTTTACAAACATTAACTCACATACACAAACACCCAGAGCCGGAACAACTATTTGTAGGTCATACAAATTTTTGTTCCGTGCGGGAATCGAACCCGCGACACGTAGCGCAGCAGTCAATCGCTCAACCACTACGCCAACCGTGCGCCAAATTGGTTGAACCCTTAGAACAAAACCTGCTAAAAAAAGTGGGGAATATGGGCTGAGTGTGGTATTTTTTTTGATGTTCCAGACGAAGTCATAACAGAAGACAGTATGCTGAAGTACATGGTTTGTTGTATAACACGAATAAGAGTGAGTGCATGGTCTTTCGGGCCAGGGGCAGGGGTCCTGATTATTTACCGGCAATTAAACTTAATGGATGCCCACTTAAACGAGTCGATACGTTTAAGTATCTTGGACATATATTAACCTCTGGCCTGGAAGACGATGCGGACATTGAAAGGGAGCGTAGGGCGCTGTCTGTTCGTGCGAATATGATAGCTCGCAGATTTGCTCGGTGTTCGAGGGGCGTCAAAATAGCCCTATTTAGGGCATTTTGTACGTCCTTTTATACTGGCAGTCTGTGGATTGATTACACGCAGAAACAGTACAGCGCTCTACGCGTCCAATACAACAACGCGTTCAGGGTGCTCTTGGGGCTGCCTCGCTTCTGTAGCGCGTCGGGGATGTTTGCGGAGGCGCGTGTGGATTGTTTCCACACAATCATGCGCAAGCGGTGCACATCCTTGGTGTGTAGGGTGCGGGCCAGCCGCAACAGTATCCTGAACGCTTTTGCGGAACGTTTCGACTGTCAGTATGTGAACCATTGCTGCATGGTTCACGTAATGACTAATGTTAAGATTTTGTTTTAATTTAGTATAATATGTATGATAATGTATAATTTTAAATTTTATTGTAATTTTAATTTGTATTGATTGTAAATTTTCAATTTAGTTTAATTGTATGATCCAAAGTTGATTGAAATAAATAAATAATAATAATAATAATAACAAACAGTCAGTTTTTTTATACCACAATAGGCAATGGCCGTGATAGTTTACGTCGAGCTTGAGTGGTGTCCGTATTTGTAAGCTAGAGAGTAAATTAGTTCTAAATAGATATTTAATGTTGTGTTGTTTGTGTATCTGCTGGTGAGCTAGTTTTTCAATATTATAGTTTTAAGTATTCCAGGCAGTTCTGGAGTGGCGACTGTGATCCGGAAGACGTTGTGTTGGAAGGCCTCCCACCAGGTGGACCGATGACCTGGTGAAGGTTGCGGGTATCCGCTGGTTACGAGACGCACGGGACCGGTTAATTTGGTGACGCTTGGGGCAGGCCTATGTCCAGCAGTGGACGTCTTTCGGCTGATATGATGATGATGATTCCAGGCAGGCTAACTAACTAAAATTCTAGGTAATATTTGTACCTACATATAAAAAATTGTTTGTAGAAGGTACCTACCTAATACGTGTCTGGAATTTTTATAATTTTGTAAAATAAAAAGTTTGTAAGATTCGTTTAGGGAGTATGCTAGTTACAAAATAGTTATTTTCATGATAGAAAATGTTAAAGTGGTATAAGTAAGTTTATATTTTTGAGTTCGCCAAAATTATTTAAGTGCAGCTTTTTCACTGTAATCTGAGAGTGCAGCATTCACCCTTAAATGAATCTAACAAAATTACAACCATTCGTTTCGTGAAGCAAACGTATAGTTATGCTGATTATTTCAAAAATTATATCACTGCTAAAGAAAGCTACATCATTGCTAAGTGATATAGGCTACTTTTTTATCATCCCGGAAAATGCAAGGTTTCTGTGCGAAAACGCAGAAAAAGCTGCTTGCAATTGAAGTTCTTGTAACTTAACCGACAGAATCAGATACGTATTGGTTGATGAAGAGTTTACTAAATCATTTCCACTTCCATGCTTATAAAGCCTCTAAGAATGGAGTTTGCCCGTGCCCGCCCTTTAACACCTTTCTAAATTAGTCATGAAAGTTGCTATCCACAAGTTTCTAAACGAACAATCTATTGAGCTACGATGTGTCATAAAATGTGTGAACGCAATGAGGTAGGAAAACTATGGAGACCATATGGAGACGGCATATTTTACTATATGAATACAAATATCTATAATACGGACACACGCATGTCAAAAAGCGTTTTGTCTCTTTTTAACTAACCAAGAGCTGCATATGAAAAGAGAGACATCTAAATGTTTGTCAAGGACTAAACTTGGTAACACTTTTGAGTGACGTCAAAATCATGTCTATGCGTGACCGGTCGCCATGTTGACTGCCGAGTAAAATTGGTAGTTGTGTGCCGTATATGTACGATTATCTGTGTAGTTGTGCTGTCAAACAGTTGCAAATGGCCTACCTCATTGGCTAATGGGCAGCCATCTTAATTGTCCGATTTATGTAGGTATGCACGCTAATTTCGTAGGTATGGCAAGTCCATAGGTTTATAAGTCAGTGTGTGAACGCGAACTGTCAAAAATAAATGACTAAACTGTCAAAGTCAAACTCGAATTAAAAACAAAACAAGAAACAAGTGCTCAGCTCATACTGCTCATTTCTATTTCTAAAATAAAACTGTGAAATCACAAAGATTTGTTTAAATAATTTGGCAATAGTGCATAAAGTGAAAGTGTTACTTAGTGTAGGTGCTTTATAAGCGATTAGCGAATTATTATTTTTTACGATTTTAATTTATGTTACCTTCAATAAACTTCATTAAAGCCTAAAACTATTTTCGGTTTACCTCCTTTTACTTATTAAATTTATGATAATTTTAAGGTTAATCTTATGGTAATTTCTTCACTTTATCTTCACTATCATTTAATTACATTTTTATTATTGATATGATCACGTTTTTTATAGAATTCAATTTCTATAAAAAGTCTGCTTAAGTTTAATTAATAACATCGAAACTTTAATAGCTACTGATCATTCCTAGAGTGGAGGATTAGTAAGCGTAATCACTATTGTCAATAAAATAACTAGTATTATAAATATTATCATGTAATTATAATTGACGAATTTAAATGTAATATTTTGCTATTTTAGAGATTCAAAATGGATGAGGCAAAAGAAAAGACTGTAAATCTCAATGCATCTGATGTGGAAGCTTGCAGGATATGTTTGGGCACAGACATCAAGCTGCACAGTCTACAAGATACTGTCCTTGGGACTTGCATGGCGTCTATTGGTGGCTTTACTGTAAATACCTTAATGGATTTATTTACAAAAACTTCACTTTTAACAAATTGAATGCTGTAATTACCACAACAATTAAAAAACCGGCCAAGTGCGAGTCGGACTCGCGCACGAGTGGTTCCGTACCATTATCGCAAAAAACGGCAAAAAAAACACGTTTGTTGTATGGGAGCCCCCCTTAATTCATTTCATTTTAATTTAATCATTACTATTTTTTTAAGTGAATATACAACTAAATATTCTGTGAATATTTCAAGCGTCTACCTGTTTCCGTTATTAATATTGAGCAAAAAACAGCAACAAAAACACGTTTGTTGTATGGGAGCCCATGTTTCAAGGGCTCAAGGCATAATATATTTTAATTTCTTTCAGAAATCATTTGAAGGTCTACCAAACTATGTCTGTTATGAATGTGCATCAATTTTGATAAAGTGCAATAAATTAATAGAGAAAAGTAAAACAGCAGACCTTGCGCTACTGGAAATATTTAACAAGAATGGACAGGTAAACTTATAGGAACATGATTATCTTAGTCATCATTAATCTGCTTAAAGTAGTATTTACATATTTATGTTTACTAATCTTTTAATTTAATTTTGGGGCGCACGGTTGGCGCAGTGGTTGAGCGATTGACTGCTGCACTGCGTGTCGCGGGTTCGATTCCCGCACGGAACAAATATTTGTATGATCTACAAAAACTTGTTCCGGCTCTGGGTGTGTGTGTATGTGAGTTTATATGTTTGTAAACGCACCCACGATACAGGAGAAATTCCTAGTGTGGGGCAAAGTTTATAAAAAAAAGAAATCTATTTATTTAATTTTATTTTTAATAAAACTGCTTGCTCCGTCACTTGCGCCTAAGGTTTCATTGGTTCAGTATTATCCAGTCGACACTGAATATTGCTCAAAATCAGGACTGTGGCTCTGTCTCGCACATGTGTCTTGTATTATGCTGAGCGATACCGTTGTGCGTGGTTGTAATTGTGATGCATACTCAGTATTTGTATTTAAGTTTTCCTTTAGATTTTTATAGTATGTGTATGCAAATAAACTTATTTCTCTTTTCCTTTTTTCCTATCAAAGTTATTTTATGTCCAAGTTAGCATCACAGTTATCTTTACACAAATCAATATAATCCTAATATCAAGGTGGATAAAGATTACTCTCAAACGTAAAATAACTGAAAAGGTTTTAGGAGGAAAGACTACTACAGAGGCCTTAGTGCGAGTTTTTACTCACGCTCAATCGCGTAAACGTTAACGCCAATTTGTATTGAAACTGGATAAGCGCCGTCTGGTGACGGCAAGGCGAAACCTCTTTTTTTGTATACATTTTGACATAAGAGATCGTTAACGTTATCACCAGTGAGTACGTTAAAAAACTCGCACTAAGCACACTGGCCCTGCCACAAAGCATAAAAGTTATTTTTTATTTTTCAGATAAGTAAATCTCTTATAGAAGAACACAAAAAAACTGAAACAAAGTTGCAGACGTCATTAGACAGCTATTTATTACTCAATTACTATTACATCAAATATGATGACGACACTAACACAGGGAACTGCATCAAAATAGAGTCAGATCGCAATGAAAAAATTAACATAAAATTAAAAAATGAAATTAAAGAAGAATCTGAGGATGAGGTGTCTGACTCAGAAATAGTGAAAATTTTTATGAACAAGGTAGATGAAATGACCAAGGAATTGAGTAAGGATGGTGAAACAACCAAAGATTTGAGTAAGGAAGATGAAATGACCATAGGCTTGAGTAAGGAAGAAGGAATGCACAGTGATAGCGATGTTGAGACTATAGAAATCGAAGTTCCTGTTATAAAAATTGAGTCTGATGATGAGAATATGGGTGATGACTTCATCAATTTGAAGACTTATGATTTAAAAATGAATAATGTATGTATTTTTTTTGTATGCTTTAATCTCTTGATTTGATCGCCATGGTCTTCTTTAGCATTGTAATACGAATCAAACAATCATACACATCTCAAATAAAAAAAAACTATCCAGCGTGGCGGCAGGGGCTCGGCATACGAGGCCGCTTACCTCGGCTTGAGGGGACGGTGGAGACTGCATAGCGAACTACGAAACCGCCATTAAGTTTGACGCTTACTGTACTGGTGTTTTAATTTGTAAATTATATGTTGACCTCGAGTTTTATATTGCAAAACATAAAGCACTGTTAAAAAGTAGCAAAATACGTATGTTGTATGTAAAATCAAATTAAAAATATCAAAATAATTTATTTCATTTGTTTTTCAGTCTGTCAACGGATTATTAACAAATACTGATGAAGTTCCTCTATATAATAAACCAAAAAAAATGAGGCCATTAGGCATGATAACAAAAGAGAAGGGAAAGAAGAAAAAAAAGATGTCCCGGCTTATGGAAACGCCGACTAAATTTCGTGATAATAATTTTGGGAGGCAACGGAGGCGGTACTTCAACGCGCAAGGTAGGCCGGTTATTTAAAATCATGCAATTAATTTAACATGTCATTACGTTTATATCGCGTGGAGTTAGTACTTCCCCCAATAACTTAATAAATTATAGCCTGTGTTATCCTTATGTATAAACTTTACTATGGTCACAGATAATATAATACTGGCATACAGATGCCTCATCCCATACAAAGAAACCGTGCCGACTTAACTAGCGTTTTTCATCTGATTATACCGATACTTTTTGGTACATCGATCGCGTTCGGTTCAATTCCACGGTGATAGATAGATGGTGTTAGCAGCGACTTGCAAGTAAAAGGGTTTACTCGGTTCGTGAATATTTTTTCTTTAAATACAGTGACGATTTGTTTTATAGTATTTTTTTGCACGTTTTTACAGTTTCATTGTACCAAAACGTGTTACAATAGTACATTACTGCAGCGGCCAGCAAATGAGGCATTGATGGACGAACGTGTAAGTGTGGGCCGAGGCGAAGCCGTGGCAACAAAGAGCAAAATAAATATCGTTGCAATCAATGACGAACAACAATATTTTTTTCCGTTCATTCCGTCTGTGTTCATTTGTTTTTTTTTTCAATAAACAGCGTTCTGTTTGCAAGCCATTTCGAAATTTAAATAAAACCTTTGATAAGTTAACTCCATGGTTGCCATGCTTAGTAGTAAAAGATCGTCCCGTTTTTAACACGCTTTTATTAGCTTGGTATGTATCAAGGACCGATGACAATACAATAATTTAAATAGTCTATTCCATTATCCTTACCAGGATATTCTGGATTAGCGACTATGTAGTTAAATTTACCATTAAAGCGTGTTTTTTGTTTCTAGAACTACAATATATTAAATGACACGTCAGTTATGAGTTTACTATGTAATTTATTTGGCCGCTAAACACGACAGATATATTTTATTATTATTATTATTTATTTGTTTACCCTCGCACTGGAACGACTTGCAACAATTACACCAATGGAGAACAAACTTACAAATACTAACTATAAGTCCAGCAGCCTAATTGCGTAACTGAATTCGTTATTGGGAAAGAATCGATTCTTTCCCAAAAACGACTTTAGTATTGCATAATACACTCTGAAACGGGAAGGTTTTGCTCCTTTCATTTACCAATATTTTGACGTAGAATTGATTGTAAAAATGAACGAAAGCGGCAGAATCGAGCTTAAACTTCAATAATGAATGGGATTAACGCTTGTCATTGTCAAATATACTTGACATTGACATTAATATGTCCGATAATTTTTGGCGCCGATTTGTCGTTGCACATTATTGTGATTTATTCGTATTAGTTTCAAAATTAATACGTAAAAGTGTAAGTCAACATCTTCTTGAATGATTGTGAAAGTGATTTGGTGTGAAACCCCAGTTATTAATCAATATTTGTGATATTTTAGATACCGCCGAAATACTCGGGCGCTCCAAGTAAGTAACGTGAAGTTTACCTCAAACTTAGCTATCTTCTAATTATATTTTATTGATTTTTCAGCATCCACAATGTCACGAGGTTATTTGTTGCATCTCGGGGAAGAGGAGCGCCTTAAAGCAATGTTTAAAATAAATCGTAGTCTTTTGAGAAGTGCCAGCAACCCCCTCGATTTGCCACACAATTACTTCGTGGCTAACTTTAGGCTCACCAAACCTCAATTCTTGATGCTTTGTGAGGAACTGTTTCCACTTCTACAAAGGCGTCGTAATTCCGCTGTTTTCCCTCAGCTTAAGGTAACTTTTGAACCTTTCTAAGTACTTATTGTTAAGTTTAAAGTAACCTTTACACACTTGCTAGACGTAGGTTGGCAAAGTTAAATTATTTATTTCTTTAGTCAAGCTGCCAGTCAATTAGTCACAAAGTTGGAGCTAGTATTTCAAAACATAGGTAACTTATGTGGGGCAGAAACTTCATGGCCAGTAAAACCCAGTTACCTATCAAAAAATCTAAGCACAATATGGTGCTTGGATATAAGTGTGGAACAAGGCCTTCAAAATAATTGCTTCAAGAAATAATATTTTATTGCAGGTTTTAGCAGCAGTTAGTTTTTATGCTAATGGGGCATATCAAAAAATTATTGGTGCGTATTACCGTCTGGGGCTATCACAAACAACAGTACATGATTGTCTGTGCGAGGTGCTACTTGAATTCTTTTGTATTTAAACAGTGGTGTAAGTTTCTGACAAATATTCTTTTTATTTTAGGTTACTGAGGCTCTCAACAGCATTGAGATTCTTCGAAGATATATTAAATTTCCTATGACACAGGAAGAGAGGGGTGCTGTAAAAAGGAAGTGTGTATGAAATTAGATAACAATGAAAATCTATGACTATTATTTACCATTGTTTTAAACAAAAAATAATGAGAATCAGCATTTATGTAACACATTTATTACCTACAGAGTGTTTGATTTTATTATGTATTAAATAAATACATAATAATCCTAATTATTTGGTTTCAGATTTATGGATATGTTTCAATTTCCCGGTGTTGGGTTGCATCGATGGAACCCATGTTGCTGTGATCCGACCTCATGAAAATGAGGAAGCTTATTTCAACAGAAAGCTTTATCACAGTCTTAATGTATTAATTGTAAGTATTATTCTTGTTGCTGCAATTTTTTTGTTTTAATAAAGTTGCGACTAAGTTTTTGTATTTAATTATATCCGTCTGATAATTTGAACTAACTCCATTAACAAAGACTTGAAGATTAAAAGTTTAACGAGTGTTAGAAGGATATGATTAAAAAAATTAACTGCACAACTAGAACATATGTATAGTATATAAGGCAGGATATTTGATGAGATTTAAATGTTTCCTAAACTTTTAGATTTGTGATGCCAACCTACACATTCAATATAATGATGGGTCATTCGGGGGCGACTCCCATATTTGGAAGTATCCTTTCCAAAATATCATGCAGCACTTACATGATGAAGGCGAAGATTTGGCTACTAGGTAACCAAAATATTCATTATAAAATGTATTATGTTCTTGTTAAAAATAAAAGATAAAATTAAACAAGATTGCCTATACGAACTTATTTTTTCAGGAGACGCCGGATACGCGTAAAGATAGATCTTAAGACACCGATGCTTCGTTCTGCCCCAAAGTCACCAGAGGAAAATCCATGTTCACACTCGCAATGTGGTCGAGCGCTGCATTGGGGTTTTGAAGAGTCGCTGGCGATGCTTACTAGCTCACAGGGTATTACATTATTCTGAGGAAATGCGTGTTTGAATGATAGACGAGGAATGATGTCATAAGGCATGTTGTGGTTTAAAGAAGATATAGTGAGAGACATTGAAGAATATGCTTAGATGGTGAACACCCATGCTGGTAAGAGGAAGAATGAAAGGAGATTAATAATAGGTATCTACTAGGCAGATTTGAGTACTCATAACTGGCGTGCGTGTATGACTGGATGTATGAACGTAAATTAAGCATGTAATCTGTGTGTACTTACAATATTTTCTAAGTAAACAGGATCTCAGTTAAATAGATTGTGCAATGGGCTCACCGGGGAAACCTTGTTAAAAAAACGCGCCAAGTACACTATCTCACAGGAGACTTGGGGACGTGTGCATATCATGAACTACAAAACTTTTTCAAATTCTTGAATTTAATCAGTTGCAAATAAATACAAAATGACAATTTTTTGTTGTATTATTTTCTGTTCCTACCCATTCTATACATACACTTAGCTAGCTGCTGACAGCTTATAGGTACACTAACGACGTTAAAGTATATTCACATCAAATATGAAATAATTAACCTAAGAAATAAGTGATAACATAGAAAATAACAAGGACAATAGATTGTGGGCAGATTTTTCAATCGTCAGATGACTCAGGGGAATTAAAATGGCAATTTGACAGCACAGCTTTTGCATGGAAAAAGTTATACTGCTGATATTTATTATCATTGAAAATTACATTGGTATGAAATTTCTGACGTTTATAAATAGTTATCCAATATCAAATAAAACCAATATATTCAGAAAATACAATATTTATTTAAATAGTCACGATGTCATACATGAAATAATTAATCCATTATAGACAAAACAAAGTCACCTACTAGCAACTAATTTAACCAACGTCATACATGGTAAAGTATAATTGTCATAATCAAATACAAAACATGTTAAAATCCAATAAGTTAAATATGTCCAAAATCAACAGGTTTGATTCCTAAATAGAAATAAGATTTTTCAAAAATTTAATAATGCAGTTATAGTTTTCATAAAAATCGGGCCTGAGACTCGACTCTCCCTGTGCCTCTGTTGAGGACTAGTGATAAACATTCAAGTATTTTATTAGTCCTCGAGAGACATTGTAGGGCCTTGACAGAATTCAGCAGATGGCTGGGGTCAGGCAGAACATGCAAAAATGTTTACACATATATTATACACTACAATAATATAGGGGAAGGATTTGATTGTTTGTAATGGATGAACTCAAAATCTACGTAACTGATGAGTCAAAGGGTCTTTAAATCAAGAGTGAATAGGTTACTTCTAGCAAGCGTGCTTCACTATCAACCACATCATCACTTAACATCAGGCGAGATAGTGGCCAAAAGCATGCTCCTCCATCCTCAGAACATTCTGCAGAGGCCCTGCAGGGCTTCTGCAGTCATCTGCTTGCGTCTTTCCTCCATTTGAGTGACCCACTGGGGTGCAGGGCCATCCGATTGTCTGAAAACATAATTTAATTTTGATTCTATCTAATATTTTAGATTCTAATAATTATGTATCAATAGATTCTAAAGTTTTAGTCATATTTTAGTTTTACAAAACAAATAGGTAATACATACATGGTCTCCTCGCCCTCAGCACGGACGCACATGCACCAAGAGTTCCTTAAAAAATAAAATAAAACAAATGTTTAATCCTCCAATAAGAATAAAGAAAGAATAAATATAAGAAGAAAGAAGAATAAAGAAGAATAAAGAAGAATAAGAATATAAGAATAAATATTTAATTGCATAATAAAGGTTATTACAAATAATAGCTGATAGATACACTGTGTTTTAAGATTATATAATAAACTAATGCATATATTATTAGTATATATAATAAAAAACTGTAGAGTTTGATCTATTGGTATCACTGGTTGAGTCTTAAGGGAATAATTCCATGTCCATTTTAATTCTATTTATTATAATGTATAGACGTCTCTAAATGATATCCATCGATAGAATACAAAAAAAATATGTGTCATGCTATATATAATCATAGAATATACTTTATTGTACACCATAAAAGTTACACATCTATTTTATAAGAAAAACATAATTATACACGTACAAAGGCAGTCTTATTGTTGACAGCGATATCTACCAGATGACCGGTATCTACTTGCCCTGTATATATTTTGCCTTCTAATAACAGAAACAAATAAATTCATTGTTACTTTTGCAACATTCCAGTACTATTAAA
Source organism: Orthosia incerta (assembly GCA_948252205.1). Taxonomy (NCBI): domain Eukaryota; kingdom Metazoa; phylum Arthropoda; class Insecta; order Lepidoptera; family Noctuidae; genus Orthosia; species Orthosia incerta. The sequence goes on along the minus strand of OX411759.1, from coordinate 23,243,738 downwards.
GTTAAATTAAATATTTATGACATGACAAGCATTATTAAATTAATTAAGTCATCTATAATGATTTAACACAGGTTAGCTCCTCACTACGCTGCAGCGCGCCTTATTCACCTGCTTTATTTATGTGGTAGTATTATGGATATTTATATACCCAAAAATTTTTTGATGCATAAATTGAAATTCACCCCCCTGTACCATACCCACCACGCGGAGCCCCATGGTTATGGAGATATCCAGGGTTAAATTTTTCAGGTTAGAATAAAAATTTCCATCTTACTAAAATATAATTATTAGTGAGGTACAAAAATTGGAATTAGTCCATGAGCGAGCGAACCCCCCCCTTCCTACCCCACCCTCCCCGCGCCCAAAATCAACGGTCCATAAAGGAAATTTTAACCTAAGGGGGCCTTATTGGTTTCCAGATAATTGTCAGGATAAAAACTATCCTATGTCCTTCCCAGGGTTTCAAACTACATAATCTCCATGATAAATTGCATCAAAATCGATTCAATGGTTTAAGCGTCAAAAGAAAACAGACAGACAAACATAGTTACTTTCGCATTTATAATGTTAGTATGGATTCATGGTGTTAGTAGGTCACCAGTGACCACCCACCACTAAGGTTTAAATGCGCAGTTTTTTGGATGAGCTTTAAATTTATAACAATGACATGACGGGCAGAATTTAAGGGAAATTTAGGTATAGCTTGACATGTCGTCGTCACTTCACAACTAGCACACTCACATACATTACAATTACAACAAATTTTATGTAATAATTACACTTACTTTTTGCCACTCCTTTCCTGTTTTAGAGCAGCAGAGCCCCTCGCTGTTGAGGCGGGCTGCGAGCTCATCCAATTTATCGAGGTTTGCCAGCTTTGCCCTGGGACCTTCGTTCGTCACCGATCCCCTGGCAAAGCTGGCATCTTCCTCCATAAACGCCAGCAGGATCTCTCACTGGCGTTCTGATATTTTCGCATGAGCAGGCATGACTGAAAAAAAAATTCAACAGAACTTAAGTAAAAGCAACGAACGTAATACTCTCTTCTAGAGTAGGGTTACTGTTTTTACCTTACTTACAGTAAGAAATGAAATTGTTGGCTAGGTAATTAGGTAGGTACTTACTAAATTTCAGCTAAACAAAGTTTTTTCTTTACTGCCGTGCCGGTACATATAAAAAAGTCCTCTCTGTGGCCGGTACGTTTACGTTTATAACCATAGAGTATACTGAGTAATGAGTATAGTAATAGTTGATCAGAGACATTGTAATACCTAGACGGAACGTGTTTAAGACGCAATTTCAATATCGGTATTCACTTTCGCACTAACAGATAACGTCATAAGCAAAAAGAGATAGATATACTTTTGTCTATGCCATCTTTTGTGCCAGTGTGGCCGAGTATGCTATAGATACTTATCTATAGACTATAACAGTACTAGATCTGTGCCACTGTCATATCGATATTATTGAGTTTAGTTTTGGAGCGATCTACAAATTTGGTCAAATGTCTGTAAGAATCGTCCCTGACTGCGGTTAATTTTACGTTTTTTTTTGTAGGGAATCTTTATAATGATTTAAATAGTGAATGTGTACTCGTACAAAGAGTGAACTTATCAGTCATTGTAAGAGTACAATTCCATTCTTTCGTAATTTTTCTGCGCATTATACGAGTTGTATAATAATGTTTATTCATACCGCAAAAACGAGGTACATCATGAGATCAAAGTGACAGTTTTTGGTACACTCGTACGACTGTACAGACATGTACTGATCGATATACTGATGAAGACTGAAAAGAAAGTTTACAGACGAGTGTGTATAAAACAGTAAAAAAAAAAAACAATATTGTTTAAATATAATAATTTAATTTTAAACAATAATATGTAAAAATTAACATGATTCATCAACCTGTGTCCATAAATGGATCAAGGGATAGCGATAGCATGATTCATTAAAATGCAGTAAACACAAGCGAGAATATAGTGAAGGTGTCCAGTTAGCTCGTTTCATATTCTTGATCCACTTATTTCTTAAATAAGTACTCTTAGGAAACCTGTGCACAATCGATATTAGATTAATAATCACAAATAGCAAATAAACTTCATGAAATAAATTAAAGTAAGTAAAATAAAAATACAGTATCGATAAATCTTTCTCGTGACTTTTGTCACATCTCTAACATCAGAACGTAAGTACGTAAACTGTCATAGCTCTATCAGCGAACGTATAAAAGTTAATTATTTCACTAAATAGAATGGTTTAAACGATACTATACGTCCTCGACGTATTTAGAACTTAGATACCTTTATTCCGGACAGCCTATGAAATGTATTCCTTGCACAATAATTTCAATATGCTAGTCGATAACTCACCTGTGGAAAGATATCCTTTGATTATGTTCTGTTAATACACTCATTCTACTCTTGCAATCGATAGCCACACACGACATGGTTCATGCAGATAATTAAACAACAAAATTCTTCCTGATATAAACGATACAAAGGCTTGAAAACAGCGAAAAACTTTAATTAGAGCTGCTAACCGATGGGTTACAACAGTGACTAAAAAGTGGTCTCTTTGACGTTTAGGATGGTAGCGTTTGTCTATGTTTGTCTCTTTCTTTTTCATAGACTTTCTCTATAAGCAAGAACGAAAGAATTAACAGTTTCTTTTTGTCGTAAATACGTTCCGTCTAGGTATTACAACGTCTCTGTAGTTGATAGTTGTAAGGTTTAAAACTTCACACAGTGTTGCCGTGTGAAATAAAGAATATACACACAAATCACAACATAAACTAAAAAACTATAATTTGCTTTAATTTTAAAAGAATATCTAATTACTCATATTTAATATTAATATGCAATTAATTTAATTTTTTTTTCATCTTGCAGCGCAGAAACCTTGTGTATCATAGATTAAAAATCACTACCTAGAACGACTGAATAAATGCGTTTAATTACACCGTAGGCCACGGCGTATAGCGTATTGTACCGTTTATTTAATTGTTTTGTCAGTTTTATACATTTTTAGCATTATAAGACCATTAGTTGTAAGTAAAACAAAATTAATTTATGTCCTAATTATTTGGAAATAAATCATTCGAGTTTGATGAAACATAACGCAGTAGATGAAGTTCAACTCAAAGGAGTCAGTTTGGTTTCGTTGCAAATTAGTTTCACAATACCGAAAAAGTTGAAAGAAAATATTCTGATTCTTTGAAAGAATCAACTCTTTTGCTTTGGGGAACGACTTACGCAATTAGGCTGCAGGTTTCCTCATGATCGTTGTGGTTTCATACAACTTTTGCCGGCCGCTGCTCGCATATATATGGCCAGCAATTTCGATTTATCTCGAAAATAATCTTCAAATTTCCAAGCATATTTGAGAAATACCAATCTAAACAATAGATCAAAGATCAAATCGATGCATATCGCGCCATCTAGTGATCTTTATTTGAACCCAATTTTCTTAATTAGTGTCGGTACCAGAACCGGTATCGGTACCAGAGGTTCCATCAAATACGTTCAGTAGTTTTTGCATGAATGAGTTAAAAAAATCCATCCACACAAACTTTCACATTTATAATAAGTAATTAGGCCGAGTTTCTCACCTCTTTTTCAGACAATTTGTCACATTAGTTTTGCGATAATTTAGAGGTGAGAAACTCGGCCTTAGTCACTTGTGTAGTAGAAAGAACCCACATTCTGAAATGTGCCTAACTGGCCACACTGCTACTACACTTGGTTCTGCTTCGCCACTCGCCTGACAACTCGATATTCTAAGCGCTGAACAAACAGCCTTGCACCACGTTTATGGTCTTACCGTTTGCCAAGGCTTTGCTCCAAAGGTCCTGAATTGGTAGGTTTATTGCTACCAGAGACAACTTTGTACAAACAAATAATTTGATCGATGTGGCGACACTCGGGAGAGGCTATATTCAACAATGGATTTCTTTCGGCCGAAATGGCTACAATGAAACAAATTATTTTACCTCTTTATAATATTGATATTTTATTCATTTATAAATAGAATAAACTAGTATTGTCTTTGATTAAAACTCTAACGCCGAGTTTCCCAGGTCAAAATTATCGCAGAATTAATGTGACAAATTGTCAAGCACGTTACGCGTTACCTGCTGTGATTGGTTGAATGAATTTTCAACAGCCAATCACAGTAGATAACGCGTGCTTGACAATTTGTCACATTAATTCTGCGATAATTTTGAGCTGAGAAACTCGGGGTTACAGTACCACTACGGTCAACTGTGCACACTTAATTTCTGTTAAAATTGAACATCTATTTGATTGCAGCCAGGGAAAGTGACCAATAAGAAGTACTTCTGCAAGTTCTGTCGTGACACCTATGAATATGTGTAAGTAGTTGATCTTGTTTTGTGTCCTAATTTTAATATAGAGATAGAGTACCTAAGGATTTAGTAAGTACTAAGTACTTACTTAATATATCGTAACTGTGTGTGTTGTTTGTCCTGTACTTATCATGAGTGGTGTACAATATAGTAAATCTTACTAATAATAAAAATGCGAAAATTGTGGAGGGATGGATGGATGCATGTTTGTTACTCAATCACGCCAGAACGGCTGAACGGATCTGGATTAAATTTGGCAGAGATAGATTATAGTTTGGAATAGCACATAGGCTACTTCCCATCCCGGTATAATGTTCCCTTGGGATAAGAAAGCACTTTTCACGCGGGCGAAGCCACTAGCAGAAGCTAGTAAATAAATAAATTCTATATACTTCAAATTATACGTAATTTAATTCAGTAAGGGCTACTCTCTGGACCAGCAATTATCGCAAAATTATAATATATTTAACAAACGCGCATTATCTACTCTGAAATTTTTGACAGCCAATCTCATCACTTGACTTGCGTTTAATTCGTGAAGCGTCAATGCTATGTTTGTTATGACAACTCTGTTGGCGCAGCGACAGAGTGATTTTTATTTGAGATAGTAGTGACATTGACCACTATCTGAACTGATGGTAAGCGATAATGTGGTCGACGGTATAGCACTCTTGCCTAGAAGTGACCTATTCATTCTTGACTTAAAGACGCCCAGGTTGTAGCTATCGGGAAACACAAACTCCAGTAGGGAATTCCACTTCTTAGCTGTACCATAGATAATACTAGCATAGCTGTACGCATAATGATAGTATTTCCAAAACTTTTGGTGCGTATTTGTTTATTATGTACCGATGGCGCATCGCCGTACGTCTTGTAGTCCGATGATGAAACGGGCTTTGTAGTTTTGACTCGATCAGTGCCTCATTGCCGATAATCCAAGAACGGCCAAGAGGCCGTTTTTCGATCGAATCCACTGCCCAGCTGGTATCTGGCAGTTCCGTCCCAGAGATGAGAACAGTAATACATGCATGTTCGAACTTGCGCTTGATATAAAGTTGAGCAGCTGTTCTGGTGCGAAGTACCGGCTCACCTTCACAAGGATCCCCAACTTTTTGGCAGCCTACTGAGCCTTTGCCTCAATGTATGGCCCAAAATTAAGAGTTAATGTCAACGTACCGCCAAGAAGCTTAAGATGGTCCGTTGTCGGCACGGTTACACTTCGGAAAGATGGAGCCGGGTGAAATCGGCTCTTTTTAGCGGGAAAAAGGCACGCTTGGGTTTTAGATGCATTAAACCTGATCAGATTGGCATCGTCCCATTCGGAGACTGCATCCAGAGACAGATTTAAACACCACCATGACCTCACGGAGAATCCGGATCCGAGAACCAGCAGCCCGTGCGTTGGACGAGTATCTCTCAGCAACAGAGCTGTCGTCTGCATACCCGCCGGATTTTTGCAGATAGTTATTGTCATATGTGCAGCAAGAATAATGTTGCTGAAACTACCGAGTGCAGAGACTAACTGTACAGAGATTGGTACTGCACTGCGTGTCAGGGGTTCGATATCCACACGGAACAAATATTTGTATGAAGTTTTACCTAATGGCAGATAGTACCAAGTCTGGCTGTTTCTGTACGTGAGTTTAAATGTTTGTAAAAACGCACCCACGATACAGGAGGAAGAACTCTTAAGGTGTAGCAACTTTTTTTTTTAATGTAGAAGCCCTCGTTTAGTAATCTAATGGTAGAATGCAAGGAATACTAATATAATAAAAATTTAATTCCAGATAAGATGCAAGGGACCACGTAATTATCGGCTGCCGAAAACCATCAAGTAATAATGTAGACATGGTTTACAAAAACCTGAGCTAGACGCCACGTCAAGTCAACCGACCGTCTGGAAAGACTGTCTCGGGGCAGTAAATAGAGAAGCGTAAACTAGTAACTGTACAGGGTGAAGTTATATTGGCTAGCGAAATGTGTTTAGATGTTACAGAGAATGGGATGACATCTGAGTAAAAAAAAGGAAAAAAAAACTACAGGATGTAACGGAAAGATGTGCTCTTTTTAACAAAACCTTTTCATGGAAATTACCAAAGAATGATGATATACTCGAATTTTATTCTGGATTCAAACATAGCTCGTGTGTACAAAAAAATAACAAACATTGTAGTATTTAACTATTCACATTAACTTATATTGCACATTTTGACACCGTTACACCATTTCGATGTATCATCATCACATCGCATCATCAGCCTATTAATGTTCCCACTGCTGGGACACAGGCCTCCTCTATGTGAGAGGGAATGGGCCGTAATCCACCACGCGGGCCCAGTGCGTGTTGGTGGATGTCACACGTCTTCGAATTTTTGGTTCTAGGACATGCCGGTTTCCTCACGATGTTTTCCTTCACCGTTTTGAGAGCAGTGGTGATGAAATAATTTACACAAAGTAAAGCGCCTGCCTGGGCTCGAACCCACGACCTGCAACTTGTAAGTCGCGGCCGATACCACTGTGCCACCACTCTTTGATGTATGATTCGAGCATTTCACAACTGTACATAAAGTTAGATTTTCTTCTCGACCTACATAGGCGAGATGAAAGACGCGATGTGGATTTCCATCTATGTGATTAGTCGATTGATGGCGGTCAAACTCTTTGCCTTGCCGAATTCACTTGCGCAATTAGGCTGCTGGCCTCTAGTATTACAGATCAAGATCCCAGAGATCAAGATCATTACTAAATCCCAACCCATTTTGTGTAGTAGAAAGACGTCTGGGGGCTTTGGGATCTTGGACCATTCGATATTGATCTTTCACGTCTGTTGAGTTTCGCTAGTTAATTTATTTTGAATATAGTATTAGAATAGTTCTATTGTAGTTTTTTTTTATCTGTATTTCTTTTTATTCCTTAGTTATCGGTATATTTTTAAGAAAATATGTTACCTATCATCAGTTCATACTGGATGGGCAATCAGTCAATACCGTGTTTTTTTTTTGTTCATAATGTATAAGAGTGAATACGAGTATGTATCTACCTGTACCTGTAAGATAATTTTTAATATAAGTTATGTATTTTATAAGAATTCTAAATGTTTCATTATTTTTCCAGTTAAATCCTCGACACAGACACACTAATCAATTTAAATACATATTACCATAACTCGCGCCTTATTCCCATGTGGGTAGGCAGAAACTACAGAACGCCTTCTTTTTAGGGTTCCGTACCCGAAGGGTCCAAACGGAACCCTATTGCTCACTCACACGTCCCTCACATGTCTGTCTATCTCTCTGTCTGTCTGTCTGTTTGTCCGTCGTCTGTCACACAGGCTTTACAGACAAACGGTTGGAGACTTCACTTTTTGACCCAAAGCCACACAAATTGTTAAAAAATATTTTTAAATGTTTTCAGGGGGGCTGGCTCCCATACAGCAATTTTTTTTTTTACCTTCCCCATCGTATGGGGTTTAGAGCTCGTTGTGTAGCTAAATACTGTAATTTTATATCATTCCTTTGTTTTCCAATATGATTTAAAACAACATATTGGAAAACAAAGGAATGAGTTGAGAAGCCACCACAGACAGGTTTTTTTTTTAAAAATGTGCCGGATATTTTTTTAACTTCCCATTGATCTATGAACTTAAAATTTGGTGATAATGCTTATTATTACGTATATTTTACGAACGAAAATATTGGGAAATCAGAATTTACTATGAATTTTCCTATTTTTTTCTATTAAAACCAACTTGTTTTTGCGGTTTGGTACGGAACCCTAAATGTGCGAAGTCCGACACGCACTTGGCCGGTTTTTAGGGTTCCGTACCCAAATTGTAAAAACGCGCCCCTATTACTAAGACTCCGCGGTCCGTCTGTCTGTCCGTCTGTAACTGATATATACCTGCCTCTATGGTTGTGACATTTGTCAGTGTATGATTTTGCTACGTCAGAAAAATACATTCTTGTATAATAAATTGATGATGTTAATTTATTTCAGTCACCAGGCTGTATCTCATCCCCCCCGGTGGGTTCCCGCTTTGTCGAGGCGGGGGGGCTCAGTAACCGTGGCTTGGTCACCCACGGTGAAGCGAAGAGGAACCCGAGGAGGGGCCGCTCGTCAGGGCTTTTGCCGATTAAGCCGACGACGTAGCGGCCAATTAGTAGGTTGCGGTGCCGCTTGGTAACAGGCGACATCGCAACTGAGGCGGGCCGCGATTTCTTATGGAGATTCCCAGGTCCCATACGATATCGCGGCTGAGGGTTGGAGGCCGCGGCGGGAGAGGAGTGCCGGTATTGCGGTGCGCCGCTCTCCCTACCTTCCGCGGCTTAGACGGGGTCGCCACCGTCTGATGGCGGACGCGGTGGGGCCGCAGGGGAAGAGGAGTGACGGTATAGCGTTAGCCGCTCTCCCTATCCCCTGCGGCCGCAATGGGTAGCGGGGCCATTGACCTCGACCCGTCACAGTGGGACCAAGGGTGCCATACACGGGGTCGTCTGGCACCCATGTGCTGATTTGGTCCCTGGGGTGGTCACGGCGTGCAGTGTGTTCTTGTGCGCCGGTGATGGGGGGTACTCTCCCGAGGAGGGTCCGGTGACGGACAGCCGCGGCGGGTTCGCGGTGAGTGCTAACGCGTGCCCGTGTTCCCGCCATAAGCGGCACTGGAGGACACCGTGGAGTTTTAGTGGGTTAGAGTCCCACATAACTGCACTATCTCCCCGTGGTAGTGCAGTATGCATGTGCATTTCTCCACGCAAAAAAAAGAAAAAAAAAAGGCTGTATCTCATGAACTGTGATAGCTAGACAGTTGAAATTTTCACAGATGATGTATTTCTGTTGCCGTTATAACAACAAATACTAAAAACGGAATAAAATAAATATTTAAGTGGGGCTCCACGGCCGTAGCTAGGGGGGGGGGGGGCATTGTTACCTTGCTTACATTGCTAATTTGAAATCATAATGCCCTACCTTAAAAATACCAAAAACTAAGGTAAATTAATATAATTAAATTTTTTATTCATAGTTTGAGATAAAACAATGTAGCGATAGGTATCTCAACTTTGCCGAACACACCACAGTTTGTTACATTCATTTCATATTATGATAATTCTTTGTTCCGTGTATCGATGGCATTTGAAGCGCCATCACATGACGCGATGGGTATAGGTATTTAATTATAATATCCGTGATGCAGAGGGGATTCCCCGTACCCGTACGAAATTACATTGCAAGTTTTGTACAGGCAACGAGAGGCGTTCAAAGATACATGCATATTATTATTAAGGATGTAATTTGTGGAGATAAATAAACATTTTTATTATATTTTTATTTTATTTTATTATATGTACTTTTTGCATCTGTGGCGACCTTAGGATGTAGCAGTGCAGTGAGCGAATCTACGTTTTCTTTTAACTGCAATCGATAGGCCTCAAAGGCTGTCAATGGGTCATGAGAGAATGGTTGGTATGGTATTTTAGGTCTTTGAAAAAAAAAAGAACAAAATCAGATCTGAACGAAGTTCTTCGCATTTTTAATAACATGGCGATTCATAGAATTCAGCTGTTTTAAATATTTGTATTATTATTTTCTTTATTCAACTCTTTTTACATTTTAAAATATTTTTACAAAACACATACAAAAAAGAAAAACGTTTAAAAATATAAAAAATAGAGGCCCACCGGTATCGGGAACAGGGTCCAAGCTACCGGCGGTCAGGGTTCCAGAGAGAGGAACCTCCTAACAATGCGAGCCGTGTCCAGCAGTACTGCTTTCTGGATCAGGCCCTTGACCCAGCCGCCTAATGAAAGCCTCCTAAGGTGTTGGTCGAGGCTCGTGGCTATTAGCCCATTGGCTGACACGAATATCGATACAATGATCGCTGTGTCCACATCCCACATGTCGACAACCTCGCGAGCCAAGTCAAGATACTTGATTTGCTTATCTTTCTCGGCTTTCACGAGGTTCCCGTCATGCGGGACGGTAATGTCATCAGTCATCATTATTTTAATTATTATAATAAGTTTGAAGAAACAATTTATGATCTAAATGGTATTTAGTGTCGTATCTATTTACTCGTAACACTCTACCCAATAATTAATTATTACCTCACTCTCACTCAGACGTGGATCTTTACATCCAAATCTAGAAGTTCAACCATCTTGTTTGCTTGTTCTTCATCATTGAGGATTTAATAGTTCTTAGATCCATGCTCATGTTCTGTCACAGAAATTATTTGTTCTCGAATAGCTATTAGGTCAGTGATATACATGGTGGTTGATTTAGGAGTCCGTGCTTCGGGGGCAGATCAATTATGATATTTTTTCTACTTTCGCCCTACCTGTAACCAATGCTGCCCTACCTCATATTCGACTCTAGCTACAGCCCTGTGGGGCTCCCATAAAACAAACGTGTAACATGCTATCTTCTTTGTCAGTCTCTTAGATGAAACATGAAACGGTAATTCCCTATCATAGACAACCACGTACGTTCTTTATTTTTAATATAGTTCCTTTAGGGATGTCAAGAGTAAAAAAAAATATCGATATATCGATGTTTTTGTGAATTTCTGTGTTGCATTTTAAAAAGTGTACGTATTATAACGTAACCAAACACATATCCGTACGCGAATTTTGCGCGCTGGATCGCGTTAAAAGCGCCCTCTAGTGACTAAGAAGAAACCTTTTTTTTGTATACAATTCGACTTGAGATCTAGTACGTTAAAAAACTCGGAATAAGAAATTTTAAGCTCCATGTGAAGTACTTGACCTGCTGAGGAAGAAGAGAAGCAAATCGGTGAATTAAACGAGTGATGACGATTCACTCGTTTAATTCACCGATTTGCTTCTCTCATTAACTATAATAAAATGTACAGTTAAATAATGATATAGATATAAGGGTTTTATAAATATTTTTTTGCTGTACTTGGAATTATCTTAAAAAGCACTAACTACAGTGCTTTTTGAGATAATTTCAAGTACAGCGCCCGCACCACTTATCTTCAAAACTTTTAGTTAGTAAGCTTATTTTATAAGCTAAAAGGACTCTTGGGCGTCGTCCCCTAATACAAAAGTATCATCGCGCAAATAGGCGATAGCTTGTTCGCAAAACAGGATGGCGCCCGAGGAAGAGAAAAGAGGTTCCACCCCTTGAATTTTATTTTCTATAACAAAATAAATTTTGATTTTTTTAAGGGATACAGCTAACTTAAAAAATACCGGCCAAGTGCGAGTCGTATTCGCGCACGAAGGGCAAAAAATCGCAAAAAATCGCGTTAGTTGTATGGGAGCCCCACTTAAATATTTATTTTATTCTGTTTTTAGTATTTTGTTGTTATAGCGGCAACAGAAATACATAATGTATTTCTGTTCTGTAGCAATGTAAGCAAGGTAACAATCCCCCCCCCCCCCCTAGCTACGGCCGTGGAGCCCCACTTAAATATTTATTTTATTCCGTTTTTAGTATTTGTTGTTATAGCGGCAACAGAAATACATCATCTGTGAAAATTTTAACTGTCTAGCTATCACGGTTCATGAGATACAGCCTGGTGACAGACAGACGGACAGTGGAGTCTAAGTAATAGGCCCCTTTTTACCCTTTAGGTACGGAACCCTAAACAAAGATTATGGTGTATATGTAATTGAAGACATGAGATAAGTGGTGTTATAGGTTTGGACACTTGGGGGAGGCCTATGTCCAAGAGCAGACATCTTTCGGCTGAAATGATGATGATAGGTAGGATTCTAGCATAAAAATCTGTGCGGTTTGGCAAGCGTGTGGACCCGGCGTTAAAACCGGACTTAAAAGACAAGTGTTCATAGCAACTGCAATTTTCTAAATTTTATGTAATCTGTGCACAAAATTGTCATTTGTCATTTTGCTGCGATAATCGTTTCACGACTTTTGTTTTCTTGTCTCAAAATAATCCTGAATAAGTTCACGTGTTCCATTATCTACTTAAAAACCCAGCTGCGGGATCGAAATACACAATAACATATAATAAGTTATCAAATCGGTTGTGGTACATGAGTGTACAGTTACAACAATGGAGAAGGAGAACCTTGATCTTAGCAATAACAAAAACGTGTCTCTTAGTTTGATAGCGGAGTACGGCGGCTCAGATTCTGATTCGGATGATACGGAGACTCGTTCGAACGATAATACGACAGATTCTGATGCTGCGGATTTAACGGAGATGGTGTTGAAGAATAATATAATAAATGCGTGTGCTCACGGGCCGTTGTCAGCGAGGCCGAACGGCCGTGACGAGGCGGATGTTAGCAGACATATGATAATCGACAGTGCGGAGAGCGGCGTGGTGGAGTACGAGGTGACGGAGTACCGTGATGCAGACAGTGACTCCGACAGCGAGTCCACCAGCGCCTCCAGCGACAGCGATGTCGACTCCGTTAAGGACATCGAAGAGGTCTCCAGCGGGTGGGTACATAAACCTCTTACAATTACGACACTATATCTGCCGTATTTAGAATATCTGTCTGCCTGGCCTTTTTCCAATAATATTGGGGCCGGCTTCCAGTTTGCAGTATTTAGATTACAAGATTATTGTAGAAACTTAACTTTTACTTATACAGAAGATTAGACTTTCATCTACCTACCTTAAATTTGTGTGCGAAAGTAAAGGTAGTTGAAACTCCAACATTTTTAAAAGTGGGAGGTGTGATGAAATTTTTGTTTATACAATTTGCTTTTCCGTTGCACATATACAATTTATAATATCCAGTGAATCAAAAGATAAGAAGTAATTGTTATAGCAAATTCTTCAGGCACCATTGTACATTCTAAGGTAGCTGTATTATGGCTTAAGATATTTATTGATAAGACAAAGTGCTTAACAAAAGTTTCCGAGGTAGTTATTTATATTGCATTGTTATAGGCTCTCCAATAAAATAAAATACAAGTGACAAGTACCATACTTGCTTAAATGACTCAATTCTAAAAACTTATTTTTATTATTCTTTGACCCAATAGAAAACCTTCAAGTTTCATCTGCTTATGTAATCTGTCTGTTTCAAAACTGCTAGATCTTTGTACATTTCCCACATTGGGAAGCCTATGAATGACAAAGACAAGTTACTTGAGATAAGCCTAAGTCCAGCAGTGCATTACAATATCCTCAGCTGATGATCTGCTACCTAATTCAATTTATATCTTATAGAAATATAAACTGCAGTTAAATATTTCAAACAAATAATACCAGCATAAAATATTTTTATAATACAATCAAGGATGTATTATGACAAGTAAATAAATCCCTTATTAAATGAGCTGAAAAAAATGAAGAGCCTTTCAAACAGGCACAGCAGGCCATCAAAGCAGGAGTCAATTTATTTTGTGGAAGAAACAAATTTTTGAATGATTGTGTTGTAAGTGTAAGTTTAGCAGCTGAGAGAGAGTGAAAATTTATTTATGACAGTAGTTTTAGGAAACTAAGGTGCTGACTATAAAGTTCTATATTCAAAGCCTATCATATTATAAGTCATATACATCATATATCGTATAAATGGTTGATTTCAGTCTGGATAAATAAAACTGTATTTCAAAAGCCAGTAAGCAACCTGTAAAAAAGTTAAAATCACTTTCTCTTGTTCATTTATCAACAACATTAATAATAACAAAAAGCTTGGCATCAGTATGATAAAATAATAATAATATTATAGGTACTTAAGTTAAAGTACCAATTGCATTCATCACACTAATATTATAAAGGCTTCTCTGGGAGTGTGTTTGTATGTATGATTCACGCTCAAACGGCTAGACGGATCTGGATGAAATTTGGCACAGAGATAGATTGTAGCCTGGAATAGCACATATGATACTTTTTATCCTGGGAATATGGTCCCTTGGCATTATTTTCGACATAAATGCGGGCGAAGCCGCTGGCAGAAGCTAGTTAGTTTATAATCCATCATTTTAATTTTAATACATTGACATTGTTTCATCTGAAAATATGTTTAAAATGATGATAATATTATAAGTGAGTTAAAAAAATATTTCCATTGATTTTTCTGAAAATACATTGTCGGTTTCAGTCTGGATGAATAAAAATGTACTCCATAAACCAGTAAGCCTCCTGTAAAAAAGTTAAAATCACTTTCTCTTGTTCATATATCAACAATATTAATAATAACAACAGGCTTGGAATGAATTTTATAAAATAATAATATAATTATACTCCATTTGAAGTAACATAAGACGTGTTTCCAAATCTTTTTACAGTCCGTTCAACCGATTTTGAGTTCTATCCCGTAAACATAAGAATGACATAAAAAGCATAAAACTGTTACCAAAACCAACTGTTTACTACAGCTACCATTTGTCGTATCAACAATGCAATAGAACTTTAAGTACCAATTGCATTCATTAGTTTATAATCTATCATTTTAATTTTAATACATTGACATTGTTTCATCTGAGAATATGCTTAAAACGATGATAAGAGTAGATTACATGTTTACAGTATGTCCATTTATCACTTAGTGCATTGAATGTCATTGTTATTGGCTAGATCGATTAGGTATCATGAATATAGTCTAGGTGCCTTAGTGTTTGTTTCTTGTGGGTTTATGAAACTAGAAAAGGTTATGGATAGCATGGGTGCTGGCAGGACTATTTTCAGGGGGTTGTGTCTTCAAAACTCTGCCTCGAATTTGTTTTTTTTTTGCCTCTTATTCAGAGATAGCACTTAACTACTTTGTCGATTTATGCAGAAAAGCCTGAAAAATAAAGCAGTAAAATGCAAGATTAGCAAAACAGTAAAAATTTTTGTCTACCACTTCTCGAACTGTACTATTTAATGATAATAATAAAATAAAAGTTTTAAAGTTAATATAGGTATATTAACTTTTTACTATTTAATGTTTTTGAAAGGAGTACAAGAGCACCCCGTTCCACCCCTTGCAGGGTCCATGATAGAGAGAGTGCATTTTTTAATTCTGAAACTGTATTACCAGTAAATCTTACCAATGGCATCACTACATATTATAAAACAAAGACCCCTGCCGCGTCTGTTCGCGATAAACTCAAAAACTACTGAACTGATTTTCATGCGGTTTCCATCAATAGAAAGAGTGAGAAACAAAGAAGGTTTTTGTAGATAATTTGTCACAGGCGAAGCCGGGGAGTGTTGCAAGTAAATAATAAATTTACTGTGGTGTATTCTCTGAGATCGTAATATTGTTGTCATTATGACCTGTCTTAGAGAGTACCCTTAATGCATAAACATTATATTGGGGACATGTTCCAATTCAATTATTTAATTACTCAGATTTATCTCGATTTTAACTATCAATACTGTTTCCATAAGCAATAATTAAATTTTCTTCCTTATCTACAGTAAGTGATGGATTTCCCAATCAAATAATACAATGTTTATACATATTTATTTCCAGAGAGGAATCCAATCAACAACCACAATATATAATGTTTATATTTATTTCCAGGGATGAATTTGAAGGTCAAAACAGAACTGGAAAGCCAGAGACTCCAAAAGTCAATGGTGAAATGGGCCTCGATGACTTGCCTCCAATAGAAGACCTTGCCATCAGCCTGCCAGCCCAAGAAACCATCAAGATTGGAACCATTGCCAGCATAGTTGATAGATTAGGTAACATACTACATTTTAACTAACTAAATAATATGTGGGCGTCCAAGCAAAATGGATTCAGTCCTCGGCATTTAATTTGCCTTCATACAAACACGTACATTTTAAACTTCAAATGTCTGATGAGAAAAACGTGCCAGATAAAAACAAAAAAAACATATTATCAATTGACTATTCTAGATACCAAATCTAGTTTTAAGGGGAAATGCGGGCAGAGAGCTACGACTGAATTTACTTTGTAAAAAGTCATAATTCGAGGTTTGGCTCTCGCCTATTTCCTCCACCAGTATCGGAAAAATTTAAAATATATTCCATAAATTGAATCATCATCTTCCTGCCCTTGTCCCATGATACTTGGGGTCGGCGCCAACAGTTTTCTTCTTCCATTCCATCATGTCCTATTCCTTAAATTGATACACTAGGTATATAGTCAAATTTGTACACTAGGCCTCTGTTGACAGCGCAATTTTGAGCATCTTTTGAGGGTTCTAGTGCTTCTAAAGATAATGTATCATCAAAAAGGTAAACATAAGGGAGGGGTACAGTATATATCTTTCGTTTTCATTTTATGGAATATCTTATAAATTGTTCCAATACTGGAAGAGAAAATAGGCTTATTCAGTCGGATGTCTGCGACCGCATTTCCTCTTACTCAATAGCCCACTACTGGACCCTTTTTGCTTGGACGCCCAGATATGATTTTCAGGTTTTTCCCGCGGCTTATTCGCTCTCATGACATAACACAGGAACTGAGCATTTTGCCGGGATAAAAAGTAATCATACTCAGCAATATTATATCATCATCATATCAGCCGAAAGACGTCCACTGCTGGACATAGGCCTCCCCCAAGCGTCGCCACATTGACCTGTCCCGTGCGTCACGCAACCAGCGGCTTCCTGCAACCTTCACCAGGTCATCGGCCCACCTGGTGGGAGGCCCTCCAACGCAACGTCTTCCGGTTCGCGGTCGCCACTTTAGAAACTTTCTGCCCCATCGGCCATCCGTTCTGCGAGCAATGTGCCCTGCCCACTGCCACTTAAGTTTGGCAATTCTTCGGGCTATGTCGGTAACCCTGGTTCTCTTACGGATCTCAACATTTCTGATTCGATCACGCAAGGAAACGCCGAGCATAGCCCTCTCCATTTCCCTTTGAGTGACTGTAAGCTTTCTGATGAGGCCCATTGTAAGCGACCACGTCTCAGAGCCATATGTCATCACTGGCAACACACACTGGTCATTAACTTTTGTCTTGAGACACTGTGGTAAGTTGGACGAGAAGACACCGCGCAACTTCCCTAACGCTGCCCAGCCGAGTCGGATTCGACGGTTGACCTCTTTCTCGAAGTTGGCGCTACCCAACTGGATCGTTTGTCCCAGGTAGACATAGTCGTCCACAACTTCGAGTGTAGAGTCTCCAACCTTGATAGGAGTGGGTGTAACATGGGCATTCAACATCACCTTGGTTTTGTCCATGTTCATTTTCAGACCCACTCTTTCGGAAGCTCTACTGAGCAATATTATAGCTCTCTATCAATTAAATAATTTTCATAATTGGGCCGGCAGGCTTATTACTTAAAAACAGGAATCAGCAATCATCGCGCGATCAAACGCTTTATGTCATAAATGTCGGTATTACCTACAGTGTAGGTATGTTAGATCCTACACAATCGTTTGCTAATCGATCGCTGTTTGTCAAATACATTTATTTAAAAAAAAAACCGTCAAGAGCAATAAAACTGCTGTATTGAAGAGTAATTATTGCGCGAAAATCGCAATCGTTTTGCTCTTGCATCTTCTTCTTATTCGTTGACTTCATTACTGAAGGTCGTGCCCGTCTTGGAAAGCTTTCACGGAGTCATTGACGAGCTGCTTCCAAGCCACTCTGTCTTCGGCTCTTCTCAGGGCAGTGGTAACCGTGAGTCCCGTAATTGCCCTGATCTGGTCTGACCACCGAGTGGGTGAGCGTCCGCGTGACCTTTTCCCATCCACTTTTCCTATAACAACCAGTTTTTCCAGGTTATTTGGCTGTCTCCGGGCGATGTGACCAAAATAATTTAGGACTCTTTGGTAGCAAATCGTGGAGAGTCTATCTGCTCTTGCAAGATACGTAATAAGCCTGCGGTACTGCCACAGGTTTTCTACGAACAAACAAATTAATTTAAATTTTTTGGAAAAGAATCTGGTATTATTCTACAGCTAGGCTGCGAAACAGTAAATTGGAATCGAATGTTTTTCACAATATTAATCTACATTTATTGATCATACCATGCTAACTTTTTGCCAAATTTTATCATCGTGGGTTCAGAAGTCAGGCTAGGAAAAACCAGAGAGATAATATTGTAATATCTGTGTTTTTTAGAAGTAGGTAGAGGGTCTTATCTACAGTGCTGTACCAGAATCACAAGCCTCTTAATTTTTTGTCTTTGTTGTTTGCTGTGCAGTCGGAGTATATAATCTCGTTTTGGTCAGCCAGCTCGTGAATATGTATCATCCGACTGCACAGCATAATTTTCTTCTTGTTTACGTCTTTTTAGTTCGCTTCTTAAGTTTTTGATTTTTTAACCGACTTTCGAAAAAGGAGGAGGTTCTATGTTCGACTTCTTGTATGTTTTTTTTTTTTTTTTTTTGTGTATGTTCACCGATATCTCCGTCAATTGTGGACCGATTTTGAAAATTCTTTTTTTGTTTGAAAGAGTATGTTCCGAAATTGGTCCCATTTTAATTTGGTGAAGATCTGATGAAGAACTTCGAAGATATACAACAGAACTCTTCAATAAATAACGGCAAATCTCTCGGGACTACTGAAATCGCATGTCTGTTTATTGTTTATACCATTTCATAACATAACATCACGCCAGTATGCTCTTAAGGGGTAAGCAGATCTCTCATTTGATCGGTTTTGTTCAAGTTTCATGATATTCGGGTAATCTATTCAGGCGTTATAGGAAACTTACTAAACAACTTGCCTATTAGGTAGGTACAACTAAAAAGTGAAAAATAAAAAAACTTTTTTACAAAAAAATACTACCGACTTCCAAATAAGAAAACTACAAAGTGAAAAATAACTTTATTTTTGGAAGTCGGTGTCCATAACGAAAAAAAATGGTACCTACGAAAGACACCGACTTCCAAAAATAAAGTTATTTTTCACTTTGTAGTTTTCTTATTTGGAAGTCGGTAGTATTTTTTTGTAAAAAAGTTTTTTTTTGTCTTTGTTGTTTGCTGTGCAGTCGGAGTATATAATCTCGTTTTGGTCAGCCAGCTCGGGAATATGTATCATCCGACTGCACAGCATAATTTTCTTCTTGTTTACGTCTTTTTAATTCGCTTCTTAAGTTTTTGATTTTTTTGAGTTAACTTTTTTTTTATTGTGTAGTACATCCTAAAATATAAATATTTCGAAACAAGAGCCTATGCTTTTTTTTCGTTTGGCCACTGCCTATGCCAAAGCATTAAGTAGTAACAATTTAATGTGCGATTTGTTCCCCCCTAGCCAAGTTACAAACGTTTCGTATCGAATCTCTGTCTACAATTGTTAAGGGTACACTAGTCGAAAATTCTTCCATACAAACGTAGTCTAGGGATTATTCCACTATTTGACGATGTACGTTCAACATAAAAAGTGATATCAATTTGTCTCTATCTAGCCCTGTATGGAAACAAAAAAGTGAAAAATGTAAATATTTGAAAGTTATGAGCGTCGAAAGTTCCACATTTTAACGCGTTTTTGGGCGCGAATAAATACCATAAGAAGACGGAAAATTGCAAAACGGCCTCCATACAGGGATAGATTAGTAGTTCAACAATGCAAATAATTTTATTTTGAACAGATACGTTTAATAATTTTTTCATGATATCCAAACTCCCAAAGGTCTGTTATAAAATTTCGCGCGCTCGGTTTCGTCCTAAATCATTATCCATTTCGCTACAAATTTGCAAAAGTGTGTATTCGTACGCGAACTAGCTTCCTACTGCTCATCACAGCATCAATCTCTTCCGCACGTGTTGTCGGTTGATATAAAATGCGTTTTAACCCAGCTTACAAAATAGTTCGTGCCGTTGACTAGTGTAACCTTAACGCCTTCTATTTGTATGGGCTGACCACGTGACTTAACGTTCAGATGTGTCATTCCCTTACTTTGAGAGCCTCCATCCTCTTTACGGACGCCTCGCGGTTTCACCCGCGTAGTTTCCGTTCCCGTCGGAATACAGGGATAAAAAGTAGCCTTTAGCGGCATAGTGCAGCTTCCCAACGGGTGAAAGAATTATTGAAATCGGTCCATTAGTTTGTTCGTTACATACAAAAATACAAATCTTTCCTCTTTATAATTTTAGTACAGATTTCGCCGACACGTTGGTCGTACAATAGCGGGTTATAGCGGACTTTTAAGGCAGGGACTTGTAGCTCATTCATACGATCAGCCTTATCATGGTGTAAATACGTCGCTCTCTCGGTGCTGTAGTCGCGGGGATTTCCCGATAAATTATACGCCACGTTAGCCTTGTTTTGTTTGCTTTGACCCGGCACTCATTGGCGGGACGGGATATTTGGGTGACGAATCAAACCATTTGCATAATGTTTTGAAATATTGTTTAACATTTTGAAGAACAAAAGTACAACCATTTCCTACATACTATAAATGACAAGAAACAAACTGTCTATATCTGCCTTTAGCATAATCGTAGCATCTTATCTGTAAGGAAGAGGGCAATAGTGTCTTTAAAAAAACAAATCGTCCAAAAAAAACCGGCCTAGTGCGAGTCGGACTCGCGCACGAAGGCTTCCGTACCACTATCGCAAAAAATGGCATAAAATCATGTTTGTTGTATGGGAGCCCCACTTAAATATTTATTTTATTCTGTTTTTAGTATTTGTTGTTATAGCGGCAACAGAAATACATCATCTGTGAAAATTTCAACTGTCTAGCTATCACGGTTCATGAGATACAGCCTGGTGACAGACGGACCGCGAAATCTTAGTAATAGGGTCCCGTTTTTACCCTTTGGGTACGGAACCCTAAAAAACAAATCAACATAAAAAAGGACCATAATTCTGCCAACCAATGCTAAGAATTCTGAATTCAAGTCTCAATACGACGTCGACGTCGACGTTCGTCTTACTTATTGATCTTCGTTTTAACATTGTCCCTGATGAATTCGACTTAAATTTGAACGTTTTTTTACTACGAGAATCGGCCTTCTGGCTTTATCAGCGTCGTAAAACCATGTAGTTCAGAGAAACATCGATTTTATCGCAGACATCGCGTAAAGTCACGGTGTCTGCCCTTGACAGCAAGCTTTTTTCCATGACCTCCATTGATTTCCGCATCGCTAGCAAAATCGATAGCAAATAGACCTTCCTCTGTACGAGTTGGTTCAACTGCTCGTTTCCGATTAATTCCTTTTTTGTCTAATACTTACTTACGTATAAGAAGCGTTAACAGTAAACACGCAATGAGTTTCTCAGATTTTCAAACAGATATGATTTCGTTGCGATAATTAACAATATCTTATGGTAGGTATTACCGTAACTTTGCATCACTGAAAAAAATGTTTGCAGCCGAATCTGTTTTGCCGGTCATTAACTTTTATCTCTTTATAATATAAGGTGGGCCAAAAAGAAACACCCTATTGGAAGATACTCTCATTTTTGCAAATGGCCGCCAATGTTGAATCTGTTTTGACATTTGTGGACTAGACAAATGCAGAATACAAGTGAACAAGCCATGAAGCGATACATTCCCCAAGAACGCGGCATAATCGTGTCTATTTTTTTGACGATTTTTCGACCAAAATCATAATGAGCGATGAGGTTCATTTTCACCTCAGACGGTACGTGAACAAGCAAAACTATCGCTTCTGGGGCACCGAAAATCCACGAGTGATGCACGAGGAGCCATTACACCCGCTTAAAGTGACTGCATGGTGCGCTGTTCATGCTGGAGGAGTCATCGGGCCATTTTTTTTTTCGAGAATGCCTCTGGCCAAACGACAACAGTGGACGGTGCCGCAATTAGACAAATTAGGACTGAGGGACATGTGGTTCCAACAGGACGGAGCAACGGCACACCCTGCGCGAGCCACAACCGATATTCTGAAGGCAGCGTTTCCGGGTCGCCTAATTTCTCGTTTTGGCAATTTGCACTGGCCCGCAAGATCGCCCGATTTGAGCGTTCCAGGCTTTTTTTGTGGGGTTTTTTGAAGCCCTTGTTTACGTGAACAAGCCCGATACTCTGGAAGCCCTCAAGGACAACATTCGACACGAGTGCGTGAATCTGTCGCCCGAAGTTCTCGCCGAAGTGATGAAAAATGCCATAAAACGAGCCCGTATGGCAATCAATTGTGACAGCGCCCATTTGGCCGATATAATCTTCTCGACTTAACCAATAAAGTTCTAAAGGTTCAAATAAACATAATCAAAAAACAGAATCGAAGTTATTCATTTAGAAAAAAAAAGAGAGCCAAACAACATCGGATGACTTCTTTTGGCCCACCTTGTACTTGCTTATCATCCCAAGGGAACATTACAGCCTATGTGCTATTCCAGAAAATAATCTATCTCTTTGCCAAATTTCATCCAGATCCGTTCAGCCGTTCTGACATGATTGAGTAACAAACATACATCTATCCATCCACCCAAACTTTCGCATTTATAATATTAGCAAGATTAGTTTAGAATTACATCAACCCCCACAGGACCCGTTTTCTTAATAACTTTCTACTGGTGAAAGAATTTTTTAAATCGGTTAAGTAGTTTTTGAGTTTATCCATTACAAACAAATCTTTTCTCTTTTTAATATTGTATGTAGATAAAAACCGGCCAAATGCGAGTCGGACTCGCGCACGAAGGGTTCCGTACCATTATCGCAAAAAAAACACGTTTGTTATACAACAAACGTGTTTTTTTTGTGTGGGGCTCCCATACGGGAGCCCCACTTAAATATTTATTTTCTTCTGTTTTTAGTATTTGTTGTTATAAACAGCATACATCAATACATCATCTGTGAAAATTTCAACTGTCTAGCTATCACGGTTGATGAGATACAGCATGGTGACAGACGGACAGACAGACAGACAGACGGATCGCGAAGTCTTAGTAATAGGGTCCCGTTTTTACCCTTTGGGTACGGAACCCTAAAAATGAGCTGTTCATCCAAACTAGATCGGGGTCGGTACAGTCTATCCGTAATTAGCTGACTGCCCCTTTTAGGCATTTGTTTCAGTATTTTTTTGTCGATCTGTCTGTACTATCAAACTGTAAAGATTGACTCAATAACTTAATCATTCGAAAGTTAACTCTAAATGTTTTTATTATGTTCTACAGTGATAGTTCGTGCACTCCCCGAAACACCTGCCGTGGACTTGGACAGTGTGCTGTTTTTGGACAACGGCTCCAAAACATTAGGAAGAGTCTTCGATGTCTTTGGACCCGTAAGTACTAACTTCTGTTACAATACCTTGCAGGATCCCGATCCCGAAGATACCCGATTACGTTTGGCTTGCATTCGATGATCCACAAATTTGATGTGACCTTGACCTCTCACACTAACTTTATGGTGACCTAAATACAAAGAAACAATCAAAATAAGTTAAAAAAATAAAACAAGAAAAAACTGGCGCATTCGGATTTTATTTTGTCACTGTAAGAATAAAAATAATCACGCTGTGTACGATTTTCTTGGCCAACAACGCGATAATACGTGTTGGCTTAATTTCAAACTAAGTTTGACACAAATATGCGCAATACTTTGCACATAACCCGAAGGGGTCAAAAAACTAATTAGGCCAACAGCCAATTCGGTAACTTTTAAAAAACCGGCCAAGTGCGTGTCGGACTCGCGCACGAAGGTTTCCGCACCATTATCTCAAAAAACCGCAAAAAAAAAAACATGTTTGTTGTATACTTGTTGTATGCCCCACTTAAATAATTATTTTATTCTGTTTTTAGTATTTTTTGTTATAGCGGCAACATAAATACATCATCTGTGAAAATTGCAACTGTCTATCTATCACGGTTCTTGAGAAACAGCTTGGTGACAGACGGACCGCGGAGTCTAAGTAATAGGGCCCTGTTTTTACCCTTTGGGTACGTAACCCTAAAAATGGTAATACTTAAAGGTCGGTAGAATAAAATATGCTTGGCTATCATCCAGCGGGCATACTGTCTACAATTTCTCCCTAATTTATGTCTGCAAATAACATGATAATGGCAATAATAATTCTAAATGGCTATACGGGGAAAATCCCATAAAAATATGAATACATTGTACTTATGTTTTTGAGTATACAGCGTCGCCCTTGAAGATTCATAAGTAAACTTATATTTATTTATGAGTATGTATGAATGAGATTTATTTTTATGGCTAACTATTACCACAGTTGGGCTTTAATGGTAGTAATTATCATAATGATAGGCTTTAACGTTACTGTTTTGAATAAGTATGGCGGAATGTAAAGACTAATATTTTATGATAATATGTATTAACACAATATTTCTGACGCGTAGGGCACACTCAAATGGACTTGACTGACATACCTAAGTTAGTGATGATTTTTAGGGTTCCGTACCCAAAGAGTAAAAACAGGACCCTATTACCAAGACTCCACTGTCCGTCTGTCTGTCACCAGGGTGTATCTCGTTAACCGTGATAGCTAGACAGTTGAAATTTACACAGATGATGTATTTCTGTTGCCGCTATTACAATAAATACTAAAAACAGAATAAAATAAATATTTAAGTGGGGCTCCCATACAACAAACCTGATTATTTTGCCTTTTTTGCGATAATGGTACGGAACCATTCGTGCGCGAGTCCGACTCGCACTTGGTCGGTTTTTTTAGTTGTAACAGCAAAGGTAGGCTCTTAAAAAAATTACCTAGGGGACACTGTTCAGTAATCTACTACGTCGGTTACACAAATATACATTAGCCCAATTGTAAACGACCCTTTGTGCCTATTGGCCTTGTTTGTTCTGTCTCCTGCTTGATATGGAGGGAAGTGGAAATTTATAATATTTTTTCCTACTCCTCCGTTATTCTTGTCTGATTAATTTCGTTGCGGGATCCAAGACAGTTAAATTCATTCTCCGGGACTTCGTCGAGCTTCATTGCCTCGGCGCTTTTCTGGTGGTCGCCACCGTTGATTCTGGCTTTTAGGAGTTGCAGTTGTTTGGAAATAGTGTGGTGGGAAATAGCCCATCACAGTAGTATCTGAACTGAACATAGTTAGTTCTTTATTTCAAATTTCGATTCTTTGAAGTTCCCTTACAATGAACTGGGGGGTGACCATAAGCTCTTAGAGCGGTATCAATTTGAGATCGAATAAGAGACAGATGTATCTGACGTGTATACATCTGTCACTTACTCGATCTCAAATTGATACCGCTCTAAGAGGTTATGGTCACCCCCCTGAACTTCCACCAAAGTTTCTATTTTGGCGAACAAGTAATGAAACTTAGTATACTATCACCTTATCTATGGCTATGTTGTCAATCAAAAAACTATAACGTTGTGCGCACGTCTGCATCTCTATAAGCCAGAATTTTCAAGTGCTCGTAAATTATTGCCCTGTGAAAGGGTGTCATGCCAATTCTACAGTCTTCCTTAACAGACCAATATTCCTGTTATTCAGGGTTTTTTTTGTAAAACACTAACAATCTTTCAGAGGCCGAAAGTGCTCATGATTATAAACGATCGATCGGTTATAAAACTGAAACATCAAAAAAAACCTTTGCTTTTAACAGTCTTCCCAAAAAGGATTGTGATGTGGGATGTTTCTATTTGTTTTTTTAACACGCTTTTATTAGCTTGGTATGTATGTATCTATGTATCAATGTTTTCGCACGGTTGGCGCAGTGGTTAAGCGATTGACTACTGCGCTGCGTGTCGCGGGTTCGATTCCCGCACGGAACAAATATTTGTATGACCTACAAATAGTTGCTCCGGCTCTGGGTGTTTGTGTATGTGAGTTTATATGTTTGTAAACGCACCCACGATACAGGAAAAAAATCCTAGTGTGGGGCAACGTTTAAAAAAAAAAAAAAAAAAATATTACGGAATCTTTGAACGTGATTTTCACCCCCATCAAAACGTCGGATTGATTTGAAACTTTGCACACTTATCAAGGAACGATGACAATGCAATAATTTAGTCAAAGTCAAATATATTTATTCAACTAGGCCAATAAGCGGCACTTTTGAAAGTCAAACAAAAATTAAAATTTACAATTAATATAAGTTGATTCTACCGTGCGCGTTTAAATAGTTTGTCCCATTAGCCTTACCAAAATCTTCAGGATTAGCGATTTTTTAGTTAAATTTACCATTAAGGGTACACTAGTCGACGGCACGAACTATTTTGTGCGCGGGGTTAAAATGCATTTTATATCAACCGAGAACACGTGCGGAAGAGATAGATGCTGTGATGAGCAGTAGGAAGCTAGTTCGCGTACGATTTCACACTTTTGCAAATTTTTAGCGAAATGGATAATGATTTAGGACGAAACCGAGCGCGTGAAATTTTATAAACAGACCTTTGGCAGTCTAGATATCATGAAAAAACGACTAAATCTATCTGTTCAAAATAAAATTATTTGCATTGTTGAACTACTAATCTATCCCTGTATGGAGGCCGTTTTGCAATGTTCCGTCTTCTTATGGTATTTATTCGCGCCCAAAAATGCGTTAAAATTAGTGTCGAAATGTGGAACTTTCGAAGCTCATAACTTTCAAATATTTTCTTTTTTAACTTTTTTGCTTCCATACAGGGCTAGATAATGATGAGACAAATTGATATCACTTTTTATTTTGAACGTACATCGTCAAACAGTGGAATAATCCCTAGACTACGTTTGTATGGAAGAATTTTCGACTAGTGTAACCCTAAAGCGTGTTTTTTAGTTTTTAGAACTACAATTTATGTATGTGCATGTTTGGGCATAACACCGTCATGTAAAGACGGCTTAGCAAAAATCTTTTATTGTTTGAAAAGGTATTGAGGTGGTCCCATTGTCACCAAATCAGAATCTGATGATAGGATGCCTTTGAAATCGAGGGAATTTCTCAAATATTAAAGGTAGTCAAATAGCGATTTTGGTATTTTCAATAACATGGCAAGCATTTGCACTCAGAAAGTATCATTTGGTGAAGTGGAACTGATGAAGAAGACCACAGATGGCCACTGGAACTCCTTAATAAGTATGTCATGGGTTTAAGATATCTCGAATAAGATCAAGCAAATACATATAAATAATTGGTACTGATGAAAATAGTACCATCGAACTGATCTGATGATGAAGCCGGAAGGTAGGCACTGGAACTCCGTAATAAAACAATGTATCCTAATCGTGTTTGGGCTTATTGGAATTGAAATGAGATCTACTCAGACTATAAATGATTTTTATGGTAAAAAGAGTAAAATAAAAAACTTTTTAACAAAAAAATAATACCGGCTTGCCGAAGTCGATGTCGAAAAACAATACCACCGACCACCAAAGACACCGACTTCGAAAAACAAAGTTATTTATCGCTTTGTAATATTTTGCTTTAGAAGTTGGTTTAATATTTTTGTTAAAATGTTTTTTATTTATAATCATGAGTACTTTCACTCTCTGAAAGGTTGTTAGTGATTTACAAATAACCTTGTATTGAGACTGGTTTCGAGATACTTAACCTACCTAATTACTGGCATGCATTACATTAAGATTAACACAATTTAATTGTTTCCGTAGGTAACAGAACCCCACTACTGCGTACGCTTCAACTCGGTGGAACATGTTCGCGAGCGAGGCGCACAGACTGGCATGGACGTGTTCATCGCGCCGCAGAGCCAACACACCAACTATGTGTTCCTCAACGAACTTATGAAGTAAGTTGACAATACTATCTTACTTATATTATCACACTAAGGCTTAGCACGCACTGCGATTTTTATTCGCGCGAATTTTTCCCGCCCATTCTGTGACCTATGGAAATGTATGAAGCTGCACGCACTGCGGAACAAAAAAATGTGCTCAAATAGTACTAAATAATTCGCTCGAATAAAAATCGCAGTGTGTGCTAAGCCTTATATTATAAAGGCGAAAGTTTGTGACTGTGTTTGTATGTTTGTTAAAGAAAAGAAAGAAAACTAGTTTATTTGGCACACACAGATACACACAATGTAGGTACAAATAAAAGGAACTTAAAAGTGCAATTCAGCTAATTGCCAGACAACTAGGAGTTGCCTGACACTGGTTATCAATTGAACCTTAAGTTGAAGTGTATGTTGCGTGTGTGTGTAGTTACTCTTCTTCACGCTCAAACGGCTGGACGGATCTCGATGAAATTTGGCACAGGGATAGATTATAGTCTGAAATAGCACATAGAATACTTTTTATACCGGGAATTATGTGATTGAATAGCTTTTCCCACGGATCATCCTCTAGGAAGCGCGCGTATTGTTAGTCTATGGCTCTCAGGTATAATGTAGCTTTACTTTCCCTAGACAATCTTTAGAATCAGTTTACAAAGATGAAAAAAAAAAAAAAAAAAAGGAAGAAAGATGAAAGATGTTTATTGTTTCTATGTTTGCAAAGATGCTGGAAGTAGGTATACTTCCAGCATCTTTGCAAACATAGAAACAATTTCATCACTTTATAATCTTACTTAGATGGGTTTCCGGCGGTGTATTTCGCTTTCTTTTCATTATCATCATTTCAGTCGAAAAGTCGTCCACTGCTGGACATAGGCCTCCCCCACGACGCTTGGGGGAGGCCTATGTCCAGTGGACGTCACACTGATCGGCAGTCCCGTGCGTTCTAGGATTACTAAAGTAAAAAAAAGTTATATTTTAAATTATACAGATTATTTAGTCTACCTGTGTCTTATTCCATACAAATGTATTCAATTGTTAAAGCTAAATTAAATAACAAACATTATCACAATTCTCACAAAGGTTATCAAAAAATCGAGAACAGGGTACCAAAACAATGGTTTCTACAAAGCCCGATTCTAGATTGCTGAAGTATTTATTTATCATTTTCTGTGTGTATTTACTTATGTAAATATTTGGGGAGTTAAGAAAGAATCCTGTCCATAAGTCTAGGCAGTTTTCTGATACGCCTCCCCTATAGTAAACTATCTGCGATTAAAGGCTTTGTTAAACACAGCTAATTGACAAAGTTTACAGGTTGCAGAACAACTTACATACTACCAGCTAATGTAAATCGACGAGTATAATTAGAGCCTTTTTGTTAACCAAACAAGAGTATTATTTACTTGCTTGTTCACCCGGCTTCGGTACTTTGGTAATAGATATTCCACTGGCACCATGCACTTTATCAGTGAAATATTTTTTTAATCGGATCAGTGATTTAAGAGCAAGAAATTCCTCTTAGAAACCAGTAATTTAACCTGTGTAATATTATTTAGTTTTTATTTATTAAAATTTAGTGCCAAGTAAAAACAACCGGCAGACTGAAACTAATATTTAACGTTTTTGATATAAATTTTCAGAGTAAAAGGCTCGGACGCTTCGTGGCTGCACGACGTGGAGCCTCCCGCACACCAGGTCGAATACTCCGACGACGAGGAAGAACGAAGAGCTAACAGAGCCAGAAAAGAGCAGCGCAAAGAAAAGGCAGAAGAGTCGGACGGAGAGACATCCAAGAACACGAGAAAGGTCCTCGAGCGACGCAACCAAAGACCCTCAGAGTCCAGCAGCCGCTTCGGCAGCGGACCCAGCCGGGGACGCAACCCATTCTCAGCAGGATCTAGGAGAAATAATAACCCCAATGCGTTCCCGCGAGTAGGCAGGCCCTGGCCCAGCAGTATTGGCTTAAGACCCCCTCCCCCGCACCTCAACGGCGACCCTGCAGCGCACGGACCCTTGAGCGCTCCCCCCAACTTCACAGGACCCCCGATGTTTCCACCTCCATTCAATCCTTCCACTCCACCTCCTTTTATGGGCAACATGTTCCAGTTTGGAGCGAATAGGATGGCCGGCAGCCCCATGCCGCCACTGCCCATGGGCGTCATTCCCCCCTTCAGACACAACATGCCAGTGTTCGGCTCCAACTACTGCACGGTATCAAACCCGCACCCCCAGTGGGTGAACAACGCTCCCCCTCCCCCTCCAGGAACTTAATGCGCAACAATTTCTCTATTAATAAGATCTATCTCATAATAATTAGTCGATAGTTAGTACAGTAACATGTCTAACAATACTAAAGTGTGGTTATCCAAAAATAAATTTATATTTATATGGAATAAACAGTGATTATTACAGTATTTTTGTGTTTGATTTGCTTCTACAAGACCACTAAGGAACGCGCACTTTCTAAGATAGCGATACAATAATATACAGAACTTGATTTGACAAGTTAGTCTTTGTGGAGTATATACTTCAAAGAATACATCCGAAAAGGACCAGCCCCCTTCTACCATTGGACATCTAGACGCACTGCAAGTTATCATCCTTACCTTGTTGCCATTCCACCAATTCGAACCAAGCGCTTCCAAACATCCTTTAAAATGCGCACAGCGAATGAATGGAACTCACTACCTGCGTCTGTGTTTCCGAACGCAATCAACCCGAATCTCTTCAAAGTTAGAGTGAACAGGCTTCTTCTGGGTAAGCTCACTCCATCGTCGACTCTGTCTCTGTCACCTATGACCTAGACTATAGAGTCAAGAGCAAACCCATTACAAATTTTAAAAAAACTTACTCAAGGCATGTTCCGTGTTCATGGGCTGCGGCTACTGTACAGTAGCGTCGTCGTCGCCTGTACCTAAAGTAGTATATAGTAGTAGTCTATGGCCCGTACTACTCGGTCAAACCAACTACTATGTTCTTCGCCCACACCTGGTGGTCCGCCTTCGCCTCGTGCGTCAATAGTTAAGGTTACACTAGTCGACGGCAGGAACTATTTTGTGCGCGGGATTAAAATGCCTGCTATCAAATCCGACAACACGTGCGAAAGAGAATGATGCTGTGACGAGCAGTAAGAAGCTGGTTCGCGTACAAATTAGCACTTTTGCAAGTTTGTAGCGAAATGGATGATGATTTAGCAAGAAAACGAGCGCGCGAAATTTTATAAACAGACCTTTGGGAGTCTAGATATGAAAAAACGACTAAATGTATATTTTCATAATAAAATTATTTGCATTGTTGAACTACTAATCTATCCCTGTATGGTGGCCGTTTTGCAATTTTTCTTCTTAAGCTATTTATTTCCGCCCAAAGATGCGTAAAAATTAGTGTTTAAATATGGAACTTTCGACGCTCATAACTTTTTTTTTTTTTTTTGCTTCCATACAGGGCTAGATAATGATAAGACAAATTGATTTGTTTTTATTTTGAACGTAAATCGTCAAACAGTGGCGTAATCGCCAGAATACGTCTGTATGGAAGAAAGATCGATAAGTAATTATCCATAAGAGTCGAACGTCAGAGTGGAGTGACTTGACAGCGCCAAGTACAAATTTATTTTGACTGAGTGGTACTCGTACCCTTGAGGCTGGCGCGTCTGCGACGGACATACGCGGGCGTATGCCTTGCCATAGATAAATATACGCCGCGCTGGGTTATAATATCATATCTTGCACGATATTATGAATTAGCCTCTCGTTTCTGAGTACGCATCGCACGCCAACGACGACTCGACTAATTAACATTTATTTCTGTATGTTTGATCCAAAGAAAATGTTAAAATTAGTATTGACATGATAATAAACTGTGTATCCTTAAATATAAAAATAAATAACATATCATTTTGTGATTTCTTTATTAAATATTTCATGTTAGAAATTAACTAACGATCGAATTTCATAATGTTAAAATAAAAAAAAGTTTTTTAATAATAAAGATTACATCTAAAAAATACTGCTCTTGGACTATGCAAACATAAACGTATACATCTGCTGCCCTAACTGACGATTCGTCAAAGTAAACTGGTTAAACATATAATAATTTTGCACTCAAATGATCACAACGTAAAATGATGAACATTTCACAAAATACAGGAATATAAAACGTTCATTAACACTAAACATAATATGCTATTTGTCTAAAAACTATCCGGTCGCAAATATTACAGTTTTTGCGACAATAATTGAGGAGACAGTACTACACATAGCACAAATGGCGTGACAGTTCTAAACTTTCATGATGACATTGTTAGTTCATATTATAATATCAACATCGCTTCGATAAATTTAATTATTATAATCGATGTTATGAATGTAAATGGTGGGCATTGAAATCAGAGCTAGATAAACATTAGAATAAATTGGGTTCCAGGTTAGTACAACTAAGACTTAAAATTACTGCCAAATAGCTGCTTAATAATTGCACTTCTCATTGAACACATTGAAGAGTTTGGTGGTAGCGCTGTATTGAAATGCAGAGATATCATCAAATGCGTTACTGAAGGTTAAGTAGAGGAGTTCGAATGATTATTGCTTTTGTGCTATGTGTATTACAGGAAAAAACATTTTTGCCAAAGCAACTTATTTCAATTTTGAAGGAGTGATTGGATATAAAAATAATCTCAAGCTAAATGCCCTTAAAACATAGCATTAGGGACCAGCATACAAATTTTTCCTCGTCATAGACAAATAGGATTGGAAGCTTAACATGAGTTCGAATGACGGTAAGTTAGTTATTAGCCGACCAAGTAAATGAAACGTGTTTAAGAGTTCATTTACAAGTATTTAACAGTTTAAATCTATTACTAACAGAGTTTGAGTCGCTAAGTGAGCGGATGGGTTCCTTCCTTGGAGGCAAATATTTCCAGCCACACGGATCCATCTTCAAAGTTACGCTACCCGCCCTTACCGATGTCGACGGTGACAGTCGTTAGCGTTACGGGTAGCCAGAAGGCTGAAAATCTGTCAGCAGTTTAGCCAAGGGTTTGATTTGAGGTCAGAGTAGGTGTTCATCAGGGTTCGAATCTGAGCACTCTTCTGTTCAACCAGGTAATAGACTACATTACTTCAAACATACAAAACCAGTACCGTGGTCTCTACTATATGCCAATGATGTAGTTGTTATAGCCGAATTGTTGGCAGAAGTGCTATCAGATCTGACGGCATGGCAGGAGTCCTTGGAGAGGATAGGGTTGGGAGTCAGTAGACAAGACATTGCGACTTTCCCGGATCTAATTTGTGCAATACCATGTCCATCCAACGAAAAAAGACGTCTTAACAGAGTTGAAGATTACAAGTATCTCAGATCCATTGTAGCACCAAAAACCTGTGTAGAGAGACATACACAATAGAATCCAGACAGCCTGCTTGAAATGGAGATCTATCCGACTCCCTATGCGACTCCCGTATGCCGAAGTCAAAGATAGCTTATACAAAGCGGCAGTACGACCAGCCCTGCTGTATGGATCAGATAGGTCAGAGTGCTAGTCGATGAGGAAGATGGTTGAACAGAAAATGCACACCACAGATATGAAGATGCTACACTGGTCTGGTGGAGTTTCGAAAACATTCGTGGTACTTTTAAAGGCACGAAAAGCTTAATGAAGACCGCTTGCGCTAGTACGAAAATGTTATGAGACGAGAGGATGACCATATGACTAAAAGACATAGACATAGAAGACAGAAAAAGGCCCTGGACGACCACCAATGACTTGGCTGCGAACAAGTATAGCCTTGCCAAGACGTATCGCGTTAAAAGGTTTCTGGGTTATGGATAATGGAGGTCAGATAAGTCAGCGCTCCATGTAAACCAAGGTAATCAGCTCCATCTGGCTAGACTGAAAAACGATCCCAAACGCTAAGTATATTTTTTGACAGTCTTTTAGAACTCATGTCAAACTTCTCGATTTTACAAAAGATTTGCATTTTTGTGTACAATAACTAATATTTTTAGACAGCGTATACTTGTAAAACAATACAATTTCTTCAAATATCCGTTCCAAACAATAATTTTGCAACATATCGCACCAATACAAAATAAATATAAATGCAATTCATGCTCTCGATTCTAACGTCCGATTATAACCGTCATATTTTCAAAACATTATGAACTAATCAGTATCTACATATATTAGTTAAACCTTCTTTTCTCTTAGACTGAACTCCAAACACTTGAAATCTCCCCTTTTTGGGACAACAAAAACAAAGTGAGAGCGTTGTGAAATGCTCTGTAATGTTAAAATTTACAATTTATTCGATTACAATACAATCGAAACAGGCTCTTAACTCCTGTTTTTTACAATAGGGTAGTTTACTGAAAATGTATTTTTTGTCCGTCAGATAGATTAATAAAAATATTGAACACGTATTTTTTCTTTTGACACGTAAACATAAAGCGACGACGATATAATGCGTTGAAATATCGTGAAACGTCACGCCGCTAGTACACTTTATACTGCCTTAGTGACGTCACTAGTCCCCACTCCTGAACTTTGATGCGCTTTAACTTTGTACATTATTTGATCTCACGGACTAAATAGAATTCTAATTTTTCTACCCAGGAAACATCCATAAAATCGATGTGTCTCAAATTAAACGCAAGTCGAGTAATATGATTTGTATTGAAAATTCATTCAACCAATCGAAGTCCTCAACCTGACGTGCACTTTGTAATTCATTACATAAATTTTGCGGAAATTTTCCAAAAACTGGCCTTAAGCTTTAAAAGTTGTCAATTTTAAGAATAAATGCCATGAATTTAAATTTAAATCGATTACCATCTTGACCTAAATTACCACACACTTAACAATCTCCTAATTATTGCTTTACTTCTAACTGTTAAATGCAGATATATGTAGATATTGACTGTCAAAAATTGAAGGGAACACAAAAACTTAACGACAACGGGGCCAAAAGGCGTTTGTAAACACAACTTAACCACAGCTAACTATTCTATTACGTGTGACGGGAGTAACTGATTAATGTATCAACTTATCTTAGTTTCATTATAAAAATACAGATTCCTATATTAAAATAATTCTCAATAAGCTTAGCTTGCCGTCTGAGACTCATGATTACATGCCTCTTCGGGGCTTCATTTATGTCAAAATGTTCACAAATACAATAAGTGGGTGAGACTCGTTGGTGTGGCAGTTTCGTACACTGCGATTGGAGTTAACTTCCACTTATATAGTGCAGAAGTTAAGCGTAAGTACGCGCAATTACACCGACCTGTCCGGTCACACACGTTGCGTTATCGCCTACGACTTGTCGCACCAACGAGTACAAACCTTAAACGATACACGTCAACAGAAAACGAATCCGAGCAGTCTTCCATTAAATACGTAAAATTATATCGCAATGATACTTAAACAAATCGACAACTATCACTAATAGTGAATACTAAAAAAGATATACTCAAAGTTTGATCATAATTATAAACTTAATTCTAAACGATTAAAGAAATATTACGTTCTCATCTACTTCATTAATTCAAGGGTTATATTTTGTATCGATTACAAGTTAGGAACTATATCTACTACTGTACAGATTATAAAGAAAATAATGATTATGATTTTTCATAATAGTGATTTTAATTAATACTTTTTATTTATTATAATATGTATGCAGACTTCTACATTAGTCTCTATCGAACATAACGAGGAACTAAAATGTGTTTGTTCGAAAAATATCATATTATATTCGCCGGCGTCGCCCGTCTCACAGGCCGCACCGCCGACTACAGCTGTCTTTAAAATATGTGGTTAATATGCGCACTAGCATTATATATAGAACTACCATACGATATCCATTGCTTTTACAGACAAAACTATTAAAGAAATATATTGTTAATATGTCAATACAATATGTTTCTGCTAAAAATATGTAGCTTATTCGTATCACTTGTTCGTGTGGTGTTGTCGAGTTAATATTTAGAATATTAAGTTTATATTCATCTAAGACACTACGTACTACATTCTAATATTCACAGAGATTGATACAGTTAAGAATTACGGAAAAGGCGAAACAGCGTGTGCCTTGCTACACAACGACTAACTATAAAATAAAACGTAGAAAATAAACGTAAAATAGACAGCCAACCAGATGCTACGTCCGCACGCACTGCTCAAAAATATTTCCTCAATACGTAATGGAAGTCAGTCTCTCGTTACATTAAAAAAAATCAGATCAATCGAGAGATTTCGCGTAAGAAAATAGAAATACTTTTGAGGAGTGTCAAATAAAAGCCGGTTTACATACCACCGCGTATGTCATCCTGGTAGGTATACCCTACAGGTCCACTCTCGGCGGTGTGTACACCGTCCCTAAACGATTAAAACAGTGAAGGCAACGTTAAGTGCACAATATCATAAACATCGCGTATCTAAATAGTGTCACTGTTACAATTATTACTCAGTAAATATGCTGCCTCTATGTAGATATTCGCAAAATACACATCTATACGTAAAACTTTTTGTATTGTGATGTACTGCGCGGGCGCAAACTATTATCGTGAACACTGAAGTAATTATTTCCTTTATTAATGTTACTTCGTATTGTGTAAACTTTACAGTTGCGTTTTATGAGCAGTTTTAAAACACTGTCTTGAATAAAAAATATTGGAAGTGAGCACCGTTTTTATGGCAACTGTGAATTCTTGTAACACGCAATAAAAGCCTGAATTTAACCTTATATGGTTTCATTCTATGGGAGATCTTAAAGCAGACCCGAATAATCATGCATATACCTTGATATTGCTGCCATATGTATTGAATATGTAACTACCCTCACAGTACACCAAAAAACAAACATTGTGACAATTAATATTTTGTTCTGATAAGTATACAAGTCGTCTAATTGAGTATCACGATTAAATTATGTAAAGCTTATGGCATTATGGTACATTATTTCCAATAAAATAAATATTTCATCACCACCAATTCTAAATGCATTTTTGACAGTCACTTAATTTTTTTTTTATAGTTTTAAATGAGTATCATTGTAGTAGCACTACTGTGTTTAGGAAGACATATATGTTAAACTTTTGGAGAATAACAAGTTTATTTTTTCTTTGAGTGATCATTTGGTACCTTTCCTTGTTTTTATATATAGTTAGGTAAAGGTTTCGTGCAATGTTTTTATTAATTTTGTCTGGGTGCAATGGAAGAATTTAAGTGCAATCACTGGTTAAGGCTCTTCAGATAAATCATCGACATCACAGGAAGGCTGGCCTTAAACAATTGTGACGAAGAGTTTGGAATTAACTGCCCGAGTTAATTTTGCGGAAGCACTACCTTCAACAAATATTCATTATTTAATAGGCGCTAATAGATACGTATATAGCCAGCCTAATTATTATATTCCACTTGAAAACCCACCATGTAATCTGTGACCACTTAATTCCAGAGTGAATGCTACCACAATAATAAAAATATTATAATAATGTCTACCCCATATTGTTTAGATATCCTTCCTACGACACTTCGAAAAAGCTGCAATTTAGAATTTTCCAAACGCAGATACACAATAATTGCAAAGAAAAACAAAAAAGAAATTAACACAATAGGGTGTTACATATAGTAAAATATAAACCGTAAGTTGATTTTTCATCAAAAATCGCAACGTAAAACTATAAACTTGCATTGACTCTCAACCTGAGATCTCGCAAAATATAAAAACATAGAACCTTCATTACTCACTCACTCTTCGCTAAATAACAGTCTGCAGTAAATAGGCTTCATATCAATCCCGTACCTGACCGAAGAATACGGGGTAGACTAAAATGGGTGTGAAATTTTATGTGTTCTCCACCGGCCTGATGGTACAGTCCCCTACTGTGGTGATAGGAGTGATGGTCACGGACGACGGTGTCGACGAAGACACGGTGCTGGTCTCCACAATCTGTTCGATTTTATCTGGTGTTGGCTCTTCGTTATTGGGGGGTAGTTTGACAATCTGGCAGTCTCCCACGGTCATGATTTGAGTTTCCATTCCGACGGAGGGCACGTTGTCGTCGGGCTCGACGCGGGAGTCGTCGTCGTCCGACGAGGAGTCGGACACGTCGATGGTTCTGTCGTGCGAGTGGTCGGTGACGAGGCTCTGGTCGGTGTCCACGTTGCGGTCGGGGTCGACGCTGGTGACTCCGTACGAGCCGTACGCCATCGGGTTGTAGATCATTTCGGTAAGGTAGGAGAAGTCGCCGAATGGAAGGTTGGTTGCGTTGTAGTTTTCGTTGGGTCGTCCGTCTGGAAGATTTACAAATCAATTTAATCATTTTTTAATTGTGACTAAAATTTCATATTAGTTTTGTTTCGGGTGCAGATTTTCATCCATGCATTCGTTCGGTTTACACAGACAGTGTTTTGTGCATATGTCTAGATTAGAATGCATGCAAAAGCAAAATATATTTGTAAAATACATACATATTCTGATAATATTTACCAAAAAGCTGTAATACATTATTAGACAAGTTAGTAACTATTAGTTTTGTTAGTAATTTACTCATTGTCATACAAATCGAGCTCTGTAGCGTATTATTATATTGTTATTAAGATTTTTATCCTTTGGCGAGGGTTTTACTAATCCTAAAGCGTCATAATTTTGTGTTGTTTGTAGATTTAGGGCCGATTTCACCAATTAAACTAATCGCGATTAGTTCAACTAAATTCGATTTACGCAAATACAGCGTTCTGATTGTTAGTTTCTCAGCTTTCTCAACCAATCAGAACGCTGTATTTGCATAAACTGAGTTTAGTTGAACTAATCGCGATTAGTTTCATAGGTTAAATCGGCCCTTAACTGACAAGGAAAATACAACTTTATCTTGATATGACGACTAGACGTGACAATAAAACTACTTGATTGAAGTTCGTTATCTTGATCTAATTAGCTAGACAAAAAATGTTATAATAACGTCTTAGTCAGATCATAATATTTTGTATTCGACTAAGAACACACGGTGTAAAGTGGAGTAGAAGTTACAGAAGTATTCTACACTTTATGTGGTTTAAATATAACTACACAGTTTAAATAACTAATATGATGTACATTTCCAAACATAAAATAGCCTAATAAAAGACTAGACCAATCTTTTTAATCGCCTCTCATGTGACCAGAGTTTTTCAAACTTTTGAATATGGGGGTCCCATATTCAAAAGTTGAAAAACTCTGGTTTTAAATTAAAAAAAAACTAGTGACTCCCTAAGATCGTAATGTTGCGACAGGCGGGCCATTGCAGTGCTTCTCGTCGCAAAACGTTTGTGGTCAACGTCTTAACAAAAATAATATGTATATACTTTCATCAAGCAAGTTTGTCCATACATTAAGATACAATTTAACCACCACCCCCTTGTAAAACCCAAGCCAATCACGACTAATACCGATTAGTACCGACGCATTTGTCCCAATTTTGTCAATATGTTACAACCATGCCTCAAAAGTGTGGTACTAACAAATCTTGTTCATCGCGAGTCCGTACTGCATCGGTATATCCATATCCATACCTAAGGAGAGATATGCGTTAGCCAGGGGTAGCGTTGAACCTTGTCTCTCTCAATCTATTCCAAATTTTAGAAATTACTACTAATTTTCGTGACTATATTTGTTGTTTCTGTGATAAATATGTTTGGCCAGCAATGACAAGCCCTATGCCATAATTTTCTCTTAGGGTCGATTTCATCAATGAAACTAATCGCGATTAATTAAACTAAACGTCAGTTTATGCAAATACAGCATTCTGATTGGTTGTTTCTCTGCAGTCTCAACAAATCAGAATGCTGTATTTGCATAAAATGAGTTTAGTTGAACTAATCGCGATTAGTTTCAGAAATCGGCCCTAAGCAATTCAACTAATGTCCAACTTTAGGATTCAATGAAAGGCAAGTTTCTTTTAAGTAAAATTTAAAAGTAAAGTACTTCTTTAAAAGATAATTAAATTGGGAATTTACTTAAAAAAAACAGTTTATGCAGGGAATGAATCCTTTAGAATATTATTTACTATTCCATCATAGTAAAAATACATAAACAATATTGCCATGCAGCAAGAACCAGGCGGATAATAATGATGATAATAATAAGCCCAAAAAAAAAGAAAAAGTCGTAAAATCTAATGATCTAAGCAAGAGAATAGGTCCAACGCAGTAAAATAAGCATAATGCATAAAGGCAACGTTGTGTGGGACACATCAAACATTGTAGTTTTATCAATATGACATTATTATGCTAAAAATTGCAGCAATTATTTATGTGAATGCTTCTTTATTTGAACCAGCAGCCTAATTGCGTAAGTGAGTTCTGCAAAGCAAACAAGTCGATTCCTTCCCAAAAACGACTTTACGTATTGCATATTAATACGTTAAGTCGTTTTTGGGAAGGAATCGACTATTAAAGTGAAGTCTATGAAGTATTGCATATTAATACGTAAAGTCGTTTTTGGGAAGGAATCGACTATTAAAGTGAAGTCTATGAAGTATTGCATATTAATACGTAAAGTCGTTTTTGGGAAGGAATCGACTTGTTTGCTTTGCAGAATTCACTTAGGCTGCTGAACTATCATTTATTCAGTTTTCAAGAATTTTATAACATTTGAAAATATTAAATGGCCCTCGAACAAACTCCATATTTCTTTGGTTAAATAAATTCGTTTCAACAACACAAATATCAAGAATTCAAGAATAGAAGCAATTTTGTCGCAAACTAGATTAGATAATATAAAGATAATAAAAAATGTCCACACAACCCACACAAACACAAAAATTGCAATAAAAACACAGACAGACACAAATTGAAATAAAAACACGTGTGAGTGAGTAACACAATAACGGTTGGGTATTATTCATGACAAAAACATTCCACTCGTGACTCAGAACAAATTGTATAGATTTAAATACTTATAAATAGTGTAATTGTGTCTGGTACTTTAATGTTAGCAAAAAGAGTAGGGGGACATTATTGACAGATTTGTGGAGAGCCAAAAATTTACTGTTTTGGATATTAAAGTTAGGACTTCATTGTAATAACCTAATTTATATAAATCACAGAGCTGTTCAGCAACTGATTACCAGATGTTGCAGATAGCTCTAAAATTACAGTTGCTAAATAGCTCTTGAGATTTTTATAAATACAGCCCTAAATGTGTATTAATAAACCACTGTCATGTAAGATCTTATGTCAAAAAATCATGCTTGAGTGCTTAACAAAGTAAGGATAGGATAGAGGGACCCCCTTTTCCGCACTTAGACACCCATTTGGTCCGTTATGCATGCAGGCATCCTCTATGTGAGAGAATATCGGTCGTAATCCACCACGCGGACCCAGTGCGGGTTGGTGGATGTCACATGTCTTCAAATTTTTTATTCTAACACATGCCAGTTTCGTCACGATGCTTTCCTTCATCGTTTTGAGAGCAATGGTGATGAAATAATCTACACAAATTAAAGTGCCTGCCTGGGTTCGAACCCACCACCTACAACTTGTAAGTCGTGGCCGTTACCACTGGGGCACAACTGCTCTCGCTTTACAAAGTTAAATTATTTCTCATCATGGCGTGATATGGGCTCAGAAAATCTAAAATGATAGTGGTTTATAGATTAAAGAGACTGTTCTGACTGACTGACTTGTTTTATTAACAAAATATTCAGTAGAGCCCTAAAGTGAATGCAATAATATATCTCGAATAGTTTTAAAAGACTGATGGGTGTGTTAGCGCCCCCGAGATGGTCAAATGGTTTGATTCAAACACGTAGATTTTGGTTTGACTCAAAACATTTTTGTTTGAAACCTTTAAAAACATGTTATACCTGTCGTGTCACTGTACATACCTTGCCTGGGCAGCAGATAGTTCTTGGGCGGACGGCCTCTCTTCCTCTTGAGCAGCAGCTGCTGGCCCGACGGCGTCAGGTGCGCCATCTGCGGGCTGGGGCCCATCACTGTGCCGCCGGTCAGCACGCAGCCTTCCATGTCTGGAATGTTATGGGGGTATGAAGACGAAACTAATATATACAGGACAAATATTGTGTCAGGCGCACGGTTGGCGCAGTGGTTGAGCGATTGACTGCTGCGCTGCGTGTCGCGGGTTCGATTCCCGCACGGAACAAATATTTGTATGATCTACAGATAGTTGTTCCGGCTCTGGGTGTTTGTGTTTGTGAGTTTATATGTTTGTAAACGCACCCACGATACAGGAAGAAATTTCTATTGCTGGAAAACGTATAAAAAAATGTTAACTGAAATTGGGGCTGAGAATTAGGAGCTTTTGTCAACAAATCAGACAGTGAATGAGAGACGTGCAGGACAGAATAGTGTGGCGACGCTTGGGGAGAGGCCTATGACCAGCAGTGGACATTTTTCAGCTCAAAATGAAGAACGCCAAATCAGACAGTACCCGAAATGGGTCTCTATATTTCAACTCATTTCCTCCACCATCGCCACTTTCCAGTTATAGCGAATATCCGCTATAACTAGAAGGTGGCATCTAAAAGGATAAGGGATAGTATATTGAAAAGGGTCGTCTATGGAATACGGAACATTCACCATCTATAGATGGAACGTCATTAAACATGCACTCATATATTTATACTATGTTGAGCAATAAAGATTTGAATTTGCACCATTTAAATAAAAATTTGCAACAAAAGTTACAAAGAGTGGAGTTATCAGTAAAAGCGATCTACATTTTACGAGTTTTTCTGCTGCCAATCAACTTTGTTGATATTCGCATATAATTATACAGGTTGCAAAGTATCGACAATTCCACTGTATTTAAATAATGCTTTACATGAGATATTGTTGTACATGCTGAGATAGGAGCCTTTTTGGTCTTGCACGGGGTTATTTTATTTTTGTTTCTTGTGTGTTTTGTTTATCTCGTGTCGCCTGTGTAGGTCACAAATAAATATTTTTACAATGCATGTCCTCGAAAAGAGCGTTTTCCAAGCAGCCAAACTGTGCGGAAAGTGTCACTTTTTTTCCTAGTGCTTTTTACTTTTCTGTATTTTTTTAATTTTTAACTCCAACGTCAGCCCGCCGCATAGAGTTTTTATTATTTGAGAAAAGTTTTAAAAATTAGTTAAATACAGATTATCATTCATGTAAAAGGTAAAATAAAACTAATACTTCATTAAAGGCGTTTTTAATTACTCTAGATTTAGATTTTGATCAATAAATTAATTTTAAATATTCATTAAATATGTTTGGCAGAATGAGTATTTTGCTCGTGTCTTTTTGCGTACCAACGTGACAGCTATTTGCATATGCGCAGTAGATTGCGAAGAACTATTAGTTAATCTGTGGATATGCCGAGCGCGATTGAATAAGCCCGCCATTTTATTAATTTCTTACTTGGTTCAGTTTTTTTTTTTTTTTCCTCGCACAATGTATAGTAAAATGTTGTATGATACACGTACGTAAGATGATTTCCGACTCGTGTCAATTTATCCACTCACTCGCTTCGCTCGCTCGTGAATATATAATACTTAATCGGGAATCACCTACCTTCTGCACTTGTA
The DNA here is from genome assembly GCA_948252205.1 of Orthosia incerta. Taxonomy (NCBI): domain Eukaryota; kingdom Metazoa; phylum Arthropoda; class Insecta; order Lepidoptera; family Noctuidae; genus Orthosia; species Orthosia incerta. The sequence continues at coordinate 23,200,349 of OX411759.1, read as the reverse complement.
GCATAAATAACTATTTCTTTCTTTCTAGATACGTCCTCTTTGACAGCCATCAGGATTATCTTGGATTATATGATAACGGGTTCAATTGTCATTAAGAGATTTAAATATCAGATCACCGAACTCTTCGCTATCAATAAAAATGCACTTACCCATCGAGGTCTTAGGCGGGCGTCCACGCTTCTTCTTGATCTTCGGCGTCAGCGGCAGAGGGGTCTTCCTGGGCCGACCGCGGCCTCGCCGGGGAGGGTCCAGCAGGTTGTCCGGGTTGATCTCATTGCGCACAGGTTCCAGGGTCGAGTTCAGTACTACAGGGTTAGTGGCCGCGCGGGGAGGCAGCATGACGTCACCCGAAGGTGTGAACACCAAGTGTCCAGACTCGCGGTGAGTAGTTCGCACCATGCCAGACATTACTTCCGAGTTGTTTTCGCGTTTCGATGAGGGGGTTTCGTTTGCCATGTCGACGGTTGGGTCTTCCTGTAATTTTGAAATTGGTTTTGTTAGAAATGTTGTAAGTTTTCATTTTACATCAAACGGTTGTATGTATAACTGAACTATTATTATGAAATGAGCATACAATCAAGGCAGACTTAACTCCAGCAGTAAGAACGTCAATCTGTTTTACTCATTCTATAGAATGAGTAAAACTATTTATCAGAATTTATTACAAAATTTTGTTGACGTGCCCGCTATTTTTATAAATAATGAACACACTGTATGTACACTTGATGTAATTGTACAGTACAAACATTTTATTAATGTCCCTCGGCAAACTTCGTGTTTTCTTCAGTCGTCGGCTTTCTATCAGTTGCCCTTTGCACTTGGTGCAGAAGTCGTCGTTGAGGGGACGCTCTCAATCAACTTGGAAGTATATAGAGTTGTTAATACTCTTTTAACAGAATGCAATTTATTTTAAAAATGGTAGGAGAGCTGCTTTTAAAGCTCTATATATTTCACAACGAAATTAAAACAAAACAACAATAAAGTACTTAGTTCTGAATTCAAATTATTATTCACGATAATTTTAATACATGGACATGGAAATTAACATTCTTTTGCATTCGGAAATGTGATGATTGCCGAGGGACATTAAGAAAATAGTCGTACTGTACGCCCCAGTGGACCCGGTGTATGACATGTGGTACAGCGACGCGAGTGTGACGCTGCCTTTCCGTCGACAGAGTTTCACAGTTTTGTATGTAACCTGCAAGCAGGCGTACACCAAGCGTATAATGACGAATAAGCGTCTATGAAGCTACGCGACCGTGGCTAGTAGGCCTAACACAAACACAATGCTATATTACCTTCTCGCAGATCTTGGTGTGCACGCGCAGCTTGTCGGAGCGCGCGAAGGAGCGGCCGCAGCCGCCGCACGTGAAGGGACGCTCGCCCGTGTGCGTCAGCTTGTGGCGCGACAGGTGCGACGAGCGCTGGAACCTGGACATCATGATAACAATACCATTACTATACTTCTTAGAACTCTTTTAAAACATAAAACAAAGTCTTCCTTGAACAAATAGGCGGAGAGAGGAGTTCTAGACACTGATGCTGCAATTCATGTGGCCACCTACGGCCAAAATATTTAAAGAGTTTACCTTCGACTCGAAAATAAGAAGAAAAACAGACAAAGGCAAACATTTGCCCCTTTATTAATAAACACAGAATAGTTTAACTTGTAACTACTTTGTCAAGAGTGGGTGTTGAGATCTGGATATGGGTTCGGTTATGGCAATAATCGCACACACGTGCACGTGCGTCGTATATTCTCTCATAGAGACGCCCGCAACGTTCTCGTGAAACGATGCCCGCAGCCTCTTTGTACCCGACTGTTCAAGCGACACCGACGGCTAAGCCCCAATCCGCCCACCTTGTAGGACGCTTAATTTTGCCGCCCTTCTGGTGGAAACTCCTCTCTTCGCCTATTCCTTCTCTTCTCTTTCTTCATAATACGCCGGCTGTTAGATCTAGTATAGAATAGTAGAAATCCTCAGCACAATAAGGTCGCTCCGCGAAGCCTGTGAGCCTACAGGAAGATTCTGTACTTTATGACGGAGCTAGGCTGGGTATGTTAGCCAGTGCAGGACTGGAATAGTGCGGCAAACCGGCCAGGTGCGAGTCGGACTCGCGCACGAAACATTCCGTACCAGTATCGCAAAAAAAGGACAAAAATATCACAGTTGTTGTATGGGAGCCCCACTTAAATATTTATTTTATTCTGTTTTTTGTATTTGTTGTTATAGCGGCAATAGAAATACATAATCTGTGAAAATTTCATCTGTCTAGCTAGCACGGTTCATGAGATACAGCCTGGTGACAGACGGAGAGACAGACAGACGGATCGTGAAGTCTTAGTAATAGGGTCCCGTTTTTACCCTTTGGGTTTTGGAACCCTAAAAAGTAGTCCCAACATCATCATCACTAATTGAGTGTTAGTTACCTGAGATCGCACACATCACACACGTGGGGACGTCCCTCCTGCGCGTCGTTGGTCGCTGAATCCGATACCGAGCCACTGGAATCTGTCTCCTCATCATCATCCAAGTTCTTGTTGCCACCTTTTTCTGTAAAAAAGTTGTTAAAAGTTAGTTTGAGGTCTTAAGGGTAGGTGGATGATTGATAAGTTATGATTGTATGAGTTTATTTGAAGTTTGTATTGCACATTGTATTTTGACTATATTGAGTTTTATTTTGTTTTTCTGTGGTAATGTTTGTATTGTATAGCTGGCCAAATTCAGTACAAAATCCATAGTATCAACTATGGATTTTGTACTGAATTTGGCCAGCTTGGTGGATTACAGCTTACAATCCCTCTCAGAGAAGGCCTGTATCCAAAGGAATGGAGGATTATTAGGCTACATTCCAGCTAGGGTTTACTTTTTTTTAATTACAAAATAATAAATGGCAAAAAATATTGAGAAAAGTATAAAATGGCAAGTCAAGGTCTTTGTTTCAATCTTGATTTCATGTTATCCAGCTAGTTATGATCAACACTTAACTTCAAAAGTAATGCTGATGATGAAATGGTGATCTAAATAATAAAAATTCTCGATACCTATGGAAAGCTCACCGTCAGAATCATCCTGGTCGTTATTGGTTGGTTTCTGCAGTACTGCCAACTGCACCACTTTGATGCCGCCGTGTTTCGTGTCCTCGTGTTTGATTGACTCATTGCTGGCAGTGCCTGAGAACAAAAAAATAAAGAAACTCTTTAGACATGAGCTATTAATAGGGATTCGAAAAATGTCCTTGAACCTTGTCCAGTAAAAACATTGGAATTTCTATATATTAACTCAATAGAGGAGCTCGTGGTTAAATAATAACCCCCACACGGATAGATCTTCAAGGTTAAGCAACGCTTGCCGAGGTAGGTCCGTGGATGGGTGACCGTCTTTACATAGCGAGTTCCATCCGTGCCTCGGAAAGCACGTTAAGCCGTAGGTCTCGGCTGTCATTTGAAGATCTTTGACAGTTGTCACGGGTAGTCAGAAGCCTGAGATCTCAGTCTAGCCAAGGTGTATCATGTTACCCAGTTACAGTGGAGGTCAGGTAGGCAGTCGCTCCATGTAAAACACTAGTACTCAGCTGAATCCGATTAGTCTGGGTTAGTTGAGAAACGGCTATGCAAATCGATTATTGATTGATATAAGGCCCACGTAATCCTGGAATGCGAGGCCGTGGCATCACAACGTGAAGAAATCCTCGGAACAGTGAGGTTGCTCCGTGAAGCCTGTGAAGCCCTCAGGAAGCTTCTGTGCTTTTGGACGGAGCTAGGCTGGCTATGTTAGCCAGTACCCCCACGCACAGCGGACCGAGAATGAGAACCTAAGTGCGAAAAAGGGAGTCCCCATTATCATCTATTCTGCCTGTTTAATAGGTAATATTCGCTAAAAATCCGTCTTAGGGCTGATTTTTCAATAGTCTGATAACTTTTTATTCCTCAGTTAAAAGATATCAGACTATTGAAAAATCGGGCCTTAGTTTGATTATATATTACTTATAATAAACAACATAGAACCGACTAACAAATATCTATTATATGGAACCAACAATTATACAGAACAAAACAGAACCCTCAAAGCTCAGCGGATAGTTTTAAATGCCGGGAAACTCTGTTCAAAACGATCCATCTCCGTGCAAAACTAGAAGTGACGGAGGGACCAACAAATCTATGTGAATGGATCCGAACTACGTAGAAACTAACTGGGCAAAAGCTCAGTTAGTTTTCAATGCCTGGAATTCTCATCACTTTGTAAGAACAATCCACAGTAATATGGATCCATACATATGTATATAATAAATAAATAAATCCATACTAATATTATAAATGCGAAAGTAATTCTGTCTGTCTGTCTGTTACCTTTTCGACGATAGTCAACGACCTTGAGAGAACAAAACGCGCTCTCGTTTCACACCCGCGCGACCCAAAATTCAGTAGTTTTTTGTATTTTCTTAGATCAAATTATTAAATCTAATATACTTAACATATATTTTTCCAAAAAATTACGACAAGCCGTTTAGACGTGATTCTCATTTTAAAATCAGCTACTGAGGGGTAACTGCGCCTTAAACCGCTGAACTGATTTAGATGAGGTATGAAGAGATAGTTTGAGACCCTGGGAAGGACATAGAATAGTTTTTATCCCGGCAATCATTCTTTAGGGGGTGGACAGGTGGGGGGAGGGGGAGGGGTAGAAGTTTGTTTGGTAAACTATGTATCAAGTATGGCGGCACACACACCTATAATATTATGGCGCGATATAAAAAATAGCCTATTCATAGTACTAATGCGCAGACGAAGTCGCGGGAAACAGCTAGTAATATTAAAAATGCGAAAGTTACTCTGTTACGTTTTAATTTTGGTATATAAGGACAAATTGGACCCTGGAGTATGATTGGGATGATTTCCAACTTTCACGCGGGTGAAGCACTTGCAGAAGCTTGTTTCGTATAATTATAATTACAAATGTAAAAGGTGAGTAAGGCGGGATGGATGTTTATTACTCTTCCACGCAAAAACTACTGAATGGATTTGAATGAAATTTGGCACACGGATAGTTTATATCCTGGATTAACACAATCCCGGGCGTACGTTACCTTGGGGTGATTTCCGACTTAATTGCGGGCGAAGCCGCTGGCAGAAGTTAGTACTACAATAAACTAGGTCAGGACATAGAACCGACTAACAACTACATTGAACTAACAAACCCTCAAAGCTCGGTCAGTTTCGAATTCCCAGAAATTTCATCTGTTTCTACTGGGGTAACGTTTTGTCACGACCCCGGTTACGTGTCAGGTAGAGCTTCGCTTTTCCAAGAATAATATAACGTAAAATCAAACCTGTATTTTCTGTACAGGGTAGGCAGAGATGTGTACAGGCTAAAATTGGTTAGTGGATTGTAACAGGGTTGTTTTGTATATCGAGTCTGATTAACTATGTCAAATAAGTGTTAATAAAGGGGTTTTATAAGTTAGACGTGTGTACCTGTGTGTTTGTGTATCTGTCTGTGGCATCAAAGCTCCTAAACGGATGAACAGACCTTGTTTTTTTTGAAAGGTTACATTATCGGCAGTGTTCTTAGCTGTGTTTGATGAAAATCGGTTCTACCGTTTTAAAGTTATGGGCGTTTTACTGTTTGAATCAGGGTATTTTCGCAAGATATCGTGTCATTATTACGTGTTCGATAAGATTGTTGGGCCAAGCGTATCTACTACTGGATAAATTAGGTAGTTTAAAAAACTAGCCAAGTGCGAGTCGGACTCGCGCACGAAGGGTTCCGTACCATTATCGCAAAAAACGGCAAAAAAATCACGGTTGTTGTATGGGAGCCCCCCTTAATTTATTTTATTTTAATTTAATAATTATTGTTTTTTGAAGTGAATGTACAACTAAATATTCTGTGAATATTTCAAGCGTCTACCTGTTGCCTTTATTATATCGAGCAAAAAAACGGCAAAAAAATTACGTTTGTTGTATGGGAGCCCCTCATAAATATTAATTTTATTCTGTTTTTAGTATTTGTTGTTAAAGCGGTAATAGAAATACATCATCTGTGAAAATTTCAACTGTCTAGCTATCACGGTTCATGAGATACAGCCTGGTGACAGACAGACGGACAGACAGACAGACAGACGGATCGTGAAGTCTTAGTAATAGGGTCCCGTTTTTACCCTTTGGGTACGGAACCCTAAAAAGTATGAAATACAAAAAATATAATGTTGGGGCATTGTGAATTTTTTAATTTTTATTTGTTCTCTAAATTAAATAAGTAGCTTAACTTCGCAGACGTGATGTTTATACATATTGAATGACGATAAAACAAAAAAAAAGATTTTATAACTTACAATTTCAAGTAAGTAAATTCGCCACCAGCGTAGCGGCCGATGACCCTATAATCAACTGTTGTTACTTGAAATAATAAGTTTTGTCGTAATTAGGTATGTATTCTGATTAGGTATATAATATTTTTTGACGACACGGTTGGCGTAGTGGTTGAGCGATCGGCTGCTGTGCTGCGTGTCACGGGTTCGATTCCCGCACGAAACAAATATTTGTTTGGCCTACAGATAGTTGTTCCGGGTTTGGGTGTCTTGTATATGTGAGTTTAAGGGCCGATTTCACCGAGGAAACTAATCGCGATTAGTACAACTAAACTCAGTTTAAGCAAATACAGCGTTCTGATTGGTAGTTTCTCAGCGGTCTCAACCATTCAGAACGCTGTATTTGCATAAACTGAGTTTAGTAGTTAAGTTAAATAAATCGCGATTAGTTTGATTGATGAAATTGGCCCTTAATGTTTGTAAACGCACCCACGATACAGTTATATAAATTCCTAGTTAGCCAACGCTTTAAAAAAAGATATAAAGAAAGAGAGATAAAAAACTCTTTCTTAGTCTCTCAGTCCTCAAATCATCACAGTATAAATATCTTGATGACCCAAAGCCATACAAATTGTCAAAAAATATTTTAAATGTTTTTAAGAGGGGCAAGGGGAAGGTGGAAATGTTGACATCGAGTGGGGTATCGTTGTTTAGAACTCGTTGAGTAGGTATATACCGTATTTATTGTTTTAAAAAATATTGGTAAACAAAGGAATGAGAAGCCACCAAAGGCAGCGTTTTTTACAAAATTTTGTTCAGACGATTTTTTTAATTTCCCATTGACCTGGAATTTGGTGATAATGTTTATTATCTATACTAATGTTATAAAGAGGAATGATTTTTTTGTTTGTTTGTTTGTACCGAATAGGCTCCGAAACTACTGGACCGATTTGAAAAATTCTTTCACCAATAGAAAGCTACATTATACCTCAGTGACATAGGCTATTTTTTTAAATGGGCCCTGTGGGTTGGTCCACGAGAGCGAAGCCGCGGGCAACAGCTAGTTACGTATCTTTTATTAACAAATACCAATATAATAATATTAATAAATCAGATTTTTTCAAGATATCATTTTTCCTATTACAACCAACTTAATTTTGCTGTTTGGTTCGGAAACTTAAATATGCGAAGTCCGACACACACTTGGCCGGTTTTTAAATTGACCTTGTACAATACAGCCACATTTCACCATGAACAAATTATTCTATAATATCTATACTAATATTATAAAGCTGAAGAGTTTGTTTGTTTATTTGAACGCGCTAATCTCAGGAACTACTGGTTGGAATTGAAAAAATATTTTTGTGTTGGATAGTCCATTTATCGAGGAAGGTTATAGGCTCAGGAACATCACGCTACGACTAATAGGAGCGGAGCAACAATGAAAAATGATGCAAAAACGGGCAAAATTATTCCTTTTTGAGAGGTTCCGTTGCGTGCGCTGCGTAAGCGGTTAAAGTTACGCAACATTGATGTATTTAGGGAAGTAAGTAGGTTAGAGTAGATAGGGTAGGGAAGGTAGGGTAGTGTAGGGTAGGGTAGGGTAGGAAGGGTAGGGTAGGAAGGGTAGGGTAGGTCAGTTGACGGGAGCGAAGCCGCGTGGGACAGCTAGTCTAAAATAATAATGAATCAAACACACGGTGATCAAGTTCAAAACTACCTTATCATAATAAATCTAAGTTTTTTAATATACGCACGTGCACATTAAGCACTTCAAGACAAATAACGAGTTGAAACGATTATGCTTATGAAGTTATGATCTTTAATCTAAAATCTACAACTACACATGAATTAATTATGATGTAATTCATATAATGATATGAATGAATCAGGAAGTAGTGTGGTCTCGGTTGCCAACGAGTTTTATGTATGTAGAGCAATTTGGAAACCTGTTTCTGAGTAATAATATGTTTGAGGAAAAAAAAATAATTAGATTGACGGTGACACATCGTAAGGAAAACTGGATAAAAACCCCCGAATTCTGAAAAGATAATCATCTGTCTTTAAACCTTCTACAATATGTAAAATGGGTGATCAGTAACACAGGGTCTTACCTATCTCAGACACCCTTCTCCATACAAGGTTTTGCATTATGTTAAATAGACACTGTATTTTTATGTCAAGAAAAATAAAGATTTTTTTATTATATTATTAATAGTAACTTGCACCTTAGTTAAAACTTAGGGCCAATTATACAAATAAAAAAAAAAGCGATTTGTTCAACTAAACTCAGTTTATGCAAATACAGCGTTCTGATTGGTAGTTTTCTCGGGGGTCTCAACCAATCAGAACGTGATTAGTTTTACTGGTGAAATCGGGCCTTAGTTGATCAATGGCATATTAAAATTGAGTTACGTTTAAGAACTCGGCAGTAATCTTTTAAATTTGTCCAGTACTGAAGAATAGGAAATAGGCGAGAGCCAAACCTCAAAAATTCAGTCGAAGCTCTCTGCCCACATTTCCTCTTAAGGTTACACTGGTCAACGGCACGAACTATTTTGTGCGCGGGGTTAAAATGCATTTTATATCAACAACACGTGCGGAAGAGATAGATGCTGTGATGACCAGTAGGAAGCTAGTTAGTGTACGAATACACACTTTTGCAAATTTGTAGCGAAATGTATAATGAATTAGGACGAAACCAAGCGTGCGAAATTTTATAAACAGACCTTTGGCAGTCTAGATATCATGAAAAAACGACTAAATCTATCTGTTCAAAATAAAATTATTTGCATTGTTGAACTACTAATCTATCCCTGTATGGAGGCCGTTTTGCAATTTTCCGTCTTCTTATGGTATTTATTCGCGCCCAAAAAGGCGTTAAAATTAGTGTCGAAATGTAGAACTTTCGACGCTCATAATTTTCAAATATTTTATTTTTTTACTTTTTTACTTCCATACAAGGCTAGATAATGATGAGACAAATTGATATCACTTTTTATTTTGAACGTACATCGTCAAACAGTGGAATAATCCCTAGACTACGTTTGTATGGAAGAATTATCGACTAGTGTAACCTTAACATGCTTTACGAGGCACAGAGAAGACTCAATCTGAAATGGATGCTTATCCACGGAACAACCTTGACAAGCGTAGCAAAAACTTATCATCGACAGGTGCGGCTTTTATTTCTTAACCACGAATCTCACGTGATAGCAATTCAGAGGAATAATATAAAATTAAATAATTGCTGTTTGACTTTCCTCTGACTTCAGATAAGCAAAGAAATATAGTTTCTAAACAGCAAAAATTAAGCTAATAACATATGACATGTCTCACAATTACAAGGGTTAATTACTTTTCATCAGTTAAATAATTGATTTTATTAAGAAAAGCAGATGGTGTCTACTTCATGGTCAGAGTGATTCGCTCGCAAAAGTCCATCTTAGAGCTTCAATCGAAAGTATGACTAGATACTATAAAATAACTTTTCGCAAAAAATAACCCGACTTCTAGAGCAACACTAAAAAAAGTGCACAAATTACTTTCGTTTCGGAAGTCGGTCTTTGGACCCACTTGTTTTTATCGTTTTTCAACACCGACTTCCGAAAGTTGTTTCGGAGAAATGCGTACATACAAACACACATACACTTGCCCATATAGAGTGAAATATGTGAACATTGCGCACCTTCACAATGTTAAATATATACGTATCGAATTGATTACCATCTTTCTTTGAAGTCGGTAAAAAGTAAGCGTAAATGTATTGCAAGTTGCAACACTATTAAGCTGGCTATTTATACTATATTTCCTTTCCGTTTTATTTTATTTGTCCTATTTTGTCCCACTGCTGGGCAAATGTGTCCCCCATAGCTTTCCACTTATGTCCTTTCCATTATAATATTAGGAAAAAAAAATAATTGTCGTGAATACAAGGAAATGAGTCAAGATCACGAATGAGCACTTTCATTTCTTCTTCAAAAACTTCGTTAACATTTTTCTAGACAAAAATCTAGTCACAATACCTAATTGTCTAGACAAAGACTATTTTTTTATAGTCTAGATTTTTTATAAAAGTACCGTTTTTTGCATCTTTTGAACTCGCCGCGATTTTTTTTTGTTTTTTGCAGCCATTATTTTTAATACAGACCTGTGTTTTTCCATAGCCAATTTAAAAAGTTTTATTAAAATATAACCTACAGAGGTAATGGAATGTTTCGTCTTCCCGCGCAATTTGTACAAGACAGATCCAAGAAGGATACAGATTATTATGACGCTTATTGTTAATAGCGTAACTGCCTGTTCTTAGTACTATAATCATTTTAATTTAGAACTCGAGACAGCCGCGCTAGTCGTCGCCAAAAGTACAGGAACTCATTTCGATATTTGTGTCTCACGTGTCAACTAACTATTATACATATAGCCCATAAGCCCAGCCCTAGCATACTTTTTAGGGTTCCGTACCCAAAGGGTAAAAACGGGACCCTATTACTAAGACTTCACGATCCGTCTGTCTGTCCGTCTGTTACCAGGCTGTATCTCATGAACCGTGATAGTTAGACAGTTGAAATTTTCACAGATGATGTATTTCTATTGCCGCTATAACAACAAATACTAAAAACTGAATAAAATTAATATTTAAGGGGGGCTCCCATACACCAAACGTGATGTTTTTTTTCCGTTTTTTGCTCGATATTAATAACGGCAACAGGTAGACGCTTGAAATATTCACAGAATATTTAGTTGTATATAAACACTTCAAAAAATAATAATGATTAAATTAAAATAAAATAAATTAAAGGGGGGCTCCCATACAACAAACGTGATTTTTTTTGCCGTTTTTTGCGATAATGGTGCGGAACCCTTCGTGCGCGAGTCCGACTCGCACTTGGCCAGTTTTTCTACCATACCGTGCTAAGTAGACCGTACAAGTAATTTTCATAGGAAAATAATCAAACAGACCTTTATTCAAGTCATCACAATTTCGAAAAGATAAAAAATCTTCTTTGTTTGTCTCGGGACGTTCACACGGAGCGAATATTTTTTATTGTCTATTTTATACATACTAAATATTATAATAATAGTTGCAACGTCGGGTTCTACATTGTGACTCATAGTTTAGACTATCAGATTTTAGTAAAGGTAACGAAAACGTTTATAATATTGCTGTAACTAAAATTTTAATGATGCTACTGTCGAACAAAAAAATTGTTTCACATAATAATAATTATAATTTTGTTCCGAAACGGCGAAAATTCATCAGAATATGCGGGCGATGTTGTACGAAAAACTAGTCGCGGTATGTAAATGTGAACAATGGCAGAGTTAAAACAAATAAACATATACCACAATGGTTTATAACAGTGTGGGTCCATGATTGTGCAAAGTGTTGTGAAAGGAAAATTATACTAAATTATTGTCTTGCGGGCGATCTATTGTCGGGTTTCTTGCTACAATATCGGCTGATGGCTCCGTTTGATACTAAACTTTTTTATTGCTTTGTATTGTAAAATAGAACTCTGCTAATATTTTAATCTAGATTACGATTAAGCCAGTATATTTTGAATTGTCGCAATCTACATATTTGATCGATAGCCCTAGGTAGCGATTTAAACCCGTGTATGCAACTTCTCCTTGAAAGTCACAGATAATCCATCAATGAACAGATTACATGGACACAGTATGCATACAGGAACCATAACATTTAAGTACAGATAATTTATGGAACTTAACATTTTTTTATTTTTTCATCAGTAGTTAATGTATTCCGAGTTACTTTTTATCGACCAATCACAGCGTGAATCTACATGAGAGTAGGTATAAAATTATATCATTACAATACATTTTTTTCTTCTTTTTAACCGACTTATATTATATTCTTTCGGATGCCAATTAGTAATTAAATACATCGCATAAATTAAAAAAACAGCGACCTTGTTTTTCTTTGTATATAAAAAAATAATAATTTATCGCCCACGGTAAAATAGCTGTGATGTCTTTATAAGGATAAATTTATTTTAAAAAACTGACATTTAATTACGAAAAAATAATGTTGACATAAAATGGGAAACATCTAATTAGGTTTAACAAGCAACCGGTTTTATTAATTAAATGTATAAAAATATGTATTGATTAACAAACGAGATCAATCAAACGGTAGACAATTAAAAACAAGAAATATTAGCATAATAAAATCGAAAAATAAAATCTACTTTAGCGTAATTATTATTCGAACATGAAGAAAAAAACAAAAACAATTATTATAATGTACCTGTGACATTTCGAAATTAAAAAGTTAAACATGAATAAACAATATTGCATTCTTTATTTTTTTCTTCAATATTTCTCGAAATGACAAGGTTTTAATTTCGTAAGTTGTTATTCCGCAATTTTTTAATAAAGAATCCGCGCTTTTACAACTTAAATGTCAACATAAAAAGAAATCGGATGACTAAGGGGAAGAGAATTCGTTTTATATAATTTTCGAAACGTGTTTCTGTTCAAAATAATTTGTACGTTAGCATATTTTTGAATTTCGAGCTACGGCGGCCCTATTATAAAATAAAAACAAGAATTTGTTCGAGAGCTTGTGTTCAACATTCGAAAATGGCGGCGGTAAAAAAAGAACCTTTAGTCTATAGTAGCCGTAGGTATAAAAAGTAGTATTTTGCTTTAGATACGCAGGTGCATGGCACACTCATTCACATTGTTAATGTTTTCAATATGTGGCTGCTGAATGAATAACAAACATTGTAATATAAATAGTTTAACTTTATAAATCGTATTGTTATTCGACGGAAATAATTATTAACGATCCAATCTAAAACATCGTTATGTAAGGGCCGATACATACTGCAAGTGCACATTCCTTTAACTAGAATTAATTAACTCCTATGAATCAATATTTTATTAGTCTTCGATCGAATATTTTAGTAATAAATCATCATCTGCCTAGCCTTTTCCCAACTATATTGGGGTCGGCTTCCAGTCTTACCGGATTCAGCTAAGTGCCAGTGTTTTACATGGAGCGACTGCCTATCTGACCTGCACAACCCAGTAACTGGGTAACACGGTACCCCTTGGCAAGACTGGTGTCAGATCTCAAGCTTCGGACTACCCGTAACGACTGCCAAAGATCCTCAAATAACAGCCGGGACCAACGGCTTAACGTGCTTTCCGAGGCACGGAGGAAACTCGGTATGTTGAAATGGTCACCCATCCACGACCGACCTCGTCAAGCGTTGCTTAACCTTGATGATCGACCCGTGCGGCTGTTATAGTTTAGCCACGAGCTCCTCATATTTTAGTAATATTTTAGTAATAAATCTTGAAGAAAAATTAATACCTACATCCTTTGTAAAAAAAAAACTAATTTAAGACAAGCGAGATCATTTATAATGGACGGAAACAGAATAAATGATAATTTGGGACATAGACTTAATATCTAGAGCTATGTATATTATCGTATTATAGACAAAGTGGTAATAATTTATTTAATGTATTTTGCAAATGACTCCATTGCATAGGTATTGTATTATTCGACTCAGTCATCAACAAAGAAGGTTAAATATGTTATTTATTACTTGTTAATATTATGATTATATTTTTAAATGTGAATTACTCCTCTGCAACGAAGCGAAAAAAGGTAAATTACAATAAAAACAAATAAAATTCAGATACGAAATATCCAAGTTAGGAGTTTTTAATAACATGCATGAATATTTATGACTTTTAAGCTGCAGAAACGATTTTATAATATAATAATGTACTTAATTATTGTTATAATTTAGGGTTCAATTCAAAAGCGGATGTGTTATATTAATTAAGTTAAATGATTGTCTATGAAGACATAGAACGCATGACCATAAACTATTGAAAAATATTTTGAGAAAACTAGTGGGGTCTCTAATAGCACGACTTATTTTTGCTCCTAAGTCTGGCAATCGCAGGCGTCTATGAATTCATGCTTTATGAAGACTTTCACCTTTCGGAAGGTTCTCTTTACACAATGGCTAAGCTTAGGTAACTTATTATTTCCATAGATAGGGGAACAATAAAGATATCCGTAATAAAATTATAACTATAACCTAAAAAAACCTTTACTCAAGGCGTTACAAAATTATTTTCTGTCCCAGTACTACTACAAAATACTTACGAAACGAATTTTAACTTTAATATTTGCGATAAAAACCTTTTTTTTTTTTTGCAAAACCTGCATCTCGTTTCAAAGAGCAAACAAAAAAAATATATGAACCCATATTCTGAGAATCTTGTTTAAGCTTTTTATTTTTTAAGTGAAGGGAAATATAAATCACGAATTTTTATTACGATGGCCGGACTAACTTCAGACATTGGTCATGACATTCAAAATTAATTTAAAATATAAATAAACAAAATAATAATACCTACCGACATCATTAGAGTTAAAACTAAATTACTGTTTTTTATAATATAAATAATTGAAAATATCTTTTGTGGTGCTACGCTTAGTTAATTTCAAACCGTATAAAATGGAAAGACGTGGTTTTTATTAATATTTTTTTTATTAAACCTACCTAATTCGACTTTAATGGTAAAGACGAAGGTCAGACACAACATTTTATGATTAGGTAGTCAAACAGTCATAATATGAATAAAATACACGAAATAATCATCTGAATCAGCTTCTTTTTCAACAAGCATAAAGAATCCTAGAAGTCACATTTAAAGAGTATGCTTTAAAATTTACGAGCGTTGCCAGATTTTTTTTGCAGGTCGGGACTTTGAAACTTTTTGAGTGAAATAAGCGGGATTCTTTCTTCGAAAGCGGGACATGGACATAGTAAAAAAACGTATATAATCAGAAGTTTTTAAATATTTATCTTTGTATTCGTTTTTTATATAACGTTTACATGACAATAGATAGCAAAATAGCCCTTGAAAATGTATTTTAATAAAAATATGATATTTTAAAACAGATTTGCAGTTTTGCACGCACGGTCGAGTTATCACCGAAAAGCGGGACTGGGCCCGACCCGCGCGGGACATCCCGCCCGACACATAAAAATCGGGACGTCTGGTAATGCTTTTACTCTAAAAATCGATCTAAGTTTCTTTTTAAACTGTCTGTCTGTACGATTATAACTAGCTTCTGCCATCGGCTTCGCCCGCGTGAAGAGTTTTATCATCCCAAGGGGACGTTATACCGGGATAAAATGTAGCCAATGTTATTCCAGACTAATCTATACTGGCCTTAGAGCGATTATCTATGTTACCTCCGTTTAGTCTACATTTGACAGATTGTACATAAGGCAGATTCTACTTACGACAGATTCTACATTTGACAGATTTGGAAAAAAGTGAGATGTAGACTAAACACAACCAAGTAACTACTACAAGGGAAGTACTAGTACTTCAAGTACTTTTAATTTCTATCGACGAAGTCTCAGTACATATAGTTTTCGCCAAACTTCTTGGCCCTGAAGTTGACCTACAATGGCTGCGTAGTAGTTAATCTATACTAACATTATAAAGAGGCAAAGTTTGTGTTTGTGGGGTTGTAGGGGGTAATCTCTGGATATACTGAACTGATTTAGATGAAATTTGGCATGGAGATAGTTTGTGTATTCCCTTGGGATTATAAAACACTTACTACGCGGGCAGAAACTAGTCTGATATAAAAAACAGCACCGATCCTTGCGCATCGGAAAGCCAACTTCAGGGCGGCCCAGAAGTTTGGCGACAACTATAATGGATGGTTACCCATCCACGGATCACCCTCGGCAAGCGTTGCTTAACCTTGATGATCGACCCGTGCGGCTGTTATAATAATAGTCACGAGCTTCTCCTAAACAAAATCGCATTTATAGATAAAAATAAAAATCTCATTTTAAAATAATGTAAAAAATAATACCTTACTAAAGTGGTATCTGGCCAACAAAAATAAATAAGTCTTCAGTCTTTTGCAATAATACTAATTTGCTTTACATTTTAAATCGAATTTAATGCAAGTCAATGCACGTTGAATATTAATATATGCTAATCATTTCATTAAGTTCTTAAGTACACAAATATTTTAGAACAATTTAGGTAGGAATAATATTTAGTTGCTATCAAAATTAGCTAACTTAACTGAGCGCCTATATGCACAATTGGGTTTTTAAGGCCGTACCGTGACCAAAAAATCAGCATGAAATATAAGCATTTCTATTGGCCTATAGCAGCACTGTTGGCGCATGAATTACGGTAGTGAATACGCCCAGATTTTAGAATAAAATCTTTATAAAATCGAATATTGGTGTTTTGAAAAAAAAAAACTTACGAAATGTTTGTTATCAAATTGTCTATCCATTAGTGTTAGTATAAAAAATAATTAATGAACACTTTACGAGGAGATGCATGCTATCAATAATTATTTCACATTTTTATGGTTTTATTGGAAGGAGATTAGTGAAACATATACCTCTTTAAAAAAAGAAGTGTACTACAATTTTAGAATCAACATTATGTAGAAATTTCATGTATTTTTATTAATTGATAATTCTTGTTAAATAAAGAGTAGATAGCTCTTAAAAACTGCACAAAAACGACTAGCGCGACGTTTTGCTCGGGGAGGCGCCTTAAGTCAAGAATGAATAGGTTACTTCTAGACAAGCGTGCGCCCGCCCATCATCGCTTACCATCAGGTGAGGTGTTCAAACGCGAGCCTATCAATTAAAATAATAAAAAACCGGTAAGTGGTGTCGGACTTCGCACATTTTGGGTTCCGTACCAAACCGCAAAAACAAGTTGATATCAATAGAAAAAAATCTGATTTATTTGTATGGCTTAGCTCCAGTGGCTGTAAAACCTGTGTGACAGACGACAGACGGACACGTGAGAGACAGCAATAGGGATACGTTTGAACCCTTCGGGTACGGAACCCTAAAAAGAGAACTAATCTAAACACAACAGCCTTCTCCTTTTCTCAAAAGTAAACCTGTTGTGTGTGATAGCTGTATCATTATTCATGACAACATAAGGCGGTCGCGACCCCTTCTGTTTTGAGCCATCATCCCCTCTTTTTGCAGTCCCTGCCCTCGTACCATGACGTGTCAAAATTATCATGGATCGACTGTGAAAAACCGGCTAAGTGCGAGTCGGACTCGCGCACTAAGGGTTCCGTACCACTAGCGCAAAAAACGGCAACAAAATCCCGTTTGCTGTATGGGAGCCCCACTTATATATTTATTTTATTCTGTTTTTAGTATTTTTTCCTACAAAGGGACGGATGTACAAGTTATAGGTATACATCTGTTACTTACGCACACTAAAAATAACCTAGTTCTAAGAGCTTATGGTCACACCCCTGTTCCTACCCTTAATAATAGGGCTTTTCAAGATTAAAATTATAATAAAGAAAATAAAAATATTTCGACAAACACGAACTTACTGAAACTTACATACAATTAATTAATAAAATGGTTAATAATAAATTGGTTTTATTTGTCGAATTCGACTGATATGGTACGGTATATCCATCGGACAAGGTCTACGATGGCAAGAGCGAGACAGATGACTGTTCACTCTCGCTTTGAAGGGTGAGGGGTCCATGGATAGATGTTGTGAACAGTTATCAACCAATCAGCCTATCCTCTTCACTTGGGGTCTGTTTCAGCGACGGACACATACATGGCTATCACCAGGTCTGCCATGGATAGACTGAGTAAAGTATGGAGGAACCGTAACGTTACCAAAACAATACCCGGCTCATACGGGCATTGGTGTTACCCTTATTCCTGTACGCAGCCGAGACCTGGACGCTGAGAGAAAACGAAAAGAGTAAAATAGAAGCTCTGGAAATGTGGTGCTGGAGGAAAATGCTTGGATTATCCTGTACTGAATTTCGCACCAACGTATCCATTCTCCAAGAACTCGGCATCATTCATCAAGCAGCGTCTATCGGCTGTAGTTCAGGCCCGGATTCTTCAGTTCTTTGGTCACGTGTCCCGACGAGGCAACGGGGCAATCAGGGGAAAGTGGAAGGAACGAGAGCGCGTGGCAGGTTACTCATGCGATCGACCGACCAGATCAAGTCTGCAGTAGGTGGTCCACTGCATGAGTGCACACGAGGGAGCACAGCCGACAGGGAGGGATGGCGTCGAATTGTGGAACGATTCATGGCGGCACGGTGTCTCATTGCGACATGCTGACCACGGCCACTCTGTCAAGAGTGTACCGACGAAGAAGACGAGAAGAGTTTCACATGAATAACAGTTTTTACATGGACCGACTGTCTATCTGACCTCGACCCAGAAAATGGGAATCACAGTCCCCCTTGGCAAGGCTGGTGACACATTTTCTGGGTACTGACTTACCGGTCCGTAACGACTGGGACCAATTTTCGATAAACGGAAAAGTCCCTCTGTTATTTATTAACTCGTCGCATATTCCTCAGAGCCTAAAGACAAGAGTCTTCAATCAGCGCGTCCTGCCTGTTATGACTCACGGTACGGCTGGTCCATCAGCTCAAGGTCGCGCAGCGAGCTATGGAGAGGGCTATGCTTGGAGTCTCTCTGTGGGATCTAATCCGGAACGAGGTGATCCGGCAGAGAACAAAAGTTCATCGACATAACTCAGATAATAAGCAAGCTGAAGTGGCAATGGGCCGGCGATATTAGCCGTAGAACCGATGACCTTTGGGGTAGACGGGTTCTTGAAAGGAGACCGCGAACTGGTAAACGTAAGGTAGGACACTCTCAGGATAGGTGGAGCGACAATCTTCGCTGGGTGGCTGGTAGTAGCTGGATGATAGTTGCCGAAAATCGAAGCAAATAGCGTGCAATTGGAGAGGCCTATGTCCAGCAGTGGACTACCATAGGCAGATGATGTTATTTATTAAACCCTGCATTGCCATAAATATCAACATCATTTCTTAGTATGTAATCAATACGTACGTATTGATACTCCCTACGACACTCTCTAAAACATTCTTAAGCATTTCAAAAAGACTTACCAGGCGAAGTAACCTTATGGCGCTCATCAGTCTTATTATCATCTTGGAAGCGTACGGTCATGGGCTTCTTCTTAACCCTGCCGTCGTCAGGAGACAGGATGGACGTCCGCTTCTTCGGACGCTCTTCCTCAATGCTCATCTTCACATCCGTTGTTGATGATGCTGGCACTGTTGGGACATTGGAGATTAATATGTTGTTGGTTTTTTAAATATAAGTTCTACTAGTTTTGATAATCAGAATGATAAATAATATAGAAAGGGAAGAAGGAGGCTTTTTCCTACGGTGGGAGTAAATAGGCTAGTTACATAGATAAAGGGGAATGCCCATTTTGTAAGGGAACTTGGGCCCCTTTAAAAAAAAAGGTTGTATCTTGATGAATTTGGTTGTATATTGTAGAAAAAACACGTTATATGCGTAATTAGAAAACATTTTTTATTTATTTTGCGGGGTTCACGAGAAATAACGATGTTTCTGTTCTTGAAATGAATCCTTATTACAATGCAATAAGGTGCATACAAATGTCCAAATGAAGAAACCTGATCTGTTGTTGTATGTACATTAAAATTAAAGGACACGGATGGAAAAAAACACAAAATATAAATCCTATTATTGGATAATATTGAAATCGCAGACACGATACCTCATAAGGGGTCTGTGTATGGGCAATCTCCTTTGTAACTTGTGTGTGTGTATGTTTTGTAAGTTCTAGAGGTTATGTAAGTATAGGTATACTTGGATTGTAATGAGCATTTTTTTACTATGGATTATAGTAAAAAAATACTTTTTTTGAATTTTAAGAACACGTGGTTTTTTTTTTAAGACGCTTTTATTAGCTTGGTATGTATGTGTCTATGAATCTATGTAACGGAATCTTTGAACGTGATTTTCACCCCCTTAAAAACTTCGGATTAATTTGAAACATTGCACACTTATCAAGGACCGATGACAATGCAATAATTTAAATAGTTTGTCCCGTTATCCTTACCAGGATCTTCAGGATTAGCGATTGAACTAAAAAGTTAAACATATTTAAAAAAAAAACACAAACTAAAAAGTAGAAAATAATTTTCAATAAATTTAAATTAAGAATAGTGTGTAATTGTTATAATGTTTTATTGACCGATATTGGTAAAAGTAGTCACTTTGAAAATATCTTGAAAAGCACCCCACGGTTTTTAGGGTTCCGTACCCAAAGGGTAAAAACGAGACCCTATTACTAAGACTCCGCGATCCGTCTGTCTGTCTGTCTGTCCGTCTGTCACCAGGCTGTATCTCATGAACCGTGATAGCTAGACAGTTGAAATTTTCACAGATAATGTATTTCTGTTGCCGCTATAACAACAAATACTAAAAACAGAATAAAATAAATATTTCAGAGGGGCTCCCATACAACAAACGTGATTTATTTGCCGTATTTTGCGATAATGGTACGGAACCCTTCGTGCGCGAGTCCGACTCGCACTTGGCCGGTTTTTTTACAATAACGCTTACTTACTATATATTTTTTTGTTAATTACGCTATTCTTAATTTAAATTTATAGAAAATTATTTTCTACTTTTTAGTTTGATTTTCTATTGAAGCGTGTTTTTTTAGTTTTTTTCTACAATAGGTCTGCCTAGCCATTTCCCACTATGTTGGGGTTGGTTGGTGGTCTAACCGGATTCAGCTGAGTACCAGAATTTATAACACCCGACGAAAAAAAAAGAGTGTTTTAAGTTTGACGTGTGTACCTGTGTTTTTATGTATCTGTCTGTGGCATCATAGCTCCTAAACGGATAAACCGATTTAGATTTTTTTGAAATGTGACATTATCGGGAGTGTTCTTAGCTGCGTGCAGCGTTTGATGAAATCAGTTCAGCCGTTCAAAAGTTACGGGCGTTTTACTGTTTCAATCGGAGTATTTTCGCAAGATATCGTGTCATAATAACGTGTTCAATAGATTGTTGATCGAAGCGTATCTACTACTCGTACTAGATACATCATGTAGTTTAAGGGGGATTTTTCAATAATCTGATAACTTTCAATTGAGAAATAAAAATAGCCGTTTGACATATTTTCTATACAAAATCTGTCAAACGGCTATTTTTATTTCTCATGCTTTTAAAAGAATAAAAAAAAGAAACGAGTGTTTTGACAATTTTAAATTTATAATTATGATTTTAAGCCCTCTAACCACCGCCACCGTAACGACCGTCAAAAATCTTCAAATGACAGCCGGGACCAACGGCTTAACGTGCTTGCCGAGGCACAGAGGAATCTCGGTATGTATGAATGGGCACCCATACACGGACCGACCTCAGCAAACGTTGTTTAACCCTGGAGATCGACCCGAGCGTTAGTTATTACTTAGCCACGATCTTAGCCTTTCAGAATTTTAAGAACACGTGGTAATTTTCTACAGAACAGTCGAAAATTACCATGTAAAGTTAGTGAAAAGTACCACGATTGACGCAGTGGTCCAAATGGTGGCAGAAAGTTTGGAATCTGCACTAATCGGTCTCAAGATTCGTGCGAACGGATCAGATTATAATATTTGTCACCCATAGAGTTTCTACAGATATTGTAAATGCACCACAGTATAATATGCTACATAAGAATTTTAAGAACACATGGTCATTTTTGATAAATAAATCTAAGGCACAACTGATGCAGCGACTCAAGTAGTTGCAAATCTATTGGCGTCTGCACTAATAGGTCTCAGGATTCGAGAGAGCGGATTAGATTTTAATATTAATAAAATAAATATAGTTTCAAGCTACGACAAAGAAACCTACAGCATACCTGACACAGTAGCTGATCTATTGGCGTCTGCACTAATCGGTCTCAGGATTCGAGCGAGCGGATCAGATTTTTATATTAATAAAATAAATATAGTTTCAAGCTACGACAAAGAAACCTACAGCATACCTGACACAGTAGCTGATCTATTGGCGTCTGCACTAATCGGTCTCAGGATTCGAGAGAGCGGATTCGATTTTAATATTAATAAAATAAATATAGTTTCAAGCTACGACAAAGAAACCTACAGCATACCTGACACAGTAGCTGATCTATTGGCGTCTGCACTAATCGGTCTCAGGATTCGAGCGAGCGGATCAGATTTTTATATTAATAAAATAAATATAGTTTCAAGCTACGACAAAGAAACCTACAGCATACCTGACACAGTAGCTGATCTATTGGCGTCTGCACTAATCGGTCTCAGGATTCGAGCGAGCGGATCAGATTTTTATATTTATAAAATAAATATAATTTCAAGCTACGACAAAGAAACCTACAGTATAACTGACATAGCGGCTGATCTATTGGCGTCTGCACTAATTTATGTCTCAGGATTCTTGCGACCGGATCAGATTTGAATATTAATAAAATAAATGGTTTCAAGCTACGATAAAGAAACTTGCAGAATAACTGACGCAGTGATTGAAATAGTTGTAGATCTATTGGTGTCTGCACTAATCTGAACGGGTCAGATTTTAATATTTATTGCACATAGTTTCCAACTACAGATATTGTAAATGCACCACAGTAATTCATGCTAAAACAGAATCAAAGAAGCGGAGCAGAGTTCTCATAAAAAAATACAATCGATTTAAATTCCATGGGCGTACCGAGGGGAGGGACAGGGGAGGCTAGCTCTATCCCTCTGGACCTGGTCTGCCACCTGGTCTGGCTCTGTCTGCCTCCGATAGATTCCGCTGGAAAATTATACGTATCTAAATGTCTTCTTTAGTGCATGATTAACCCCAGTTGTGTACGCCCATGATAAAGTATAATGACTTCAACTTACCCTGATCGTGTTCAGTCTGTATGCTAGCAACGACGCGCTCTCCAACGATGGAGGATGAACGGGACGCGTGCATTGCTTCCTCCATTTCCCTCGCAGCTGCCGCCAAGATATTGTTCACCGCAGTGTGAGTAGTAGGAGGGTCCTCGCGACGCCGTCTTCGGATCTCTTCAGCGCGCATCATGGATTGCTGGTACATGTGTATCTAGGAATTATTTTGTGATGTAAGGTAATGGTCTGGATGATGGTTAGTTAAGCTTAGGTAGGGTTTAGTAAGCGTTAGGTAGGCGGAAGGAATGGTTTGGTTTGGAGGTGATCCCAGTTTTCGCCCAATGATTTGAGATGTGGATTTCAGGGTTCTTGATTTGATTTTTTGAGAGTGAACATTTAATTTGGCAATATACAGTTGTGCCCATAATACTGCTCATAGTTTGTCTGTGGGATTTTCACCTACATAGTAGCAGAAGTTTTTAAGAAGATTGTTATGTGCATACTTTTTAGGGTTCCGTACCCAAAGGATAAAAACGGGACCCTATTACTAAGACTCCGCGGTCCGTCTGTCTGTCCGTCTGTCACCAGGCTGTATCTCATGAACCGTGATAGCTAGACAGTTGAAAATTTCACAGATGATGTATTTCTGTTGCCGCTATAACAAAAATACTAAAAACAGAATAAAATAAATATTTAATTAATATTTTTTTACATTTAATATTTTATTTCCCATACAAACACGTGATTTTTTTGTTTTTTGCTATAATGGTACGGACCCCTTCGTCCGCGAGTCCGGCCAAGCGCGGTTTTTTTTTTTCGCCGCATTTCGTCGTAGAACTGTGATACAATCTATATTGAAATACGCTCATAAATTATGCCAAAACTAGTTATGTTTCAAATCAGACTATATTTTACTAATTGTCTCATCAATCTGAGTGGACACCTAAATAATTAATTTTGTATAAAACGACTAAAATCGAGTCACATTGATTTATAAATAATGTCTAATATATTACCACGATTATTACAAACGAGACTCAATAATGAATCAATTCTCTTACATAACTCAGAAACCGAAACGGGAAATGATTCTATTACTTTTTCTAATGAATCATAATAGGCACGTAATTATGCGACTTTTACATTGTTATAGGAGTAATGGAAATACATAGAATGTATTAGCCTTATCTTACCCGCATGTTATAAAAAGTAGACGGGAGGAGAGGTTACTGCCCCTAAGTTACCGCCAGACAGAAGTTAGGAAGAATAACGTAGGTACTGAGGTGTTAAAAATGTCGATCGCCTTTTCTACCTCCCACGAGGCGTTTGCATTGGAAGAGTAACGACCGGATTTTAAAACACTTTTCAGTTTTAAGGTTCCCCTAGTCGACGGCACGAACTATTTTGTGCGTGAGGTTAAAATGCATGCTATCTCATCCGACAACACGTGCGAATGAGATAGATGCTGTGCTGTAAGAAGCTATTTCGCATACGAATTAGCACTTTTGCAAATTTGTATCGAAATGGATGATGATTTAGGACGAAAACGAGCGCGTGAAATTTTATAAACAGACCTTTGGGAGTCTAGATATCATGAAAAAATGACTAAATGTATATTTTCAAAATATAATTATTTGCATTGTTGACTTGTCCCTGTATAGAGGCCGTTGTGCAATTTTTCTTACGGTATTTATTTCCACCCAAAGATGCGTTAAAATTTGTGTTGAAATATGGAACTTTCGACGCTCATAACTTTCAAATATTTTATTTTTTTACTTTTTTGTTTCCAAACAGTGCTAGATAATGATGAGACAATTGATATCATTTTTTATTTATATCGTACATAGTCAAACAGTGGAGTAATCGCCAGACTACGTTTGTATGGAAGAATGATCGACTAGTGTAACCTTAAGTCTCGTATTGTGTTATACGGAAGGTTTTGTTGCACCTGAAACATTTAAATTCCTTTTGCGAATTAGTGCTTAATGAGTCTAGTGATAAAACTCTAAGGTCCATGGCAGGAGCTTCTTATAAAGGTGGCAGGGACAGAATGGATGCCAAAGTCAAGAAAAATATCGTTTAGGAATTCAGATTACCTTTGGGAGGTAGTCTGTGTTCAGGGTTAAGGAGTCTTGTCAAAGTTAAACGTAGCGTGAGGAGGCAGCTAGATCGACCATAAAAAGTGTATGGAACTGGTTGGAAAAGGTGCATGCCCAGCAGTGGGCATGGAATGTGTTGAGTCTGGTCGTTCGCGAATCGGATAACATACTGTGTGAGACCAGACTCTCAGGCTGGGTGGAGCAATGGTCTTTGTAGCATGGGAGCTGGATGAGAGTTGCCGAGAATCGAAAATTAATGGCGTGCGATTTTAGGCCCGCCACCTCTTCCTAGTGCATTAGCTGGGCAAAAAGGTGGTGTTCCCAGCAACACATTTATCTGCTCAAATTTATACCATAGTAGTAGTAGAATATGTTCAGAAACATCTATCTTCTTCTTCATCGTGTCGATGATTCTATTTTTAAATTTTAATTTAGATGTTGTGCTTCGACCAGAACTCAGCCACGTCCACAGCCCTAGCGTTGGCCTCGCACAGGTGCAGGTGCAGGTGTTTGTGCACATAGAGCAGGACAAAAGATGGAGCATCGTTTGCGGTGTGGTTCCATAATCACATTGTGGCTGACCGGAGTACCCCCATCTGACCAGGTTGTACCTACAGCGGCCCACAGAAACATCTATGGTAAGACTCATAAGATATTTACCGTAAACTCGCACTTCGCTCAGTCAAGTTGCATTGTTTTAACCGACTTCTCAAAAAGGAGGAGGTTCTCAATTCGGATATATTTTTTTTGTATCTTCCCCTTAAATCCCGGCCAGCCCAGACCGACGGCAGACCCTAAACCGGAAGCGGAACTGTGGTTAAACCCGTAAGTTTTCATAGAGAAATTGCGTTAACCGTATACACGTGTATCGATCAGGCATTATAACCATGATTTTTCTTATTAAAAAAATAAATTGTTTAGCAATAATATAAAAAAGAGATATGATAATTTTTCAATACAGGTATATAATAGTTCTACGAAAATTCTACGGCATTCTAGATTATTATAAAGATATGACGTTGAAAATAGACTTTATCGCGAAATTATTGTAAAAATTTACTTCCATAACCCAAAGTTATCTGAAAACCAAATATTTATCTTGAATTTTAATATTGTTTAATATTATTAAATGGTGATAATATAATGATTAATATAAATAGCCTACAATCACATTATTTGCACACCAATTTTAATGACGTTAATAATATTTCGTACAGACACGTGAAAATAGTTGTACCTACCTAAAATATTTAATTTTCTACATGACTATCTGATTATCTGAATCCAGCCAATTTATTTTGGCCTTGGAAAATACATTATATTAATTGACCGGCTAAATTATTAATTAAAATAACATTACTGGCCATAATTAAATTACCTTTAAAAAAAACTAAAATACGGCCTGGTTTTTCAAAATCCGTAAAAAAAAAACATATTCTTAATTTGAAATGTACAATTTAAACTGCCAGTGTGAAATGGCATAAAATAGAATAACTGTTTTTAAATGTACCCCACAGTTATGTACAGTCACCGACAATGACGGCGCGCCAAATAATAAATGACTAAGATTTCTCGTTATTACAATTGCATGTTAATTTAATCATTTAAATTGTGTTTCCTACACGTGTAAGAACAGAGGTCTTAATTGTTAAATTACACTAGAAAATAATAAATGGCCATGTAAGTCTTTATGTTCACGGTAATCTCGACAACTGCTGGACTGGTTTTGATGGGTTTTTAACTGGGAGAAAGTCTATTGTTAGTAGAGAATAACAATCCATTGATGAGTCACTAAGTCACTACATCCAGCTTTTTAGTATTTTTTTGCATAGTGAGGTCCAATTTTTGCCTTATTTTTATTTAATAGGTAAAAATTTATTTATTAATTAAATAATACGAAAAAAATATTATTTTCTAGGAATTAAAATTCTTATCTTAGAATCTTACAAACTTTCTAGAGATGTTTCATCATAATGATGAACCAACATTTTCTATTTTGTAAAATTCGTTATAAATTATTTAATACCCGGATTTTACATCTTTTTATCATAACTACGTCAAACGGATCTATAAAAAACTATTACGCAAACAAAGCACACAAGTACCTTTGCATAAACAATATTTATTCTTTTTCGTTTCGAAATTTAAATAACTATTGACAGTAATAGAATAATGTTCAAGGCTACTTTTTTAAGAACAATATTAATCTTCAGAACAAAATAGGCAAAGGAAATACCCAAGCACTTAGCAAAGAAAAAAATTTGAATTACCATGACTCAACGAGTTAACTCGAAATGACGTCATAATATTTATTTAATGATAAAATATATCTGATTAACAAGTACACCTGTAACAAGTACAAGCCAAAGCTGTTTTTTTTTATATTAAGCCTTTTTCAGCCCACTACTAGGTAATTACATACCTAACTAATAATAAATTTTCAAAAAATATGCAAATATTAAACAAAAACATGTATGGTTATAATTTTTTGTTGTTGCTACTAGTAAGTAGCTTCCACAATTTTACCTAAAAATAATAATCATGGTGTGTTCAATTAAGGCAATTATTTTTAATTGATCTTAAGTGGTTAGCGGAACCTCCTTAAAATAAAAATGTATCACCATGGGTTCAATTTAAAATCTACCTTTGTTCAGCAACATTTTATGCATCCATATATTTTGCTTTGAGACATTATGTATTCCATTTCCAGAAACTTAGGAATAGACTTCAATCAATTTAATTTTAGCCTTTGTGTATAAAACCATAAAAGACAATCTCCTTCATAAAAAAATGCCATGACTTTAAATACAACCTTCAATAAATCACTTATATGTGTGAATAACAAATATTGATTATTATCATAAATCATTTATTTAACTGCAAACATGGGTAAAAATGTACATTGATGTTTTCTGTTCATTAATAAAGTTCTCCATGTTTAACCATCACATGGAAAACCATCATCTTTAAAATAATTCCATATTTAACTAACAGTTTTTATCAACTAGTATTGAAACTGTAAAAGTATGGAAAATATTTTTATTTTGGCCAATTAGCACCTAAAACAATTAACAATATCATGAGAAAATACCTCATTTAAATTTCTTAAACACTTTTATTTGGAATAGATTTTTTTAAATTTCTAGTTCCTATTCTGCTTTATATTATCATGCAGGTACATGTCATGTAAGGAGTTTATTATGCAAATCAAAATCTTGTCTATTGCCAACATTTTGATACAGGCAAAGATATGCAAGTAATGTTGCTTATGAGAAGTAAATTAGTATAAAAAAGAGACAATGCCTAGTGGCTAGACCTAGGTTCATATTAATGTTATACTTTTATAGCTTTATGCATATCTAGCTGGACCACCTATTAATCTAATTGTTAATTTGATAACAGTCCATAAAATTCACAGCATTAGGTTTTCTTCCAACTTTAATTACCTTCATTTGAATAGGAGTAACATATTAGATGAATTTCATTATAATTGAAATGATTTCATTTATTTTTTTTAGGAAACCGCTGGGAAGTAGGAGCCTTATTGTATTGCCGAGATCAATGTTTATTGCCAAATGTGATACTGTAATGAATGAAACCAACCACCAAACAGGAACCTTTGGAACCATTGTTAGACCAGCATTGATGAGTAATATAGTTATTTATAATATGCAAAGGAAGCCTCACCTGTTTCAGCCTCTCCACATCAGTCCTGGCTTGTGAGTATGTAGGCTGCGCAGACACGGATGTCGCAGGATATGATGGATATTCCAAGTTCACATTCAACATCTGTGCGGCATTGTCTCTAGCCTCATACGCAAGCCCCCGGATCTCTAGTTCTGACGCTGTGTGCATCAGCGACTGTAGGTCCAGTTCTTGGACATCCACCGAACCCTTGTACATAAACTCTACAAGGAGGTTGATCTCCGAGAAGGGAATCCCCTTCAGGATCACTATTGGATGTTGACATGGGTTGTCCCTAGCAAAAGACAATAAATATTTTTATCACACATGCTCTGTAATTTCAATATTATACCCTATCTCATTATTTATTAACCAAACATAGGTATTTTTCTTCTGTTATCACAAGATAATAAAAGTAATTATTGTATAAATTCGACTCCTATGACATTTATGTAACATTTCTTATACATACAGCAATTATATAGTATAATATTTAAAAACTGCTCATTAAAATCCAGGCTGAATACAAAGTATACTTTGCTCATGTCTGTATACATTACATGGTATTAAAAATAACTTCACTAGAAAAAATAATGATGTCATAATGACCAAATGGAACAGATTTAAAACTGATGTGTATTAAATACACAATTTTGTAAATGGAAACCTAGAACGAATGCGTTTAACAATGCATAATGGAGCACTTACTTGAATATCTGTTCGAAATACGGACTGCATGCTGAGAGCACGAGCTTGTGCGCCTTCAGGGTGCCGTCGCGGCAGGAGAGCGTCACGTCCGCGAGCGCCGACGACGAGTAGATGGTTGTGAACAGCTGGCTCAGGTTCTGCAGGTGGTTGTTCCACTTCAAGTGGAACGTCTTATCGCTCACCAGCCCCTGCATCTGCACCACCACATACACTTTTCAATCACAAATCACACTTCTTCACGACTGATGGATAATCGACAGAAAACCGACTCTGTTGCGACCGCTACATAAAATTATAATTATTACAACTTATTTTTAGAACGATGCCCGTAAAAAACACTATACGTACGCGGTATGACAGTGTAATATACCGTAGGTACGCGCCGCCGACGGAATTTAGAGCTATAAAATTTTATTTTTATTTTATTCGGCAAAACGGAATTTCGTCAAAAATCATGCCGGTGAGAATTTCTTACCTCGCAAATCTCTTTACCGACTACTCGATTTTTCACAAATAACACCGAAACATTTCACAAAATTAATACAATAATTATGTTACACAGAAAGCCGTGTCGTAAAAAACAGAGTGGGGCACGCCGTGGCCCCCTCCTTGCCCCGGCCCCCTCGCACACAATCAATATACGGAATATGAGAGCGCGGCGCGCCCCCTCGCCCCCCGCATGCTTTATTATACCGTAATTAATATACAACTTTATAATTTGTATTATAGGCTAGCAGCATATCTTCCGAGTAGGAATGTGTATAATTTCATAAATACTCTTTAATATTAATTACATAGTTGCGTATATACACAGATAAAACTCTAAAATAACAATACACTTGAATAAATCGGAAATACACTAGCACGTACCGTGTTGTTTTATTGACATAAACATTGAAGCAAAGTTGTATCAGTTTGACTATTATTTTGTTGTTGGCTCTAAATAACAATAGAATCTTTAAAATTACTGCGTTTTAAGTTTTTTTTAGTATTCAACCCAATTTTGTGCCCCTTCCTTTAAATAAATTAGATAGAGTAGGTACGTAGTATACATTGTTAGTTAGAAGAGTTGAGAATGTGTGCGTGAGTACTTCAATCTCTTTCACATCGGCACACAGTAGTGTGTAGTTTACACAGGTACACTGTAAAATGTATACACATACACAACCTCTACATGCGCAAATGGGAGAATAAAGGCTGACGGATTCGGATAGTTTTGTTTTTATTAGATTCCATCCTTCCGTCTGCACGTTGGAATGAGTAATGTATTTATGATTCTAGATGACATTATGATGAACCAGTAGTACAATGAGAAGAACAGCATATTCACTGTGAGCTTGTGGCTTAAACGAATATTATGTATTTGAATTTAAACATACTATAATCTCTTTACTTTCTCAGTATAGTTGTTATACCTTTGGCACTCTCTATCTAGGTATACTAAGTAGGTAGATGCGGGTGTGGGCGAGGTTTAATAAATTAATAATGTACAATATAGGTGTATTGTACCTTGATATGAGTGAGCAGTACGGGTATAGTACAAGATTATAGGAAGGAACTCATGAATGTGTGCTCTTTTCTGAGACGGTGTGTAGCCGGTGCCGTTTTTCAAAATCCTTTGCAGAATAGCAAGCATATACATTCTGCAACTAACGGAAATTGTTTGTTTGTATAATAATTAAAGATTTGTAAGCTATTTCACTAGGTTTATTTTATATCTTAGGTAACCAAGAAAGCCAAAATTTATTACAAAGTATGTATTGCATGAAATTCATGCAAATACCATAACTAAACGGTTTGGCGAACGCCTTACTACAAACTTAAATTACATACCCTAAGTAAAATACAAAAAATACTAGTAATCTTTATTTATTTTAATTAACGTCTTACCTAAAACAAAAGCTTGGTTCGGTTTAAATTTCGAAATAATTTAAACTTTATTTGGTATTTAGGTATTACGAGAATATCTTCTACACATAACAGACTTAGAACACGTCCTGACGCATAATTTATAACGCGTTTTTCTGGTTGTATGTTCTAAGACACGGAACGGAAGCTTTCTCTAATAGTGCTAACACACGTACGGATTTGGTCCGGCCGGACTGTTTTCACCCACAAATTCTTTCTTGCTTACACACGCTTGTGTGGAGCGAGACGGACTCAATTAATAATAATAAAGTCCAGCGGACCACTCTACACACGCTCGGATATGGTCCGGACTAACACCGCCCACAAATCCTTGGTCCGGCCGGACCACGGTACGGGTGTTAACACTATTAGGTTTAGCATAAACTGCGGGTTTAAAATCTCGCGATATTTTGCTGCTCATTTTGCGACCTATAGAATTGTGTGAAGCTGCACGCATTGCGGTAAAAAATACACGCAGCAATAATACCACAAGAGAAATCAACCGCACCACGGCACGGATTAATTTCGCACGAATATTTTGAGATCTATGAACAGGTAGAAAGATACAAAAATTGCGCGGCTAAAAATCGCAATGCGTGTAACGCCTAAAAGGCTTATTAAACTACACGGTATTCATGGCCCTAACAGTCAGGAAATTAGGGTTTCAAAATATCGACCTTATTGAAAGGCTTATTACACTACACGAAATTCTGGGTCCCAAACTCAACTTTAGGGTGGTGTAATAACTGTTAGGCAGTTAGGGTTTCCAAAATATCGACCTTATTGACTCGGAATGGTCGAGTGATCCAGTATTGAGGGCCCTGATTACCGAGTAGAGTAATAAGCCCTTGACTCGGTATGGTGGAGTGGCCTGGTATTTAGGGCCCTGAATACCGTGTAGTGTAATAAGGCTTTAACTTCAGTTTCAGTCACAATCAAAATAAATTTAATGTTTAGACGAATGAAAATATTACTATTATGCTAGGTACACACGCGACTATTTATATCGCCGGCAGCTCGCTGACGATTATTCGCTCACGTTCTCGCTCAGAGGCCTTAGTGCGAATTTTTACTTACGCTCAATCGCGTTAACGTAAACGTCAATTTGTATTGAAACTGGATAAGCGCCGTCTGGTGACGGTAAGGTGAACCCTCTTTTTTGTTTACATTTTGACATAAGAGATCGTTTACGTTATCACGAGTGAGTACGTTCAAAATCTCAGAATAAGCACACAGATTTAATAATAGCCATAACACACGTTAACGTGAATGAGCGCGAGTAAAAACTTACACTAAGCCCTAAACTCACTAAATTGGGATGCGGCCCAACAATACACGCATCCGAATTTGGTACGGAGCAAACCATATCCGATGTGCAAACAACCGGACTGAGGCGGTCTCAATTAATAATAATAATGTTCGGCGGACTACTCTACCCACGGCCAGATATGGCTCGGAAGCATACCAAATCCGTGGTCCGCTCGTACCAAATCCGAGCGTGTGTTACGGCTTTAAGTTAGCTGCCACTGGGGGTGTGAACGCAAAGCTGAGTGCAGATGACACTGGCGGCGCAATGGCTGCTGTCAAATCATTTTTGCTTTGTTCACATCACGTTTCTTAGGGTTCCGTACCCAAAGGGTAAAAACGGGACCCTGTTACTAAGACTTCACGATCCGTCTGTCTGTCTGTCTGTCCGTCTGTCACCAGGCTGTATCTCATGAACCGTGATAGCTAGACAGTTGAAATTTTTACAGATGATGTATTTCTATTGCCGCTATGACAACAAATACTAAAAACAGAATAAAATTAATATATAAGGGGGGCTCCCATACAACAAACGTGATTTTTTTGCCGTTTTGCTCGATATTAATAACGGCAACAGGTAGACGCTTGAAATATTCACAGAATATTTAGTTGTATATTCACTTCAAAAAATAATTAAATTAAAATAAAATAAATTAACGGCAAAAAAATCACGTTTGTTGTATGGGAGCCCATACAACAAACTTGATTTTTTTGCCGTTTTTTGCGATAATGGTACGGAACCCTTCGTGCGCGAGTCCGACTCGCACTTGGCCAGTTTTTTGGTATTTTTTTGTGTTTACCATTCTACCATCGCTATTGATAATATTTATTGTCCCTGGAAGCTTATGGAATTGAAAGATAAACTAAAGAAGTGAGGAGCAAGAATAACTGGATAGAAAACGGATCATAAAATGAGAGGCAGACTTTTATAAAATAAAATATTTTTCATCGGTGATTTGGCTATTTTCTTAGTTGTAACGAGTTATTTCTTACTTGACTCATGGTACGAAAATGTACAAAAAATGAGAGAACATTACTTTAATGTGTTGGTATTCTTAACGTTTTAGGTTAGAAGTTTAATTTTATTTTCGGCAATCAAAGCCCTCAAGCTTCTGAAGGCCAAGCTCCTGCTGTAGAATTTTATCAATTCTTGAATAGCTCCACTATTTCATCGAAGATTACCAAGCAACATCAGAGTTACTATGACAGGTACATAACATAACCAATACAACATAAAAGTAAAATTGTACGTATAGCCTTTGTGTGTATAGCCTTTTCCCAGTGTTTTTAGCGTTGTATCTTTGGGCAACAAATAAACACCGGGGTTGGTACATACTGGTACAGCACACAGAGGCATATTTCGAGAAAATTTAAATTTACTGAATGATAGGTTACAAAATGTATGGCTTTGACAGATTTCAATAGCGATAACGATGATGCGCCACCTATCGTAAAAAATGAAAAATGGCAGTTCTCATCCCTATTCATCGCTATCGATGTTAAAATCTAAGCGTGGACCGAAGATGTGATGATGTGATTTAAAAATCACCATCGGGTCACCAGCAACTATAGTTAGTGCTTGTGTACCCCGCATTACATCACCTTGTAGGAAAATTGGGAGCTGTTTGTCTGTCTGTCTGGCACACCTCTATCTATCAAATGTCAACGTCAACGTCTGGTTGACGTTGACAGCTGAGTTGTCCCTGTTTTTTTTTACATCTTGTGTTGCCGGAAAGCGACGAAGCGCCTCACCTCACCTCATAACACTTTTGATATTTGTAGGTGTCGGCGACTCTGCAATTAATTTTAATAATTAAATGTTGAAACTGTAAACTGGGGCCACGTATCAATTTTATTCCTCTAATAAAAATAACTCGGTTTCAAGTGTTCTGTTGCAAAACTGAAAAGGTTTTTCTTGCTAGCTGAAAATGGCAAAACTACCGTCTTTGGTTATTACAAGCCCTAATATTAAATATACCGATGACTACATTTATTCGGACTACGAATATGAAGAAACTCTGGTGGTTAGAAACGGCCCCGACGTGTCGGTAAGCATATTTTTATTGATATTGAAGTGATTGCGTTTCGCGGCATTTACTTTCAACGCGGTATTGATTTATGCTGCATGTTCCAGAAGGAACAGGTTGCTACTATATTTTTATAAAGAAACACCTGTAAAGAGAACTAGAAACACTGTATAAGCATGCATGTGTCGTTCCAATAGGAATCTTATTCATAATTTCTGTAGTTGGATTACTGACTTAACCAATTATCCTAGAGTGTGATAACATCTTGATACATGACATTAGTGGAGGTAATTTTAAACTTTTGATCTTATCATGATCTGATAATTCATAGGGAGTAGAAAACGTAAGCCAATTATGACTATGTAAATGGTCTTGAGTAAATATTATGTCTCACAATGTGGTGATTCAAAAATTCTACAAATCAAGAGACAAAGCTAAACACATAAGTCTAAATAATTCCTTTTTACCTTTTATTGCGATTTTTGAGGGACTGGCTGTTATTAAAATATTATTCAATGATCAGTAAAATGTCCTGGCTAACTTAGCATTTAAATACTGTTTCCGCTTTCTTCTACACCAGCTACTATACCTACTATTTTAAAACAAATTACGGTGTATACAATTAGTCCCATGCGAAGCTGGGTAGGTGACTAAAAAAAAATTGTTTTGGCCCAGGCTAAGTTTGGGCGGGCCACTAGTCAATAATAAAATCTTTCTGTAAAGTTTTGATATCATTTACACCTAAACTACTTGAAAAACTGCGCTTTGATCACATAAACTCCAATTATATAACCATTAATTGACTGCTACATAAACATTTGATTCTATGCACCATCTGTAACTGTGATAATTTATTCCTTTAATAAATATACACAAGTCATGTGCTTGATGTGATTTCTCATAGGCAAAAATGGAACTTCTATACAGACATTCATCCCCATTTAAAAACGAAACTTTATATTCTCCTACAGGGGTGTAGGATATACATTTTCTGAACTCCTTCCCTATTGTTCACCTAAATAACAGTGCTCTCCAATCTTCTTGTCCTCCTGAAGTTGACTACAATGGCTGTGCAGTAGTAAATCTCATACTTAAACAATATCGCACCAAGCCTTGCACATGGGAACTGGGTATGTGCATCATCAGCCTTATAATCTTCCCACTGCTGGTACACAGGCATACTCTCTGTGAGAGAGGTAATGGTCCTTAATCCACCACGCGGGCCCAGTGCGGGTTGGTGGATTTCACTTCTTCGAATTTTTGGTTCTAAGACATGCCGGTTTCCTCACAATGTTTTCCTATAATGATGAAATAATTCACACAAAGTTAAGAGCCTGCCTAGGATCGAGCTCACGACCTACGACACGTAAGTCAGGGCCGTTACCACTGCTCATATATCTTTTTATTAATAATAAATAGAAGATCTATAAAGATTATGCTTTCCCCAGGCGACACCCATCCGAAAATCGCTGGGCATCCGTACTGACCGTCGCGTGGGCAAGGTCGGCGTGATGCTGGTGGGTTGGGGCGGCAACAACGGTTCCACCTTCACAGCTGCTGTGCTGGCCAACAAGTACCAGCTATCGTGGAATACTAAGCATGGGAAGATGGATTCTAACTGGTAAGTGTATTCCCAGTTAAATTAATAGGGTGAACCCATCATTTCTTTTGTCTTGCTACCTGTCAGGTGATGGACTCGTCGTTGACAAGAGGAACAGTGTAAGTTTTGAGTGGGTAGGTGGAGACAAAGAAATCTGGCTTAGCAAGTAAAATAAAAATGTTTTTTTTTTTTTTAACGTTTGGTAATCCTTATGGTTGTCCTCCATCCCCTGACGGGCGTAGGGGTTTGTCTGACTTTAAGGTTACACCAGTTGACGGCATGAACTAATTTGTGCGCGGGGTTAAAATGCATTTTATATCAACCGACAACACGTGCAGAAGAGATAGATGCTGTGATGAGCAGTAGGAAGCTAGTTCGCGACACACTTTTGCAAATTTGTAGCGAAATAGATAATGATTTAGGACGAAACCGAGCGAGCGAAATTTTATAAACAGACCTTTGGCAGTCTAGATATCATGAAAAAACGCCTAAATCTATCTGTTCAAAATAAAATTATTTGCATTGTTGAACTACTTATCTATCCCTGTATGGTGGCCGTTTTTCAATATTCCGTCTTCTTATGGCATTTATTTGCGCTCAAAAATGCATTAAAATTAGTGTCGAAATGTGGAACTTTCGACGCTCATAACTTTCAAATATTTCCTTTTTTTACTTTTTTGCTTCCATACAGGGCTAGATAATGATGAGACAAATTGATATCACTTTTTATTTTGAACGTACATTGTCAAACAGTGGAATAATCCTTAGACTACGTTTGTATGGAAGAATTTTCGACTAGTTTACCCTTAATTGAGTAAAACTACACTAACTTTAGCTGGGGCATTGAAGTGCTTGCGCTTTTGGTAACACTACCCCGGCCAGGTATTGGCCTGCATGAATTCATTCGGACCCCGTCACCCATTGCGGCTGTATACCGAATATTCAAGGACTCTTTCGTCCTAATGGACAAACTCTTGCCTCTCGTTTAAAAATCAAAGGCCAATAACCTATGTCACACATACAACAATCTTTACCTACTGTACCTACTTAAATATCTTTAGCATTACAGCGCAGCAATGACTGTAACGGCATGCAGCGAATGTAAATTAGTACTTGTATTAAATAATATCTAGATCTCAGTATCTACATGATTCCAAAGTCCTTAAATTCCTAACAATTGAATCCTTATTGGCAATTGAAGTTAAATTATTCTGTTTACAACGGTTCGGTCTTACTTAACGTTATTAAAAGTAGGTGCTCGACGGTTCCACGGCGCGTAATTAAAAGGGACGAAGCCGCATAAGTTCTAATGTAATGGGATTTAGTACTTTCATTGGAAGGTTGGTTCTGTAGTTTTAATAGGCAATGGTTCTCCATAGTTCATATTACATCAACCTATGATGTTCCCATTGCCAACACAGATATTTTCTCTGTGAAAGCACACATAAGGCTTAGAACGCATTGCGATTTTTAGCCGCGCGGAATATATTCGTGCGAATTTTTGTCCGCTTACTAAATCATAATTAACACGCACTGCGGATAAAATTCCGCGCGATTTTTGTCTTTTTTACCTGTTCATAGAGCTCAAAATATTCGCGATAATTTATTAAACCACTCCGCGGTGCGGAAATACCGCGGATTCTGTGGAAATACACTGATTTCTTGCTGTTTTATTTCCGCGCAATTTTGTTACCGCAATGCGTGCAGCTTCATAAAACTACATAGGTCGCTGAACGGGCGGAAAAAAATCGTGCGAATGAAAACGGCAGTGCGTGCTAAGCTTAATAATTGTTTCTAATCATAAGAGACGACACTAACTCAGGTCTGAAAGCCCACTACATCTCTCCATCCAGACCAAATCTTCTAAATGATGAACAAAAATATACAGCTCTTCTGCAGGCATCTCCAAAGCTGGTTCTCTGTATTTGTCCGCATTTTTGAAGAGTTTCTGTACTCTACCTTTGTCGTATCCCCGACGGATTTATTTATGCAAATCATAGATTTTGTAGATAAAATTGCATAGAGTGATTAACGCTGCTGTACGGAGTTGCAATTGGCAAGATTATAAGTTTGAAACATACCTTACATCACCAGAAAGAGTCGCAATAATATTATATAAAACGAAAATGATCTTGTGTCTAATATATTCCATACCCAAATAAATTGATATAAAGGATAATCCAGCGGTATAAATAAAGTTAGTAACATTAACGTACCCTGTCCATTTAAACAAAAAAATTAAGATGAATATTATACCTACAACACCCCGAAAGTTACATTACGTAAGTCCTGAAAATTACCGTACGTTACCTGTTTAAAACGTCATGTATGATGTTTCGCATTTTGAACTTTGTTAAATTAGGAACTAACAAATATGAAGGCAAATTCTAAGATAATATTTACCTCTTGTCTTGGAAATGCGAGAAAACATTATTATAGTTGTTTACTTCGTAAATGTCGAGTTAAATTAGTTGCTTCGGTAGTTTGTAAACCATTTTCGTGTATAAACAGAAGATACAATACATCTCATTCATATTTGTTTACTGTAAGCTATTTTGCTGTTTTCTTTGTAAAAAGCTTGGAGAAGTACTACCACCATCTCTATTTCAGTGTTTGCTCTTTATCTTCTTTGTCCTTCGTGCCCTTGATCGATGTCTAATTCCTGCACGTTACATGAATTTAGAGAAATCAAAATAAAAATATTTTATTTTTATTTTACATAGGCCTACATGGGCACTTATAAAACGTCGACAAAAGGTGCACGGTTCGGGTTAGTCGTTTCCTATGGAGAAGAACCGGCAAGAAACTCCATGGTTACTCTTTTAAAATTTTGTGTTTACAATATTTCCATGTTACAGCATTAGTACTTGGATATGGGGGGACAACGTAGGACCGACAATAAGTCGTACGAAATTAAAAAAAAACAAACAAAAAAAAAATGTTAAACGAAATAAAAAGTTAACAAATGTTAACAATCATCTAGAAATCTAGAAAGCCTACAATGTTCACACATTTACAATCGGTAAAAGAATCTATACAAAGGTAAAAAACAAATAAAAAAAAATGAAAAAACACAACACTAACATGTGGCACAAATACTGTTATCAGTGCTGTAACTATACTTAGCAAAGGGCTACAAAGATGATTGAAAAATATTGTAAAAAGTCTAATTAAAAGAGAAAAAAAAATGAGATTGAGAATAGTTAGAGACATCCATATATTTGTGCCGTTTATGAGTTACCAGGGAAGCCGC
Organism: Orthosia incerta; assembly: GCA_948252205.1. Taxonomy (NCBI): domain Eukaryota; kingdom Metazoa; phylum Arthropoda; class Insecta; order Lepidoptera; family Noctuidae; genus Orthosia; species Orthosia incerta. Next base: position 23,160,697 of record OX411759.1, on the reverse strand, counting down.
ATGAGCAGAGGGAGCCAAAGCCAAAATTTTTATCTTCAACGTAGTCCTTGATTCTATAATATGCTTTTTTAATAAGGACACGTTTGATGTAGTTTTTGAACATTCCATCGGTCAGTTCTATAACTGCTACTGATGGCACGTAGTTACGAGTATAACTAACTTCTGGATCGAGTCACTATAGATTACCATCGATACGTTATGGACCAAGTGATTAATACTGATTAATACTGCATTATAATGCCCGGACAATTTGAAAAATGCCCAATATGAGTAGGCAATATTAAAAAACGGAGAGGACGGGAGCCGAGTTCGCTCGCTTTGCTCGCTCACTTCCAACTCCCGTCATCCTCTTCGAACCTAACACATTCGTGACGGAGTGCCCTAAGCTCCCTCCCGAGCCCGCTTCGCTCGCTCTTGGACTAATTCATTGCCATAATTATCAAATTGCCCAACCGTTACGTAGCAATATTCATAATGACAAGACAATGTGATAAATATAGAAGTTTAAATCAGTATTCATTACATTGCCCGATTTGTCTTGACTAGATTCATAATGCCTGGCCATTATACATAGTGCACTGATTAATCACTTGGTCCATGACAGATAAGAAGAATACTATCTTTCCTAAGGTCAGCAAATACCATGATAAAGCAGATTACAGGCTGCCTTTAGGCAGCGGTTATCACATTAAAAAGATCCTGATAAAATCTTATTTAACAATATGAAATTCATGATTACATGTTCATTGCTGCATGGCGATTTAAACAAATCATCATGACTGTTGTGGACTTTATTGGTTCTTGATGTAAATGAAACGCTTTCTGCCCAGGTTTCTTCAGATTTATTTTTGATGTTACTTCCTGTAGAGCTGGAGGCCTACTGTTCTTGTATCCGGCTCGAAGGACCGGACTGTTAGACTGGATTATATGCAACGTAAAAGCCTGAAATATTTATGCATATATGCATGTATACAATCAAGTTATTAATTAGGCTTCATCTTCTTCCCTTTAGCCCATTTTTTTTTGAGGTCGGCGCAGCATGTCTTCTTCCGTTCAATGTCTCTACTCTTCTAACAATACACGTGTTCGTTGCGGGATCCAGGAAAGTTGAATCGTTTGCCTGGGGCTTGTTAATCTACACTTTCTCGGCGCTTTTCGCAGCAGCAATGGTTGGGGGCAATAGTGTGGTGGGTTTGTCTCAAATACCATCCAAGAGTTCCTTTGGATTTCTACTACTATCCACTCACACAAATTAATAGCTTGTCCTACCAATTACTTCCTGATATAGAAGTGATATTGTCCATTGTATGTAACAGGTGGGGATCAATCACGCAAGCCTCTACCGTCCGCCTCGGCATCGACGAGACAGGCAACGATGTTCACGTGCCGATGTGTCATCTGTTACCTATGGTATACCCTGATGATTTAGGTAAGTTCTACCATTAGTTTTAATGTTTTCAGACCAAAATAATCAACCTGGTTTACTAGAGGCCAACTAAAATTTCTTTGAAAGACCTTATGCTTACCGCGGCTCTGGCACAAGCAACTGAAGGATCACGGGAGTCAGTAAATGTCTGACACTCCCTCCGTCGAGGTGAAAGGAAACTGCTGGATTCGGCCATTGCAAGACAAATCGTTGCCGCGTTGTGGCGATGTTTCGGTAGGCCTTTGTCCAGCTGTGAAAGTATTTCAGATAATATGATTAAGATGAAATAATTACATGCTGGCAGATGGTTGGCAGCCTAATTGTCTATCTAAAACAAGTAAAAGTTAAAAATACCCCCGACATATTATTATTACATACTTACCTTTATCTAGTAGTAGACACGCTTCGATCGACAATCTATTGAACACGTAATTATGACACAATATCTTGCGGGAGCAGCCCGATTCAAACAGTACAACGCCAGTAACTTTGAACAGCTGAACCGATTTTCATCAAACATAGCTAAGAACACCCTCGATAAAGTCACCTTTCAAACAAAAAAACGGTATCAAAATCGGTTCATCCGTTTAGGAGCTATGATGCCACAGAACTTATAACACCCCTCTTTGCCCATGTGGGTTAAAAATACAAAACAAGGTCTTTATACGACCTGTTACATCATGTAGGATCTGTTACATCGCTCTTTGCGCTCGCGTTTCTACCCCGCCAGGAACAGGAATAACACTACTCTCTCTTACCAAGAATTGACTTTCCTAACAAACCACTCCCGTTCTTAGTGATCGACGGCTGGGACATAAGTCCCCTGAACCTGGCGGATTCCATGGTCCGCGCCAAAGTCATCGACTTCGACCTGCAACAGAAGCTGAAGAAGGAGATGTCGACCATGAAGCCGCGACCAGCCATCTATGATCCTGACTTCATCGCTGCTAACCAGGTATGTGGTCTTAGCTTTAAGCTGTTTTTCCACCTGCCTTATGATGCCTAATGATGCCGCTATAATCGTGGCAAACTACTGGGCCCAAATTGTCTAAGGGTTAAATCACTATCGACTCAAAAAGAAGAAGAAGACCTGCCTTATTTGTAGTTATTTATTATCTTTTTTTTCTGTTAACGGGTGGAAGCCATTTATGATCTTCGGTTGACGGTCTTTTTTTCTGTTAACGGATGGAAGCCATTTATGATCTTTGGTTGACGGTCTTTTTTTTCTGTTAACGGGTGGAAGCCATATGGCATAGACTCTATGCAAAGCATACACTGCCTTTTCAACGTGGGGGAGCAGTCACTCGAAGTGCTTTTCGAAGTTCCACCGACCGGATAGCTGATGCCTGCGGTGTCACTTATTTTTTAGAGCTACATTTTTAGGATAAAAAGTATCTTATGTTTTCAACCAAAGAAATCGGCTATCTCTGTGTCTAATTTGTGATATACGATTTTGAAGTTATTTCTATGTGACGGAGTTACAAACATGTTCACGTTTAATAAGAGTACGGTTTTAGGTAAATTTTATGTAGGTCTTAAATTGGCGTAAGGAAATTTGCAACGCGCAATTCAAGCATGAATTTACTTTTCACTTTTCAGTGTAGATAACCGTTTTCCAAGTCCTAAAAAAAAAACCAGTAGAAAATGCAGAGTTCAAAATGTAGATTGTTCTGTTACCTAGGCAAACTGATAATATTATTTGCTTAATATTATAAAGCTGAAGAGTTTATTTGTTTGTTTGTTTGAACGCGCTAATCTCAAGAACTACTGGTTGGAATTGAAAAATTCTTTTTGTGTTGGATAGTCCATTTATTGAGGAAAGTTATTGGCTATAAAACATCACGCTATGACCAATAGGAGCGGTGCATGAATGAAAAATGTTGCAGAAACGGGAATAAATATTCCTTTTTGGGAGCTTCCGTTGCGTACGCTGCGTAAGCGGTTAAAGTAACACAACATTCATCTATGTAGGGTAGGTAGGTAGCCAATTGACGGGAGCCAAGCCGCGTGGGACAGCTAGTAAAATAATAGAGTAATAATGATTAAATAAAAAAATAAAAACCTTTTTCTTTCTTGATAGTTAAGCGTTAAGAGGAAATATGGGCTGAGAGTGCCGACTGAATTTCCTTAGTAATAAAAGTAATAACTCGATGTTTGGCTCTCGCCTATTTCCTCCTCCAATATTGGACCGAAGAAAGATATAATTATACTACATCCCTGTTTTCCTTTTTCATGAACCCTCAAAAAATGCTTAAAATTGCGCTGTCAACAGAGGCCTGGCGGGTGACCATAAGCTCTTAGAGCGGTATCAATTTGAGATCGAATAAGGGACAGATGTATCTGACGTGTATACATCTGTCACTTACTCGATCTCAAATTGATACCGCTCTAAGAGCTTATGGTCACCCCCCTGGTGTACAAATTTGACAACTATAAATGAAAAAAAAAACATGGAGGCATAGTATATATCTTTATTTTCCAGTTTATGGAATACTTGTTAAATTGGTCCAATATTGGAGGAGGAATTAGGCGAGAGCCAAACTTCAAATTATGTCTTTACTAAGGAAATTCAGTCGGAGCTCTCTGCCCATATTTCCTCTTAATTAAACTGCCTAGCGCTTACATATCAGCTTTGTCAAGACACTGACCTACGCAGCTGTACATGACATAATTTAAAGACAACATGTAGAATCGTACGATACGGTAATTCGGTTCCAATTTGAAACAATTCAGCTGTTAGAGTAATCTTAGGTCAACGATTCATCATGGTCACCTGACTAGCGCACGATCGCATGAATGAGTGCGCCTACGCATGTAGCTTCAGAATTAACTCTCAATTGCAGCTACTCAGCTGCGGTAAGAAGATATTGATAAGAATTAGAACGAAAGGAAGTGTCTGCAGTCCATCCTCTTGTTAATTCTCGTCGCGGATTTGATTCCCGCACGGTACTAATATTTGTATAGCCTACTATACTACTAGCACCCACAATACAGGAGTCATTAATAGTGTGGGGCAACTTAAAAAAAAAATACAGTATCTTTAACATGCCCTTGTGTAGTGGGATAATTTATCTTGGTCTCTTCCACTACCTAAAGGTGCACCCTCATCTTGGTTACACCGCAAAAATGTTGTCTGCCCATGCCAACCAAAATTCCTTCTACCAGTCTTTGAACGCCACTCGGTGACTTCCTAATCTCCACCTGTTACCGCGTCTTGTCATGCGTCCTGCCCGACTCCAGTTGAGTTCCATAACTCGTTTGATCGAATCGAAAATCATCGTAAGTATTAAAGAGATGCCTCGATTTTATGAATTATCTACATTCTAAGCAAATAAATCTATCTATCTATTAGAAGGTTTGGTCATGTTCAGAGGATAAATAAAAGGAGACTTACAAAAGGAATTTTGGGAACATGACAGACGTGAGGGGAAACACGGAGAGAGGACGAGTATGACGGGGTGTGTAACGTTTGAAATAATAACAAAAGTTTAATGATCACATGACCTAATTTCATTTAATATACTTTTTTTTTTATATAACGATCAAATTATATGATTATTTATTGATATAATTTAATTTTACCATAATTTTATATGGTATATATAATGAACATTTTCTATAATGCACATTTGAATTAATATGCAATTAGTATAATATTCAGTAACTATAATATTCAAAATCTATATGTAACGTTTAATATAATTTAGAAATACGTCGAATCGGGCACCCCGTCTTCACATAATCTTTTGTCTGCTATACCTAAAGCGTATATAAAAACAGGAGGCCCGAAAGAAGAGCAACCCTCGCCCACTGTAACCAAGCATGGGTGCCTATTCTTTGTTACGTAAGGACGAAGGGGTTGCACTGCCTGCAGCGCAGGAGACGATGCGAGGCAACTGTAGAGTTTTGAGGTTAGGTTAAATAATTTTTCTCAAGAACCGTGCGTTACTTAAGAAAATAAGTAATTATGAAAATTAGGTCAAATGAACGTTGTATAAAAAAGCATTATAGAAATTGCAAATTATATGAAATGAACACTAAATGTTACAAGAGTAAATAAATGTTATATGAAATTAACACATTAGATTACATGAAATTTGTTTTTATAGTTATTTTTTCATGTGCACGTTTTTCAAGTGATATTATACTATCTGTTATTATGTCATATATTACACACCCCTAGAATGTCATACAAGGATCTTATTGGCGACGTTCTTCAGAACTTTCTCAGAACCGGCGTATGTGTGAGACAAGATGTTTGAACGTATATCAAGCAAACTAAGTATGAAAGGATCGTAGCAGGAGGCTCTGTGTAGTTTCTGCCTACTATGGGAAAAAGGCGTGAGTGTATGTCTCGTACGTCTTTGGATCTCAACGTTTGGATCTCGGTCTCATAGCCAAGCATACAACACTTGCTGTTTAAGACGACGATAGTCACCAACGACCTTGAGGGAACAAAACGCGCACTAGTTTCACACCCGCGCGACCCAAAATTCAGTAGTTTTTTATACTTGCCGTATTATTCTATGACTTTAAAAAAAACCTCAGATCAAAATGTAGATAATTAAATTGTCTTTGAGATGGTGACAATTTCATTAAAATATGCCCTGCGGTTTTGGTGCGATTGTCGTTAAGTCCGTGTATAATACATAACTTTACAAATTAATCACACTATGTTATACGAACAAAACTCAATATTTTCTTGGATCAAATTATTAAGAAAATTGTCTAATATAACATATATTTATTCCAAAAAATTACCACTTGCCGTTTAGACGTGATTCTCATTTCAAAAACAGCTACTGAGGGTACCTGCGCCTTAATTTTTAGCTGAATCAAATTCGAACACATAACCACGGACATAACGTTTAAACTAGCTATTTTACAATCGAAACAGCTCCAGACAAAATGTCGTCGCGTTCCGTATTTTTAGGAATGTGTGATAGATCCATTGTTACTAAGTGAACTCTCGTAGTTCATTGACTAGCTCTAAAAACCGTTGTATGCATACTGCCGCGAATTTCTCGTGGTCATTTAAATATTAAATGCCGGCGATAAGGCAGGGCTGCCAAGATCTTTCGTTCAGTTTTTAAACTTTATTTTAACAGTAAAACTTTTTTTTATTATTATGGTTAAATAAATAATTGTTTCCTTAAATGAGATGTATTTCTTTTAAGTTGATAGAACGTATATATTTTTTAATAATGCATAGTTGCATACCTTGAACATTTATGGTGTCTTAAGCGTCATATTAATCTTAGGCCTGGAACTTGTGTTCAACATTTCATGGGACTGAGGGAACACAGATAAAATATCGCCTATTAGTACAAACTACAAAGCATGTAACCCGTACCAAACACCACATTTACGTATCCAAAAAGCATAAATACCTTCATTAGGGAATTTTTACACAAAAAAAATATTCGTAAAACTACTTAGAAGGAATTCTCAGCATAACTCGGCTTCAAATAATAAAGTTGCTTCCTCTTGACATTGACTCACGTAGCTATTTTTGTCATAAATATGCGCTTACGCAACCCTAAAGAATTCCGCAGCCGCAACTCAATTATTAATAATACTAGCTATTTATGTGCCTTTTTACCGTAGTACAAATTAACAATTACTACGAGTACAGCGAGCAAACCGTAGAGCCGTACGTCTGGTAACAAAACGAGTATGAGCTGGCCTCGAAATCTATTGTAAATACATCTTTAAAAAAAAAATACCCGGCTACTGGACCTGAGGCCTTTAAGTCAAGTTTTCTGTTTTTTGAGACAGTCACTTTAAACAAAATCTTTGGTAACAGAATGCGGAAGTTAAGGTGCTTCCTCACCTGGATTATTCGCCTGTAATGTAACGTTACAGAGTCGAGCATTACATTGATGAGGGAGGAGAACCAAACATTACAGTGCGCAATTTGATGATACAATGTGTAATACTAACATTAACATTCGAAACGGGATTTTTACCATGTTTACTGTTTGTTGCGAGTTTCCGATATTTCGGTGCTGTTGCAAGCACCATGATCACGGATAAACATAAACCCGCAACAAACAGTAAACATGGTAAATATCCCGTTTCGAATGTTAATGTTAGTGTTAGTGACCATGACAGTTTAAAACTTATACAATGTGTAATGTTTTGATACAACTTGTAAAGGTCCGTTTATATCTACAGACACTGAGCGTGCCAGACACGTGCCGTGGCAGACAAAATAATGTTATTTTATACAGTATCTATTAAACCATGGGTGACCGACCATTTCAACATACCGAGTTTCCTCCGTGCCTCGGAAAGCACGTTAAGCCGTTGGTCCCGGCTGTCATTTGAAGATCTTTGGCAGTCGTTACGGGTAGTCAGAAGCTTGAGATCTGACACCAGTTTTGCCAAGAGGTACCGTGTTACCCAGTTACTGGGTTGTGGAGGTCAGATAGGCAGTCGCTCCATGTAAAACACTGGTTCTTAGCTGAATCCGGTAAGACTGGAAGCCGACCCCAATATAGTTTGGAAAAGGCTAGGCAGATGATCTATTAACGTATTTATATCTATCGTTACACGGCCGCGCAGACACCAACAGACTCACTGTATAAAAGAATATTATTTTGTCTGCCACGGCACGTGTCTGGCACGCTCAGTGTCTGTAGATATAAACGGACCTTTATGCGTACCACTTGTAAGGCTACGGACACGTAGTCTTTTGTTACATTCCAGGCGAATGCTCGTCAAGTCAAGAAGGCAGTTCTGTAATGTAATGTTAAAAAATGAATTTGAAATATTACATTACAAGCGAATGCGTGAGGTAGCACCTTAATGTAACACATTTTGATGTGTTTTAGAGTAATTGGCAGCAAATTATATCGAGTAAACCTTCTTGGTATGCTTCGCTGAGGTACCTAGTCAATAATGTTAAAATTAAAATTCTCAGCTCCACTTAATAGAAATAGCGCCTGTTTCATCGATTCCACATATTGTCCAGTTGCATAGACACTTGAGATGGGGAACAAATTTGCGAATAATTAAAATAGCCGCTGCTTCTCTCTAGAAGATCAAAGAGAGAGATTAAAGATAGTGTTACCATATAAAATTAAACTCAAATATAAACCCGATTATGATAAGTTATTTCAATATTGTAAGTCTTAAATGTATTTGATATAGTGAAATTAGCTGTTGCCTCTGATTACTGTGAACACAATATGAGTAAGTTACAGAAAATAAGTAGACTTATTTTTGTTCGTAACCTGTCGAAAGTAAATAATGAATAATTTATGGTAAAAGGGTATGGACGTATGCTCTTCCAAACATTCTGAATAAATGACCTAAGGAAATGTAAATTAAAATGAAAAACGAAAAACCTCGACACATAAAAAACATCTTGGAAATCTACTTTACCGTTGAAAGGTCCACTACCAGACAAGCAGTGAGCGAGTAACTTTAAACCTGAATCGATAGCGCACATAATCTTGCCTCAAAAAGATTGAGCGTTAGTTTTTATGTATGAATTTTATGAATGCTTGTGGGAAATAAATAGTTTGAAAGAAGAACCCGCCAAAAAAGCAAAACGTAACTGCGCAAAAGCTCTAAATGTTACCACAGCTAAATATCATTACGTTTACGGACGCCTGAAAGATCGCGGAGCCCTGAAAGATCGCAGCAACCGGTAACTAGCAGAAATAGTCCACACTTACGTAACGTGACGTCTCGATATGCGTCATGTGTGCGTGAAGCGTGATGACGTCATGCGTCAGTGTGTATTATTATTACTATAGGGTGATTATGGTGTGACTGTATTGTTTGACTGAATGTTCTGTGCAAAGATTACATGAATGATAACATACCGAATGATTTTCTGTACGCGGTAGTAGGAAAGTACACCATACCTATTACTGACGTCAAACAGTTTGCTGTGTTAGGGCCGATTTCACCAATAGTTGAGACCGCTGAGAAACTACCAATCAGAACGCTGTATTTGCATAAACTGAGTTTTGAACTAATCGCAATTAGTTTTATTGGTGAAATCGGGCCTTACACATATTTCTATTTGATCCTCGAAATCGCAACGCTTCGCAGCGATACTTCGGCCTGCTATTGCAGGGTTTAATTGGCGGCTAGCTGTAGCCATTTATCACGAGATTGGACACGGCTATCTAAAAATATTCCCGACGTTCAAGTTTGACAAAATTCCCTTGATCTTAAACTATCGCGCTATAAAACGGTCCGTCAAGGTTAAGGGGCTCCATACATTTGAACCTGGATCGTGCGCGCGCGATCGATGTATTTTGTTTTGTTACTCGTGCTGCGTTTCGTGCGAAGGGACGGTTTAAAACAAAAGTAAATTGACGCCGATGTAAAGCCTCGTTGCACAGGTTGCACTGAACTGTGCTTGGTTTTTGTGAAACTAATTTTAAAATATTTCAGCTATACGAAGGGAGGGTTATATTTTGTACTGAAACGGTACTTGCATTTCGTTTGTTGAATTTGGGGGAAATTTGGTTCATAGTAAGTTAATGGTGATCCGGATTAGTGAATTGAATGAGTGCCGTGATTGATGCATTACATACCGATACGTGCAGGAGAAGGAGAAGCACGTTACTGTGTCAGTCCAGGCATTAATTTGCACGTCTTGACTGTCGTTAGGGGTAGTCATATGCATGCAAGAACAATGGCAGAAGACCATACATTGTTTTAGCTGAGATTAAATTCCTACGTATTTGATTGAAAAATAACTGGTTTAAGTCCGCGTCATTTTCTGAATTAGTTTGTGCAAGAATTTTTGTTTGAGAAGTCCGAGAATAACAGACTTGAACTTTTGTAGGTTATATCTGTAAGATCACTTTTAATATGTGTTTAATAGTATTAACAGTAGTATTTCCCTTACTTATTTATTTCTGTATCAAATGTCTGGTAAAATTATTGTAAACAGGCCCAGTTATTTTTAGGCTTGGATACTAGTATTTTTGCCAATCATTGATTGATAGTAATTCATTTAGTTCTACTAGGAATGCCTACACTTAGAAATAAACTGTATAGTTCATTTATTTACTGTTTAATTATAATAACAAATACAATAATCATATACTTACTACAGTTAATACTTGTCACTTGCCAGAGAAGTATAAATTGGCAATACTAAGCTAATGAAAGTTAACGAAAAAACTACTTAAATTTAAAAATAAAAAATATCCGGTGTTTACTAGTTAATGTGATACTTTGAAAAAACGTAGACAATTAATGTAATTTCTTTCGTGTTTAACTCAAAGTCAAATATATTTATTATTTTATATTTTGCCGCTTATTGGCCTAGTTGAAAGGCCAATAAGCGGCACTTTTGAACGTCAAACAAAAATTAAAATTAAAATTTACAAGTAATAAAAGTTGATTCTACTAACTATTCTACTACAAACTCACTTTAGACGCTCAAATTTAAGTCAACTAAGATTTCGCCATTGTTCTTTGATACGAGACTTGCCAAGGGGTATCGGGGTATCGTGATACCCAGTTACTGGGTTGTGGAGGTCAGATAGGCAGTCACTCCATCTAAAATACTGGTATCCAGCGGCATCTAGTTTGACTGGAAGCAGACACTAATATACCTAGCTGTTTAGAATAGTCTAGGCTAACTCTTCAGTTCTTTATTATCTCGGTTCTTGCTAAAAACTCATCACAAATTATTTAAATTCAACTCTTCAGTTCTTTATTATCTCGGTTCATGCTAAATACTCATAACACTTTATTTAAATTCAACTCTTCAGTTCTTTATTATGTCGGTTCATGCTAAAATCTCATCACACTTTATTTAAATTAAATTCTTCAGTTTTTTTTATATCTCGGTTCATGCTAAATACTCATATCACTTTAAATTCAACTCTTCAGTTCTTTATCTCGGTGCTTGCTAAATACTCATAACACTTTATTTAAATTCAACTCTTCAGTTCTTTATTATGTCGGTTCATGCTAAAATCTCATCACACTTTATTTAAATTAAATTCTTCAGTTTTTTTTATATCTCGGTTCATGCTAAATACTCATAACACTTTAAATTCAACTCTTCAGTTCTTTATCTCGGTGCTTGCTAAAAACTCATCATACTTTATTTAAATTAAAATCTTCAGTTCTTTATTATCTCTGTTCTTGCTATTGACTCATCACACATTATTTAAATTCAATTCTTCTTCTTTCTCTTTGCCTCATCCCATTATTTGGGGTCGGCTCTCCTCGTTCTGATGCGCCAGGATGGTCTGTCCTGGGTTGTCTGTTCTGTAAGTACGGCTCGTTCCAAGTCGCGGGTTACTGTAGACCACCATGTGGCTTGAGGTCTTCCTCTTTTCTTCCTTGTGTTCGGTAGTGCCAGGGCTTGCCAAACCACGTAATTTTCAGGACGTCTCATCACGTGGCCATACCAACGAAGCCTACTTTCAGTTAGTTTGTCTGTGATGGCCGCAACTTTGTAGCTGCCTCTGATGTGTTCATTGCGCACTTTATCAAGTCTAGTTACACCCGCTGCCCATCTCAGCATTTTCATCTCAGCCACATGCAGCCTCTGTTCATGCACCTTTTTTATGGCCCAGCATTCGGCACCGTACATCATTGCGGGTCTTACAGCTGTTTTGTAGATTTTGCCCTTAACTTTGATCGGCATTCTTGTGTCGCAGAGGACGCCCGAGAGGGCTCTCCATCTTTGCCAGGCAACGTTAACTCTGTGGGTAACGTTATTTAAATTCAATTCTTCTGTTTTTATATTATCTCGGTTCTCGCTACTTCCAAAGGTATAATTTCGCTCTACGCTAGACCTTGGCAGTAATTACGGCTCTGTATACACTGAGAATTATCGGGCTAATAGGTATAAATGCACTCACGTTAGCTATTGTCATGGTCACTTGTACTGTCAGTAGGGCACAAACTGATTCGACCGTATTTCTAAAATAACTCTCTATCGCACAAAACCTATGGAAAGTTCTACTTTTAAAACATGCATTCGCGCCCTATTCGGTAGGGTGTTTACGTTATTTTTAAGTTATCTTAAAATAGGGCTTTTATCAACTTCTATAGTACGAGTAAAAAAAATATACATGAAACAATTTTTTTTTTATCTTTAACCTAGCCGTTACAAAGGAGTATGCTTTAGAAAGTTACCGTTTTACAGCACTAAAGTGGATGTAGGCCCTTAAGGCGCTGATTCCCTTGAGTAGCTGATTTTAAAATGAGAATCACGTCTAAATGGCTATTCGTAATTTTTTGAAAAAAATATATGTTATATTAGACTATTTTCTTAATAATTTGATGTGAGCAAATTTTGAGTTTTCTTCGTATAACATAGTGTAATTAATTTGTAAAGTTATGTCTAAAACGGACAAAAACACGACAATCACACCAAAACCGCTAGGCGTATTTTAATGAAATTGACACCATCTCAAAGACAATTTAATTATCTACATTTTGATCTGAGCTTTTTTTTTTAAAGTCATAGAATAATAAGGAAAGTACAAAAACTACTAAATTTCGGGTCGCGCGGGTGTGAAACGAGTGCGCGTTTTGTTCCCTCAAGGTCGTTGGCGTTAGTCGTCGTCTTAAGTGGACAATCTGCCGCCATCGACTCTGGTCCATAATAGCTATCAGCACCTGCCGAAATTTGCTTGAGGACGTAACTTCTTTCACTTCGTCAGACCACCTTGTTGGTAACCGACCTCGTGCTCTCTTTCCTTTGGTATTGTCACAGATAATATAATAATACAGTTGTATTGTCAACAATGGCCGGCTATCTCCCCTTTGCAACACGAACCACAAAAATAGTTATATTATGCAATTCTAGTTTCTTATATCGCGGTTTGGAGTTATCTAAACTGGTTTACAAACTAGTTCATTTTTTGTTAAAATAGTCTTCTTTAGTTACTCAATGTCAAACCATTAAATAAATTTCCATCTACTTGCAGACTTTTAAATTAACAAGGAGTCGGTTAGTGAGAAAGAAGTAAGAATCTCTTGTCTTGGATGACAAATTCCCAAAAAATGTCGTCAGTAAATCCGTGTAAAACAGTGGTGGTGGGTTTACTAAAACCGGCCAAGTGCGAGTCGGACTCGCGCACGAAGGGTTCCGTACCATTAACGCAAAAAACGGAAAAAAACACGTTTGTTGTATGGGATCCCCACTTAAATATTTATCTTATTAGGTTTTTAGTATTTGTTGTTATAGCGGCAACAGAAATACATAATCTGTGAAAAAATCAGCTGTCTAGCTATCACGGTTCATGAGATACAGCCTGGTGACAGACGGACAGACAGACAGACGGATCGCGGAGTCTTAGTAATAGGGTCCCGTTTTTACACTTTGGGTACGGAACCCTAAAAACCAGAGCCAGCTGATTGGTTGGAGAGCAAGCTTTAAAATGGCTAGGTTGAAAATAATTGAATTTGTACGACAATTCATTCATATAGTGCCTCATCTCAATAGTACCACATGAAAACATCTGACGAGGGTTGAGAAAGGTACATTTACTTTGGGAGTCCATTTAGCAGACAGGTTCAAAATGAAAAGCATTTAGTTGATAGGATTTGTCGCGCGAATGACAGGGTACAGGGAAGACGGGTAGTCTGGGGTGAGGGCCCTTGACACCATTCGCCATGTTGTTATTGATGCGTCGGGAATTGGTCAAGAGGGGTATATTCGCGAGTAATGCGTTAACGAAGTTTAATGCATTTATTGAGATAATTATTTAAATAGTTAAGTGATTCAAATTGATCAGCTTCTAGTCATAAGAATATTAAAGTTTCTTTCGATCTCAATCGAATGGCCATCTTCTTTGATAACATTTTTTTTGCAAGATATAGAAATAATCGTTACGGGACGAAATTATGGTGGCTACAAAAAACGAAACAGTTTTATATACGCCTAAGTGTACCTTTTTTTTTGTATATAGTGTAAGTAGTTAGTTTAATTTTAATTTTGTAAAGTTTACTTTTGTTTAGTGTTTAAGTATGTTTAGTAATAGTTTAAGATTTTTTTCTTTGAACTAAAATTGCAGTAATCGGGCAAGATTTTCTCCGAAATCGAGCACTGGTTTCTTTGGGCTTCAATTAAATTTTTAATGGTTTTTTTATCGCTGTTGTTCAAATCTTGACAGTGGATTTAGTAGCATCAACACAACACTTCTTCTTTTCGTGTGAGGATGTGGCCACCTGGTGTCAGAGTTAATTAAGCCGCCACAGGCCTCTGAGTTGGCTATTTACATATACGGGCTTACATTAACTATAATATAAGGCCAGGTTGCCTCACGATGTTTTCCTTCACCGTTGCCTGTGATGTCCAAGATAAACTTATCTCTAGATATATCTAGATAAACTCAGTTTTCGGAATATCTTTTATATTGGTCCAATATTGGAGGAGGAAAGAGACGAGAGCCAAACCTCGAATTATGACTTTTTACTAAGGAAATTCAGTCGGCGCTCTCTGCCCATATTTCCTCTTAAAGGTAGTGACCCCCTTGATTATTTTCTCTGTCTACCACAGATAACCTTTACTTCAAATTCTCTGCAAAGATATTGGTCAATACCAAGAGACCACTGAAACACGAAAATAGAAACATCATATCGATTTTGCGTAGCACTTCCCTCGATTGGACATATCTATGCTATGTATAGGTCGAGTCGTTTGCTCCATGACCTTTAGTAGTGCAAGTATCGATTTGAACTCATCCCAGGGGTGCACTTACCTTTCGTCTGGCGCCCATCTGCCTGGGGAGGTCATGGCGTGCAATGTGTTCGGTGTGCCGGTGATACCGAGGGTACCCTCCGGTCCGGTTCCGGTGACGGACAGCCGCGGCGAGTTCGCGGTGAGTGCTAACGCGTGCCCGTGTTTCTGCCATAAGCGGCACAGGAGGACACCGTGGAGTTTTAGTGGGTTAGAGTCCCAAATAACTGCGCTATCTCCCCGTGGTGGCGCAGTATAAATGAGCAATTGTCCAAGTTACAAAAAAAAAAAAACAAAAGAAATGTGTGCATTTACTTGTCTGATTCTTACATACATACACAAACTCACGCCTTTATCAGGAGTATGTGAGATTCGTAGCAAGTGATGTTCTGTAGTTTCTGCCTACTCTCCCCTCCATATGTGGTAATTGAAATGGTCAATCTGCTAAAGTAATCTTTACTAATAGGTATGTAAAATACCTATGTATTGCTAATGTAGAAGTTGTTTTCTGTACCAATTTGTGTAAGGAGTTGTTACCAATTCTTATTCTACATTATCAATTCTTATTCTGCTTAATTCTATCTTTGGAAGATAGAATTTGTCTACCTTGACAAGATAAGTAGAGACAGGTTTCCCTAAACTATATCGACAGATTATTCCTATTGGTAACTGAAAAGGAAGAGTTGCATGATGGTTTTTGCCACTGAAATTCAATCAGTTAATTTTGTATGTGAAATATTTTCATTAGTATTACGTTTATGCTATATGTTTCCTTAGATAATTAGTTTAAGGGTACACTAGTCGATGGCACTAACTATTTTGTGCGCGGGGTTAAAATGCATTTTATATGAACATACAACACGTGTGAAAGAGATAAATGCTGTGATGAGCAGTTGGAAGCTAGTTCGCGTACGAATACACACTTTTGCAAATTTGTAGCGAAATGATTTAGGACGAAACCGAGCGCGCGAATTTTTAAAACAGACCTTTGACAGTCTAGATATCATGAAAAAACGACTAAATCTATCTGTTCAAAATAAAATTATTTGCATTGTTGAACTACTAATCTATCCCTGTATGGAGGCCGTTTTGCAATTTTCCGTCTTCTTATGGTATTTATTTGCGCCCAAAAATGCGTTAAAATTAGTGTTGAAATGTGGAAATTTCGACGCTCATAACTTTCAAATATATTCTTTTTTTACTTTTTTGCTTCCATACAGGGCTAGATAATTATGAGACAAATTGATATCACTTTTTATTTTCGTCATCGTCAAACAGTGGAATAATCCCTAGACTACGTTTGTATGGCAGAATTTTCGACTAGTGTAACCTTAACTGAACAAACATCTGTTAAAAAGACGATGCTATTTTTCTAATGTATTTTCGGCCTACCTGTGTTTTGTAATGTATTCATAAATTGACATTTCCATCAGCTGAGCATACTGTTTAAACTAGTATTTTGCACTTTGTCTGTGTTAATTTGTCTGAGTTAGTGTGGACCATCGCAACCCATCATTTTGTGCGTGGACGGCCCGATGCCTTGATTCTGTGTCAGGGCTCCACATAGTAATTTTATCCCACACCTCATTGGTCATGTAACTAACGTCAGGCCTATGTTTTGTTATATATTTATGACTTTGAAGTACCTAATGTATCGATTTATATTGGTGACTCACTGATAATGTTTACAAGTGACGTACTTATGCTAGGACTAATATTATGAATTGATAAAAAACAAACCATACATCATTTTTATATTAACTTTCATGTATGAGTGTAAGCTAAAGTTGTGTCATTGATGAATCATTTAGAAAATTATATCTTTATGTATCTAATGATAATTTAATATTCGTGTATCTTAAAGCCACTAAGATACGACTGAAAGGAGAATTTGGATTTAATAACGTTTCAAACCCTACATTGAATACACCAAAATTGGACCGGTTTTCAGGCTGAAACAGAGTTTGGTATATCACCGTTCACTGCTGGACATATGCTGCTTTCAAGCTGCACCACAACATCCTGTGCTCCGCCTTCTTTATGCAGTATTGTCACCTCTCAACATAAAAACATTGGTCCACCTAGCTGTCGCCACTCTAAGACTTGTCTGCTCTACCGGTAATCGGTCTTTCGAAAAACATGCTCTGTCCTATGCCACTACACCTTGCTATAACACTATAAACTGGGAGTATTTAAGCCAAGAGTGAATAGGTTACTTCTAGGCAAGCGTACTCCATCGTCGACCACATCATCGCTTACAGTCAACAATCAGGTGTGATGGTGGCTATCGATAATATTTAAAACTAGCTGTGCCCGCGGCTTCGCTCCCGTCAACTGCCTACCCTACCCTACTTACCTTCCTACCTACCCTACTTGCCTTCCTGCCTACCCTTCTTTCCTACCAACTTTTTTTCTAGAGACAACCTTTCGCGGCGAATCTTAACACAACTTAACACCATTCAGAAAATAACTTCAAATGCACAACGCCATCTATCGAATATGAAGTTCAACTGTCCGAGTATCTAAATTTCGCGTGTTGTGATAATTTTATTTCATGTACACTTTAAATTCATCAAATTTTTGACAGGGTGAACCGCTTGCGATGAAACAAAAACTAAGTAATTCTTCAAGATACGCACAATTTTTATTTATAAAAGTTATCTACATTGGTTTCGTACATTTTACGTGATGCGTGCACAAATAAATAGGCAAACCGACAAACAGACAAAACTGCCAAAAATGCTGGAAATGGGTTCTGTTGGTTATCCTTTAACACACTAGCTAGTTTTTTTGGAAATATTTTCGATGTACAAAATGACTTTTCTACAGATTTATTATAAATATATAGAAGATATAGATAGAAGGAGAAGATATATACGTTTTTCGGTGGCTCCGGTTCTTTTAATAATACTCTGTATATGTATGGGCTGTTGAATAAACTGCTAAGTTTATTGGCCTATAATAGAGCAATTTTTCTCTCTGGCAATAGTCCAGAAAGAAACTAAGATTATGAAAATTATGCATGTTGCTATTATGATTTATCTAAGTAGTAAATTTTTCTAAATAGCTACACACTTATCTCGTCTTTGAAATACAATAATCAGACTTTAAAACTTGACATAAATTGTTATTTAAGTGTGTAAACTAAATGCTATTTGTCCAATGAGATGTGTAATTATAATATTTTGTTAAGCTAACGTTTATTGCCAGTTAACTATAATCTCAGCATAATTTAGTGGTGTTAACTCTTTATGTTTTTAAGAATCTAGATTAGTATTTAAATGTCTACAAAACGTTTGTAAACAATATTATAATGTCATTTGACGCTTCCTTATGACCGGCTATGTTCTGGGCTGATTGCCAAGATTCACTTTTTAAGAGATTATATTTACGTTTTCACTTAGTCCAAATATTTTCATAGACAATGCACCAGACAGTCTATGACAATATTATTTGTTGAGTTTTGAACATATCAAAATAATATTGCCAGGGTCTAATATAATACACTTAAACCTGCACGTGGCACTATACAACAATCCTAGTCAATTGTTTGCGAAGACCTGCTTCTGTTTTCAAAATTACTTATTTTTCCGTGGATTATTGACACGATATGAACTTAGAGCTTACACAAGCCTAGTCATAGCAATAGCTAGCTTATTCATTATTTATAAACAAAATAGACCGTTCATAAACTAATTACCTATGTTATATTGCTAATTATATATGTGTCAAGCTTGAGACACGTGTAGCTACCATTGTGTAGAAACTTTTTTTTTTCAAAACACGTGCCCGCCTGTTGATCATAAGCGGACAGTATGTTTACAAAGACTCGATTCGATTGTCTATGAATGGCCTACAGTGGAATAATAAAATGTTCCATTGCCTCCGACGCGACGGCCTGTTTATAAAACAGTGTCAGTTCGCGGGTTCTGATTCTTCCATATTTGAAAAATAAGCCGCGTATTTATCGTGTTCTAATTTCTTAATTATTTTTTTAATAGGTACTTGGAGATAGGGAAGGACAGCAAAATAATAGTTTTTTCTTTCTATCTGAATATTTGACAATTTAAACTTGAGTAGCTCTTTTTATTTAAGCTAACTTTTTGGATTCAATCAACAAACCAACAATGCTATGTTTTGCGAACTGCCCACATCTGGGGGCACGGCAGTGCCCCCGCCAAGTTAGAACAAAAACATCAAAACTAACTCGAACATTGTATTTTATTTCTGCACACTTCCATCATCATCCACATTTGGTCGCATCTACGGGGGGAAAACACTATAGGAAGACAATTAAACACGAAACAAACATTGAATAAATTATATCAAGTACAATAAATAACATACATAATTACCTACACCAACAATGAAGATTGGCCTAGATCGGGTCGGCGACCTTTTGAGTCGGTAGAGTCAAAAATTACAATTTACAACATTTCAAAGTTTATAAAGAGCCACAAAAAAAAATCTTGCATACAATAAATAGTACTTGCCTAAATAAAGATTTATGATAAAAAAAAACTATTCATTTATAAGAAAAGTATCTATTTATTCATATATAAGTAGTGTTTTTCACAACAAATTAGATAATACGAGTATATATATGGTATTAATAGATAATCACTTAGTATTTAAGTACAAGTAACATTAAAACAATTTAACATTTACTGACTGGTAGAGAATGCCTTGCTGCATTAAGTCCGCCATTGTACATGAAGTTTAAATAAATATGTAAATAGATTTACTTACAACACTAACTTGTACTTCAATAACAAACAATTGAGCAAACAAATTCAATGGTTGCGATAGCTTTGCATGGTTATTCAAGTAGAAAATTTAAACTTTACTAAACAATGTAACTTGTACTTAAAAATAAAGAAAAACAATAACTTACATTTGAGCAAACAAATTCAACGGGAGCGTTGGCTTTGCATGGTTTTAGAAAGTTTGGATACATTTGGCTCATAACTTGTTGTTTTAAGTTTCAAACACGACTAAATTTTCATTTGTTAGTTGCCTTCTTACTTTACTTTTAATTATATTCATGCAAGAGAACGCTTGCTCGCACGAATATGTCGATCCGAAGATAGTCAGCACTCCAAATGCCAACTTATTCACTTCACTATAATATTATAAGTGCCTCAACTCGCGGCATTTCTTGCTCCAACTCTTCCAACTTGCTTTTCAACTCTGTAAATTTTCCACTCCATAAAGCTTTACTTTTTAAATCGATCAATTGCATTTCGTGAGATCCAGTATCAATTCCAAATGGAGTGGCGTATGGAACTAAAGAGGCGAAGCTTCACATCCAAAGAGCCGCATGTGGCTCGCGAGCTGCAGGTTGCCGACCCCTGCCCTAGATATAGGCCAGTAATTGGCACATCCACTGTAAGGGATTGCCAAAATGCCCGTGTTACTATTGAGCCAGAGATTATTGTGATAGAACTCTTCGAACATACCATCGAATCGATCACTAGCCATGAGGAGATAGTATATTATATATAACGATAATTTGATAGCCGGTGCGTGTAATAAATAGTTTTTGTTTATAAGAGGATGCAATGTATTAAGTAGAGGTTTTTTTTTGGCGGTCGTTAATATAATGTGATGATTCTCAAATGGATTTTCCGTGCATCTTGGACTAGCCGAGGTATCTTGCTCGCCGGTTATTATTTAAAAATCAGAATGAGCTTTTACGATGCGAGTGTAGTTTTTGAGCCGGAAATCAGGGCCTATTTCTAACGCCAGGCAATTCTACCATCCGACCACCTTTTTTATTACATTTAGAAATCCTCAAGGATGTCCAACACCCTGGGGTGGCGAAGAGGTCTGTCAGACTCTAACTGACTAAAATCACACGGTGTTCTGCAGCTACCTTTGACCGAGATGCTGGAGTGCTTTCGCATTTCGTCACGCACGCCCGGCCAGGTATTGGCCCGCATGAATTCATGCGGACCCCGTCACCCTCTGCGGCCGTAAATTTCTCTAGAGAAGCGCACAAGGAACACTGCGCGCCACCATCTCGGAACTTTCACTGTTGAGGCAACAGACTCCCCAAGTCGGTTACCTACAGGCCACATTCTACGGGAGTTGGAGATAGTTTACGTATAGGGAGGGAGGTTGTATTGTCCCGCTTCCTTTTCGCCGCCTCTTTCGCGACCATAACTTCCTCGCAGAAGGTAGTATCGACACCCGACGTGCTCTCGCTTCGAACGGATTATACGTCAAAGGTAGTGCCCGAAGCACCCATGTCCGGATAGTACCTGTGTCAGCCGGAAAGTAACGGCACTATGCCGTCTCTCCAGTCACTACCTCATAATGAGTCTTACCGCCGCTATTGTGGCGTGCCCTGCGCTAGGTTGCGCAAGTCGCTTCTACCCGTTGCTCTTTGCAGTCTTTGCTAAATTGTAACGTTGCGGGCCTACAGGTTGTCCGCCCATACAAAAGCTCCATAGAGTGCCATGGACCGTACCATCCCCACATATAGCTTCCGGTAGGAGTATTAGCTCCCCCTGGATTGGGCAGCAGCCGCGAGAGTGCGTTCGCGGTGCCCATTAACCGGTACCATTTCCATGGTACAACTGTGAAAAGGGGATAGATGTATATATGTTAACTTGAATCGCAGCGTTCATGAATGTTACGCGAAAAATTTCAATAGATTCCTTATCAATGTACCTACTACGTACGAGGAAAATGATTGGCTATTCACAATATTACATCTAGAGTACAGTTATCGCGACAGGAAATTGTTGTACCATGAATTATGTATGCCGACGATGCGCTGTCCTTGATTCTGAACTTTAGATAGTTCTGTAGTAAAATCAACTAGCTTTCGCCCGAAAAGTGTTTAATTATCCCAAGGGAACATTATAAAAAGAAAAGCCCATGTGCTATTTCAGACTATAATCTATCTCTGTGCAAAATTTTATCCGGAACCGTCCAGCCGTTCTTGTGTGATTGAGTGACAAACATAAATCCATCCATGCATCCAAACTTTCACATTTTTATAATATTAGTCAGATAATAAAAAGGTGAATTGCTCATCCTTTCGGCAATACGGTCGTACCTGCTGTACCTAGTCTTATGATCAGGTAGACGCTCACATATCATCATGCAGGACCCGTAATTGTTTTGTTATAATACTCCTGGGACATTGAATCTATATATCAGTGAAACAAATTTCGAAATCAAAGCCAGTACCTTCAGAGGTTATCCATTACAAACTTGACAAACAAAAAATTTTACTCTTTATAACGTTAGTTAAGATTAACCAGCTGTTTAACAAGGGGGAATGTGAGAACAGACGGACTGACAGACTACGGACTTCGTGCTTAGGTAGCCCAGCAGGCTTATTACGTATCTTTTGCAAGAGCAAAACGATAGCGATTTTTGCGCAATAATTGCTCTTCCATACATAAGTTTTACAGTTGTTGGCAGTTTCTTATTTAAATAAGTGCATTTGACGAACAGCGAGCGATTAGCAAACGATTGTGTAGGACCTACCATACCTACACTGCAGGTAATTCCGACTTTTATGACATAAAGCGTTTGATCGCTATCGTTTTGCTCTTGCAAAAGATACGTAATAAGGGTCCCCGCACACGGGGCCACCGGCCACAACCACAAAACGCCACCACCGGCATATTTCCTGTAGTTTTCATACATTTTGTATGGACTCGCCGCACACGGTTGACGCCGGTGGCCGCCACACGCTACACGCATCTAGCTTCTCGTGGCGGCGTTTGTGGCCCGTGTGCGGCGACACTAAGCCTGCAGGTGTTGTCTCAACCACTTTGTTGTTTTGGCACTTTGGCAGAAGGTATAATAAATGAGATATATGATCGATAATTTTTGTTCACAGGCGGACCGTGCTACCAACCTGATCCGCGGCACTAGGTACGAGCAGTATCTGCAAGTACGTGCTGACATCAAGGACTTCCGCGACAAGAACAAGCTGGACAAAGTCATCATACTGTGGACTGCTAACACTGAGAGGTATGACATACTTAACGTTGATCTCAACATCATTGTCGTCATCGTCATCATCTTCCTGCCCTTGTGCAATGTTACTTGGGGTCGGCGCAACACTTTTTTCGTCTATTCCGTCCTGTCAACTGTCACGATATCACCGACTCCTTTGTAGGGTTCCGTAGTCAACAAGCAACCCTTATAGTTTCGCCATGTCCGTTTGTCCGTCCGTCGGCCCATCCGTCCGCAGCTTAGCTCTTACGGGTCTGTGAAAACCATTTTTCGATTGAGGTATCAGTTTGCGTAAAATTAATCTTTAAATTGCTAATTTTTGTTAGTCAAGTCTCCCCTCCCCCTGTCGGCTAAATAGTTGCTTTTGGATATGTGAAAAAAATCACGGCGATAGTATATATAACGAAATTAAAAGACAAACTGTCACAGGTAAGTAGACTTTACAAGTTTACGAGTAATAGTCGACCAACTTATAAAATGTACATGGAAATGTAAACAAAAACTTTTTATCACATCTATTACCCCGTTTTGTTATTCTGTTTTTTCAATCCATCCAAAGGTTGTCTGGTAGATATCGCTGTCAGCGATAAGACCGCCTTTGTACCCGTACAAATAAGTTTTTCTTGTAAATGTGTATAATTTTATGGTGTACAATAAAGTATATTTTATTCTATTCAAAAAGAGCTAGTTTATTCTTCGTAAACAGGGACTATAATAGCTCATTAAACCCTAGAGAATAAAATAGCTCATCAATCCCTAGGGATTGATAGTCCCTAGGGACTAAAAGCGATTGTCCCTAGGGACTAAAAGTGATTTGAATTTGGAATGGGGATAGTAAATGTTCCAATCAGTAAAGAAATGAATTGCAAACCATGCGGTCTTAAATGGGATTACATCGCTAATATCTATTACGACGAATTTATGAGGTGAATGGCTAATGAGCGATTGTAATTCTATTTCGGACCGTACAACATAACATACACATTGTATTGAACAAGTGACTGGCTGGAAAACCGCACGCGAGCCAAATAAAAAAATGAGTCTACAGCTGTAAAGGATGGTACTAATAAAATTGTTACGATAAATGTTCATGTTCAAATATAAACAATGCCTCTAATTATTTCTATGTTATGTCTTATGGTTCCTAATTGTATGTAGATAAATAAAAGTAACGTTCTTGTTCATAAGTTGCAAGAGCAAGACATTTGTAGTAGCATCAGTCTTGTTATACGTAACCACACCTCGGATGCAGTTATAGATGCTGCCCCAAAAACCTCGAAGGCCACTTGCATGCGCCAACTGGGTTATGGTTGCACAATAATTTGGATAGCAGAACTAACTCTGATTTATGTTGCTAGCCAAGTGAGCATGAAAATAGAAGAACCTGTACCAAGGCATATACACATCTTTTTATGCTGACTGTATCGACTACTGCGACAATTTATATCTATGACAGCATTTATTACACTTCATTGCTTCATTGTTATGGATCGAAGTACAATGTATGATGTATTGAATGTTATTGACCGCGACACAAAAAAGTATGGCTAGGAATATTTTTTTGCGAGTGACAGTTCTTAAAATAGATGAGTTCAATGATCTTGTTCGTAGTGTATTTGCGACGTCAGGTGTACTCGGAGAATATTGCTAGATTTGCTACATTACATAAATACAATAAATCAGGGAAAATGTGACACTTACGTAGTGTTACATTTTCCCAAACAGCAGCCTTATTGCGTAAGTTAATTCGGCAAGGCAAAGGGCAAAGAGTATGAACAATTGATCACATGTGAGATGAAAGCCGCGATGTGGATTTCCGTCTATGTGATTGATTGGTCGATTATTCATACTCTTTGCCCTTTGCCATGCCGAATTCACTTACGCAATAAGAGTGCAAGTCGGCTACAAACTGCACTCTTCTCAAAACTGGTTAAGGCGCTATATACGCTCCAATGTTAACGCAGTACTGACCGTGCGCCCGCTCGATGCCAATATATCAATATTGAACCTCCTTTTGATCAGTTTAGTTTGCAAAATATTATTTAATTTACATATGCTATGTTAGTTATGAATAAATTCTAGCCAACAATTTTTCTGTGTAAAAATCCAAGTCGTTCTGGAGGAGTTTCCAAAAGATGCGAAAAAATATCGTGTCGTTAATTATTTTTTTAAAGCAAAACTATTAGTTACACGAAAAAACCTCTGATAAATATATATTTTTTTCAAACCTTTTAACCTAGCCGTTACTAAGGAGTTTGCTTTAGAAAGTTACCGTTTTACGGCACTAAAGCGTATGTAGGGCCTTAAACGCTGTTCCGGGTAAAATGTGCCTGTCTGCAAAAGAGCAAAACTTATTTCACAAACGAAACCAATATTTTTTTGTCAGCACGTCTTCGTGGAACTGTAAAATATATAAACTTACTAGCTCCTGCCAGCGGCTACGCCCGCGTGGAATGTGTTTCATTATCGCAAGGGAAAATTCGGTTCTGAAATGTAAACGTTGCCCCACACTAGCAATTTCTTCCTGTATCTTGGGTGCGTTTACAAACATATACTCTCACATTCACAACACCCAGAGACGGAACAACTATCTGTAGGTCATACAAATATTTGTTCCGTGCGGGAATCGAACCCACGACACGCAGCGCAGCAGTCAATCACTCAACCATTGCGCCAACCGTGCGTCCAAATGTAGCCTATGTGCTATTTCAACTGTAATCTATCGGTGGTCCAAATTTCATCCAGATCCGTTCTGGCGTGATTGAGCAACACATACATCCATGCAAACTTTCGCATTTATACTATTGCTAGCTGTTGCCCGCGACTTCGTCTGCCTAGCATTAGTACTTGTTGCGCAATTATATTGTAGGTGTGTGGCTGCCTTACTGGAGACATTATTAATTCACCATACAAACTTCCACCCTCCTTTCCATCCCCTTAAGTATGATTTCCGTGATAAAGACTATCCTATGTCCTTCCCAGGGTCTCAAACTATCTCCATACCAAATTTCATCTAAATCGGTTCAGCGGCTTAAGCGTGAAAAGGTAACAGACAGACAGACGGAGTTACTTTCGCTTTTGTAATATTGTAGTATGGATATAGTAATATTACAACAATCCAAAACCAGAAATCGTTTTATTTGTTGATGATATACTTATACAAAAAAAGCGTTTTACATTCATACGTAAATTCACGCCAGTTTTGGAAGTTGGCAGAAACTTACAGACACCATCTGCTACGCATCTTCAAACTTCTTTTGCTTCGTTTACGTACCATTATCGCAAAAACACGTTTTTTGTATGGGAGCCCCACTTATTTTTTTTTCTGTTTTTAGTATTTTTTTATAGCGGCAACAGAAATACATCATCTGTGAAAATTTCAACTGTCTAGCTATCACGGTTCATGAGATACAGCCTGGTGACAGACAGACAGACAGACGGACAGTGGAGTCTTAGTAATAGGGTTTGATAATCCCGTTTTTACCCTTTGGGTACGGAACCCTAAAAAGGCCTTCTATCTTTGCTTTTTATATTGTCGATCACGATAGACCCTTTGTAGAAAGTTAGAAACCTATGCTCCAACCATTGACTTTGCTCCAACTAAGGTATTTTGTTTTGCGGTAGGTTCTGCGAGGTGCTCCCAGGAGTGCACGACACGTCAGACAACTTGGAGCGAGCGCTGCGAGCCAACAACTCCGAGATATCACCCTCCACCATCTTCGCTATGGCTGCTATTGATGAGAACGTGAGCATACATTTTATTTAGTGACAATTATAAATCTGGCTTCCTGGCAACTTCAATTAAAAGTTCATATTGCCAACATTATTATCAATGAGATAATGTTGGCTTTTTCTATTCTCGAGTGGGTGGATTTTATTTTTAGAATTTAAATGGGACTAACTTCGAGGTATATATATCTTTCAAATAAAAAAAGAGTTTTTGAAATCGGACCACTATAAAAAGTTATGCCTTTTTTTCGTCGGTTAAAAAAAAGACTTCTTTATCCTGCTACCTCCAAGATTTTGTACAGGGCTGGCTAGAGATCACTTGGTAAAGTTACTGATAACGCTACTGATATGCTTGCTAATTTACTGGACCAGAGTGGCCTACCTTACCCTGCTTTGATTTTTTTTGAGAATTCTCGTAGTTCTACCGACTAAAATCGAGCCAGGATTTAACAAAGGGATGTGCAAAAGACTTATATTCAATGACATGTTATTTTGGGATAATGTGTCGAATTGGGTGGATTTTGAGGCATTGTTATGATTAAGTTCCATAAAGCGTAATGACCGAGTGTCGCAAACACTACTCCTACGACTTAGTAATGCTCCGATTTCACATAAAACGAAATAAACTAAAAATAATGATTTCAGCGCCATCTAACGGGAAAAGTTCCGGGAACAGACCGTATCTTTCACCTTAAGATAAAATAATGATAGTATTTTATTTAAACCTGCTCTGTTTTTATTCCAGTGCATTTACATAAACGGCTCGCCCCAGAACACACTAGTCGCCGGTGTGGTTGAACGCGCAGAGCTGAAAGGAGCATTCGTCGCCGGGGACGACTTTAAGTCCGGACAGACCAAGCTTAAGTCCGTGCTCGTCGATTTCCTCGTGTCGGCTGGTAAGCTACAAGCTACTAATCATCATCTGCCATGGCACTTACAATTTGTACATACCGAATCATCTCGTAGTTATCCAGGGTCTCCATTAACGCATAATTTCTTAACACAAGCAAATACTGGTGTAAATTATTATCATGTTGTTGCAAACAAGTTATTTGAATATGACATTGCAAAAACTTAGCGAGTATAATCACGTTTGTTCCTATCAAGTAGCTCATACTACCGGTTTATTTTAGGTTTGAAGCCAGTCTCCATCGTCAGCTACAACCATCTTGGTAACAATGACGGAAAGAATCTGTCAGCTCCCAAACAGTTCCGTTCCAAGGAGGTTAGTATTATCACAGAGTCATAGACCCTAACAGTAATCGAAAGAAAATAGGATTTGAAAGAGATGCCAGCCAACATATGTCTAGGTCCTGGTCTGCCATTATGCAACTGTATAAAGCTTCAACCAGAATTCCGTGTCCTTATACAGTATCAATTTCGCTTGATTTATTCTGATTTTGTACATATTTTCAGAATTCTAACAGCTTCTTCGGCCGACTTCAACTAGATAGCGCCGTAGTCGGATTTTAATGAAATATTATGTTTGCAGATCTCAAAGAGCAATGTGGTGGACGACATGGTGGAGTCGAACCAGATCCTGTACGCGCCGGGAGAGAAGCCAGACCACGTGGTCGTCATCAAATATGTGCCCTATGTCGGTGAGTAACGCTTTAAGATATCAAGCTTGAAAATTTAAAAGCTTTCATTCGCAATAGATTTTTATGAAACAGAAACATCCTCACATTTACAAGCAATCTAATCTACTTGTATACATAGTGTTATTACCTACGATAAAACGATGTAAAGTCAGAGATAAATATTGCTAATCAATTTTAAAGCGTCCAAACAAACCTGTATTGTTACTGTATTGTTTTGCACGACTAATTGTCGTAGTTTATCATCAATCTGCTAAACAATTTAATTCCCTGGCTGTTTTGTCTTGAAACTTATTTCCCTGGTTGTTTTGTTTGGACACTTATTTCCCTGGCTGTTTTGTTTGGACACTTATTTCCTTAGCTGTTTTTCTGGACACTTATTTCCTTAGATGTTTTTCTGTACACTTATTTCCTTAGCTGTTTTTCTGGACACTTATTTCTTTAACTTTTTTGTCTGGACACTTATTTCCTTGTCTGTTTGGTTTGGACACTTATTTCCGTGGCTGTTTTGTCTGGATACTTATTTCCCTGGCTGTTTTGTCTAGATCTTATTTCCCTGGATGATTTGTCAGGACACTTATTTCCCTGGCTGCTTGCCCATACGTGTCCCTAGTAGTTGTGCCCTAGCTCGGGACACACAGAGTTATAGAAGAGTCTATGCTCTCAAAACGGTGCAGGAAAACATTGTGAGAAAACCGGCTTATTCCAGAACCAAAAAATTCGAAGACATGTGACATTCACTAAACCGCAGTGGGCCTGCGTGTTGGATTACGGCCCATTCCCTCTCACAGAGAGGCGGCCTGTGTCCCAGCAGTGGGGACACTAGAAGGCTGATTGATGATTATGATGACGATAAACATAAACTTTCTTTCCAGGGGACTCAAAACGGGCCATGGATGAGTACACCTCAGAGATCCTACTCCACGGCACCAACACCATTGTGGTGCATAACACTTGCGAGGACTCTCTGCTGGCAGTGCCACTCATATTGGACCTGGTGCTGCTGGGTGAGCTGTTCTCTAGGCTCTCCTTCCGCGACGCCGACCGCTGTGAGTATAAGTAGCTCACTACTCAGCTAAGGAACACGAAACAGCAAAAATTTGGTCAGTCAGACTCTTAGTCGTGTCAGCCAATGGCTTAATAGCCACAAGCCTCGACCGACACCTTAGGAGGCTCTCGTTAGTCAGTTGGGTCAAGGACTTAATTCAGAAAGGGCAGTACTTCTGGATACGGCTCGTATTGTTCGGTGGTTCCTTTCTTTGGAGCCCTGACCGCTGGTTGCTTGGACCCTGCTCCCGATACCGATGGACCACAATATTATAATATTTCTTTTTAAAGTTTAAAAAAAAAAAGATGAATAAATAAGATTATAATTATTCGAAAGGGATGAAGAGTCTAATACTTGTTTATGTGTCCACAGCCTACCAGAGCATGCATGCAGTCCTGTCCAGCCTGGCGTACCTGCTGAAGGCCCCGCTGGTGCCGCACGGCTCGCCGGTCGTCAACGCGCTGTTCAAGCAGCGCGCCGCCATCGAGAACATCATGCGTGCTGCGCTGGCGCTGCCGCCTAACAACTATCTGGGGCTGGAGCATAAGGTAAGCGATACACAAGCAGCGCGCCGCCATCGAGAACATCATGCGTGCTGCGCTGGCGCTGCCGCCTAACAACTATCTGGGGCTGGAGCATAAGGTAAGCGATACACAAGCAGCGCGCCGCCATCGAGAACATCATGCGTGCTGCGCTGGCGCTGCCGCCTAACAACTATCTGGGGCTGGAGCATAAGGTAAGCGATACACAAGCAGCGCGCCGCCATCGAGAACATCATGCGTGCTGCGCTGGCGCTGCCGCCTAACAACTATCTGGGGCTGGAGCATAAGGTAAGCGATACACAAGCAGCGCGCCGCCATCGAGAACATCATGCGTGCTGCGCTGGCGCTGCCGCCTAACAACTATCTGGGGCTGGAGCATAAGGTAAGCGATACACAAGCAGCGCGCCGCCATCGAGAACATCATGCGTGCTGCGCTGGCGCTGCCGCCTAACAACTATCTGGGGCTGGAGCATAAGGTAAGCGATACACAAGCAGCGCGCCGCCATCGAGAACATCATGCGTGCTGCGCTGGCGCTGCCGCCTAACAACTATCTGGGGCTGGAGCATAAGGTAAGCGATACACAAGCAGCGCGCCGCCATCGAGAACATCATGCGTGCTGCGCTGGCGCTGCCGCCTAACAACTATCTGGGGCTGGAGCATAAGGTAAGCGATACACAAGCAGCGCGCCGCCATCGAGAACATCATGCGTGCTGCGCTGGCGCTGCCGCCTAACAACTATCTGGGGCTGGAGCATAAGGTAAGCGATACACAAGCAGCGCGCCGCCATCGAGAACATCATGCGTGCTGCGCTGGCGCTGCCGCCTAACAACTATCTGGGGCTGGAGCATAAGGTAAGCGATACACAAGCAGCGCGCCGCCATCGAGAACATCATGCGTGCTGCGCTGGCGCTGCCGCCTAACAACTATCTGGGGCTGGAGCATAAGGTAAGCGATACACAAGCAGCGCGCCGCCATCGAGAACATCATGCGTGCTGCGCTGGCGCTGCCGCCTAACAACTATCTGGGGCTGGAGCATAAGGTAAGCGATACACAAGCAGCGCGCCGCCATCGAGAACATCATGCGTGCTGCGCTGGCGCTGCCGCCTAACAACTATCTGGGGCTGGAGCATAAGGTAACCTATACTCAGCATCTGCATAGAAAGCACTACGGTTGCGTAGGTCGCTGCATACACAATGCGGAAATAGTACATTTCGTGTCGAGCATAAAAAGTCGAGATTTTAACACGAGCGATGTAACCAATTTCATGCGAGTGTTAAAATAAAGCCTTTTTATGCGAGACACGAACGATTCTTTTTCCACCACCTGGTGAGCTTACTTAGTTAAATGCAAATAAGTTCCAACAACAATTTATTAGAAACGTTCAGACTATAAACCACAGACTATATACACACAATCAACGCGCGCTTTTTAGAGAGGTAACAGGTTCAGTATCATTCTGCCAGTTACATAATGATATCAAAGCTCTCGCATACTAAAACGTTGAAAACAGGCCTGCGGATCACAAGCCAAGAGGCAACACTGGGGCCCATGAGCAATGTTTCGAATCTTAGATCCTACAAGGTCTATATCCGCGAAACCGCCATACGCGGCAGCAGTAACTAGGGGTTTGTTTTTTGGGATACCGATTACCGTATAGTTGGAAGGTGGTAGCCCTACAATTCTACAAGATTGGTCCCAGGTTTGCCTCAAGATGGTGTGAGACACTATCCTCAAAGGCTTGAAGAACCATTACGATGCGTAAAATGTCGTGCAAGAGCTCGCTGGCAATGTTAAAAGTTTCTCAAAACATTATATGTCAAAAACATGCTTCGAAAATTTTTACCTTTCACGCCACTGTACCCAATCGAGTACACCCCCTCTAAGGGAGGCTAAATTGATTTTGCCAGTTTTTTTTTTAGTTTATATGGGTTTTGTAATCCATATAAAAATAAATGTTTCGTATGAATATCAATGCTGGTTAAGACTACTCATATTTTTGGGCTTCATTTGGGTCCATGACAAAAATCTATGAAAGACAACCGGGATCGATGACGGCTTAACGTGCTCTCCGAGTCACGGAGGAATCTGGTATTAAATGGCTCATCCATACAAGAACCGACCACGTCAACCGTAGCTTAATGGTCTTATTACTAAGCCATCAGATATTCAACTTAGCCGCGAGATCTCTTTGCATCTATAATCTCTATCACATTATAAAAGTTCACCCTGTATAAATATTGATTTTCTCCAGGTACCCTTCCTCATGAAGGACCTCCACAGTGGCGCCCTCTTCAAGTCATCGCCGAATAAGAAGCAGAAGGTGTCCCACGAGAATGGTGACAAGTAAGCGCCAGCTCTCGCCATCACCCGCCATCATGTACTATTCACAACCGTCACCATCATATACACTCTGCACCACGGCACAAAACTATTCATGAGCAGTTTTCATAATTTCTCTACTGACAGATTTGAATTTAGAATCTTGAACGATTATCAAGTATTGGAAATATAAACTGAATGGCGTAGACGATAAAGCTCAAATTCCATTGGAAATATATTGAGGCTTAAAAAGGAACCTACTCTTCATAAAGCTAAAGTAGATAGTTGAGGAAGTGACAACAGCATATAAATTTTTCAGATTCTGAATTCAAATCTTACTTGCCATTGGTGATCATTTTATTATAGGAAAAAGAGATCTATCATTGCAAAGTCTGTATAAAAATATGTATTTTATTAGTCTTATTTAGTAAACAAATATGACATAACGATTTTTAAAGCAGTTTTTTATGCTTGTTGTGTTTGAAAGAATGAATATTACAAAGATTCATTCCACACAAACAAACAGTACTAAACAAAAACACATTACTATTACAAAATCATTATTTTTTTAATTAATTAATTAATTATAATTTAATTAATTAAAAGTCCAGTTCATTTAGTATTTATAAGATTAAGGTTAGGTTTCAATCTTCTTTTCTTTTAGAAATTGAATAATTAAGCTATAACCTCAATAATAAAAGTTAACATTGAAAATTGTATGTAAAACTTATTGCATCATGCTATTTATATGAGTTGAAATAATATTTATTACATTAATAAATTACTATATTTTTTACAACAGATTGCAACAAAAACAATTGATTATTATTGTTAAAATTTATGCGATTATCATGCCATGTTTGTTTACAAAATAAGAAATATATAAAAAAAATATTATTTACTAAATTAAAAAATAAATTATGTTATTTATACACTTACAAATGAGTACTTTCGATGCTTGTATTATTTATTAGAAAAGTTTATTTATTTATTTGTTTTCTCTGCTCTGGTGGTATTATTTAGTTATGTACTTAGCACTCTCACCCTCGCTGTAGTTTCAAGTATTTTCGTTAAGTTCTGTGATAAGTTGTGATCAACGTTCGTACT
This sequence comes from Orthosia incerta, assembly GCA_948252205.1. Classification (NCBI taxonomy): domain Eukaryota; kingdom Metazoa; phylum Arthropoda; class Insecta; order Lepidoptera; family Noctuidae; genus Orthosia; species Orthosia incerta. Next base: position 23,127,265 of record OX411759.1, on the reverse strand, counting down.
GATACAGTAAGACGGAAAACTAGACATATTATGTTATGTTTATTTATATACAGATGTATATGATACATCTATGTTTCTTTACCAGTGAATATCTTCCTGTGTCTTCTACCAGGGAATTTTTGCCAAATTTACATTTTTGGATAGTCGACCTCGTAATTTACCATACTAAGAACTAATGTCACTTGCATGGTATTTAAAGGCCTGGTTTATTTATTAAATTTTCATGCAAAATACAGGTACATAGGCGGACTTAATGCCTCAGACATTCTCTACTCGCCATCCATGGGTGGTGGAGAGATAACATGGCAGGTGCATAAATAAAATTTATTAAAAATATATATGGTTAAAATAAACATACATATATATTCAAATAGTTCTCTTAACTCCGTATTTCTGAATTAAGAATTTATAGTTTAGCATTTGTCTGAAAACTTTTGAAATGTTCTCATTAGAGTAGGTTTTGATACATTCTTAACTCCAATTACTTAATTAAGAAACCGACGCTATGTGACGAATAGATAGTTTCAACCATAATAAAGTTTTAATTAACTAGGAATTCTTGTCCGAAATAGTAAAACTATTACAGGGTCGACTATACCTTACTAGGTAATTCTAACATCACTATCTAAATAAATAAACCTTTGGAGTATTTTTACAATAAATATAATAATATTTATTTATAGCTTCATCATCCGACGACGAATGGGACGAATCCATTCGTCCTTCATATGTTCCCAAAAATTGTGTCATAGTTATTAATTTATTTCATCATAACTATGATATTCCATTTCAATGTAGAATCTCGCATTTCAGTATTATAGATGCGTAATATGTTCATTTAATTTATTGAGCACCGGTATTATTATATTTATTTATGAATTTCATTGATATAATCTCAGTATTTTGCTAAGTTTACGAATGTAATGGACGAAAGCATTTTACTTAGGTGATTACAGATTTTAGGCACACGATATATCGTTATATGTTGCATTATGCTAATATAAGGCAGCGTAATGTTCCAAAAGATATCCTATATTTAAGAGGTCAATGTTCAATATTTTGAATTCTCTCTTTGACTGGTTTCGAATGAGAGAATCATATTGAGTTATTGTATCAGTGTGCAATTACGTTATAATACAATTATTTTGTAATGGATGTTTGTGTTTTATTTATTAAATACCTTGCGCAATCCCTACATATTAAAGGTGGGTGGGTGGTTCAGGTGTTTTAGCAACGCCATTAGGATCATATTGGGACATACCTAACCGGCCTCCTTCTTAAAACAGAATAGATAATCCTGCTTTGGGTTTATGGCAACTATCTCGAAAGCTAGAATTCCTAGGTAAAAACATAATGAAATTGCATCCCCCTTGTGTGTCACCCTCACCCGCTGGGGTTAATGGAGGTCATGATTGGATTTGGTTGACCTTCACCTTGATTATTTTATTGTTGTAGACGATTGTCTTTGTTGTAGATGATTGTCTACCTGCGATAAACGATCCAGTTGGTTAGATCTAATTCCAAGAAAGAGGTCAACCGTCGAATCCGACTCGGCTGGGTGGTGTTTAGGAAGTTGCGCGGTATCTTCTCATCCAATTTACCACAGTGTCTCAAGACAAAAGTCTATGACGAATGTGTGTTGCCAGTGATAACCTATGGGAACGAGACGTGGTCGCTCACAATGGGCCTTATCAGAAAGCTTAGTAACCGAACGGGCAATGGAGAGGGCTATACTCGAAGTTTCCATGCGTGATCGCATCAGGAATGAGGATATCCGCAGGAGAACCAAAGTTACCGACATGGCTCGAAGTATTTTGAGACTTAAACAGCAGTGGGCCGGGCACATTGCTCGCAGAACGGATGGCCGATGGGGCGAAAAGTTCTGGAATGGCGATCGCGAACCGGAAGACGATACGTTGGAAGGCCTCCCACTAGGTGGACCGATGATCTGGTTAAGGCTGCGGGAAGGCGCTGGATGCGAGATGCACGGTAGGTATCGGTCAATGTGGCGACGCACACAGGGCCAGATTGCCAATTTAAGATGACAAAAATAAAGTGTAGGTTTTTACTTACTTTCTGACTTGTTAGTTATGTATTATAATTGTTACAAGGTAGAAACAAAATTTGGAGATGGTACTATCAACAAAAAAAAAAATTAAAATGAAAATAAGCTTTATTTAAAGTATTATGTAAAAAGGTCCTTAAATTAAGTTCTATTGCTACCTACAACTCATCGTCATCCATATTACTATCGGAATCTTCATTATCTCTGTTTTCAACCTCTTCGCTACAAAGATATGTAGGCATCCGTAACATTCCTACAACAACATCATTATATATCTCTCTTTGTTTCTTGGGCTTTTCCCTGTGACTAGTCACGACAGGATCCGATGATACAAGCATCCAGTGAAGAATATCCGTATTAGTGTTTATTCTGGACGTTTTCCGGGAGTGATATTGTCGCAATTTTTTGTAATTTTTGTGACTTGCTTCTATTACATCTTCTGATAATTGCCCTACTGGCAATGCCAGAGATTTAATAATGTCAGCACCGTGAATTAAAAGTTTATGTACACTTGCACTCATTTTGTACCATTTATACAGATTGATCGCCATTTCAGCTGTGCCGATGCAATATGTCCTAAATTTATCTTCGTCTATGTAATGTCCGCAGGAAATGACACACAAAATATTTGAAAATCTTTCAATTAATTCTTTGGACACACCTGTGATTCGAGATACCAGAACGGGGTTTTTAAAAAATTTTCTTGCTGTGTTGCCATCGTTACTGTTGCCCCCTCCTTGTTTTGGCTGGTCAACAACAAGTCCCATTTCTTTGTAAAAATCTTTGCATATTTGATTTTTTCGTACTTTTACTTTTTCCTGTGCTTCCTTGCCTCTAGCTTGCCATTGCTGCAACTCCAATTTGTAAGAAATATGCAATAAATATTCGTAGCATCGGAGATGAGCGTGTAAAATGGAAATACCAAATTTGTATGTGCCTTCGTTGCATACTCTTCTTTTTATATTATTTAAGTCGTTCATCTGCGTGGGTGTAGCTTTACACACGTTACAGGCTTGTGTACTTTTGGTTTCTGTTAAAACATTGACTGTTTTACCATCCAGCATTGTGCAAATGGGGATATGTTTAAAATGTATCGATCTGTCTCCTAGAATCATGTTTGTGTGCTGCAACTGCCTTATTTGATGCTCAATCTCGTGGTACTCATCTTTAGTGTTCTGGTCATTTTCTTTTTTTAATTTAAACGAAAGTGGACGACAGTATCTGGTGGAAGATGGAGTCTGATTTTTCCAATAAATTATTTTCTTCCTTTCTTTCATTTGCGATAACTCAAGGGGCACAATTGTACATAATATTATGTTGGAATCAGCGTAAATTGAATCGTTCGAAAAATTTTGCTTGTATATACTGTGACCTCCACTACCATCTAGGCCCCACTTATAATAAACTTCCAGAGTATCGTTATTGTCGCCAATGTTGGATAAAATTACTTCTGACTGTACGTTTGCTAGTCTCCGTATGGTGTGATCTAAAAGATCTTGTAATGGCACCACAGCTTCAGTCTCGGTTATTCTTAAATGTAGCGGATAACACTGCAGTTTTGCATCTGCCACCACATGGTAAGAGGGATAAATATCAGCACCTCTTTTCTTTGCACCTAAACGCATTGTCCCGTATTCTTTTTTTGTTAAATTAAGGTCAACTATGAGACCCAAAGCTTCTTCAGCACTATACTGTATTACATTTACAGAACACGATGAATGAACCTGTTCCATTTTTTTCAATCTTCTCGGAGTCGAATTTATCGCAAGTTTTATGACGTGAGCTGCTTTTCGTTTGCCAGATTTCACCAGACTCGTTTCAGTCGCTAAACAAAGCTTTTCAGGAGTAAAACGCGAGACAAGTGACTTAAGTTTTCTCTTTCTGCTGCGTTCAGAGCTGACTTCAAACAATTTTTTTGGCCTACCTCGCTTCTTCTCTGAAGAAGTAGGTTGTTGTGAAGTTGTTGGTTGTATCTCGGGGAGGTTAAATTCTTCACTGAGCCAATTGGCATGCTTAGCTGTAAAACGGTCGAACATACCTATATTTACATTCACGCCATTTAGCTAAAAGCTTTGTCACAAACACTTTAACAACATCTTTTAACTGTTTTATTAAAGTCTCAGACGGGTCCACTATGCTTAACTGGTTCATTATATATCGTAATAACCGTTCATTACACTTGGATGACGAAAAACGAAAAAAACGTTCATCTCTTTTAACAACAAAAATAGTTCATTTCTATACAACTTCCTCTGCTGTGAAACGGGATCAATTCGACTACCTGGAAATAAAGGGCATAATTTACAAAGGGAGCGATACGGGGACGAGTTCTTTGCATGTTTTGAATCCTCACGGGTCGTAGTTTCTAAGGAATTATAAAATATAATGGAACTATGTGGAACATTTGTTAAATGTCTATAAACTCAAGTGAATCTTAAAGATTTACGTATAAAATTAGGCTTCCACGTGAAGTTATATTACTCCTCGATTTATAAAGAAAATTGAAAAGTAAACGATAATAATTAGAGTACACACCTGACGCTTCAATATCCATGTTAAAAACTCACAATTTTTATACACTGGGGCACAAAACAAACGTGTTGACTTAGTCAAGCTTTCGGGCGCAACTGACTCACGTTTGCCCTGCGAAAAAAGGGATACAAAGCGCGCTTACACAGGCTTTTGTGTTACTTTAGTCAATGTTATTGTTTTATGATCCTATTGTTCGTTTATTGAAGGAGCTAAACAAAGTATTTTTTTTAAGTTTCTCGACATCACAAAACTATATTTTTGTCATTGTAAATTAGAAAACCGGCCTTGTGTGCGACGCCTGGGGTAGGCCTATGTCTAGCAGTGGACGTCTTTCGGCTGATATGATGATGATGAACCTTGATTTGTCCTTGAGGTTGCATTAACGTAGCAACAAAACGCTACTTAGGCAAAGACAACAAGTTTGTTTGGGTATGTGATCGAGAGCTCTTCAGACCGTGTGGGCAATTCATTTTCACTTACGACATTCTAGTGGCATTTCTCTAATAGCTCCGTTGGAGATAAATTCCGAGAATGCGACGAAGTCAGTGGTTGACGAAAACTTAGATTTGGTATGAGATGTCCTTTAGTACCTTAAGCGTCTCGCACCCGTAGAGCAGCACGGATTTGACATTGGATCCGAAGATTTAGTTTCGATTAGATTTGACATTGAATCCTTCGGGGCAGTTGCCGCGATTGCCAAACAGCTGCACAAAGGTAGCTCGGGCTTTAGCGATCTGTAAAGCGAGGTCCTCTTCGCTACATCTTGCCTCTCACTCGACGCTCTGTAAGCCTTTCACTGTTAGAGTTGACGATTTAACAGTGGAACAGCTAAAACATCTGGAACCTATAGCTCTATCGTGGCTTCTCGCCTTCTTTAACACATGCATGGTCACCACGAGTATTCCAAAATTGTGGACAAGAACTAAAATCATAGCGTTGCGTTGTTCCCTGATATGCCATACCTATAAACTGTTTGAAAGGTTATAGCTGAACCGCCTTACCGAAGTAGTTGAGCCAATGCTTATCCCTGAGCAGGCTGGCTTTAGTTAGATGTTCGTGACTACGAACGCCAATCGTTTCCATATTTGGTAAATAATTACTACTCAATTGGTACCGATTAGTACTCGAACAACAAAATTGGTACCTTAGTAGTTTTCGAGAAAATCGACTTTGAAGGTGGACCTGCGGTAGTCACGCTCCATTCAGCAGGACCACCATGAGCGCCGAAGACGGAAAAAAACAGAACTGAAACATTTGTATTTACCGAGAAATCAACGATGATAACTTTCGCTCGCTCGTTCAGCAGTACCACGATTTTGAATGTTAATTCCAAGTTTGAGCAGCCTGCGCCTTTCCTCAAACCTATATAGTTTAGTTAGACCTGCAGCCTAATTGCGTAAGTGAATTTGGCAAGGTAAAGGGTTTGACCGCCATTAATCGACCAATCACATTGACGGAAATCCACATCGCGTCTTTCGTCTTGTATGTGATTGGTCGACATAAATGGCGTCAAAACGCTTGGCCTTGCCGAATTCACTTACACAATTAGGCTGCGGGTAAGTTTTGTTCTCGCCAGGTCCTCCGATTAACCCAGTACATAGAAGATGGTTACGTTATAGATTATACGCTCGTGGCTAAATCATAACAAGGGTCGAGCTTCAAGGTTAAGCAATACTGCGATAAAGGGAGATTCCTCCGTGCCTCGGAAAGCACGTTAAGCTGTTGGTCCCGGATGTCATTTGAGATCTTTGACAGCCGTTACGGGAAACCTGATATCTGACACCAGTCTAGCCAAGAGGTATCGTGTTACCCAGTTTCCTACTGGGTTGTTGAGATCAGATAGGTATAGATAGATAGAACAGGGGTTTGTCAATATAGGTACTGACTGAGTTCACTTTTGCGCAACCGTCGCTTCCAGCAGCCGAATTGCGTACGACGACTTTTCGTATCAATATGCACTACGTAAAGTCGGTTTTGGGAAAGAATCGATTCTTTTGCTTTGGATAATATACTTACGCAATTCGGCTGCAGGTGTACTCCCAATAAACGCTAGGACAAAACTCCGTGGCCACGACAAATCGCGGCTCTGCGGACAGAGCTCCCGCAAAATTTCATGGCGACATGGAGAGATCGCTGGGCACGCCACAGTTGCGGCGATAAGGAGTAGTGCCTTAAGGCCAATGCCTCTTTGACGAGTGGGTTGAAAGGCTCACCTTCCGCCTGACGCAGGTCCTCACCGGACAGCAGTGTCCCACCTCCCGAAACAGCAGCGTTTCGGGAGGTGCCTGTTAAATAAAAATAGGTGTACTCCCAATCCGAAAAGAGAAGATGGTGCCGACCAAAAAATGGTCGACCTCAAGGCAGTGTGCTGGCACCAGGCACCCGCATTGTTTAATATTTACATCAACGACCAGCCCGCCACTACTCAGCACACCGAACTTTTTCTATATACCTAGCTTTGGCGGCGTAATCATCTACTTCGACTCGAGAAGAAGAAGACGGCTTGGCTCTATAAAAATGAAGGGAAAATGGAGCTGAAATCTAGCTCCGGGACGCTCCGCCGTCCGGTAGGGCTGTGGCCCGGGCCGGTCCAGTCCGCAAGCTAGACCGGCCCGCGCCGCAGCCTGACCGTGCACATTTCTTAGCTAGTACCTAACTAGGCCTAGTAGGGCTAGTAGTAGGCCTTCTAGATCTCTAGATGATTGTTAACAACTTTTTATTTCGTTTTACTCTTTTTTGGTGTCGTGTTTCGAAAGCCTCCGATGCCCGTATCCGTGCCAGTACGGTATCGGTACTAGTCGTCTTCCCTAGTCAGGAATGTGATGCGAGAAGTGACTTGAATGGAAATGAGGTCATTAGACACAAGGGGCTCTTTGAATGTCGAAATGCCAAAACGTTAGGGATTGACCAGAGACTATACAACTACAAGTGCTATTTTGGCAACGAAAGCGTCGCGTTATTGGATGTATCGGTTTGTCAAGCGCTATCGAAATGTCACGAGACATAAATAAAAACCGGCCAACTGCGAGTCGGACTCGCGCGCGAAGGGTTCTGTACCATTATCGCAAAAAGGACAAAAAAAACACGTTTGTTGTATGGGAGCCCGACTTAAATATATATTTAATTCTGTTTTTAGTATTATTTGTTGTTGTTTCGTTTATAGCGGCAACAGAAATACATCAACTGTGAAAATTTCAACTGTCTAGCTATTACGGTTCATGAGATACAGCCTGGTGACAGACAGGCAGTCGGATCGTGGAGTCTTAGTAATAGGGTCTCGTTTTTACCCTTTGGGTACGGAACCAAAAATTTACGCTTTCGGTGATAGAAAGAATATCACATGAACGTCAAGAAGAAGGGACCTCGCCAGAGGTTTTTCGAATATCATGCTGTGAATAGTATAAAATTCTACACTCATAAACTTTCAAAATATTCTACAAAGAAAGTGATATCACTATCACTATCACTATTCAGTTAATGAAAAACACATGGTTGTCTATAACCTCACGTGAAATTTGGATTTTTGAATAACGCTTGTCCTAACCTAACACCGTGACTACCGCCACCCCACCAATGGCATGGTATATCTCGTAAACTACTGGAGTACTAGTTGTGAATTATGGGTATCAATTTTATCTTGCTGGGTAGTAATTTTCTATATAGGTTTGAGGAAAAGCGCAGGCTGCTCAAACTTGGAATCAACATTCAAAGTCGTGGTCCTGCTGAACGAGCGAGCGAAAGTTATCATCGTTGATTTCTCGGTAAATACAAATGTTTCAGTTCTGTTTTTTTTACGAAATGAATCACATTTATGGGTAGTAATTATTTGTATACTTAGAATTATTGTAGCATGCCTCCGTTTTCGGCGCTCATGGTGGTCCTGCTGAACGGAGCGTGACTACCGCAGGACCACCTTCAAAGTCGACTTTCTCGAAAACTACTAAGGTAACAATTTTGTTGTTCGAGTACTAATCGGTACCAATTGAGTAGTAATTATTTACCAAATATGGAAACAATTGCCGTCGGGGTCCTGCGGTAGTCACGGACATTAGATTACCACTTGTTCAGATTCCTTCCAGAGGGCAGCCTTTATCTATCACTAGCTTCTTCCCGCGGCTTCCACCGCGTTAAAAGTTTTTTATCTTCCCAAGGGAATGCAAACTATTCTATGTCCTTCCTTTCCAGGGTCTCAAACTACCTCCATGCCAAATTTCATCTAAATCGCGTTCGGGAAGTTGCGCGGTATCTTCTCGTCCAACTTCCACCACAGTGTCTCAAGACAAAAGTCTATGACCAGTGTGTGTTGCCAGTGATGACATATGGTTCTGAGACGTGGTCGCTTACAATGGGCCTTATCAGAAAGCTTACAGTCACTCAAAGGGCAATGGAGAGTGCTATGCTCGGAGTTTCCTTGCGTGATCGAATCAGAAATGTAGAGATCCGCAAGAGAACCAGGGTTACCGACATAGCCCGAAGAATTGCCAAACTTTAAGTGGCAGTGGGCAGGGCACATTGCTCGCAGAACGGATGGCCGATGGGGCAGAAAGGTTCTGGAGTGGCGACCGCGACCCGGAAGACGTTGCGTTGGAAGGCCTCCCACCAGGTGCGCCGATGACCTGGTGAAGGTTGCAGGAATCCGCTGGTTGCGGGACGCACGGGACCGGTCAATTTGACGACGCTTGGGGGATGCCTATGTCCAGCAGTGGACGTCTTTCGGCTGATATGATGATGATGAGGTGAATTTATGACCAACTTCTGCTCTTCGTCAAAGCGAACCACTCGTCTTCACTAACTTGACGCGATATTTTAATTTTTTATTTGTCATGGGTTTGCTCTTGACTCTAGGTCAGAGGTGACAGAGGCAGAGTCTACGATGGAGCGAGCTTACCCAGATGAAGCCTGGCCACTAACTTTTAAGAGATTGGGGTTGAATGCGATCGGAAACACAGACGCAGGTAGTGAGTTCCATTCATTCGCTGTGCGCATTATGAAGTATACTTTATGCCATTGGAATATGGTTTAAATTGCAATGATTTAAGCACACTCTTCGTTGCAATTCAACGCAAAGTCGGTAGGTAATAAAACACGTAATCCGATTAATCTTCTTTATTTTCATTTAAGCATAGAATAGTTACAGTATCCCAATTTCTCCAGTCTAATTTGACAGTATGTCTCAATCACGCACCAAGTTATTCACAATGAAACCTTTAAGTAACGTACAATATTGGTGTTTCACAATACAAGTATATACGGCCGAAACTAAATACAATAAATCAACATACCTTATGTAAAAATCTATGTTTTATCATCCCTTACCGTGAAGGAGAATATTACATGCGAGTAACTAAAAAATACTTAAAAACTAAGATACATAGTTTTGTTCTAAGTTGCGAAATGTAACCGTTTAACAATTCCTCTTACAACTAATATAATTGTTAAAATGTCACTTGTCATGCAGTTAGTAAGATTTTATACATATTACAAAATTTTTGGTAATAAAACATTTATCATACAGAGTTCAAACTTAACGTTTGACAATACAACGTGCCGTTATAATCGATAATATTTAAAATGACAAAAACATGAGAACGTATTGTAACAATGCAACACCTATTCGCTGTGATGTCCGGAGGAAGCTCCTCAGATACATGGAATGTTAACTAATTACATCTAAAGCGTTAATAGTACCACAATACTGTCGCTTACGAATAATTAAATACTTAACGATATAAATTATACAAAATAACCTATAGCGGCAGACAGCCAGGCCGCAGCCGACAACACAATAGCACAATGTTCATAATCTTTTAATATCGGCAACACATTGATAAAATACAATATTATGGGCAACGACAACACAGATATAGTTAAGTATGGCCATCGAGTACCATCCCCGACTCGCCTGGCTCGTTCGCTTGTGATGCTGTGTGTGAGAGCCGCGGTCGGTAGAGGGATGGGTGACCGCGCGTGTCTTTACAACTATAATATAATATCGGTGCAAAATATCTAATAGATAGGTACTACGCACTATTTAGAATAGTTTGTGGACACTTGAGCGAGCCTGCGGCGCGCACCGCACACGATCCGTTACGATAATATTTTTATATAATAAGTCTTTTCTTCTACATTAACAATAATTTGTTATAATATAACCAATGTATTTTATTTACGTTATTTTTTTTCATGTTATTTTGTTTATAATGTACACGATTTTAAATTTGTTTCAGTGCTCAATATTATATATTTTATTTTATTTTAAAATTCGTTGGCTAACTAACGACTGGTGATAGCTATGAAGGACAACAGAATCTACATTAGGGAATGGAATATATCTTACAGTCAGTGGCACGAAAAGTGACCAGATTGAGGAACGATTGAAGAACACTAGGATAAATTATATGAAGAGTTTGGTAACTTTCTGTGCCATTAATTGTAGTATTATAGCATTGGAATGGCGCGTAGCAGGGTATTTAGTTTTATGTACACGCTGTTTTTAATTTAATAACACAAAATACACAATTTGGGCGCACGGTTGGCGCAGTGGTTGATCGATTGACTGCTGCGCTGCGTGTCGCGGGTTCGATTCCCGCACGGAGCAAATATTTGTATGATCTACAAATAGTTGTTCCGGCTCTGGGTGGTTGTGTATGTGAAATTATATGTTTGTAAACGCACCCACGATACAGGAGAAATTCCTAGTGTGGGGCAACGTTTTAAAAAAAAAAAAAAAATACTGAATTTACTGTTTTCATTGAGCTACTAATCCATCAGCTGTACAACTGTCAATAAAAAAAAAAATGTAGTATATGCAAAGGTCAGATGCCACACGCCACTCCACGCATAGTATCATAGCTACAAATCTAGCTTATCTCTAGGTATCTAGGGAATACACTAAGGTTTGATAAGGGCTGTAAATACGTTCCTGAGACCGGTCGGTCGTCAAAGTTTCAACTACTTTTAATTCCTTACGTGCCTTTCATTGAGCAGTTCACCTGTCTCGCATAATTACAATATAATATAATAAGACTACTATATATTTTATTGCTCAAAAAACATAATGATTTGATAGAAAACGCGGTCGTCATCGAAAACGCTGTCCGTAGCTCGAATTTTGGAAGAGGCACGACGAACAGCGAAGCCGACACGAACACGCTACCCTTCTCTTAGAAGGATAAGATAGACTACTACAATAGTTTCAAAAATATTAAGTCTTATAATATTTTCTCGTATAGTATGATACATAGATGAATAATTTGTTTAATTTATGTACAGAAGCGTATGCCCCGTCTAGCCAGGGTTCATTATAATAATTAGTGATCTAGTTTTAATAACAGGAAATGGTGTGTATGCTGCTCCCTACCTAAGTACAAGCTTTAAGTTCCACTGACGCGCGCTTTAAATTATGAGCACCAACATTGGCTACATTACACAGCATTCTTAGCCTTCATTTATTTAAAATCTTTAATTAAATCTTGTATAGTTTAAGCTGTAGAAGAATATTCATCCATTGTATGGTGGTATCGTATCGATCAATTCCTTGCAGCAAAAAATAAATTCAGATCTATGTGCTTATACATTTTTGTGTGATATAAGGAGGAATGTTAATAATACTTACAAAGGACAATAATAAATAATGATTGCCATAATTATACATATTCATAATATATGATTTTTTTATCGGAATTGTTGGTATATACTACACATAAATAATACTATCAAATACTTAAAATCGTGTTTCGTTAACTCTGGACCAATTATAGGAATGTTTATTTTAAAACGGTTTTCTATAACTTTTATAATCGTAATTTCTTGTGACAAATTCTATTTGGTATTTTCTGTGTCATCTTTGAAATGATTTAATTGGTAATAATTTCGACGGTGGATTAATACAGCTTAATGATAATGACATGCTGTCAATGCCACAAATTCATATTTATCAAGATATAGTGCCTTTGAAGCGATTCTGATCAATTCTATACATTTATTCACAATATCTATGTGAAATCAGCGAATATCATCGTACATGAAGCCATTGACACCTAACATACTTGTGCTATAATAATTGGCACTTTATGTGCGTTATAATTTTTCAAATAGATATAAATATACATGCTAATTTTACATTCTAATTTAGTAATGCCACGAAAAGGGGTAATTTAATTTATACTAGGATGCATTCAATTCGACACTGATTTTACTGACATTACGAGCATGAATTCAAGCAATACCTATGCTGACAATTTGAAATGGTATAAGGTACAGACAACATCCCATATTTTTTACAATAATTATATTTTATTTACAACTTCATATCTTTATAAATACGGAGTAGTCAGCAATTATTTTCTAACCATCCAATAGTATCTATACCAAAGCCCTTTGTAATTTACGAGGCGTGTTAATGTTTTTTTTACAAAGTTTTTTTACTTGTTTTTGAAGCTTTTTAGCTAAAAATAATAGAACCTGGCGTCACTGTGTGAGAACAGACCCTATTATTTTTAACACAAGGGCCATATTTAACCAACATTTTAAAAAAGTTAAGAGAAGAAAAATAAAGAAAAGAATTTGATTTATGGTCTATCCACTTCTCAGGTTCAAGCAGCCTTTCGACTGTTAGATCTTCCAGGTTCAATGTTTGGGTACGCCAGGGCATACTCAGAAGCACTGAACTCCCGACAAGACTTGTCCTCTGAAAGGCTTGTACTCTGACAAATGTAAACTAAACTGTGTCCAGATTTTTAACTAGCAGTAGAAGTTACGAAGCTACAAAGGGCTGGGTTCTTTACAAGTTTCAAACAAAATGCCTATCATCAATGGCTCACGTAGTCGCTTAGTGCCGCTGGTCGGGCTGGTGGTGCTGGGGCTTGCGTCAGTTGAGCGGCAGACAGAACATGTGCTGCAGCAGGGTCGGCTTGCGCGGAGGCAGCGAGGAGCACACGCTGTCGTAGTCCGAAGACGACGATTCTGCACCGTAGCCGTATGTCTGCGGATAGACAAGGAGTTTATTATGATTAGTTGTTTGGATACTAGATTTGCATCAATCCCTTTTTGAAGTGGAACATTTCGTTTCGTGTCACATTTAAAATCAATAAAAGTTGTCCTCTACTGCCGGGTTCAATTGGTTTTCAAAACGTCACATAAAATGTGACACACGTTAAAATAACATGGCGTAAACAATAAACAGACATGCGAGTGCAGCAATCCCGAGAGATTTGCCATTGTTTATTGAAGAGTTCTGTTGTATATATCCGAAGTTCTACATCAGATCTTCACCAAATTTAAATGGGAGCACCAGCTTTCAAATAAATTACTTAGGTAACCCACATACAAAAAATACAGCCGAATTGAGAACCTCCACTTTTTTTAAGTCGGTTAAAAATCGCCTACTTGCTGAGTTACATATCAAGTTGCATTGCAAAAATTTGGCTAGCTAATTTATGTTACGTTTCATTAATAAAGGAGTAGCATATACCGTCGATTTGAATTAATTGAATCTGTTTCACGCTGATTTTTTCGTACGCAATGTAAATTGTTACTGAATAAATAAATTGAATTGAATTAAAAAACTAAAAGACCGCGTACAAATTATTTTGCATAATAAGTACGTCTAATCTTTGCCCTCAACCACAGTGTACATAAATAATCAGACTTGGCCTGAGAGGTAGGTTCTAAGTCTATTTATTTTATCAGAGTACGCAGAGACAGGAGGTGTTTATCCAGTAAAAACATCTTGTGGCTGAAGTAATTATGATGACGATAATGCAGATAGTTTGTCGTTACCTGCGCGGGGTCGTGGTAAGGGTGCAGCAGACAGGCGTGTTGTCACACGCAGTCCTCCAGGGACATCAGCAGCGGGTTCACGTACTCGAAGCCCTCGAATTCCGACTGGTCGATGTCAGCGATCACCGTGCTGGAATAAAGTTTTAGAATTATATAAAAAAATTAAGAGAGTGGTAACATTTTAGTTTCTTTTTGAGTTTGGTAACACCTTAATAGCTGTCAAACTCGGCAGCTGTCAAAATGATTTCAATTTTTACAAAAAGCTTCGTAATGAGAACGTACAAATTTGATAGCGGTTCGTTTCAATGAATCGATTTTAAAATAGTGTTAGAAGAATGTAACAGCAATTTTTGATCCTTTTTCTTCACACACTAGCCAGTGATTTCTTTAGTTACCCATACTACTCGATTTCTATCTAACCAACGTATCTTGGTATGTATAATATGCCCACAGGTGGGACTCAGTCTTCATTTGAAAGGCCCTGGCTCCCATCTCCCCATAAATGGAGCCAGTAGGCTTATTAGCTAAGGAACCAGGCAAGTATGAGTAATGCTACTAACTCGTTATCGGGCGTGAGATGCACGGGCTCGTCGGTGAACTCGGGAGGGAAGTTGGCGAGGTCCCTCTCGCCCTCCAGGCGCGGCTTGAATGGAGGAACTACTTGCTTCTGCTCCAGCTGGAAAAAACAAAACATTTTAAGTTAGTAATGCAAATAAAAATTAAAAAAAACCATGGCTAAATAAATTTCAAATAGACAGTCCTTTGTGAATTGCCACAGAAATAGTTTGACTTTAACAGTGACTTTAATTTCTAGAATAAAAGCTAATTTTCGTTGTACTAGTATTACTTCAAATTACGCGCGGTAAACCATACTTTGAGCAGAATATTGGAAAATATATTATGCATATAATCCAGCCGTCCGTACACATCAGCGAAAAAAAATGAAAAACAGAGAAAAGTTGTCAGAGTAATTAAAAGCAGAATGAAATGATTCTAGCATAAATCCAGCCAATTGAGCAAAATTTCTGACCAAAAACAAGCCATAAAAATGACTATATTTAACTTATAATGAACTACAAGCAAACCTTTCTATACTAATATTATAAAGATTTTTTTGTTTGTTTGTTTGTACCGAATAGGCTCCGAAACTACTGGACCGATTTAAAAAAGTCTTTCACCAATAGAAAGCTACATTATTCCTGGGTGACATAGGCTGTTTTTTAATTCCGAAACAGGATCCTGTGGGGTGGTCCACGGGAGCGAAGCCGCAGGAAACAGCTAGTCTTAAATATCAAGACAGTAACAATATGAATCAAATGTGTGCTCACCATCTCCCACTCGATGCTCTTGAAGAAGGGATGGCTGACGATGTCGAGGAAGCCGTTCTCCCCGCAGCCGAGCCGCTCAGCCGGGCTCTTGTTGAGGAAGCCCTTCAGCACCGACGCCGCCTTCACCGACAGCGACCGCGGGATGCGGATTGTCTTCTCTAGGATCACCTGGAAACACATGCATGGGTTTAAGACATTAATAATTTGTGCATGATTAAAAGGTACTGCGTGATTTCCAGGTCAATTGATTGAAGTAATGACATTCTTCTTCTTCTTCTTAGCGTGTCGATGACAAACACTCTTTTTAGTTAAATGCCTTGCCTGGCCCAGAATTCAGCCACATGACATTTAGAATAAGAAACAGGAATCACAATAGGTAAATATAGGCTATTTATTCTCTAATAGTGAATTGCGAAAGAAACTCCTATTAAGGAAGAAAAATCCACCAAAAACTCCTTTGCACCAGACACGTTATTGTACAAGTATTTCTATTTTATGACATGCCAAATTTGGCAAGTCATGAAATCGATATCGAATCGATTTGATTCCTCAATTCTTCAGCGACCTCTTACTGAAGATATTATCCATAATTTTCGATTTTCGCTACAAATTTAAACGTACCTGGAACAAATAATCCTCAGTGTTCTGATCAGGGTTATCAGCCGCCTGCGCGATGTCGAAGGGCGAGCGGCCCGCCAGCATCTCGTACGTCAGCACGCCCAGCGCCCACCAGTCCACGGAGAAGCCGTACTCCTCGCCGCGCAGGATCTCCGGCGCGATGTAGTTGGGCGTGCCGCAGAATGTGGACGTGGTGTCGCCTGGTCGCACGCCCTCCTGGAATGAGAGAACAATGTTGTTTTAGAAATAGTAAGGACGAATATAAAAAAAAATGAATTTTCAAAATCGGTCCACAATTGACGGAGATATCGGTGAACATACACAAAAAAAAAAAAAAAAAAACATACAAGAAGTCGAACATAGAACCTCCTCCTTTTTCGAAAGTCGGTTAAAAAGAGAATAGGGCCAAGATGTGATCATTGTGGAACGCCTACCTCTATAGCAAATTAGTCTAAATGTAATCCATGAGGAACGACGAAAATGAGTTGATGACTAGAATAAGACTTTATTTGGGTTAGCTAATTGTCAGTTTATTCAAATATTTGGAAGTTAGTGAAATGTGACGCACTTTGTCGAAGGCGTTGTTGAAGTAAGTATAAGTTGCATCTACATGTTCATAATGATTGTTGACCTTGTAAAGTACTATATGTTCATCTGCAATGAAGACTTCGAGCTATACGTTTTGGGACAAAAATAAAGGAATGAGAATTATTCGGTTTTACTGTTTTTCACCTTGCACATGCCGTAATCCGTGAGCTTGATGTGTCCCTCGTGGTCAAGCAGAACGTTGTCGAGTTTTAAGTCGCGATAGATGACGCCGCGCTCGTGTAAGAAGTGCAGCGCTAACGATATCTCCGCCGCGTAGAACCGAGCGTGCTCTTCGGGCAGCCGCCGTTGACGCTGCATGTGGAACCTGGAACGGGAAAACAGAAATAAGTTACAATTTATTCGTAAATATATACATACATACATACATACATAAACTCACGCCTTTTTCCCATGGGGATAGGCAGAAACTACAGAACGCCACCTGCTACGATCCTTACATACTTCTTTTGCTTCACTCACATTCATACATCTTGTCATACACACACGCCGGTTATGAGTACTGCGCACCTTGCCTTTCTGAAGAACATCACCTATAAGGTCTATGTATGTCTTCCTAGGGCCGTCCCCTCCCGGCGTTTCCATTCACGTCTGCCTTGTAAATACCTTTCGTTAGTCGCCTATCATTCATCCTCTCAACATGGCCAAACCATCTTAACATACTCTTTTCAATTTTAGTCACTACATCTTCTTTTAAACCACAACGTTGTCTTATTACCTCATTCCTCAATCTATCATTGAAGGTTACACCACACATACTTCGCAAGGACCGCATTTCTACTGCATTAATCCTACTTTCATGTCTTTTTTGCCATACCCAACTTTCACTTCCATACATAAGTGTAGGCACCAGCACGCCGTTGTGAACGGCGAGTCGAGCTTCCGGAGACATCGATTTGCTGGTCACAACGGCATGTATAGCACCATTCACTTTATTCCCTGCATTCACTCTCCTTTCCACATCCTCTTCAATCTTTCCATCCCTTGTGAACATACTTCCCAGATATACAAACTCGTTCACTTGCTCCACACTCTTATCATTTATTTTCACTTCGCACTCCGATACATCGTCTTCCCTTTCAAACACCATTACCTTAGTCTTGTTCACATATATACTCATCCCTTTTAACTTAAAAGCTTCGTAAATATATGATTAGTTTTAATACTTTTTCATTCTTTCTGCTTTAAGTGTAACATTTTGGATAATTTTTTAAAATATAAATGCCGAAATTGGATATTGTTTTGATCGGCTTAACTATCAATCTGTAAACATCTTTGACCCGTCTTTGATTATAGAACCATACCAAGATAAAAGTGATGATGAGTGTGTTAATTGTTGGTAAGGAGAGCTATGATCATTCAACATTAAAAAAAGGTACAACATGTCATGTAACTTGGGATTTAACTAAAGTGAACGTGTTGGGGTTTGTTACTAAAAGCACAGATAATATAACACTAGCATACTAAAAGGCTCTATGGATTTAAATATATAATTCGGCAGGTACAATATAATCTAGATCAAAACTAAGGATATTTTAATCCGGATTAATGAAAAAGAGCCTCGAAGGCCTCTCATTGAAGAGGGAACGTCCAGATAAATTTAAGGCTACTAAAGGGTTACATTAGGGTCACAAATAAATATTTTTTCTTTG
Source organism: Orthosia incerta (assembly GCA_948252205.1). Taxonomy (NCBI): domain Eukaryota; kingdom Metazoa; phylum Arthropoda; class Insecta; order Lepidoptera; family Noctuidae; genus Orthosia; species Orthosia incerta. The sequence continues at coordinate 23,108,684 of OX411759.1, read as the reverse complement.
TCTTCTTTTCTTTCTTTACATTTGCAGGATGCATGAAGACGGCCCAGAATCACCACGCAGTTGGTACCTGGAGACGGATGTCGTAGCCAAGGCAGGATTAAAAAACGCTGGCGTGACGATCTGGACTCTGTCCGTGGATTGGCCAGATAAAGTAGGAGACAAAGTTGGCTGGAAGAATGTGGGAGAGGCCTTTGCTTAAGAGTGAAAAAATATAGTCTAAAGATAAAATAAGGTTACTTACATGAGATCCCCACCCCTAACGAACTCGATGACAAAGAACAGCCTACTCGGCGTCTGGAAGCAGGAATGTAGCCCCACGAGGAAGGGATGATTGGAGGCGGTCTCGAAGACATGCTTCTCCGTCTGCACCCAGTCGATGTCCTCGTCATCCGTCACCAGCGCCTTCTTGATTACTTTCATGGCGTACACGCGTTTTGTGCGCTTCAGTTCCACCATCAGGACCTAGAGATGAACACAGAAGATATATTACTATGAAGAATTTTAAAGACCGAGCCTTTGGATACTTGACTTTGCGTGATATCTTGTCGGGCATTGAAGTAATTTTATGTTTTATTTATTTAAAAGGCCCAACAAAAAGCTACAATGTACGTAAAAAAAACGTTGAAAAAAAAACCCCTTTTTTGAAAATGCTAGTAGTCAAATCGGCATATGAAGTTACGAGATAGACAAACCCGGATTCTAAAGTATAATCAGTTTAAATTATGGTTAGTTTGTTGACCCAAAATATCAACAGTTAGTTGACTTGAGATATAGTTTGGACTGATCATTTGCATTGATTAGACTTTTAAAAACAGGAGCTCAGATTGGTGTAACGGTATTATTTGTTTATGTGTCACAAACAATAAAACTGAACCAAGACTTATATCAAAACACTTTTAATGATTAGCGGGTAAGGTACCTTTAATCTGTAAATAACACGTACCTTAGCATAAGATCCTCGTCCAATAACCCTGATGAGTTCAAAGTCGTCAAGCGAGTACTGTCTCTGGGAGCCCGGTTCCAGTTCATCCGCCCGAGGGGGCGCAGGCGCGGGGGCAGGCGGTGTCTCCGGCAGCGGAGGTTCCACTTCAGCCCGAGATCTGCATGGTACCACACACGGTAAGAACAGCTCTTGAAGTTTTCTGATGTGCTTTTGTTTGAACGCTCGTAGATAACGTACTAGGTCCTTCATGATTGAATGAAGGGTTTTTAGAAAATGGTACGACATTTTCGATCCATTGAAAAACTAAGCGTCCGTAAATACAGCACAGTTTTAGTTCGCACGGTGTAACAAACAAACTTATTACATGTCAAAAAAGATTATTGTTATAATCTAGGCACAGTTGCAAGACACTCAGCATAACTTAAGAATGGACTAATCAGACACCACACAGTTTATTTAAGTAAATACGCGACAACGATATACTTATTAAGTGTCAATAAAGATTGTTGTTTTATCTAAGTATTGTTACAAGACTCTTGCGTCTCTTTGAGTATTCAAACACCATAGATTCTTGCGTCACACTTTATCCATTAGATTCTCAGTACAATATTTCGTTTACAATCTAACTTCTATGTGTTCTCGGCGCGGTTCGGTTTGATACTGGGATATGAGCCCACAATGCTACCAAAAATACTCATGTTTATAAACGAATTGATTCGGTTGAGGACGTTAGTCACAACCATATCGACCGGAAGGTTAAGGTGATGAACAAACATTGATAAGAAGAGCCAAAATATATCTGTGCAAAAAACCCCGATGTAATAATTTTGTTATTGTATAATTTTGATAAGGACTGTACAGAAATGTGATCTTGGAGGGGTCCAAGCGGGCCAATACCTGGCCGGGGTAGCGTGACTTAATACGCAAGCACTCCAGCGCCGCGGCCAAAGGTTGCTGCAGAACACCGTGTGGTTTTAATAATTTAGAGTCTGACAGACTTCTTCGAACACCCCGGGGTGGAGGACATCGATGAGTATTTCCACTCGTTAAAAACGGGGCTAGAATTTTGTTAAATAAGAGACAATATCAATCTCATAGAGATGATACCTGAGTCTTAGTAGTGGTAACATTATAATTATTGGATGATTATGATTAACTATTCAGTAGATCGATTTATCGCCCCCGAAAGGCCCTGCATATTAAATTTCATGAATATGTTTGAAGACGTTTCCGAGATTCAGATTATAAACATATACAATAATTGCTCGTTTAAAGGTATTCGATATTAGAGCCAACAATAATAAGGGGATGCCAATTTTAAGACCCAGCGTAGACAGAGAGTTTTCTGGTGGCATTAGGTTTGCCAGATCGGAAGACCAAAATATCTGGAGAATTTTTTTAAATGTCGGGATTTTGAGGTCGTTGCCGGGAGGAATATACTCTCATTAAATATAGTAAACTATAATACACTTATTTTTTAGTTACCACCATGTATTTAGCATTGGACTACTAAAACTACCAATTTCCACTGATCCTTTAGTAGTATTCGGAAAAGATTCAAAATTCAAACAATTTACTTCAAAGTTCAGTCTAATTAGTAACTCTGGTTTTATTTAATTAAAGGCTGTACAATTTTTCTTTTTGGTATATAAATTATTTAGCCAATCCTCTCACAGTAGGTAAGATTACCTACAGGAATTGTTATCACAAATGATCTAAAAGAAAACTTTCCGAGAACATGTTTGTCTGGAGATTTTCAGTTTTGTCGGGAGTCCTCTAAAATGTTGTCGCAACCTGTTATTCAATGCCACCTAGGCATTGAATAACAGAATTTTGTAGTTTAGTAGAAAGTTTACACAACAATTAACAGCTTTTTCGGCGTCGAAGAGAAACGGTAGAAGTCAACAATACACGTAGCCGAAGTATTAGGTATAAGATATGAGTATACCAAAAAGAGATATAATTTAGCAAATCCCACTAAATTGGTGCCTACTAAAATACTTGTTCCTACAGCAGGCGCCAATAATATCGCCATCAAATATATCAAACACAAATTAATCTGTAATCCATTTTTATCGCAAATATACCTACCAAATAAAAAGTAGATAATAAGGAACTTCTGAGAATAATACAGATAGCTTCATTAAATGCATAGGTATTGACCTAAATACTGATACGGTTCTTGTATTACATAATATTTAGTAGATTAGACGGTAATAGTCCTGTATTTAGTATCTTATCGATGAGTTGGTAAACAAGGTGCATGGTGTTATCTCCTTTAGCTTTGTTAGGAGTGATTTCACCGTTTCAAATGGGCGCGCAGTATATTCCCGAGTTCGGGATTCCCGAATAGAACAAATATTTGTGTCACGGTGACCTCAGATAACTAAACAAACACGTCGTTGTGGACCATGGTCCACAAAAGATTCAACACATATATCATGATCATAAGTCATGTTATTAAAAACATTACATAATTAATTTTGGAAGACACCGCTAAGATCGAGGTCAGGGTTATGTTTTCAAAAACCGATAAAATATGAGTACAACTGTGCGCTCTTAACCCAATTTAAATGTGGGTTGCTTAAACATTTTGACCCTAAGAGGTACACAAAAATTTGGATGAAAGAAAAAAACTTTGTCGTACTGATTGACACCTACTAAATTGGTAAGAGTATCTGTAGTCCCACGATATTTTAATGCAAGGATCTGTTCATTTGGAGATCATGATAGCCGGATAGCCCGTGGAGATCCGTGCTATTTTTGGAATCTAATTGAAATTATCACCGAACCTTACTGAATTTTATACAAAAACCTTATTGCTATCGGGAGAAAACCCACCTGACAGAAGACGCTCTTCCCAAGGTGCTCTCCCCGTTAGCATCATCCTTGACCTCGATGGGGTCCACATGTTCGTTGGAGCAGGGCTTCTGCACGAGCTTGTGGCACTTCTTGTGCACCAGCAGCTTACACTGGATGCACTTGAAGCCTTGCCGGCCCAGGCCCCAGATTCGGTCTTGACAGAAGGCACAGAAGGCGCGCTGGAAGAAAATCAGATACAATTTAGATAGAGGAAGCCACATGTGATCACATAATCACATAGGATCTTGGGGTTATGAAATACCAACAAATAATTGTTCAATTAGTAACTTAGTGGTGATTGAGGCTCGTGTCTTCTCTTTTTCAGAAGAAGCCTTTGCATAATGACTGCGTCTAAGTTTGAGTTGTTCCGTCTTGTAACAAACATCGACTGTGATTAATCAGATTCGAAATATTAATCAGAATCTGAATGACCGGTATAAACTTTGTTTGATTTATAGTTTATCGACACGACATTACGTTTGAAATCGAACATAGGGAATAATAATGAGTTCCTCTACATCATCAACTATGTTATCGACCACTTTATATCGGTTTTGAGGTTTATTAGTTTACGTCGAACGTCATATTTACAGGTGCTTTCAAAATTTTAAGCATAGTATCGCGAATATAAAATATAAGACAGTGGTATACTCACTCTATTAAATCTCTTAGCCTGGAAGATGTGTCCATTGACGCGGTATAGCTTCCGCCACCGCCGCGCGCCTCTTCTGTATATGCTTCCTGGAAAGTTAAAAAAGAGGTAATGAGTATCTGGCTGGCTGTACAGAAGGATGCAAGACAAAGAAAAGACAAGAGTTTTTGGACAGGAGATACAAGGCGAGGGCAACAGCCACACAAAATAATTTAAAAAAATACTTCTTAGGTTTTATTAGAGATTGCAGAATGTTGGGATGTATTTGCGGATTGACGAGATTGGATAAAGCGAGAAATGAGAGAAAAGTTAAAAGGAAACCGTTTGTCCTGGTATGGTCATGAGATGAGGAGGGATGAAACGCAAGTTACTAAAAGAGTAATGAATATAAATGTGGATGGATGGAGAGGGAAGGGACGGCCAAAGAAAAGATGGATGGACTGTGTGAGGAGTGACATGAAAGAAAAGGGAGTCAGTGATAGCGTGACGGGGGACAGGACGGTATGGAAGAAGAAAACGTGTTGCGCCGATCCCAAGTAACATGGGTTAAGGGCAGGAAGAAGAATAAATACTTCTTAGGTAGTTTTCTCAATAAATTGGTCAAATAGGTATATAAATGTAAACATGTGTAAAGTGTGTTATGTTATGTTGTGATGCATGTTATTACCAATTAAACTGAGGAACTGTCCCTGGGGATATCGCTACCTACTACAATAAAAAAGTATCCGTCTTATGGTCCTGTCACAACTCACAACAGAGATATGTTATTGATATCTTGCCAAATTTTGAAAGAGGCATCTTGTGGAAAGCACTCATATTGTTCAGTATAAAACACCGCAGACAAAAATGCCATGTCAAGCAAGTCAATATGCCAAACAGCCATACATATCCAATGACAAAACAGTTTTTTCAAAAGGTGCTTTATTAGAAAAAAAAAACATAAATCTATTTAAATTGATAGTGTAGTCAGTATCTAGTGGCATTCAGCATAAAATGGGCCAAACCGATGTCACTTCAGGAAGCCATTAATCTTTCCGCACGCGATCTAATTGCAATTTAGGGGGTGGCGCCGAGACCAGCGTTTTTATAACCATTTGTACTTGTTTAACAATGGAAGATAAAGTGGGCAAGAGAAAATGGACTGTTTATTGAGGGTGTCGAAGATTAGAGATACACCACTAAAAAAGGCTAAAAATCGTTCTTAGTAAAAGTTTTGTGATTCTTCTCGTAGCAGCCCTGACTTTAAACGAACAGTTCGCAAAATAAACATAGATAATTATGTTGGTTCCTTTCCTGTACATGCTTTCCTTTTGGACAATGTTCATAGGCGTGTGTTCTGGCAAAGTTGAGTGCCTTTAATTCGTTAACACACTAAAGATTGTTGAACTGTACTGTCTCAGGTTATTGAACTGAAATCACATTCACTATCATTCACATTCACAGTTCATCACAAAGCACACTTCAATTCACTCACTCTTCCATTCACACATTCATTGAAAACCACCAATCTCAAATCAAAACATGCTGTGATTTAAACAAATCGAATAAACACCGTCGTATTCGCGTCCGTTGACTCCGTGGCCAGACAACTACAGGGTAGATGACCCAATTATCGATCATTACTAAAAATATTCTCGAATATACCTTTTAACAGGTGCTTAGCGATTTCTATAGAGCAGGACATTTAATTTGTGTGTGTAGACATAGTACCAAGTTTAGATACTGTCCCGAGTCGCGGCCGACGCGATACTGGTGCTTATCAACGGCAATCTTATCCAATATCACGAAATTATTGAATCACACCACAAGTAAGCCCGATTTCAATGAATTTTTGAGCAAATAACTGCAATTCTGGTATTTCGAAATGTATGTCGCTAATCGCTTTAATATTACTGTTATCACTTTGTTTTTAAACATAGTTTGGATTCTTACTGCTTTATAAGGAAAACGGAAGGTCTTTAGTTTTTGCACGAATTTACTCAACGAAACCGGTTGCTAAAAGAGCAAATAACATTATATATTTGCGATCTGTGTCTGTCCTCCAAAATACTAAGAAAATGAAACGTCACATTGTTTTTAAAATTATTTTTATATCGATTTTACCTACCTAACACATGTTGCTCTCGAAAACTCAATTGTTAGACTACAAAGGGCAAAATTGCCTGCATGTAGAGCCAGCAACATCATGGCAACAATAGGGGGTTGTTTAGTCGCCGCGTCGGCTTTGGGAAAATTAAAATAAACTCAAATTACCCGGAAATTGACCGGCCAGGCCCTCTATTGGCAGTTTTTTTTTACATTTCGTGATCGGCTGAATATGCAAAGTTAATTTTAGCAATATCGGATAACTTGAATAGCTTCTAGTTTGATAGATAAACGCATAACAGTTGTTGTGGTGAAGAATTTGTTAAACATTTTTTTTTTTCAAATCAAATAATTTATTTCAATAAAAACGGAGTTTGTAGTACATGGGGCATATACAAAGTTATCTACGTACAAGTTTGTACCATAACAATTACAATCAGGTGGGTGAAATTCTGCTTTCTTAGCTAGGTTACAGAATAACCTGTATTAAGGAAATACAGTCCCTGTACCTTCGAAATGATAAAAATGTTTGATTGCATGTGTGTGTGTGTATTATAAGTATGTGAGTGTTTGTAAATGTTTATGGATGTGTGTGATTGTCTGTAAGTGTGTGTGTGTTCGTGTTTAGTTTGATTGATAGGTCTCACTACTATTGTTCAACCTGTCACTGTCACCCACTGAGGTACTTTTTGAGCATTTTGAGATAAATATTTGCCGTATCTTGTCTAAATGATGAAGTATTGATATTATTTTCGTCAAGAACCAATCGATCTGCCTATATAGCCGTTTCACAACAATGTTGGAGTCATCTTAAATATAGTGATTACTATATAACAGTATTATTTTTGATGCCACAATGTTCCTTACTTGTATCACTTTTATCAAATCTATTAAATGCAGAATCTGTCATTTGTAGAATCTGTCATAAGTAGAACCGTCATTTGTAGAATCTGTCATAAATAGAATCTGTCATAAGTAGAATCAGTCACAAGTAGAATCTGTCAAATGTAGACTAAACGTTCCTGTCGGATGCAGTTGAATACCAGCAATTCATGGAGCGGTTGCCTATAGGAACCAGTAACTGGGTAACAGAATACCCCTTGGCAAGGTGTCGGATTTCCTTTTTCGTTTTAAGTTCAATTTGTGTATTGAGTTAAACACTGAAACAGATAGATAATCGCCCGCGATGTGATTCAACCCAACAACGATGCTATGCAACTACTAAACGCTCACTCAAATGTTACTAAGCTACTAAACGCTCAAATTGACATGTACGGGTTTGCTCGTATAACAACCATTATTACAAAAAACTGAATTTATATTAACGTAACCATTCTACTAAGTTGCAATTTCCCATTCACAAAATCCTCTTCTTTTAAACACATAATCCCATTTAAAAAGAACCCCAGTCCAATTTAAGCATCCCATTCGTAATGCAACTCGGACATTGGTATGCAAATGTGGGAGCCTGTCGGGAGGACACCGGACAGTGTCGGCGCCGAGGTTTTAGCAAATATTACCTCGACAGCTGTACTGTACCTAGGCGAGGCGACAGTTACATGTGCTGTACAATTACATTTGCTGTTAATACAACTAGATGACTGAGTTGAATATGTTTAGAGTAAGAGCCCGGTAAGTATAGCTCAAAAAGGCGAAGCCCTATATACAGCAGTGGTTGAACAAGGCTATTAATGATGAGGAGTAAAGAGCCTCCCTCTTTCGGTTTAATTTCTTTTTGCTGGAAAACTGTAATGAAATTAGGAAGACTTAGTGAGGAGTTTCAATCCTGCATTAACTTGTATCTACACTAAATCTATGTACAGGTATAAGAACAAGAGAAGAATGCTTAATTATTATTCATCTTTAGAAATCATTGCTCTTGAATAATAAAAAAATAATTTCTATTCATTGATTCATGCAGTGGTGGTCTAGTGGTAACAGTCATGATTTACAAGTTGTAGGTCGTGGGTTCAAACCCAGGCAGGCGCATTACTTTGTGTAAATGATTTCATCACCAATGGTCTTAAAAACGGTGAAAGAAAAAATCGTGAGAAAACCAGCATGTCCTAGAACCAACAATTCGAAGGCTTATGACATCCACCAACCCGAACTGGGCCCGCGAGGTGGATTATGGCCCATTCCCTCTTTCACAGAGGGGAGGCCTGTGTCCCAGATTAAGACTGATAAAGCTATATGAACACGGGCTCAATCAATCGCTACCGATTTGGGCTTTAACTCAAACACAGCAAATCACACAGAACAGCCACAAATAAACGAGAAATTCAAAATCATTTGCAGGAGCCATCGGACGCATGTCCGATCCTCAAAGCATGCCATGATTAGACTACAAATATGGCGACAGGAGCTTTGTTTACGGAAAATTACACAGAGTGCCTGCAACACACACATCTGCCGTGGATAAACTGGATATTTACTGGTGCCTGAGGCGGTTCTGATCACTGTTACTACTCTGCTGTTGACATACTCCATCAGCGTATGAGAGTATAGCAAATATGGTGTCACTGTATTAGTGGAAGGATGGAGCTTCTAGCGAGTTTACAGCTTTTGAAAGTTGAATTCCGTTTGATTTGATGTGAGTGAATCTGTTGCAAGCTGTAGCAAGAATTAGTGGTTTGCTTTCTGGGGGGTGACCATAAGCTCTTAGAGCGGTATCAATTTGAGATCGAGTAAGTGACAGATGTATACAAGACATATACAATTTTTTTGTTTTTTTTTTATCATATATAGGCTCGCGCTTGACCACCATCTCACCTGATGGTAAGCGATGATGTGGTCGATGATGGAGCACGCTTGCCTAGAAGTAACCTATTCACTCTTGACTTAAAGACCCCTAGGTTGTAGCTATCGGGAAACACAGACTCCGGCAGGGAATTCCACTCCTTAGCTGTACGCATAATAAAAGTATTTTCAAAATGTTTAGAGCGTATGGGTGGTATGTCCACCATGTACCGATGGCGCATCGCCGTACGTCTGGTAGTCCGATGATGAAACGGGCTGGGCGGAATTAGATTATGCAATTCCATCGCACATTCCCCGAAATGTAATCGATAAAAAACCGACAAGCCGGCAACTCGGCGACGATGTTCAAGGCTCTGGAGCTTTGACTTAACCAATGCCTCATCGCCGATGAGCCTCTTGGCCCGCTTTTCGATCGACTCTAGTGCATCAAGTTGGTATGCGTGAAGTACCTTCTCACCTTTGCAAGGATCCCTGAGATACATACATCTGTCCCTTATTTGATCTCAAATTGATACCCCTCTAAGAGCTTATGGTCACCCCCCTGATGTCAACTACTCTTTTTTTGTGACAGTTTGCAAAATATAATTTATTTTCTCGTTTGGATAGCTACTTAGTTTGCTCTTACTGCTCATATGTATGATTATACCATAGTTAATGTTTAGTCAGATCAATTCACGGTATGACCCAATAAAATGTCTTGTGGACATACGTGATGTTTCTACTAGTGAAGCGAAACTATACTATACTGTCATGACTAGCGAGTCTTTTAGGTACATTTCAGCCTCACTACTCACAACTACCATAGTCAAAAAGTGAAGTCTAGTCGTGAAAGCCGCTAAAAGCACACGTACTTACAAATATTATGATGATAGGTAGGAAACACGGCTGAATAGTATCCCAGCCGTCGGCACTTCGTCGGCATCCGTAATGCGCATCATTTCGGGGTATTCACATGCTAATGCCGACTGTACGCTGTAGCGCTGCGACCGCTGACAAATATCGCTGCCTTCGCTTTTATGTATGATTCTGTGAGTTGCGAGTTTGTGACCATGGAATGTATTTGTTGCTGTCTTGTTGTGTGGTTTAAGAGTTTTCGAATAAATAAGACTTTTGGGATATGCTTAAGGAGTGTTATCAAAGGGTTCCTAGCTTTGAATAAGTTTGACATTATTAGGGTACATAGTCACGCACAATGGTCGAACTAAGTGCGGCAACCAGCAACCAAGAAGATGAAGGTACCTAGTTACCTACGCAGTATTTTGTTAAGCTACTCATCATCTTTTACTTGGGGTCGCGCAACTCTCCCTTTTCATCTTCTGTCAGGTCAACTATCAGTACTGTTATATACTCACTACTTGCACAATCCGCTTTTCTTTGACCTTTGTTAAAAGCTAGTAAATTAGCAATATTGCAGAAGTACTGTGTGTCCTTTTATGTATAACAAGGCACACTATATAGCTACCTAATTAGTCCCTATTCAAATGCAGTAATCTAATTATTCCGGATCACTGTTTAGTATTCCACATAACACAATTTATATAAGCGAATTGTACATACTGCAACCTTTGTGTTTTCTTTAAACAATCACACGCTCACGTAAAAACAAACTAACCCCAACTACAGCCCAGTAATGAGCTAACCAGTGAACCGGCAAGTAATACAGCTAGTAGACTAATAGTTACACAAAGTACTTACGGTCTTCGCCAGCACAGGGCATTCCCGGCGCGGCAGGCACATTGGGGAAAACTGAAACAAACAGACAATATTATTAGAACAAACTGCGAAATTACACGGAAATAAAAAAAGTAAAAGGAAATATTCTGTTTCGTTTATTTGTTGAAACGAAATTGCATTGCTTTACGGAGAAATAAGCTATGTTTGACGTCGGCCGCATTCATTGTTGCCGCGAAAGTGCGACATTGCGACAACGGCGCGACATTGTGATTCGCCGCGGCTACAATTGCGACTAGACCTATTATTTGTTGAATTCTCTAGAGTCTGAAGGTTTGTTTACGGACTGTACTCTTTGTAGTTACTTGGAGTTAATATGTTTTGAAGTTGGGCTGTCTTTGTCGAAGTGATTTAGTGTGATAGCCACATCGGTCCATATATTAATATGAAGGTTTAATTTATCATTGCATCAAGTATGCAGTTTTACATTATAGTCTGATCTGATATGTATGAAGAATGGATTCTCTCGTTTAGAGAGAAGCCATTCTTCATACCTTGCTACCTTGATTGCTTACTCCTTGAATACTAAGTAATTAAGATTTTTGTCTTTAGATATTGTCCAAAACTATTGAAAAGTACCATTGGCATTGGATAACTAAATGGATTAAATAATTTGTAACCAGACACGAATGTTAAGTTAATTTTGTGCAGTTTTTAAGAGCTATCTACTCTTTATTTAAAAAGAAATATCGATTAATAAAAATACATTAAATTTCTACATAATGTTGATTCTAAAATGGTGGTACACTTTTTTTATGAGTTATATGTGTCACTTATCTCCTTCCAACAAAACTATAAAAATGTGAAATAATTATTGATAGCATGCATCTCCTCGTAAAGTGTTCATTAATTATTTTTACATCTCTCATGTTCGGTAAATAGGTTCTTATTACCTCCAAATGGGGCTTGTAGGTGACTAATTAGCGCTCTAGGGTAATAATGTAGCTAGAAAAGCCCTAGGGCGGTAAGTAATAAAAAAAAAACACTTCTTTCTTTCAAAAAGTTCGCGTACATCTAACCATCATACTGGCAATAGACATCATGCATTCAGCCCAATGACCAAAGGGGTCGCTTTGCTATTCAGCCTTGTCTTCGTGTGAGTATGATAGTCATCAATTTTTTTCTACTTACCTCACAATCGGGATGTAAAGCAGCTAACTAGCTCGGGTGTAAGCACCAATTGCACCCTCGAACTATAGGCGCCCTCGCTGCGCTCGTGCGCCTAAATATCTCGGGCTGCAATTGATGCCTTACAGCCCTTGGCTACTAATCTACTATTTATACTAACACTAATGGATAGACAAATTGATAACGAACATTTTGTAAGTTTTATTTTTTTCAAAAGACCAATATTCGATTTTATATAGATTTTATTCTAAAATCTGGGCGTATTCACTTCCGTAATTCATGCGCCACCAGTGCCACCAGGCCAATAGGAATGCTCATATCTCATGCTAATTTTTTGGTCAGGGTACGGTCTTAATACAAAAGTTCGTGAAAACAACTGTGTTTGGTATCCTTTCTTTTCATCATCATCACTGCAGCCAAAAGACCACTGCTGGACATAGGCCTCCCCCAAGCGTCGCCACACGGATCGGTCCTGTGCGTTTCGCATCCAACATCCGCAGCCTTGACCAAGTCGTTGCTCCACCTAGAGGGAGACCTTCCAACGCAACGTCTTCCGGTTCGCGGTCCACAACTTTTCGGCCTCAACGGCCATCCGTTCTGCGAGCAATGTGCCCTGCCCACTGCCACTTAAGGTTACACTGGTCGAAAATTCTTCCATACAAATGTAGTCTAGGGATTGTTCCACTGTTTGACGATGTACGTTCAAAATAAAAAGTGATATCAATTTGTCTCATCATTATCTAGTCCTGTATGGAAGCAAAAAATTAAAAAAAGTAAATATTAGAAAGTTATGAGCGTCGAAAGTTCCACATTTCAACACTAATTTTAACGCATTTTTGGGCGCGAATAAATACCATAAGAAGACGGAAAATTGCAAAACGTACTGCATAAAGGGATAGATTAGTAGTTCAACAATGCAGATAATTTATTTATTTTGAACAGATAGATTTAGTCGTTTTTTCATGATATCTAGACTGCCAAAGGTCTGTTTATAAAATTTCGCGCGCTCGGTTTCGTCCTAAATCATTATCCATTTCGCTACAAATTTGCAATAAATGAGTATTTGCAATAAGTGTATATTCGTACGCGAACTAGCTTCCTACTGCTCATCACAGCATCTATCTTTTCCGCACGTGTTGTCGGTTGATATAAAATGCATTTTAACCCCGCGCACAATTTAGTTCGTGCCGTCGACTAGTGTACACTTAAGTTTGGCAATTCTTCCTTTCTTTTATTTAGAAACAAATCGAATTATAAATAAAGTAGTAGTAGTGTTTCGGTACCTAACCCATACACTAAATAAACAAGCCAGCCCACAAGTCATTTCCCAAGCTATTGTACTTCGTACTTGGCAATCGTCTGACCGTGGATCCACCTAGATTTATTACAACGTAAAGTGACTTGTTGTCTAGCAGTTACATTTTATCGTACACACGAGGGCTGCTACAATAAAATAGAATATTAACTCAAGCTGAGATACTGTTAGTTGTTCTTCTAGTTGTGTTGTGAGTAATTGCTTTGAGAGCAGAAACTAGCTCTAGAAAGAGATAATTTCTATCAGCAATAATGATAGTCAAACATTTAACTCAATATCCCAAGGTTAATCACAAACATTTTGTACTTTTGGCTATACTAAGAACTCGTGTTCACTAATTTTGAAAATTTAAACAAACAGCTACTTGCCTTAAGCTGCCTAGACATTACTGTATCGTGTTGTGGCGTGGCGCAGGATACACCAATGATACGAATCTGTTCAATCCTACGTCATACCAAAACTAGTCTTGTAGCCAATTAAATGCGTCATATGGCGCGACGCCACGCCACGACACGTAAGTATGTTTCCACCTTTAGAAAAAACATCACAAGAGCTGTCATTTACGTCAGCATTGACTATTCAATAAATGGACTACCCAGGAAGCATACTTTTTGTTTGAACCAAACTTAAAATGATTGAAAGACCTCACACTGCCGTCAAATCTTTTATATCTCCGAACGTCCCAAACGGGCATTATCGAAGCACTTCCAATTTTGTAGTCATAAAAAGCGAGACTACCGTCCGATCTGACAAAAGGCTCTTTTGTTTTCATCCAAATAAAGAGCGGGGAAAAGCCGATGCCACCAAACAAGTTCGACTTCATTGAAAAACGTGGGCATATGGAAATTCGGACACTTCGTTCGGAAATTCGAGGCCTAATGTTTGGGGAATTCGAATTTCGAATGTCGAAGTGCGGCATGAAAGCCGGAGAGCCGTGTTCGCTTGTTTTTGTGTTTGGAGGGTCGTCAAAACTCGTTCATCAAGGACTCGCCGAGAGCTGCAAATTGGACACGTGCGACGTTCGATTGGAATGTATTGCTAGATTTTTTTTACCAGTTGAACTGAAAGGGTTGGTCTAATGCGATTTTATTTGGATGATGAAGCTAAACTGAATCGTTTAAGGTAGACATCAACCACTTGGTTTGACCACTATCTCACCTCACCAAAAAGGCACGCTTGCCTAGAAGTAACCTATTGACTCTTGATTTGAAGACCAGATTGTAGCTATCAGGAAACATAGACGCCGGCAGGGAATTCCACTCCTTAGATGTAGGTACGCACAATAAAAGTATTCCCAAACCGTTTAGTGCGTATGTTTTTCATCTAAATTATACAAATTTGGTTGAAACGCGAACCATTGCCATAATCTGCGTGTTTCAAAGAGCTAAATCGTATACATTTTGACAAGAACACGATATCGTCCTAGATTTTTCTAGGTTAGATTTAACTTTATATTCAGTTATATTTATCAGTTGATATAGGGTAGTATTGTCTGACAAGCTAGCCGGATATGGCGTGTGTATCCGCAGCGGACATGTCACTGGGAGCAAAGTTAGTGACAGCCGCGCGGGCAACACCGGACGCTACGTCACGGGGACTTCCGGTCATAGTGTGGACTACTCACAAGAGATTGAAGGGGGAAATGTGATATTGTAGTGGCTTTCACTCATATCTACTCTTATCGTAGATTTTGTGTGATATCTAGTTGAATCTTCTTTATAATAACACCGTGAACTATTTACCAACTTATTTATAATATAAAAACTTTCTTATCAAAATGATTAACAGATGATCAAATTTGCCATCACTACATACAATAAAATAAAGTCCCCGCCACTTTTGTACGCAATAGACTCAAAAACAATGGATTTTTGTGCGGTTTTCACCATTAGAAAGAGAGAGAAACGAGGAAAGTTTTCGGTTAGTCCCGCTATGCTCGACTTGAAAAATACCTACTAAAAGGTCCCGCTGTGCACGAAATTCTTCGATGCTACGTAACAATGGAAGGTACAGTGGAAAGAAAAGTGTTTGAATTCAATTAAACTGAGCGGCAAGCTGAGATATATTGAAATGAAACAAAAAATATCAACATCTTAGTTCCTAATATTTTTAGGATAAGTTTCTCTTTTACGGCAAGAAGTTTCGTTTTTCACAGTTCTATGGAATGGATGGAAACTTTATTTTTAAAATGAATGATGCGACGTGTTGAGTGGCGGCGAGGCGAGTGTGCGATAGTGTGATGAAACGGTACGTTTATTACCTTTTTTTCGCGAAAGTAATGGAATTTACATTCTAGGTTTTCTTAATTTACTTTTTAAATGGTTAAATAAAATATTACACTGTGACACTTTTCTTCATCATTGTCCACGAATATGATTTCGTGCATAGCGGCACTTCTTGGTAGGTATTTTTCGAGCCGAGCATAGCGGGACTAGAACATAGCGGAACCACGGGGTCTCATTGCTAATAAAGAAATTTTGGTTCAAATAAATCTCACTAGATGGCGCGACATGTACACACAATTCAATAGAATATATTATATATATATTGCGTGTAAAATTATCATTTTCTGGATTTGAGCATAAAAATTGTATGTTCTTGTTTCATCAACTCTCCTAAGTACAAAATTATGGAATATTGGGCTCTTAATTCACATTTCAAAGATTGTTTTAACGAATCATTTAAAATTGATGCCAGTAGATGGCGCATTTTTAAATTTCTTAAAAAAATACTATAAAACGAACCTTCACTGTATTAAAAGAATTCAATATTCACGAACCTAGTAAACCCTTTTACTTGCAAGTCGCTGCTAACACCATCTATTGCCGTGAAACGGGATCGAACGCGATTGATGTACTTACAAAAATAACAAGATTAATCAGATGAAAAACGCTAGTTACGTCGGCACGGTTTCTTTGTATGGGATGAGACATCTGTATGCTAGTATTATATTATCTGTGGCGGAACTAACCGAAAGTTTTTGTGTATAATTATTTTTAGTGTGTAGCCGGGGCGGATCGCTAGTAGAGAATAATTTAGAATTTACTAATCAGTTGCTAAAAACTTGTTAGATATTGATACATAAGGGCCTTTATTCGTGGAAGTTTTTTGATAGCAAATGTAGGTATGTATTTATATTAAATCATTAGTGGAGTTAATAGACTGTTTGTTAGCTTGTCTAAAAGTAAATAAAACAAAAATAGTATTAAAATTAACTGTTCAGAAATAGGTCGGTAGGTATAATATATAATTAAAGCTGCTGTAGTTTATCTAACTTAAAATAACGATCTTATTTTCGGAACAAACTATAATTTTTTCTTTGCTTTTGAATATTATCTATATTTCGAAATCAACGGTTAGATCATTTAATTTTAGTACGGGCAACATCAGAAATACTCAGATACTCTAGATAACAATAGATAAGAATGTTTCTGGTTTTGACATTGTTATGATATCGATGATTCATTGTTTAATAAGATTCATGTACTTGTTCGATAGCCGTTTCGCGGAAGAAAAAGTTAATTCAAAAAATCAAAAAACATATTCGCGAGCTGGCTCACCAAAACCAGATATATCCTCCGACTGCACAGCATGATTTTCATCTTGTTACGTCTTTTTAGTTCACTTTTTAAGCATTAGGGTTTTAAATTTTTTGAATTAGCTTTTTACCCGGCTGCAAGGAAAGGGTTATGTTTTTCGCGCGTATCTTGTATGTTTGTATGTATGTAATATTCTTTATTACCTCATATCTTTCAAACTACTTGGCGGATTTTTATAATTAGGACATCATTAGATAGGTCTTGACCGCCCAAGTGTTCTTAGCTAAGTGCCGTTAAAAAAAAAGGAACATGGCGGATTTTGGACGCCATATTGTGGGGGTTGCAATTTTTTTTTTCTTTCCTTCCCATCGAGTGGGGTATCAAAATGAAGGGTTTTTAGGAGATTACAAAAATATAAACTACTTATATGTTTAAATGTCATTCGAAAAAAAAAAAATATAACTAAAAAGTTGTAAATAAAAAAAGTTAATTGAAAAATCAAAAACCCGCCTGCTTAAAGAGCGAACTAAAAAGCTGTTAACAAGAAAAAATCATGCTGTGCAGTCGGAGGATCAGGGGGTCAGCCAGTTTACGAATATTTATATGTATGTGTATATATGTATCGTCAAGAAAACCGTCAGTTTTTCAGAAAATTAGTAAAATTATACATCGTGAAAGTGTACATTTTAACATTTCCAACTCTGACACATGTTACACCTAACAAGACAAGTACTGCCTCTCCGAACCACCCACACGAGCGGGATACTTCTGAATATTCCAACTATAGCGCCACACTGCTTCATAAATCATTTCAAACTTGGGGAGACATCAGACAAGTAACACTACTTTATTATTAAACTTCGTATCTCCCTACACACTTAAACTCTGAAACACTGCACCAAGTTTCGGTAAGCAAGTACACAGGGACTTTAAATTTATCAATTTTGAAGAGTGGAGAAAAACAGTAGGATTTTTGGAAGTTCAATTTTGCGGTTCGCTATTATGTCTTAGATACTATTTGGGTGAATCAACCAAATTTTATGTAAAAGTGAATTAATTTAGTTGAACCTTGTAGTGTAATCCTGCTACTATTATAAATGCGAAAGTTTGTGAGAATGGATGGATGGATGTTTGTTACTCTTTCACGCAAAAAACTACTGAACGGCTTTTGATGCAACTTCACAGTTATATATATACTAATATTATAAAGAGGAAAGATTTGTATTTTTGTATGTAACGAATAAACTTAAAAACTACTGGACCGATTTCAAAAATTCTTTCACCGTTGGGAAGCTACACTATCCCCGGGTGATAGAGGCTACTTTGTATCCCTGTATTCCCACGGGAACGGGAACTACGCGGGTGAAACCGCGAGGCGTCCGCTAGTATCTATAATATGTAGTACAATTTATAAATATATTGGAGAAATAGTAATTCCACGCGGGTGGAGCCGTGGGCGGCAGCTAGTGTGGCATAGTGATAAATAGAGACCGGATTATATGCAACATAAAATGCTTGAAATATGCATGCAAATATGCATGAAAAAAGCGCAAAATATGCATGAATATTTGTAAAATATGGCACATTAAAGTTTAAAAAAACTATAAAAAGGAAAAATGTGGTAGGTTTTCATTATTGGAACGAAGTTCCTTATTTTATTTCTAAATCAGCATACAATTGTTGAATTATTCAATCATAAATTGTCAATACCAAAATGTAACAACTTTGTAGACGATACGATAACAATGCACTAAAACGAAAAATTATTTAACATTTTTGTAAACGTAAACAATCAGGTAGGTGTTCTAAATGTATAAGTCTTCAATCAATCAAAATATTTTTATAAGTGAAAATTGTTAGTGTATAGGGCGAAATCTTGGTTAAAGAGTATATTATTACACTTATTAATAGGGTAACCTACCGAAAAGTATAATAAATATAGCAAAAATATGCATCATCACTAAGTATTAGATATAATATGCAATTTCCGCTGTGAATGGGGTAAATATGCAATTTCATATTTACCCCATTCACAGCCCCCATTAATCCGGTCTCTAGTGATAAAAATAAAAATATTTGCCCACGGCATTTTCGGCATAAAAAGCTAATGACAGTCGGCAATAGTGTTGCTTTCTATCAATTTAATAATTTTCGTCAGCGGATCAGTACCTATTGTCGGCGATTTCCCTAATATATATACCAACACATTTACTTCTTTATTAAATTAGTTCAGATTTATATCAGCATTTATCCTATACGAACCGTATTTATAAAACTTAGGACTGACGTCTACTTTTGAACACAAAGAATTTTATATAAAATTTTTGATTAGTTTTACCGAATATCTCACTACAAATACTCTCTAATATTGCACTTAGTTTCAGTAAACAAGTGCAGGCGACTAACAAAGTTAATCCATTTTGTGGACAGGGGAAAAATAAGAGACCAGACTGAATTACGTTGAAGTCTCAATTTCGTTGAAATACAGACTTGTTACTGGTGTATTTTTGTGGCAGTCTGTCAAGTATTCTGTGCAGTCAAAGTTTTATGTTTTGTGTTATTGTCTTTAGTAAGTGTTGGTATTTTTATTTGTGGTTTAAGAGTGCACAAAAAGACTTTAGTAAAGTCGGCTTTAGTCTTCTCTAGTCACAGAATATGTTTTGGGAGTTATGTGTTTAACATTCACTTATTCAGAATGGTTCAAGTAATAGTTTTAGTTAAAACTATATGAGAGAGATATTGAAAGAAGACTTGCTTTCCATATTTTTCCTCTGTCTTCAAAATTGATAAATGTAAAGTCCCTGTGTACGTGCTTACCAAAACTTTGGTGCAGAGTTTGGTGCTTCTATTTTGTGCGCGGGGTTTAAATGCATTTTATATCAACCGATAACACGTGCGGAAGAGATAGATGCTGTAATGAGCAGTAGGAAGCTAGTTCGCGTACGAATACACACTTTTGCAAATTTGTAGCGAAATGGATAATGATTTAGGACGAAACCGAGCGCGCGAATTTTATAAACAGACCTTTGGCAGTCTATATCATGAAAAAACGACTAAATCTATCTGTTCAAAATAACATTATTCGCATTGTTGAACTACTAATCTTTCCCTCTATGGAGGCCGTTTTGCAATTTTCCGTCTTCTTATGGTATTTATTTGCGCCCTAAAATTCGTTACAATTAGTGTCCAAATGTGGAACTTTCGACGCTCATAATTTTCAAACATTTTCTTTTTTACTTTTTTGCTTCCATACAGGGCTAGATAATGATGAAACAAATTGATATCACTTTTTATTTTGAACGTACATCGTGAAACAGTGGAATAATCCCTAGACTACGTTTGTATGGAAGAATTTTCGACTAGTGTAACCTTAAGGCCGGTACTCCAGATGCTCATGCTCAACTCAAACTGGAAATGGACAGTTGTGATTGGTTGTGTTTTTTTACATTAACGTGCTCAAGTCCAAGATCCTAGACGCCTCAAACGTTACCGAACTCTTTTAACACAAAATCAGTGGAATTGAGTAGTTTACATATATTTGAAACGTACTCGTACTTGCTAACAGCTAATTTTAATTTTCATTCAATACCTACTACACATTTTGTGTAGAAATAATTCAGTAACGTCTGGGGCGCCTGGGCCCTTGCTCTATTGAATGCATAAATGTCAAGCTGAAGAATCATATGCCAAACTCGAGAGTTGTGATTGGTAGGTGTGGCTAATTTTGACTTTGAGTCGAGTATGAGCATCTGAAATACGGGCCTTAGTATGTCACAATTTTTTTTTTAAAAACGTTGCCCCACACTAGGAATTTCTCCTGTATCGTGGGTGCGTTTACAAACATATAAACTCACATACACAAACACCCAGAGCCGGTACAACTATTTGTAGATCATACAAATAATTGCTCCGTGCGGGAATCGAACCCGCGACACGCAGCGCAGCAGTCAATCGCTCAACCACTGCGCCAACCGTGCGCCCAAATATGAGAGAGAGAGACCTTACTTTGTGTGTTTAGTTTCTCGCATTTATAAATTAATAAGTTGTTTATTATTATTGTCCTCAAGTATATAGTTTGAATGGAACTCGGCTAATTGTCTGTCACTATCACTTAAACACGATGATTCATAATTACTGATTATAAATAGTTTTAAGTACATCAAGCACAGACCACTTCACATTTGCAAATTTTACCCATTAGTCCAATTAATATTACTTTAGATAACATAGAAGATTACACTTATACCTGTTTAGAATGGCAGGTTCTGTTTACCATAAAGAGTGGAATTCCCTGCCAGAGTCTGTATTGCCTGATAGCTACAACCTGGGAGTCTTTAAGTCAAGAGTGAATAGGTTTCTTCTAGGTAAGCGTGCTACATCGTCGACCGAAATAGTGGTCAAGCGCGAGCCTATAAATAATAATAAAAAAAAACATTTTACAGCGAATCAAACATCAAATTATGAACAAGTAGGATTTTGATTTTAAAGTTGGCACTATATCATTCTCAGTGTCATTATTGTTGCATGGTTCGTTCATAATTTATAAAGATACTAGCTTTTGCCCGCGACTTCGTCCGCGTGAATCTCGGTTATCGCGAAAAAACTGATATATTTCGTATATTTTTTCTATGTGAAGTATTCTATGTTACTTTAAATACCTCCAAGAATATGTGTACAAAGTTTCATGATGATCGGTTAAGTAGTTTTCGCGTGAAAGCGTAACAAACAAACTTACATTCACATTTATAATATTATAGTATGATTAAACTAAGATACGATAATGATCGATGATGATTAGATATATACAGGGTGGGCAAAACATCGTGGATCAAACAAAAGAGAGTGATATCTGGGCCTAATTTGCAGTAGGTCAAAAAGCATTTTTTTTTTCTCCTTATCTCCCCAACTATCGCCCTTTTTAGGGTTCCGTACCCAAAGGGTAAAAACGGGACCCTATTACTAAGACTTCGCGATCCGTCTGTCTGTCCGTCTGTCACCAGGCTGTATCTCATGAACGGTGATAGCTAGACAGTTGAAATTTTCACAGATGATGTATTTCTGTTGCCGCTATAACAAAAAATACAAAAAACAGAATAAATAAATATTTATGTAGGGCTCCCATACAACAAACGTGATATTTTTGCTGTTTTTTGCGATAATGGTACGGAACCCTTCGCGCGCGAGTCCGACTCGCACTTGGCCGGTTTTTTATTTATCGGTACCTAGGGTACCTACCTACACTGGAAAAGGTGTGACTTTATGTATGTATGTTTATTAACTAAGATAGAATCTTAAACTAAGATTTTCATACAAAGAGCTCAGGGTAAGGTTCAGGCGTTTGGTTCCAAACAGTTAAACCGATAAATAAGATGACCCATAACTATTGTGTGTACCCTCTTCAGGGGTCTTTACTTCTCGTAATTATTATTAAAACAATTTCATCTAAATATATTGTTGTTTTTAAATAAAACTCTGTATTTCTGCAGAGCTACAAATAATACGAGTATCACATACCTACCTATTCAATTAATCTTTACAAAAGAATTTAATGAAGAAAATTGTTTGATCGCTGTTTTTAATTAAGCGTTTGAAAACATTGTCTGGTGTATTTTTTTATTTGTAATTAACTTCCTCTTAATTAGCATATTTAAGATTCTTCATTATGCTCATATTCAACACTTTGAAGTGCTTAGTTCCTTACTCTCTCTACAAAATAAATGTAATTAAGTATAGCACACAACTTTATGAAAAGCAAACAAGGCCTAAGTCATAAACACGTCCGATCAACGACATACAGTGTGTTCTAAATTGCACTTTATGTCTATGCATTTTGTTTTAAATTTGAATGAAATATGAAGCCGCCCGTGCCACGTCCGCGCCCGACGCCATTTCTCTGTGGCCTGCGCCTTATAAAAACCTGGTATTGTTTTAAATGAATTCAAAGCCTTGCTTAGCTTTATTACTTAAAAACACCCAGCAAAAAGCTTTGAAAACAATCTTGATTGCACTTAATAAAGTGACTCCACTAATTTCCACATCAGGAGCTCGACAAAGTGTAATGCAATTTAATAATTTAGCTGACAAAGAAAGAAGGCAGGATAGAAAATAAAATAAAGGAGTAAATAAAATAAAGGAGACAAAGGACTGTTCGGCGTCAAAACCAATCTCGTCGGTGGCGGGTAGAAAGAAAAACACCGGGTACACTGAGTACGCTGGACCCACTTGACGGGTTCCTATTGTGGTGTTTTCACTCCAATTCGATTTCTTTGTACAAGACAATTACTTGCGACGTTCAATTGTTTTCTCGAACAATAGCGGCGAAATTGTCGTGCTTAAAGGAGCCGACATATTGCCATGGAGGTTTAAGATGAGAATTTGTCATTGAAATGTATAGGGGGTTATTTACACATATTGCTAATAAAACTATTTCTGGCTAGTGGTCGCAGCCAGGCAACTCTGCAGTCATCTATTCTACTATCAAAAAACTTATTTATTAAAAAATCTTTTTTTGTAACATGCTTTTTACGCATTCTTCGCAGCAAACCCTTTCATTTGATACTCATATCATGGCAGTGCACTAAGAATAACTAGTCCGCCATCTTGGTCCATCCGCCACATTGGATTTAGAATGACGTCACTTAGCTAACCATGCATTGTCATCCAAACTAAACGTGTATGCCAAATTTGATCTTAATCGGTGGAGGATGAACCGCTTTAAAATTCATTTGCAAGATTTGAGCCGAACACATATATACTTGCAAGTTAAATAAAAGCTTGTAAAACCTGCACTTTTTTGGAGTGGGATCTCATACTAACATAAGATTTTCTTTTTATTACTTACTAGCATCTGCCAGTGGCTTGGCCTGCGTGTAAGTCGAAAATTAACCCGAGGGAACATACTCCCGGGCTAAAAAGTGTCATATGTGCTGTTCCTGGCTATAATCTATCTCTGTGGCAAATCTCATCCAGATCCGTTCAGCCGTTCTGGCGTGATTGTGTAAAAAACATACATCCAAACTTTCGCATTTATAATATTACTAGCTTCTGCAAGCGGCATCACCCGCTTGAATGTCGAAAATTATCCCGAGGGAACATGTAAGTATCCTATGTGCTATTCCCGACTATAATCTATCTCTGTGCCAAATTTCATCCAGTTCCGTGCAGCCGTTTGAGCGGGAAGAAGTAACAAATATACAAACACACACCCACTCACAAACTTGCGGCATTATAAAATTAGTGTGATATATGAGTAAGATCTTCATATATCAAATTATTTTTCATTTTATTCCTAAAGTGGACTAGAGTGGTCCCAAATTCCGTCAGCCAATCAGAAGTGCGAGTTAGGCGAAGCGCCTAAGCCTACTTTTGGAGAGATATTTCCGTTGAGTTGTAACTTAGTTTGCCGGTCTGAGTTTAAGCCGTGTTTCTAACTTAAGTAAGGAGCAGGGGCTTATAGTTATTTTAGTTTGTATGTGAAAGTAAATGTATTTCTTTTTAACGTACTCTTCGATGATACCAAGGATGTAACATTTCGTGTCCAGCATAAAAAGTCGAGATTTTAACACGAGCGATGTAGCCAGTCGAAAGCTTTAACGATTATTTTTCCACTACCTGATGAGCTTACTTAATTAAATGCAAATAAGTTTCAACAACAATTTATTAGAAATGTTCAGAATAAAATCCACAGACTAAATACACACAGTCAACGCGCGCTTTTTCGGTTCAGTATCATTCTGCCAGCTACATAATGAACCATACAAAAGTCATTTCGTAACTGTTATTATGTAATTTTATAAATTTTTATTATATAATGTGTGTCTAAATGTTCATATTTCGAAATGAATTCTTAGGCAATGTGTTACATAATAGACAAGATGGTGTTGGTAGAAAAAAGAAATTATTTATTTCTTACCTTTACAGTAGTTTTAACTTTATCTGAAGTCACATTAATGATTCTTAAAAATACTATACAATCTATATCATCATCATCAGCATTTTCGGTTTTAATGTTCCCTCTCCTGGGGCACAGGGCCTCCTCTCTGTGAGCAAGGGAATGGGCCTTAATCCACCACGCGGGTGCAGTACCGGTTGGTCAATCAACAAGCAATCTTCATGGGCGATATTAATTTTAATATCTTACATGAAAGTTTCTTAATGAATAACTTCATTTATTCGCATACACGAGTATCTGGCAGGCGATTGTTAAGAACCTAAGAATTTTAACGAACTAATTTAATTTAACTCATAGGAGAAGGTCTGGAGTTCAAACAAGCGTTGTTTTTTGCAAGCTTTTATTTAACTCGCAACGTAAATGTATGTATGTGTGTTCGGGTCAAATCTTGCAACTGAATTTTAAAGCAGTTATCCTCCACCGATTAAGATGAAATTTTTCTTACACGTTTTGTTTGGATGACAATGCATGGCTAGCTAAGTGACGTCATTCTAAAGCCAATATGGCGGACGGCCCAAGATGGCGGACTAGTTATTTTTTGTGCACTGCCATGATATGGGCATCAAATGAAAGGTTTTGCTGCAAAGAATACGAAAATAGCTTGTTTTAAAACAAAAATCAATGAATAACTACAAGGCAAGGTTACGGGCGAATGTTTTGTACTGTTGAAGTGTTTACCCACCTCAACGATTTCTTATCTATATTTTCTTTTAGAACGAGTATTGAAGTTTATTTCTAATATCGCCTTCACCTTTATGCTAAGAATGAATTGAGTCTGGAGTTCTAAGCGGTTTGGAATTCCTTCGATGTAATAAATACAAAAAAGTGAAGTTTTGTGAAAAATATGGAATTAAGGTTCATTTATTTGATTTCACTGAGTTTATTGATATATGTAGTGTTAAGAATTTAATGATTAGAAAATGGGAAAACAATTCCGTCGAACACATTTCTTCTTCGTCGATTTTGATCCCTTCCCAACTACACACATATGTCGTGTATGTAATGAAAATGAATGCTTTGTAAAGTTATTTAACATATCTTTCTATAAGAACATATACAGATTTTATTGGTGATGTCTTCAGGATCCATACACAGACACTGAATATATAATATACAGACACGCAACATCGTATATTTACGAATAGGAAGATATACCTACATTGTTTATTTTCCTAGTCGTGTTTGAATCATCAAACAATGCAATCACCAACTTTATCCTTAATCTAATTGTACCAATTCAATAAACACAAGTTATTCAGGAAGCCTCACAACAAACGTTCAGCAACATTCCAGAACTATCAGAGATGTATATTACATCTCGAGTGCTTGAAGGGTGGCATACATAACTTGATCCGTGGGACGAGACAAGAGTGAATTGTTCGTGAACAGGCGGCCTTTAGCAACGATTGTTGTCGAAATTAATAGTGGATTGGGCTTTTAGCTGTTTGTTAGTTGTTTTAAGTTTTAGTTAATGAAGAATAATGTTTGATAGTCAAGTAACTAAGGACGGTTAAGGTTACACTAGTCGAATTTTTTTCCATACAAACGTAGGCTAGGGATTATTCCACTGTTTGACGATGTACGTTCAAAATAAAAAGTGATATCAATTTGTCTCATCATTATCTAGCTCTGTATGGAAGCGAAACAGTAAAAAAAGAAAATGTTTGAAAGTTATGAGCGTCGAAGTTCCACATTTTGACACAAATTTTAACGCATTTTTGGGTGCAAATAAATACCAAAAGAAGACGGCAAATTGCAAAACGGCATCCAAACAGGGATAGATTATTAGTTCAACAATGCATATAATTTTATTTTGAACAGATAGATTTAGTAGTTTTTTCATGATATCTAGACTGCCAAAGGTCTGTTTATAAAATTTCACGCACTCGGTTTCGTCCTAAATCATTATCCATTTCGCTAAAAATTTGCAAAAGTGTGTATTCGTACGCGAACTAGCTTCCTTCTTCTCATCACAGCATCTATCTCTTCCGCATGTGTTGTCGGTTGATATAAAATGCATTTTAACCCCGCGCACAAAATAGTTCGTGCCGTCGACTAGTGTACCCTTAAATTCATTAATTGCCTGATATATAACACAGACGGACCGCGGAGTCTTAGTAATAGGGTCCCGTTTTTACCCTTTGGGTACGGAACCCTAAAAACTGGGCCTAAGAAGCATGAAATTTGTTAC
This sequence comes from Orthosia incerta, assembly GCA_948252205.1. Classification (NCBI taxonomy): domain Eukaryota; kingdom Metazoa; phylum Arthropoda; class Insecta; order Lepidoptera; family Noctuidae; genus Orthosia; species Orthosia incerta. Next base: position 23,081,527 of record OX411759.1, on the reverse strand, counting down.
AACGAAAGTACGCACTAAGGAAAGTTTTTCAAATTCAGTTCGTTATTTTTGCTGCTGAGAAAATCCATTGGGCCTAGGCCTTGGAAAAATATAAACTAATAATAAGTTAAGACAGGTGCAATAATTATATGAAATCAAAATCAAATATTTTTATTTTACATAGGCCTACATGGGCACTTATAAAACGTCGACAAAAGGTGCACGGTTCGGGTTAGTCGTTTCCTATGGAGAAGAACCGGCAAGAAACTCCATGGTTACTCTTTTAATTTTTTTTGTTTACAATATTTCCATGTTACAGCATTAGTACTTGGATATGGGGGGACAACGTAGGCCCGACAATAAGTCGTACGAAATTGAAACAAAAAAACAAACAAAAAAAATAATGCACGAAATAAAAAGTTAACAAATGTTAACAATCATCTAGAAATCTAGAAAGCCTACAATGTTCACACATTCACAATAGGTAAAAGAATCTATACAAAGGTTAAAAAAAACACAACACTAAATTTAACATGTGGTACAAAATCAGTGCTGTAACTATTCTTAGCAAAGGGCTATAATGATGATTGAAAAATATTGTAAAAGTCTAATTAAAAGAGAAAAAAAATGAGATTGAGAATAGTTAGAGATATCCATATATTTGTGCCGTTTATGAGTTATGATTTTTACGAGTCGTCATTTAATTTAATTGCAGGTTATTAATTCCGTTTTCAGGAGCTACGTTCAAAACCTTAGCTCCTGCAATTAATTTAGCTATTTAATCTAACGGATCGTTGGATTTTTTGCATTAAATTTGTGGTTCTTTTGAAATCTTTCCTTTAGTCAGTTAAGTTGATTTATAATCGAGACAATCTAAGAAGTCCGATGACGTTTCTCATTTGACATGCCGCGATAACTTTGTACGTAAGAAATTTGAAAATCAAATTTTTAATCCTAATTATCCTATTACCTCGAATGATGCTCGTTGTTATAGTGTATGGGTAACATACACTATAACAACGAGCATCATTCGTAAGCATCAAGTTTAATTATTATTAAGTATTTTTATAGCTGTCAAATCCGACTTCTTGTATTGTCACGACTACAGTTAGCAAATTTGTTCTTTACTATTACAACGTAATAAATACAAAGCTTGAAATGCACCGCATATTTCTCCAGCCAAACTCCACAAACTGTCCGGTGTGTTCCATACAGGATAAATAAATGAGAGCGAGCCAACCACAAGACAGGGCTATTAAATATTCAGGCTATTGCTCCTGCAACTTACATGCGTATTCACGTTGTTTCAGCCATTTTCAGGCGCGTTCCGTCAAGGTCGTGCCAAGGACGGGAGAATGAGGATTTGAATCTGTTTGCAAATGGTTTTGGGACGACTGCAAAACGTTGAATATTTTAGAACGTATAGTATTACATTTGCAATAGTTTTATGTGTAAATTGTTATTGGATTTTTTGCAAATTTAATGCCAGTTTGAATTACCATACAACCGTGATATTTTTTTTGTCCAGACGCTCAATTGATTGGTCTTGCAATCATAACTAAAATGATATTGATGAGTTCAGTATATAGATCGATTTCCGTACGTTTTAGATAGAACTTAAATATTTATGTAGCAGCACAAAGAAAGCAAGAAGAATGGTTAATACCGATCTAAAATTCTTTAGATTCGGGTAGAAATATTTTTGGATAAAATCTAGTTTTTGAAAAATTTACCCAGATGTCTGGACAATCGAATTGGTGATAAGCATAGTGATAAGCCTTAAAATTTATATTATTCACCAATGCAAGTTACCATTGCTTCGTATGATAAGATGAGGAAGGATGTTTTTTAATTGATGATACATTTGAATGAAGTAACAAAGACTAGCATGGATGTAGAAAAATACGTTAAACATTTGACCATGTTGTCTGATAGTACTAAGTGGATCCCCTTCCCCTATCTATTCAGGCTGGTGTAGCAGGCTTCCGAGCCATTACCGACACACCTCGTTACGTTAACTTTGCCGTACACTGTCATTGCATAAGTTTGTGACTTTAAAACTTGTGATGACTTTAACATAAAACCCATTAATATTGTTACGTTGAATAATTTTTTAACAAGCTGGATGATGCTACGTTGACTTTGATAAGCATGCGCTGTAGCGAAAGGTTTAATGCTTGCTAGAGTTGTCTATGCTCTTTTTCACTTATCTATGGGCAGGCTAGCGTAGGACGCTTCCGAGCCATTTCCGTAACACCTCATTAAGTTAAGTTTACCGTACACTGACAATGAATAAGTTTGTTACTTTTAAACTTGTGAAGGCGTTTTCATAATTATTATTATGACCAAAATGGAGTTTGTATTAGCAGGTGGCTTCTTAAGTGTCTGCCTACACCTTGTGCAGCATATGCTTGTGTTTATGCTCTGCATCGAGATAGTGAAAATAATCATATTTATTGTTTGAAAATAGTGGTACAGATAGATAGTTTTATTATATCAAATTAGTATATATTTGTGTGTGTGGTTTTGCCTATAATTTGTAGCGGCAAACTGAATGTTCGCCTTTTCATTGAATTCTTATACAGCAAAAACTTTTTTATTTAAAAATTGAATTTACAATTACATATCAACCCGTAACTCAAAAATATAAAAACTTTAAAATAAAGTGAAAGAATCACATCCAATTGAAATAAAACAACAAACAAAAAGACTGTAAATAATATAAAAGAAGCCGGCACAACTGGAACAACGGAATAGCGTATGCGTCCAACGTCCAGTGAAACAAGCTGGAATTAAAGCCTCCAATGGCAGCCTGTCTGTTATTACACTTTGTGTAGTTGCTGTTGTAAATACTTGCAAACGGAAAAAGGATTGCGAGGAAATAATATATTTTACTTACAACAAGGATAGGATAGCATAGGATAGATGAACCCCTTTTTCGCATTAAAGACTCCAATTTGGTCCGTTGTGCGGGCAGGCCTCCTCCCTGTGAGAGGGAAAGGGCCGTAATCCACCACGTGGGCCCAGTGCAGGTTGGTGAATGTCACATGTCTTCGAATTAAAAAACAATGATAAAATATTAACAGTGTATAAAATACTTAATTAACGAAGACTACAAACATATACACTTAAAACAAAATCTACTAACTAATCCTAAAAATATACTATTATTGCCACGTTGTACGGCAAAATGGCAATGCTTGTCCTCTGACCAAGTCAAAAGTCAAAAGTCAAAGCACTTTATTTCAAGTAGGCCAGTTACAGGCACTTTTGAATTGTCAAAAGACAAAATAAAATATTACAAAATTATGGTGCTACAGTCCCAGTCACAAGACATAATAACTGTGAAAGTACCGTAGATGCCCATTCCAAGGCGTAGATCTCAATGGAGAAGAACGGGCAAGAAACTCCATGGACACTCTTTTTCAATTAGGTAATTATTACAAATCATTTGTTACATCATTCATGTTGAGATTACACATTATGTGAGAACGATGTAGAAGGTAAAGGCAAGCCCTTGGGTCACGCGAAGTATAAACTAGGCGTTTAGACAGATCTTTAAATAATAATATGTGAACACTCGGACCCCACGGACCAAGAGTTTCCAACCCCAAACGGCTCGAAAATATAACTTCCGATGAGGTTACAATATTTCCGCCGCTTGACGTTCTCTGAAGTCGCAGTGACAGCGAAAGCACAGCACGACATGCGTTTTGATTAAAAAAAAAGGTTTAGTTTTATATTGCCTGCAATTACCAGTAAAATGGTCTCAATGATATGTGTTTGAATAACATGCAGGATGGGCACCCAAGTAATTCAGCCGTTAGAACTTTTACCGAATGGTTAAACAATCTAGCATACTTTTTCTCTCTTTAGCTTTATAAAAACATCTTTATACGTTCTGGTGTTTGTATCGGTGAAATGTCCTATCTCAAAAGGTCCGGACCATCGAACTCACAAGTATGCTACGTACGAGTAAATACAAGGCATTGTACCATTTGCGTGTCTGAATGTACAGATTCTGTACAGACTATATATGTTTTGACTATATCCTTTGACAGGCCACAATTCCTTGTGAGCTTGATAGTACTAAAGGTTTCCTCGCAAAACCAATAGCACTAAGGTTCCCTTGTTTTTATGTGCAACTAAATATAGTTAACAGTATTCATTCGCCTTAGTGAAATTAATTAAGCTTGCCTCTAGTGTAGGGCAGGACGTCCTTTGACAGAATGTACTAAGAATTTATAATATTAGTTTACTCCATTATGCGGTTTTGTTCACTGTGTTCAAAGGATTGTATAAAGGTCCTTCCTCGGATATAAAACAATTAAGTTTTTTTTAAGTCAGCTATCGTAAGTCGGAGCTTTAACTAAAATATAACTTCTATTTTTCTGCTTCAACTTAAAATGAAGAATGATCGAAGTTAGATGTCATTACATTAAATTCAGAGGATGTCAAACTATAATGTAGGCTAGTTTATGCACATATTTATATTTAACTGTGTTTGCCCGCGACTTCGTTTCCGTTGTCTTTTCCGCAGGAACCCTGCATTTTTCGGGAGAAAATATGAAGTATTTTTTTTTACCTAGTCAGTACTTACAGATTACAGAGATTACCTTTTACATTATATAAACAAACAAATAATTTCACCTCTTTACGATATTACTTAATACTAGCTGTGCCCGCGGCTTCGCTCCCGTCAACATCAATGGTAGGTAGGTAGGGTAGACCCTATCTACCTACCATTATTTTTTCTAGGGTCATTCTTCCGCGGCGAATCTTAACACCGCCATTCAGAAAATGACGTCAAATGCACAATGGCATCTATATCGATTATGGAGTTCAACTGTCCGAGTATCTGAATTGCGTGTCTTGTGAAATTTTACTTCTAGAACACTTTATGATCATATATCTTTTGATAGAATGAACCGATTGCGATGAAACAAAAACTAAGTAATACTTAAAGCTACGCATAATTTTTATGTAAAAAAGTTATCTTCATTGGTTCCGTACATTTTACGCGATGCTTGCACAACAAAACAGAACAAAAAATGCTAGAAATGGGTTCTGTTGGTTATCCTTGAACGCCCTGGCGATTTTTTTGGAATTTTATCGATGTAAAAAAATACTTTTCTACAGATTTATTATATGTATTGATGAAAAAGCATTATTTGCTCCACTTTCTATACTAAAACGAAATAAGGAAGACAGCAAACTATTTCTTTACTTAACTAGTACGATATCAACTTTTATTACCATACTTCTTTAGGGTTCCGTACCCAGAGGGTTAAAACGGGACCCTATTACTAAGACTCCGCGATCCGTCTGTCTGTCTGTCCGTCTGTCACCAGGCTGTACCTCATGAACCGTAATAGCTAGATAGCTGAAATTTTCACAGATGATGTGATATTTCTGCTGCCGCTATAACAACAAATACTAAAAACAGAATAAAATAAATATTTAAGTGGGGCTCCCATACAACAAACGTGTTTATTTGCCGTTTTTGTGAAAATGGTACGGAACCCTTCGTGCGCGAGTTCAACTCGCACTTCGCCGGTTTTTATGTAGTCTTAAATCCCGGAAGTTTACTCCTTATTACATATAAACTTTCATACGATAAGAAAACTGCTTGCTACGTTTTATTTGTACCGTCAGAAAAACAAGGTAAGGCTTCGTTCACACTTGCAGACAGCAGTCGATAGCATCAGGAGTAATGGAGGAGGAAGTAAATGGATCGATTAGCTTACTGACGGTATAGAAGATGATAGAATTTTGTGAAAAACAAGGATTTTTACGGCGAATATTTCAGCACCTGTAGCCAAGTTGGCAATCTACAATCGATAACGCTAGCAGAAAACGAATCAATGTATGGGAATGACAATTCTGAACGTTAAGTCACGTGGTCAGACCATACAAATAGAAGGCGTTAACGATTGTAGAAAGAGATTCGATACGAAACGTTTGTAACATGGCTAGGGGCAGGTGTTTTTTGATACCTATTATTTGGATTGGTTGCAGAATAATTTGGTCTTATTGTATGAAATGTATGTGCGTCCTTTGGATGCAATAAGTACAAGGCCGGTCTATGTGGCGTGGCTTGGGACAGGCCTATGCCCAGCAGTGGACGTTTTCGGATGAAATGGCTGATATGTAAAAAGTTTTTAGACGAACTGATGTTAAATAATGTAAATATATTTTCACTAAATGTAATTTCGAAAAAACACTGTTAAACTGTTTAAGCATTTATTTCTGTAATCAAACTTTATTTATATCTAAATTGATAAACTCCAAAAATAAATCCATTTCCTCAAACGAACCATCAAAGCACACGTGAAGAACAAATAACATCAGCAAACATTGCCATAAAAAAAAACTTTTCAATAAAAACAGAACGATTTCATTTTCGTGTGTGGCAACACTTAGGGGTTTCCTAAATACTCTTTGGCTAATAGATTTACTTTTAACAAGTTTTCTTTGGGAGTTACTCTTGGGTGGTTAGTGGTTATCGCTTGGGACCATTGGGGCTCAATTATTTTGTTTACTGAGTACCTGACTTGTCTGTGATGGGTTTGAGGTTCGAAAGGCAGAAGGGTGATATGTTTGATTTAGCAATTTGTATAGATAAAGTTGCATGTTTTTAATCTTTTAAAAATTAAACCGACTTCCAAAACATAACACTACAAAGCGATAAATAACTTTATTTTCGGAAGTCGGTGTCTTTGGTATTAATGTTTTTTCCGTTTTTGACACCGATTTCCAAATACATTTTTGCGCTTTATAGTGTTGGGACCATGAAATTACGCATATATTAAGAATCATTTAAAAACTACTTGTCAGATCTTGATCAAATTTAAATGAGAAGAGCAAATGAGCTTTTTTTTGATGAGCTTTCAAATAAGAAAGAAATCATTAAAATCGGTTCATAATTGGCAGCGTAATCGCGTAAAAAACATACAAAAACATGCAGTCGAATTGAGAACCTTTTTAAGTCGGTTGAAAATAACGTAGTATTTTGACAACCAGATCAAAACCATCACCACAGATTTCAAAAAGTCGATAGTTAAGCCCAAACATGTTCAAAAAGTCGATAATAGGCACAAACATGTTCACAGAAAGTTTCTGACTCAATAAATGAAACAAGATTCAGTTTCCTTAGGGTTGACGTCGGAGGGTTAACTCATGATAACTTGAGACGGGTCAAAGAGAAAGTTTTTGTTGACTCTCATACTTGGCATTGACTTGAGATGTTTACTTAGAGGATTGATTTGTTCTGCCAATTTATAAATAGAGAAAATTCTCTTGAAATTGGTAGCTTTATAATTTTGTAAGTATTATATTTGTCGGGTTTAGTCAATAGTACGGACGTAAAGTCAAATCACAAGCACGCCCCTAGCGGCAAACAAGAGCAACTACGAATTAGCGCGCTTTTTCTTACCGCTTGCGTGGTCCCCGCTACAGAAGATGGCAGTTTAGTACTGACAGCCGTAGAGCGAAGACGTCGTAGAATCAGTGTCGATCCGTAATATTAGTAAGCAAGAATGTAACTTGTGTCTATTTGAATATACTCAGTGTATCGAATAATTTGTGTGATTTCATTTTCACGATTGACCCACCGACCTGCCCACACACGATGTCTTAACCTAAGGGAATGCGTCCTGACTTCCCGATGGTTTACATCTATCGGCCAGCCCTAATGCGACATATTTATCTATCCTTGTGTTAAGAGCAGTGGTGGGCCAGTGGTATGGGTTCGAGCCCAGGCAGGTGCTTTACTTTGTGTAAATTATTTCATCACCACTGCTCTCAAAACGTTGAAGGAAAACATCGTGAGGAAACCGGCATGTCCTAGAACCAATAATTCAAAGACATATGACATCCACCAACCCGCACTGGGCCCGCGTGGTGGATTATGGCCCATTCCCTCTCACAGAGAGGAGGCCTGTGTCCCAGCAGTGGGAACTATTAATAGGCTGATGATCCTTGTGTTTATAATCTTTACCATCCTCTTTGGAAGTCTACTGATGGAAATAGACAAACCGCACACTATTACAAGCTTTTATTTAACTTGTAATATATGTATGTTTGTAAGTGTGTTCGGGTCAAATCTTGCAACTGAAATATAAAGCAGTTATCCTCAACCAAAAAAGATGAAATTTTGCATGCACGTTTAGTTTGGATGACAATACATGGTTAGCTAAGTGACGTCATTCTAAATCTAATATGGCGGACGGCCCAAGATGGAGGACTAGTTATTTTTGTGTACTGCCATGATATTTGTCAAATATATCAAATGAATTGGGTTTGCTGAAAAGAAAAAGAAAAAAAAATATCCTAATTTTCGGCTACCCTAAGGAGCAATAAATATCAGAGACAGAGAGGACATCATTACTTATACTCGTAATATACATGTGCAGGCATTGTGCGCTGAGCGCAAGTTTTTAACCGACTTTCTAAAAAGGAGGAAGTTCTATGTGCGACTTCATGTATGTTTTTTCGTAGGTACCATTTTTTTGCGTTATGGACACCGACTTCCAAAAATAAAGTTATTTTTCACTTTGTAGTTTTTTTATTTGGAAGTCGGTAGTATTTTTTTATAAAAAGTTTTTTTAGATGTTATAGTCATAGTCAGAATTGTCACGAGCCGTCAATTACTATGAGTAAACGGTGACACGTTTGGTTTGTATAGAAAAGTTTCACAATGCCGTCTCCAGTAGTGGCCATTTAGGCGTCCCGGTGCTCAGTGGCTACCCTCATCGAGCTGGTTAAAATTGTCCCAAAAAAACGAGAATCTATTCATGTACCTATAAGGTTTAAGCCCCTTTTCTTGCCCAAAAAATCTCTTTATATATATATATTAGCGACTTTTTAGTTCAATTAAGGATAATGGGACAAACTATTTAAATTATTGCATTGTCATCGGTCCATGATAAGTGTGCAAAGTTTCAAACCAATCCGACGTTTTGAAGAGGGTGAAAATCACGTTCAAAGATTCCGTTACGATACATAGATACATACATACCAAGCTAATTAAAGCGTGTTAAAAAGAGATGCTTCTCTCTCACTCTTTTATTAAACTCAAAAAGCAACACTACAAAACATGGCGGAATAAGCAAGCTGTTCTCAAAATGACGTTATTAGCAAAGTTGTTGGTCCGGCCGGCAATTTGGCAAGCTCCCCGCGCAGCTGGCGTGATGTATCGCCGATATAAAAGGTAGTTAGGAAAAACGGCACTGGAGGACTGGAGCAAAGCCTATGGGAGACGACCAATGAATGTTGCAGTTTTTAGGTATGTCGAGATTATTGTACTGTTTTTTATTTGGTTGGCTGTAAGGTGCTGCTTGTTTTGAAGAGTAGCAGTAAAAACACCGCCTAAATGCGAGTCAGACCCGCGCACGAATGGTTCCGTGCCATTACCGCAAAAAACGGCAATAATCTAGTTTGCTGTATGGGAGCCCCACTTAGAAATACATCATCTGTGAAAATTTCAACTGTCTAGCTATCACGGTTCATGAGATACAGTCTGGTGACAGACAGACAGACGGACCGCGGAGTCTTAGTAATAGGGTCCCGTTTTTACCCTTTGGGTACGGAACCCTAAAAATATTCTAGAAGTTCTAGATCTTTATAAAAGTATGTATAAATACAGAGATACGTAAGAATAATACTTAATAGGAGACAAACATTAAATAAGGTATCATGCAATATGCATGCCACGAAATATGTGACTAAACCAGAATAATATGAAATAACATTTTTCCTACGGGTTTGCTCCCGTGAACCAAAACATGTATAAATCAACAATAAACTAGGAAGCTATTTCATAAAGACACTACGAATAAAACACAACATAATTCACAAAATTAAACAGTGAACTATTTCGTAGCAACGCTACGAACGTCGTAGCGCGCTCGTAGGCGTCTACGAGAAGTGCTACGAGCTACGATAATTCTAACATTGCCAACTATTCGGAATTCCATGACGGTATTGTGTCTTTATATTTAGATAGATGTTAGTAAGTATATTGTGATAAATTAGATATACAGAATGACTACTTTATTAAAATGTGTGATAGCTTTATCAAATCAATTGGGCACTTCAGACAAAGCCGAAACTGGAGCACTTTATTTTATTATGCGTTTCATTTTCAAGTGTCAATATTATTAAAATAAATATGATTTATTATTTTTGGCTTTTGGTTTTGTTTTTAGGAATCACCGTCAACTACAGAGGTGTGTTTTAGATCCATGCAGCGTAGGAATTAGAATTTTGACATTATGTTAAGACTTGGCGGCGGCAACGCGCACACAGATTGGCAGTCAAAGCCAGTTGTTTTTTTTTTGTATATTTTGAGATACAAATCGATCATTTAAGGATTTCAACATATATAATTTCATAACTACGTACACAGGGACAAAAATGCGTAATTGAACATCATCTTCATCTTCTTTTTTTCTCTTTATTTCATTTTATGCAAAATTTCAAACCACCAATACATGATAATAACAATTACTTTAATGCTACGCTTCTGTGTAATAATCTTCTGAAGTTAACTAATTTGAGGGAAGAGAAATTGGTAGATTAAATAAGGATAAAACTCGTCAAGAGCCGATCATCATAATCCGTTTAAAAACGACATTTTGACGCCCATCTTGGTATTCGAAGGCGTAACATTTTATGGAAGATTATTAAGGATTTTAATTATATTTTTGGGCTTGTTAAATTTCTGAGTTCTTAGGTTAGTTTCTTAAGGGTTAGGTAACACTAGTCGAAAATTCTTTCATACAAACGTAGTCTAGGGATTATTTCACTGTTTGACGATATACGTTCAAAATAAAAAGTGATATCAATTTGTCTCATCATTATAAAAATAAAAATGTTAAAAAAGAAAATATTTGAAAGTTATGAGCGTCGAAAGTTCCACATTTCGACACTAATTTTAACGCATTTTTGGGCGCGAATAAATACCATAAGAAGACGGAAGCAAAACGGCCTCCATACAGGGATAGATTAATAGTTCAACAATGCAAATCATTTTATTTTGAACAGATAGATTTAGTCGTTTTTTCATGACTCCCAAAGGTCTATTTATAAAATTTCGCGCGCTCGGTTTCGTCCTAAATCATTATCCATTTCGCTACAAATTTGCAAAAGTATGTATTCGTACGCGAACTAGCTTCCTACTGCTCATCACAGCATCTATCTCTTCCGCACGTGTTATCGGTTGATATAAAATGCATTTTAACCCCGCGCACATAATAGTTCGTGCTGTCGACTAGTGTACCCTTAAGGGTAGTTTTGAATGACTATAATAGGGATGTTTCCTGGGTAGAAAAATTATAATTCTATCTTTTTAGTAAAAACAGCGATCGACATAATTATGTTACTAGAAATAGGGACCCATTAATTCAACCAGGTTACAATAAAATACCTCGCCACATTCTAGAACTGAATGAGGCGAAATTCAAAACTTGTATAAAACGCACACTATGCAGGCAGGCATATTATAGGTTGGGGGATTACATCGCTGATAAAAATGCTTGCTCAACGCTAGTCCTGCTCCACAGCCACTAGGGCACAAAAACAAGTGATAAGCAGAAAAGTTCTGAAGTATTGTTGGACCTACTGAAGACTGTATGAATATATTTGTGTTGTATAAACTCAATTTATTTTAGTATTACATAACTGCACAGCACAAATGTGAGTACTATGTACCAACTGTAAATCTATAATTTACTGTATCTATATGTCGTTTGTTGACTATACTAGTGTGTCCTGGCAGTTAATAGTGTGTCATGCTCTCTCTAATGTCTCTCTGATGGTGGCACATGTGTTAGATCATTCGGTTCCCTTCATGAGCGTTGAGCTGAGTGGTGCCGATCTATGTGTCATGTTCGTGAACGGGCGCCATCAGTTGGGATTGGTCATAACTTAGCTGCCTCGGCCTGTTTTTACCTATGTGTTGTTATTTTTTAACTGTTTTTTACTCTAGACGCTTTTACGTGCTTGTCTTTTTACATCGTTCTCACATATATGTATTTTTCCAACAAGAAATCATGTAACCAAATACTTGTAAAACACTTTTTATTTTAAAAGAGTAAGTGGAGTTTCTTGTCCATTCTTCTCCATAACAAGCTACACTTCCGAATGGACGGTACAATCAATTATTATTACTTGTAAATTATTATTTTTTGACGTTCAAAAGTGCCGCTTAATGGCTTAATTGAATAAAGAAATTTTGATTTGATTTGATTTGATCTATCATGTCCGTCAGTGAGATTATCAAATAATATTGTCAAATCGTATTTTTTACTATATCAAATAGATAAAAATTTACATAGATAAAGCGCAACAAAGTTCAGGAGTGGGGACTTGTGACGTCTCTTTGTCAGTATAAAGAATAGCACACCATGACGTCACACGATATTTCAACGCACTGTATCGTCGTAATTTTTTGTTTACGTGACACAAGATAAAAATACGTGCGTTTATTTTTAGGTTATCTAACTGACGTACCAAATATATATTTTTTGACAAATACCCTATTGTCCTCTCGTGTATTGTATATTTAATGATTACATTCATACTAATTTTTACTAATTAACTGTAATGATATCTGCATGTTTGTAGTAAAATTATATTTCTATGCCTATAAAAATACCACAGAATCTTGATAGATTGGTAGAAAATACCATGGTATTAAGACTGCCTTTGTAAAATTTTGATTAAAGTTTTTGTATAAAGTTTTGATTAATAAAAAAACCGGCCAAGTGCGAGTCGGACTCGCGCACGAAGTGTTCCGCTTCCGTACCATTATCGCAAAAAACACGTTTGTTGTATGGGAGCCCTACTTAAATATTTATTTTATCCTGTTTTTAGTATTTGTTGTTATAATAGCAGCAACAGAAATACATCTTCTGTGAAAAATTCAACTGTCTAGTTATCACGGTTCATGAGATACAGCCTGGTGACAGACAGACGGACCGTGGAGTCTTAGTAATAGGGTCCCGTTTTTACCCTTTGGGTACGGAACCCTAAAACATGATTAAGTCAATCATTTCATGCTGACCCATTCGTTCACACAGCTAAGACTTTTTACTGCAGCAAAGTAAGCAGCACTGAAAAAATCCAAGCCTGAAAGGAATTAATTTACACTACAGCATTATTTAACACTCCCCACCATAATTTACTTGCAATTAACGCCAATTCACTTCCATCAAAATGAAATATCTTTTAAATCAACATTCACTGAGGTACGTACAATTAAACAGGTTAAACAAAATTTACTGGTTAATTTTTAACTAAATCGAAAGTAGTTAGGGTGCTTTTCCATTGGAGATATGCGTGGATGCGAAGCAAAGCTGTTAAACGGTATGACAATACTACCAAAGCTGTACGAGGAATTTGTGCGGTACCCGGATCACATCACATCATCAGCCTATTAATGTTCCCACTGCTGGGACACAGGCCTCCTCTCTGTGAGAGGGAATGGGACCGTTATCCACCACGCGGGCCCAGTGCGGGTTGGTGGATGTCACATGTCTCCGAATTATTGGTTCTAGGACATGCCGGTTTCCACATGCCGGTTTCCTCACGGTTCCTTCACCTTTTGAGGGTACCCGGATGTGTAGTTGAAAATCTACATATTGTACAAGATGAGATAGGCGACATTATCATACGTCTCTCTCATGGGACTCTCGTACTAATTTTTAACGCCGACGAAAAAGAGAGGTGTTCTAAGTTTGATGTGTTTACCTGTGTGTTTGTGTATATTTGTGTATCTGTCTGTAGCATCATAGCTCCTAAACGGATGGACCGATTTTGTTTTTTTTTTTTTGTTTGAAATGTGACTTTATCGAGAGTGTTCTTAGCTATGTTTGAGCGAATCGCTTCAGCAAATTTATTGGCGTTTAACGGTTTGTATCGGGCTGCGCCCGCGAGATATCGTGTCATTATTACGTGTTCAATAAATTGTCGATCGAAGAGCGTCTACAGTAGTCACAGTACAGTAGTACAGTAGTAGTAGTAGTACAGTAGTAGACGCTCTACAATCGACAAGATATAAATTATGTAGTATGAAATAAAAACAAGTCTAGAGCTTTTACAAGCTTTTATTTAACTTGCAATGTATGTATGTAAGTGTGTTCGGGTCAAATCTTGCAATTGAATTTCAGATCAAATTTTGCATACACGTTTAGTTTGGATGACAATGCATGGTTAGTTAAGTGACGTCATTCTAAATCCAATATGGTAGACGTCCCAAGATGGAGGACTAGTTATTTTTGTGCAATGCCATGATATGCGTATTAAATGAAAGGGTTTGCTGAGAAGAATACAAAAAAGCTTTTTTTAAAACAATAATTTTATTGCAATTGGGGACAAACAAAACGCACTATTCCCAAATCACTGCAACTCCTGAAAGCCTATGGACTAGAATAATGAAGAAATCCCATTACTGGGCATCGCAAACATTCCTCGTTATTCATCCTCGTACATCTCTAGTGAAAATGCACCCTTATCCGCCCGTGTATTTAACAAATGAGGTAGAAAGCGTTGTTAAAACTAACGACGCGACAGGCAATCGAAAACGTTGGCAATTTAATATTAATTTTGTATGAGATTTACTTGTTAATGATTGTTTAATGTAGTGGCTGTTAAATGAAAATTTTAATCGCCCTTTTTGTAATTGTGTAATTTCCAGTGTTGATTATTGAGTCTGTTTTACTCTTACGTGAAAAAATGAATTATTCGCTTGTTTTTTCAACCAGGATTGTTGTATTGTAAAAATCTTAGGTTTGTAAGCTCTAGTTTTTTCAAAATTAAAAGATATATGCAGAAAAAACTTCATTATCGTGATTATCATTGCCAATAGCTAATGTAAAACGTAGTATTCAGTTGTATTATACATTTTAAACTATAGTTTTTCCATATAAAATAAGCAACCAAAAAAAAAATGATTTCTCATTGCCATAAAAGTTTCCAATTAAAAAACAAATCATTACTGGCAACATGCAAAACACCACCAATTCTTTTTATTTGAAAACGCAAGGACAACTGCCTCGTCACCTAACGTCGCCAATTAAAACTTCGATGATAAAAGAATAAAACTTTTTATAACGTATATCCCTTGTTTACCTACCTTCATTAAACGAATGTGGAGTTTTTTAATGAATCACTGAAGTTTGTAGGTAGGAATAACTTCCCTTAATTGTTCGAACCCGGTGATATTTGTAAGCACCTGGATTTGCTTTTGATTGTTTCACTGAAAACGTCGCCGGCATTTTAATATGTTATTGCTTTTATTTGAAACTTTTTGCAGTAATAATTTAAAACTTTTTGTGAGTGTTTTAAACAGGGAATACTTTCATTTTGCATACAGCTAGGGAGTGGCAGTTTTACACATTATCAACAAATTTATAGTTCACAGGTCAATGGGAAGTTATAAAATTCATCGGTACAAAATTTTGCAAAAAAAAGCTCATTTTGGTGGCTTCTCATTCCTTTGCAGTCCAAATTTTTTTAATAACAAAAAATACAGTATTTATCTACTCAACGACCTCTAAACAACGATACCCCACTGATGGGGTAGGTCAATTTTTGTTTTCTTTTCCCTTTTTTTTAACAATTTGCATGGCATTGGGTCAACAAGATGCTTATACAGTGAAAATTTGAATATTGTAGCTCCAACTGTTTGGCCGTCGAACCCGTGTGACAGACGACGGACAGAAGGATAGACGGAAAGACAGAAGGACATGTGAGTGACAGCAATAGGGTTCCGTTTGGACCGTTCGGGAAGGAACCCTAAAAAAAGAAACTCTGTGGTGTTGCGATTGGAGTTTTCAAAGTCAGACAAACGGTCATGAACAGATTCCACACGTATTTGTAGATATGATAAGAGCATAAGTTAATAAAGCAGAAATTATTCACCGTTCTGTTTTCAGCACAATTGAAAATAATAAATCACAAAACGCTATAGTGCTGTCCAAACCTCAAAACGTATAACTCAACTAAACCAAAAACATATCGCACGGTTTTGTATAACGATGTAGATATAATAATAAAACTATCCGCATTTCTGTTTTGTCAACCGAGGCTGCGGTATGACATGACAATGCTGCACATTAATATTCACGATTTTGGGGTACGCGTCATTTGTTATAGCACAGAGTTATGTAGATGAATCACACTGATAGTATGGAAATCGTAATTGTATCAGGAATTATCTCTGAAAAAGATATGCAAAAGGTTAAATTGAATAAGTGTAAAATATGTAAAGTGGTACTAACGTTGTGCGGCATACGAAGGCGCTGAAATCACAACATCCAAACGCGGATACGGCTGAGAGAGCAAGCTCTGAGCCGCGGCAAACTTCTCGCATACATTCAAGCCGCAGTAAAACGTCTGCCACGCGCACTCACGCATACACTCCACCGTCTGAGACCACGACACCGACGGCATCCTCATATCGACTAACTACACAACACTATCACAAAACGAACCCACTTTACAAACACCACACACTAAAACACAAAACATTTTCACATTATTATTTACAAATTTAAATTAAACACGACAATGGAACACGTTCGATTCGCAACGATAGCTGCTGTAAATACATTTAGATTAGATAAAGAACTTCCCATCCAATAGAAAATGTTCAATGATGCGCGTGATTTCGCGGCGGTATCGATGTTTCTTGTATCGATAAGATATTGAGATGGTGCGAGGCGAGAGTGTTCATCTACGTGGAAAACGGCACTGATGGATGGTATTGCTCTTTGTGAAGATCAGATGCGTGTAGGCGTCATGGCGTCTATTATCTCGCATTCAAAGATAAAGGCAATCGACGCGATAGCGATGCGATAACTCATCGAGTTTGCGCAACGGTTATACGGAAAATGTAAAAGGAATATATTTCAAGTGAAGGTCGCGTACCTTTGTTACAGTCATAAAAACAATGAAGGCACTCGTGCATGTCGATTTAATAATACATAGGGTGGGCCTTGTTGTGTAAAATACAGATTTAATTAAGAATTTCCAAGGTTGAGCGATCAAAGCGGTATCGACTGCGGTATTCGGATAACGGTGTTTTTAGTTTGCAACAAATGTAAAAAGGTTTTAGAGATTGAACTTATTTTTAGCCCCCGTCGGAAAAATAGGGGTGTTATAAGTTTAACATGTGTACCTGTGTGTGGCATCATAGCTCCTAAACGGATGGAACGACTTTGATTTCGTTTTTTTTTTTGAAAGGTGACTTTTATCAAGAATGTTCACAGCTATGTTTGATGAAAATCGGTTCAGCCATTCTAAAGTTAAAAGCGGTTTACTGTTTGAATCGGTGTGTTTTCGCAAGATATCGTGTCATAATTACGTGTTAAATAGATTGTCGATCGAAGCGTGTCTACTACTAGATAAATGATGTAGCATGACATAAAAATGTGTCGGGCGTCTATTTAAATTTTACTTGAAGTTTACTGTTAACAAAATACATGGCTATTTTAAATCAATGTATATTGGCTTGCCTGAAAATGTGTTTCTATAATTTATTTTTGCATTCGCTTGTTCCACTTCGCAGTTCTATTTAACCTGGTACACGCAACCACCATAATTAGCAGTTTAATTAAAAACACAAATAACTTGGCAACATTATGGAGCCTCCTTCCTTAATTAGGGCTGGGACATGCTTGTTGTGAACAACAGTTAGTTTAGGACAGTTGTTCACTGTTGTGTTGTTCTGCGACTCCTTTTGGTCAGACAACACACACGGTCTTGTCAACTTACTGTACTTACTCGTACGAGTTGGTCCTTAATTTGGGGACAGACTGCTTTAATTTCATAGGAAGTTGTGAATGAGAACTCCTTTAGAGTAATTTAAATGATAAGTTTCTGGTTTCAGGTTTTCATTGTTTACTTGCTAGACCACCGCAATTTTTTTGTATCTTTTATCGATAAACTGATTGGAATATGTACGTGTCTTAATTAAAAATGGAGTTTATACAAACGCGATACTTGAAGCATGAAAATTAGTTATAAGTGATATTTATCACTTCACATTTCCGCAGATTAAATAGTCTAATACTAGATTTCAAATCAATACATATAATAAATCTGTAGAAAAGTAATTTATGTACATCGAAAATATTAAAAAAAAATAGCCAGGGTGTTAAAGGATAACCAACAGAACCTATGGCCAGTATTTTTGGCATTTTTGTCTGTTTATCTGTTTGTCTGTTTATTTGTGCACGCATCACGTGAAATGTACGAAACCAATGTAGATAACTTTTATATTCGTACATAAAAAATGTGCGTTACTTGAAGTTTTTTATTACTTAGTTTTTAAGAAATATCGGGCACTCACAACAAACAGTAAACATGGTAAATATCCCGCTTTTAATGTTAATGTTAGTACTTAGTTTTTGTTTCATCGCAATCGGTTAGTTTTTTTGTTAGTTTCATCGTAAGTTTCTCCGCGAAAGAATGATGATTATAGAAAAAAAAATAGTAGGTTGGTAAGTAGGGTGGGTCTGCAGACAGATGACGGGAGCGAAGCCGCGGGCACAGCTAGTTACATAATATTTGTATGCTAAATATGTAAGATTAGGGTTATTTGTTTATTTTTATCACTGAACATTGCCGCGGATTAACAAACACAAATTTTAGATAATTATATAATTCCAAATCGATCTTGTACTAGCTTCTGCCAGCGGCTTCACCCGCGTGAATGACGAAAATTATCCCGAGGGAACATATTCCCGGGATAAAGACTATAAGTTATCTCTGTGCCTGTGTTTCATCCAGATCTGTTTAGCCGTTCTGGCGTGAAGAAGTAACAAACACACTCACAAACTTTCACCTTTATTAGTGTGAATGTGATGTAACAACAAACAAAACCAGTTCAATATTTTTTCAGTTTAATGGACGTCACACGTCCGTTAATCTGTATATCGGACGTCAGATGAATCAAAATTGATAAAAGCTGACCAAATTCATTGTGGAATTTATTTATCGTAAATTCAATTTGTTCATTATTGTTTTGTACAACATTGTTTATGTGCTTCACTTTTAAAGCTGCCAATCTGATTTGCCTTGTGTGTCGTGTGGTTGCAAGCGTTACAGCTAAGTAAAGGGTCTTGGGTTCGAATCCCGAGTCGGGTAAAGTGTAATTGTGTTTTTCATCTGGAATTTCTGAATAGGCTCGCTCCCTGTTGCAAGGGGATTTTTTTTTGTTAAGGAAAAACCTTGACCCACACAAGGAATTTCACCTGTATCGTGGGTGCGTTTACAAACATATAAACTCACATACACAACACCCAGAGCCGGGACAACTATCTGTAGGCCATACAAATATTTGTTCCGTGCGGGAATCGAATTCGCGTTTTATTTTGTATTGTATTTTTTTTATAAAATAACTATGTCATTAAATATTTGAAACTAGGTAAATAAAAACCGGCCAAGTGCGAGTCGAACTAGCGCACGAAGGGTTCCGTACCATTATCGCAAAAAACGGCCATAAAATCACGTTTGTTGTATGGGAGCCCCACTTAAATATTTATTTTATTCTGTTTTTAGTATTTGTTGTTATAGCGGCAACAGAAATACATCATCTGTGAAAATTTCAACTGTCTAGCTATCACGGTTCATGAGATACAGCCTGGTGACAGACAGACGGACAGACAGACAGACAGACAGACGGATCGCGGAGTCTCAGTAATAGGGTCCCGTTTCTACCCTTTGGGTACGGAACCCTAAAAAAACAAAATTCCTCAAGAAGTGTTTCTCTCATCACGCCCCATCTCATACACATGTGTTTGGTCAAACAGGAACGCGGATATGTACCTGCGTTCCTGGTTGACCAAATCACCAGTTTCAAGTAACGGCTATTGGTACCAGCATAAGTTACACAGGACAACACGCTAAGTGTCACCCTCTGGATATTGCCAGCCGTGTATGTTTGTTTTCAGTACGTTAATACTCATAATCTTAGCGTTATAGTATCTATTGAATATCAAAGCACTTCAAAAGTACAATCATGTATTAGTCAGGTGAAAGATTACATCATTATCTAATATTATTCTTTCATTTTAGTTACTGACCGGGTATCCGACTTATTTTCGTGATATTCTATACGGATACACTGCTTCTTTTCAGTAATATTTATAACTAGTTTTTCCCGTGGCTTCGGTGTCTTAGTCTCTATGCCACAGGAGCCGTAATTTTTTCAGATATAAAAAAACTTATGAGAGTTCGCGAAAGTGTAGCTTCCTATCAGTGAGATAATTTGTATATACGTACACAATTTTACATCTATATCATAAGTTAAGATTATTTATTACTAGCTGTTGTCCGCGGCTCCGCTCCCGTGGACCACCCCACGACCCATTTTCGGGATTAAAAAATAGCCTGTTACTCAGGAATAATGTAGTTTTTTATTAGTGAAAGAATTTTTCAAATCGGTCCAGCAGTTTCGGAGCCAATTCGGTACAAACAAACAAAAAAAATCTTTCCTCTTTATAATATTAGTATAGACTAGGTTCTGCCAGCGGCTTCCGCGCGAATGTCAAATAGTATCCCAAGGGATCATATTCCCGGGATAAAATCATTCTATGTGCTATTCCAGACTATAATCTATCTCTGTGCCAAATTTCATCCAGATCCGTTCAGTAGTTTTTGCGTGAAAGAGTAACAAACATACATACACACTCATAAACTTTCGCCTCTTTTTTTTTTTTTTTTTTTTTTTTATTTGTGATGGGTTTGCTCTTGACTCTAGTCTAGGTCAAAGGTGACAGAGACAAAGTCGACGATGGAGTGAGCTTACCCAGAAGAAACCTGTTCACTCTAACTTTGAAGAGATTCGGGTTGAATGCGTTCGGAAACACTGACGCAGGTAGCGAGTTCCATTCATTCGCTGTGCGCATTATGAAGGATGTTTGGAAGCGTTTGGTGCGAATTGGTGGAATGGCAACAAGGTAAGGATGATAACTTGCAGTACGTCTAGATGTCCGATGGTAGAAGGGGGCTGGTGGGATGAGGTCGTGGAGTTCTTCAGCACACTCACCGAAGTACAGTCTGTAGAAGACCGACAAGCAGGCAACCTTGCGGCGATGAGCCAAGCTGTGAAGCCTGGCACCCGCCAGCTCAACGTCGCCAATGAGCCTCCTGGCTCTGCGTTCCACCGAGTCAAGCGCGGCAAGCTGATATTTAGCTGAGCCATCCCAAAGGTGACTGCAATACTCCATGCAGGATCGGACTTGCGCTTTGTATAGGGTTAAAAGCTGTCCAGGCGTAAAGTATCGCTTCACTTTATTTGGGATGCCTAGTTTTTTGGCCGCAATTTGGGCTTTGTACTCAATGGAGGCGCCAAAGTTGAGACTGGATGTCAACTCCATGCCTAGGAGCTCGAGCCGATCAGTCACAGGAACAGACGCACCCCGAAAAGTAGGAGTTTGATCGAAAAGACTCCTTTTAGCGGTAAAAAGACACGCCTGTGTTTTGGTGGCGTTAAAAGAGACCAGATTGTCATCACCCCACTGGGAGACAAGGCTTAAGGTCAAATCTGTCCGCTCCACCATAGCCTCTCTCAAGGAACGAACTTCATCCGCACTGGTTTTTGCGCTGGACAAGTATCTCTCTGAAACAGTACTGTCATCTGCGTACCCAACAATACCAGG
This sequence comes from Orthosia incerta, assembly GCA_948252205.1. Taxonomy (NCBI): domain Eukaryota; kingdom Metazoa; phylum Arthropoda; class Insecta; order Lepidoptera; family Noctuidae; genus Orthosia; species Orthosia incerta. Next base: position 23,059,880 of record OX411759.1, on the reverse strand, counting down.
CTGAAGAAGGTCATTGATGTGCAGCAGGAAAAGAGTTGCAGAGAGAACAGACCCCTGAGGAACTCCGGCATCAATAGCCATAAGGTCAGAGGAGCAGCCGTCAACGACTACTCGGATCGACCGTTCACTGAGGAAGTCTGATATCCAGCTACAAAAACCAGCAGGGATGCCATAAGCAGGAAGCTTACTAAGTAGACTCGCGTGCCAGACCCTGTCAAAGGCCTTCGAGATATCAAGCGATACAGCAAGTGCTTCGCCGTGTCTCTCGATGGCTTCGCCCCAGCAGTGCGTGACATACACAAGAAGATCGCCAGTTGACCGTCCCCGGCGAAAGCCATATTGACGGTCACTGAGGAGATTATTGTCTTCAAGGTAGGTCAGCAACTTGCTGTTCAGTACCCTTTCCATAACTTTGCACAGAATGGAGGTAATGGCGATCGGACGGTAATGGGCAGGGTCTGCACGGTTGCCTTTTTTGGGCACTGGTTGCACATTTGCAAGCTTCCAGGATTTCGGCACCGTTCTTTTTACAAGAGAGAGGCGGAACAAGCGTGTCAATACAGGAGACAGTTCAGGCGCACACTGCCTCAGCACTCTCGCTGGAATGCCGTCAGGCCCGCTGGCCTTGTTCACGTCTAGACTGGACAATACTCTCCGGACCTCCTTAGTGTGCACAGCGATCTCCGGCATCGAAGAGTCACAGTGAGGTATAGTAGGTGGTTGCTTGGAGCCAGCCTCCAGACGCGAATTGCTAGCAAAGAGAGATGCAAATAAATTTGCTTTCTCACTCGCAGAGTGAGCCAGCGACCCATCAGGTTTCAGCATTGGAGGTAAAGTGGGTCGACAGAAATTCGCTTCAACCGCTTTAGACAGGGACCAGAACTGTTTACTACCCGGAGGGTGCGATGCCAGCTTGGCCCCAATACGTCCAATATGGTCAAAACGTGCCCGACGCAGAACCCGCTTGCAGAACTTGGCGGCAGAATTAAAGGCTCTTTTCCTCGCGCGAACCCTACGTGCTCTTACTTTGCGGTCACGGGCCCCGACCCAGGCTTGGTAGGCAGACTCTTTTCGGGCCTCAGCGTGGGCGCATTCTGCATTATACCAAGGGCGGGATTTGTGACCGAGCGGAATGTCGGAAAAAGGAATGAAATACTCCATTCCCTGCCGAATCACATCCGCAACCGCGTCGGCACAGCTCGAGGGGTCACTCGAGGAGAAGCACACATGCCGCCAAGGATAAGACGCAAAAAAGTGCCGCATCTCGTCCCAGTCTGCTGACTCGTATCGCCATACTCGCCTCGTGCCTCTAGGGCTCTGATCTGGAGGAGAGCAAGTCGATACGGATTTCACCAGACAGTGGTCAGACGTTCCCAGCGGGGCTGAGACCGACACCGAATGACTGTCCGGATCAGTTGTCAGGAGAAGGTCCAAACAGTTGGGTGTATGGCCGTCAACATCCGGTACCCGCGTTGCCACATTCACCAGCTGGGTTAGATCTAGCGATAGCCTCTATAATATTAGTGTGCTTTGATAATGTGATTTTAAAAGTAGGTGGCGTTCTGTAGTTTCTGCTTACTCTCATGGGAAGAAGGCATGAGTTATGTATCTATTGTTTTAAATATAAAACACTCGCAATTAAAAGATAAACAAATAGGTTCATTTAATTACATAAAAACCTCAATTTACCCCAAACAAACCCATCTTATCGATAAAACTCACTACATCACTAAACCAGTTGCAGTAAACCCAGTTCCTAAGTTCCAGAACAAAGTAACAAAACGGCGGTGCACAAACAAACACTACTAAATTCTAATTTGGCAATGGCGGGAACATTTTAATTGGATTACACATGCATCTACCCGTAACTGCACAAGTGAAATGTTTATTTGCACAACACACTAGTGTGTAAGAGGATTTAGAGCCGGGTAATTGCAACGGAGATTGATTCGGTTAGTTATTTTAAATAGGGTATTACAGTAATTTAAATTGTTTAAGCTCGATGGTATTCGATACCTGTGATTGATATTCGTTTTGTTGTAGTGTTATATTTTAATTGGATTAACACATGCATCTACCCACGTTGAGAGGATGAATGAAAGGCGACTAACGAAAGGTATTTACAAGATAGCGTGAATGGAAACGCCGGGAGGGGACGCCCTAGAAAGACATACATAGCCCTTATAGGTGATGTTCTTCAGAAAGGCCAGGTGCGCAGTATTCATAACCGGCGTGTGACTAGATTTATGATTGTGAGTAAAGCAAGGAAAGTATGTAAGGATCGTAGCAGGTGGCGTTCTGTAGTTTCTGCCTACCCCCATGGGAAAAAGTCGTGAGTATATGTATGTATGTGTCTACCCGTAACTGCACAAGAGAAATGTTTATTTGCACAACACACTAGTGTTTAAGAAGATTTAGAAACGGGTAATTGCAACGGGGATCGATTCGAGTCATCATCAGCCTTATAATGTTCCCACTGCTGGGACACAGGCATCCTCTCTGTGAGAGAGGTAATGGGCCTTCCACCACGCGGGCCCAGTACAGGTTTGGTGAATGTCACATGTCTTCAAATTTTTGGTTCAAGGACATGCCGGTTTCCTCACGATGTTTTCCTTCACCGTTTTAAGAGCAATGGTGATGAAATAATTTACACAAAGTAAAGCGCCTGCCTGGATTCGAAGTCACGACCTACGACACGTAAGTCGGGGCCGTTACCACTGGGCCACCACTGCTCACAGTGCCATTCGGGTAGTTATTTTAAATAGGGTATTACTCTAATTTGAATTATTTACTCTCGATGGCGTCGATTATGATAATTGGATTGATTATTTTGTTTTGTTGTAGTGTTAAGATGGTAAATAAAATATGTGAAAGGTAAACTAAAGTAGCTTCAACTTCAACATAACATAACATCACGGCTGTATTACCGGATTGGGTTAGGCTGCATCCCCATTTCACCAATTATGTATAGGTCCCATTATGTAGCGGGCAAGCTTATTGCCATCAATCGGGCACAAAGTCCAGACTCAGGGTTGTTATAGATATCTAGATCTATATTTCTGACTAGCGGACGCCTCGCGGTTTGACCCGCTTAGTTCCCGTTCCCGTGGGAATACAGGGATAAAAAGTATACCTATGTCACCCGGGGATAGTGTAGCTTCCCAACGGTGAAAGATTTTTTGAAATCGGTCCAGTAGTTTTTAAATTTATTCGTTACATACAAAAATACAAATCTATCCTCTTTATAGTATTTTTATAGATAGATGGACAAACCCAATACCGTTTTGCCAAGTACGTTAATAACTTGGACATGAAAAATATGCGAGTGCATTTATTATTGTAAAACAATTTCGAAATATTATAATTAGTATCAACAACAACAGATTACAGATGATAAGAAATTATTTAACACGGCTAGTCAAAGCCTAAGGGACGATGACATGGTAGCATTTACGAAGAAAAACAAGATTCGTCACTAGCAAATACGTAAATCCTTTTAGTGCAGTGGTCATGCAACTATTAGTACCTGTTGTGAAAGTACACGAGCTTTATCAAACAAAGACTTCTCTCGTTATCGTACAACGGACACAAAGCTAGAAAACAACATTATAAATACTAACTTATATCTTCATTTGATTGCAGATCGAAAGGCGACAGCAAATCAACGGGCAACGGGAACGGGTGATTCGCGGCCGCGTTCAGAAACTCACTCCAAAACGTGTTCATTTTCATCGTTATGTCAATTCATCGATACAATCAATTGATATCGTCACATCACTACCGTTGCTTTTAAATATTGTTCCAATTTCGAACGCTATGTTGCCGTTTAGGCGCGTATTTGTCGAGCAAATATTATTTTACGGTTTTACTTTGTTTTTTCGGAACCGGCGAGTAGATACACTCGGGGACGCGCGACCGGCGACTGTTTAGCTGTTATCAATTTCAGCGTCGTCTCGCCTATCGTACTGATAAGCCTCGCCCACAACAATTAGGTGAAACAGCTGATAGTGCACCTGTATTAAAACAAGTATTATTTTCGCAATACTGTTATCTTCGGTACCAACAGAAACTCTGTTACGGATAAATCTTAAATTAATAATATGAAGCTACCTGATTGATAGTGATATTCAGAGAGTAAAAACATTCGGAAATTGTTGAATAAATATGGAAATTATTTTACCACCCCTGGTCGACTGTAAAGAAAACTGAAATTTATTTAAATGAAGTAATTTCAGATTTTTAAATTAAGCGGTTTGTTGCTTCAGCCAAATACAATAATTCAATGCTTGCTGTGTATTTCCGATTGAGTGACTCCGTGCCTTTTCAAAGAAATCGCGATATTATACGTAAATACATCGCGATAAGTTGTTAATATACCTACGGGAAGTAGGTCACACATGATATATCGGTACTTATGTCGTATATTTTCTAATTTGTGTACGCCTACACCTGACACTGAAAGATAACGATATCGATTAGAAATTAACACGCACTGAGCCCTAATATTAACTTAACACTTAAACGTTAAGTCATCTTGATATCTAAACGAGCTACTATATGCGCTCGCACGAATGTTTATTGAAATATAAAAGCATATTGACAACAAGCGCACAAAATACGACGCGAAAAATAGAATAAAGAGACGGAATAAGGAAATCCCGCGCCCAATTTCGCCATGATGATATGAATCGTATGAAATATGTGATAATATCAGCAGCCGTCGAATCGGGGTGTTTCGGGCTCGGCACGTGCCCAATGCGTTGTCACTCTCAATTTGAATGTAACATGACATCTGAGACCGAGTGACACCAGCACGACTTCAATTAACCTCTGCGACGAATTTCCAAATGTCATGTTGACATCTCGATACTCCGAATGCATAAACATTATTCGATATCACATTTCACATCACTAAGCTTATGCATGTTCGGAAATTCACCTATAAATACAAAATAAGAACTTAAAACTTCCATAACAATAAATCTGTTCGTGTAAGATCGTAAATACGAAAGTTTCCGAAATAGAAATTCGAAAATGGAGCTGTCTTACCTTCTTTTATTTTCTTCCTTCTGTTTTGCACTGGGCCTTTTTGGGCGCACAATAAACTAAAGAGTTCTAATATACAGTCTTGGTCCTTTTGGTGCACCATTTTTTTTAAATTAAATGTTCACCACATCACTAAAAACTTAAATAATTTCTTCCATTGGTAATTTTGTGAACTATTTCTAAAAGGAAGCAGAAAGGAGATTTACAAACAGTTAATAGGAAACAGTGTTGGTTGTATTTTATTCAGTACTAACAAAACTATACGGATGGGACAGGGTTCCGGTTGGTGCCTTCTGCAGATAAGCACGTAAAGTCAGGTGTCCGAAATAGCAATAATGGGCTTATCAGAGCATTTGGTGGCACCCTAACAAGGGCTGTAGTCCCTATTACGGAAGAGTCTTGATGTGGGTTTATTGGACGTTACAGGAGGTAGACCCAAATGGTCAAATTACGAATTTAATTAAATAGATACCACAATTGGAATCAGTCGAATTTTGGAATTTGCAGTGCGATTGATAAAGGTCGTAGCATTTTCTTTTATAAAGCCACTTTATTCTAAACGATATTAACATAGAACATGTTAAGACTTCTAAAGCCATGTAAAGGTTATTTATGACAAACATTTATTTCAGCGGAGTAATTGAACGCACAATCAATGGAAAATGGAATCTTTCATTTTGACAATTCAACAACATCAATTGCGTATAGACGAATTTTATTCAATAATTGCGAAATAATGGGTTAGGCATTTTTTTTTAAATATATTTATTTTAATTAGGCCAGTAGCGGCACTTTTGAACGTCACACAACCGAGCATTAAAAGTTCCTACGAACAAAAGCCTGCAACAATTTATAATACTACCTATGTTGCAATCAAATAGCAAAAGCTTTTCAGCACATACAAAATTAAACACACTTTCTATTTCAATCCAAACAAGCCACTGCCGCCATATTGTTACCCATATCCAACATGCAACAAAAACTTGAAATATAATTTTTATTTCAAAACGAAGGGTAGAATTTAAAAATAGCTCGGTTGTGCACGGTACGTCAAGCGGCGTGGCTGTGAGCAATCCGCTCGGTCACCTACACAGCCTATCTGATTTGTGAGTATGCCAAATACTGCTTTACTTTACTACCCTCGATTGTGAGTGTAAGCTCTAGTTTTAGTTTTTAAACGATAGTTATTGTGAGGAAAATTATGTTGAAGCCATTTGAAGTTATGGAAAGTGTACAACAATAAAAATAAACACGTTGGAGAACAACATTTGATAAAACAGCAAAGGGTAAAGTAGATTCGGCAATTATTCACGACAGGTGATGAACAAGAACGCCTAAAATTCATCAATGAAGAAGGTACTACTAAAGGGGATAATTTAAAAAAGGTTGAAGAAACAAGATCAAAATATCCATTAAGATTATTAAGCTAATCTTTCAAAACAAGCAAGAGATAAAATTACGCCAATATTTGCTCCCACATAAGACGTAGATAAGAAAATATATGAACAGCTAAAAATATACCAATTTAAACTCCGAACAGCACTACTATCGATACATTCACCCGCAAACCTTGACACATCACTAGAGTCCACAATAAATTCAATTTCCGAACACAAACACCGGGTGCCACAGAGCAGAAAAATAAACAAGAAAAAAAAAGGATATCTCAATTTCTCAAACTACTTTTCTGTGCAAAAATAAAACGACAAATGACAGTTGATCGCAAAATATTGGGACAGACGGTTTGCATATATGTGGGACGTATCAGTGGCCTAGTTTCGTCGGTATCTGCCCAAGGCCACGGGTGGCCGAGTCAGGCTTGTCTAGTGTTTATCAATGATCGGACACCTGCAATCTGATTTGTGGGGTGAAGATAGGAAGTGTCAGAATGGTCGATGAGTTGGAAGTTATTTGGCTTGGGGTTGAAATTGTGTTGTTGGGGTTAAAATAGAATTGCTTTTTAGTCGGTGACGATATTTTCGTATTGTTTTGGATCGTTTTCCGTTCTGTAAAGTTTTTTTTTTATCGTAAATAATTAATAGTTTGACAGAGGCTAATTCGTAAATACGAGTTTATGTATTCACGGAAATTGTCTCTGAGTAAGTCCTAAGAGCGAGAATATATTATCTGGCCTTAAATCGTCTTTTGAAGTATGATTGCGAACGCTATAAATGACTTTGACATTTTCATCTAATTGACAGACAGTCTATCCATAGTCCTTTTAGAATTTATGTGTTAAATATTAGAATCTTAAGCAAATTTCTGCATAAGCTATTATGACATGTCATTTTTGACAGTGTCAATCTCCTCAGCTATATTGCGTGGACCATAAAGATCACTGAACGAAGCAAACAGCTCAATGAAGCACAAAGCGAGTGGTCTCGGCACTAGGCGTGGCGTTAAATGAGACGCGTAATCCCATCATTGGGCCACTACTGTTCTATTGTACTGTAATAAGGTAATACTGGCGTGACGTTAATGTTTTATTTACTCTGTGGCGTATGTGTCTGTGGTGGCAAGTTTACTAGGGATTTTCAAGCTCCAGAGACGTTATTAGGTTTTTGCGTATGAAAATTCCTGGCCGTTAGAATTTGGGAACTCTGAATAAAAAATATTGAATAACCCTTTTCTATTTTAATAATTATTTTATTTATTCAAATTACTTGTTTATTCATCTTTAGCAAATATAACTTATTAAGGAGCTATGAGGGAAAGGTTATCAAATGCCAGTAGAAAAAAATACAATCTTCATGACTAGATAAGTACATGTATATCTTTATAACAGAAGTAGTATGTCTTCAGGTGCAATATAAGTGCTAAATAAACTCCACAATAAAGATAAAAAATCTAGGTCAACTAAAAATGAATGAACATGTATCCATTATAAACCATTAATTTTCTACAACACTACTTAAACCCAGTTTCAATAATCTGCGTAGACTTTTCTTAACAAAGTTGGGGTCGTCGGGTTTCAGTCTAACTGGATTCAGCTGAGTACTAGTGATTTACATGGCGCGATTGCCTATCTGACCTCCACAACCCAGTAACTGGGTAACACGATACCTCTTGGCTAGACTGGTGTCAGATCTCAGCTTTCTGACTCCGTAACGACTGTCAAAGATCTTCAAATAACAGCCGGGACTAACCACTTAAACCCAGTTTCATCGAAAAAAGTATGTGACAAATCGTCAAACGCGAGTTAGTTGCTTTGGTTTGTTAAATTAAATTTTACTAGCCAATCGCTTCACTTGACTACAAGAAACCGGCGGTTACCCAAATATTCCAAGTAATGACATCCAGCTTGTCTCCATCTCAAATCGTCAGAAGTCGACAGTATAGGCTGTCATGGCTGGGTCAAGCGGATATCCTTCAAACTGACATGGAATAATTCCACACTTACACCACAAAATAACATCACCAAAATGAGACACCCAAATCGTGCCCCATTACCCCCCATTTACATAATACCCCATGGAGAAGGGAGGGGGGTGTAAATTAATACCATAAAGCTTGTAGTCAAATCACCATGGCGGTATGGTGATAGCTGTAAGGTTATAACCATTTACTGGTGTCGCCAATGTTTACTGGCCCTGTTTGTTTATTGTTTGTTATATTAAAATCTTTTATTGTTGATGGAGGCAATAATCTTTTAAGGCTGCGTGGGAATGAGGTTGGATTATAGGGCCGTCGGTGGTGCAATATCGGGCGACATTTCTCCGTAATGTTTGGCTTAAGGATTAATGAGATTGAATATCAAGGTGCTACCAATAAAGCCTTTAGGTATAGAATTCTAGTTATGAGCATTATCTAGTTCTTATGACTTTGTTCTTGTTTTGCATACGAGCAATAGAAATTGAGATAGAGTTGAATTTGAACACATTTTCGTGTATGGGTTCGTTTACCTCAGAGATATTTGCTTCATGTGTAAATACCGTTGCCTGTACGAGATCGTGGTATGCGATAATATCTCAATTTGTATCTTTGTAACACACGGCATGTTTCTTTTAGGGTTCTGTACCCGAAGGGTAAACACGGGACCCTATTATTAAGACTCCGCGATCCGTCTGTCTGTCTGTCCGTCTGTCACCAGGCTATATCTCATGAAATGTGATAGCTAGACAGTTGAAATTTTCACAGATGATGTATTTCTGTTGCCGCTATAACAACAAATACTAAAAACAGTATAAAATAAATATTTAAGTGGGGCTCCTATACAACAAACGTGTTTTTTTTGCCGTTTTTTGCGATATGGGTACGGAACCCTACGTGCGCGAGTCCGACTCGCACTTGTCCGGTTTTTTGTAAAGAGTAATACAGCATGTTTTGCGAAATTGGATATCCTGTCAGTCCTGTGTACTAAGCTCATTGTTGATCTGTTTAAACAGTACAAATAATCTTAAGTACTACAAATAATCGCAAGTAACACATCAAAGGCATTCAATAATCGAAATTCAATATCTAAGTCTAAAAAACTGTATTATAATTCCTACCTAACCCCGATTCGAAGCAGCCATTCGAACCAGACGCGCAGATACGGACGTCTAACAAATCAGCAAATAAAAAATCGGCAACTTCTCTCGGCGACGATAATCTGGGCCACGGCGGGGTTGCCAGTTGCCACCTGACGTTTGATTTGCGACTGTCGCAAGCTAAGGGTTGCGGAATTCCAATGTGATTTGCAAGTGCAAGAAGAATTTAAATGTGGTTTAAATGTGGCAGTACCAATAAATACCTCTTATGAGGTATACCTGCAGTTTTATATCCTGGGATCAATATTATTTTCATCGTGCTATGAGAAAAATTAAAAAGGTTTTGCGATGTCCTTGGAAGAACTAATGGGTAATTTCTGAATGGGTAAGTCTTACATTTTTGGCAATTTAATATCTAAATTGTTTGTTTGTATTAGTTTATCTCTAAAAGTACTGGAACGATTTCGAACATACTTTCACTGACAGAAGACACTATCGAAGAGTGCGATAGGTTTTTTTATTCCGAAAACTGTCCACGGTAACATAGGCCACGGGAGTGAGCGAAAAACGCGCAAAAAAAAAACCAGCCAAGGGCGAGTCTGACTCGCGCACAGAGGGTGGCGTATGAACAGCTACATTCACCAAAATAAATAGGTAACATTACTAAAGTTCATAAATAATGAAAGCACCGAAAATTACTCTAACGAAGGGATGAAATTAATTGTGCTGTTCGAAAACTGTTGTCCCTATACATCAATATACAAAACTATTTACTTTTCCAAGTACATTTTATAACTTTGTCGACTATTACTGGTAAACTTGTAAAGCCTATTAAGCTGTGATAGAATAGAATAGAATATACTTTATTGTACACCATAAAATTATACACATTTTCAAGAAAAACTTATTTGTACGGGTACAAAGGCGGTCTTATCGCTGACAGCGATGTCTACCAGACAACCTTTGGATGGACAAAAAAACTAGTGATAGTGTTCCTTTTAATTTCGTTATATATACTACTACAGCCGTGACTTTTACACATATCCAAAAGCAACCATTTAGCTGGCACGGGGAGGGGAACACTTGACTCTAACAAAAATTAGCCATTTAAAGCTTAACTTTACGCAAACGGATGCAATCGAAAAATGGTTTTCAAAGACCCGTAATATTTTTAAATGACCTATCCAACGGTACCCTACACGATGTAAGAATAGACGAGAAAAAACCATCCCCATAGGAGGTACCATATTCTTTTTTGTATTTTTTTTATTTTACCACTGTCTCGGCTCGATTAATATGTATATCCATGCCAAATTACAGCTTTCTAGTACTAAGAGTCTCTGAGCTAAGCTGCAGACGGACGGATAGACGGACATGGCGAAACTATAAGGTTTCCTTGTTACTACGGAACTCTTAAAAGGCTAGTGCACAATATAGCTAGCTGACTTGCAACTTCTTCTTCTGTCGCGACCTTATTCCATTTACTCGGTCTTGAGCTAGCTGTCTTGCATCACTCTTTACAAAAACAACATGAATACCTTGCAAAGAAAAGACTAAACTATTTTAAAACTGACAGCCCTAACCCCTCCTGAATTCTGCCTCCACCCCACAGAGCGCAGGTGAGATAAAGGTATAGTTCAATAGAGCGACACTCTTAAACATTTTTTTATACCTAATAAATTACAGCTACGGCCCCGATAAGGGACCTGAACTGAATCAGCAGGGCGTAAGAATTAATGCATTACGTAAAAATGTTTTTCGGGTTACTGAACTGAACTCTTTTAAAAATTTTGGCGTCATTATGTATCAAAGTTTAGATTCCAAATAGTGCCAAGCAATATTTATGCAGCGTAAAATTAACATGGAATTCCGCAAACGTGATGCCAAAAAAAAAACACTGATGACCATTCTCTGTACTTAAGCGTTAATCAGATCACTGTGTTTTGTTCTAAAATGAAAAATTGGTCAACCAGCAATATATTCCAAAACCAATAAGAATCTATCTATATTCTATTGTATAATATTAGTTAATAATACAAAAGTGAAAGGCCGCTGGATGCGAGAAGCACGAAACCAATGGTCAATGTGGCAATGTTTGAGAAAAACTATGTCCAGTAGTAGACGTCTTTCAACTAAAATTATTATGATGATGAAAATGAAAATGGTAGAGTTGATCGATTGACAAAATGTGCTTAAATGGCATAAATATAATTTACCAGTAGTAGTAGTATACTAAATAACCCCCCGAAGCGACGGTCTTGACAAGAACAAAAATTCGCATTTGAATATTACCAAAATAAGACTTGCAACATGGAACTTGGGGTCTCTTACAAGAAAAAGCCAAGAACTGAGCAAAATCCTAAAAGAAAGGTGCATCAACATCTGCTGCCTACAGGAAACAAAATGGAAGGGCTCAAAATCAAAGGACATAGGAAACGACTACCAGGTCATTTGGTGCAAATCGCTCTACGCCTACCGGAGCAAAAAAGAGGTAGAGGCCGCCCGCCATTGACCTGGTGGTCCACTATAGAAAGAGACCTCAAGCAAGCCCAATTGCCCGAACAGACAACCCAAGATAGAATAACTTGGCGCAGGAAAGTGAGGAGACCCGACCCCAAATAATGGGACAAGGGAAGCAAGAAGAAGTAGTATACTAAATAAGTAGCCCATATACGAATACATATTTTTCTAATTGAACCTACATCACTTCTAAATGAACAGTCCTATTAATTGCATTATTTGCAATTCTGTATTCTCAATCAGCCAGGTAAATGAGCGAGCGATCCCTAGAGAAACTATTTAATATAGACGTCCTAGGGGAGCTATGTGTTATTATTATTGCACTGGCAACATTGCTGCCCGTTCGCGGCTCTGCGGCGTGAATTATGAAATGAGAAGCTTTGTTTATGTGGCTTATTAGTTTTCAAACTGAATTATGGCAACACCTGCGATGGAAAATATAATGTTTAGTTATGAATGTGTTTGTAGGAGTGAGGTAGTTTTGATTCTGAAAGTGCTTTTGTTACCCAATTGTAGCCTGTGGTAGCTAGATCTTTTTAGATCAGTTAGGAAATTTTCAATTTGCAAAAGGGTGAAATGACATAGCGAATTATTGCTTTATTAAACTCACCAACATATATACCTCATATATACCTGCCAATATTATTTTAAATTATTTTTTCGATGCCGTAAAAACGTAACTAAATAAAATATTCGATGAATACCATATGGGTCCACCTCTGTCTAAGACCTTGGAGAATACCGCCTTGATATTTTATTATTTAATGATATTAATACACGGAAATCGTTAAGCTGATCGTAGCATAAGCTCGTGGAGGGTGAGAAGTGATGAAAGTCACACGTCTATGTTTGTATGTACGTAGCCACGCTTCATCAATCTTGATATAGACATGAGAGAGGGCGCCTTACCTTCTGGAAGCTGCGATCAATCTCATCAACGCAGTCGAGATATCTCTCGCTTTATAGTAACTTAAAGATTGGATTGTTGGGGAAAACTGGCCATGGGGAATTTTTACAAGCTTTAATTTAACTTGCTTGGTATGTATGTTTGTGTGTTCGGGTCAAATCTTGCAACTGAATTTTAAAGCAGTTATCCTCAACCGATTATGATGAAATTTTGCATACACGTTTAGTTTGGATGACAATGCATGGTTAGCTATGTGACGTCATTCTAAATTCAATATGGCGGACGTCCCAAGATGGCTTATTTTTTGTCATTTGCCATGATATGGGTATCAAATGAAAGGGTTTGCTGAGAAGAATACGAAAAAATGTTTTTTTTTTTTTTTTAATGAATAATTATATTTATTTCAATGTTGTGAAACTGAACGGGGATCAGTTATTTCTTGTTTGATCATGGTTTAAGGCGCAGATACCCATGAGTTGTTGATTTTAAAATGAGAATCACGTATAAAGGGCCAGTCGTATTTTTTTGGATAAAATACATTATTTATTATTATTTATTACATTTGATCCCTTTCTTCACAAAAAAACGACAATCCCACCAAAACCGCAATGATAAAATATTCACTATCTCAAAGACAATTTAATTATCTACATTTTGATCTAAGGATTTTTTTAAAGTCATAGAATAATAAGAAAAATACAAAAAACTACTGACTTTGGGTCGCGCGGTTGTGAAACGAGTGCGCGTTTTGTTTCCTCAAGGTCGTTGGCGACTGTCGTTGTCTTAAAACCATGGCGATGCATAGTAAAATAAGATATTAAAGATAAAAGGAGGCCTCATTCTAATATTTTTCGTGTCTAATAGTATTCGTGCGGGAATCGAACCCGCGACACGCAGCGCAGCAGTCAATCGCTCAACCACTGCGCCAACCGTGCGCCCTAAAGATAAAAGGAGGCCTCATTCTAAATCCAATATGGCAGACGGCCCAATATAGAATAGTTATTTTTGGTGCACTGCCATGATATTGGTGTCAAATGAAAGGGTTTGCTGAGAAAATCACGAAATAAGATTGTTTTAAAAAAAAAAAAAATTACTAATAATTTTATTTATATCTGACTTTTTTTCAATCGATATCGACAGCTTTCGTTAATTGATTGTAACTTATCTTGGGCCTCAGACGTGATTAATACTCCTTGAGAGAGAATTTTGAAACATATTCTCCCCATACTAAGGATAACCAAAACACACAACTGAGTTAGAACTGAGTTGTGTGTTCTGGTTTGGAAGACCATCTTACTCGAAGTCTCCGATATAAACATGTCCCCAATACATAAATCTATGCACACGTCCGATCAGAAACTCCAACTTTAGCGTCCAACTTCGTTTACGTCACATGCCAACTTACGTGTGTCGGGAACAGAATCGAGTTGTGAGTGACAATGGTAGCGGTACTGAGTGCAAAAAACGAACAAGAAAGAGGGTAGACCGTTTTGTCGCCTCATAAACACCCACCCGCAATGACTTCAGTTTATCCGTGATCATGGTGCTTGCAACAGCACCGAAATATCGGGAACTCGCAACAAACAGTAAACATGGTAAATATCCCGCTTTTAATGTTAATGTTAGTTACATGCCAACTTGTTAATCACATCTGCGGTACTTCGCATCGGCTTGAGCGATGGCCTTCCAATACGGTGACATACAGATAACGGCTATCCGAGAGATAAAGTTGGAGCGTTGTTAGCGTGTAACGATTTTGTTGTTGATTAAATGATTGTAGTAGCTATCTTATCATTGAGGTCTAGATCTAGTGCATCTTAAATGACTGGTAACAATCTAGCTTATGATCCACTCAGGATCATTACCAAAAATATATTTAAATGTTCTTATATGTTACATAATACAGGGCTGTAGCAGCCTTAACTAGTTTATACATACGGTACTGTACTGCCATCGACACGCAGTTCAGTTTGATGGGTTTGCTTACCTGGAAAGAAATAGAAAATAACAATTAGCGAGTGATTCAAGTGTTAGAATCCTGAGCGACGTGATTGATTCATGGCCCTCGATATAAATCCGTTTCATTCAAGAGTTGCATTCTATACTTTATACTATGACTACGAAAAAAAGAATGATTTAAGGATACACTAGTCGAAAATTCTTCCATACAAACTTAGTCTTGGGATTATTCCACTGTTTGACGATGTACGTTCAAAATAAAAAGTGATATCAATTTGTCTTATCATTATCTAGCCCTGTATGGAAGCAAAAAAGTAAAAAAAGAAAATATTTGAAAGTTATGAGCGTCGAAAGGTCCACATTTCGACACTAATTTTAACGCATTTTTGGGAGCGAATGAATACCATAAGAAGACGGGAAATTGTAAAACGGCCTCCATACAGGGATAGATTAGTAGTTCAACAATGCAAATAATTTTATTTTGAACAGATAGATTTAGTAGTTTTTTCATGATATCTAGACTGCCAAAGGTCTGTTTATAAAATTTCGCGCGCTCGGTTTCGTCCTAAATCATTATCCATTTCGCTACAAATTTGCAAAAGTGTGTATTCGTACGCGAACTAGCTTCCTACTGCTCATCACAGCATCTATCTCTTCCGGACGTGTTGTCGGTTGATATAAAATGCATTTTAACCCCGCGCACAAAATAGTTCGTGCCGTCGACTAGTGTACCCTTAAGAGAAAAGCACAAGGAGTTTGTATCGAGTATTTTTTGCGCAAGGAGGTTGTATAGAATTGAGATGGAGGTTGAATATATTGGTGTGTTCTAAATTCAAACACCAAAATAGAGATTAAAAGTGCTTTTCATTCACTGTTTTCAGTGAATAAAACAAGCTTTTTAGAGGGGGAATGGTATAATAGTATATTATGCAACTAGTGAATAAAATAATATATATAATAAGTAATAAAGGACGGATTTAAAGCGAGGGCCATCGATGAATCACGAGCAAATGAAGGATTCTAACGACTGAATCACGACCGTAGGGATTGATTCATGATGATTGAATCACGAGTATAGCGAGTGATTCAAGTGCTAGAATCCTGAGCGACGCGAGTGATTCATGGCCATCGATATAAATTCGTTTTATTCAAGAGTTGCATACTATACTTTATACCATGACTACGAGAAAATGAAAGATTTAAGAGAAAAGCACAAGGAGTTTGTATGTCGAGTATTCTTTGAACAAGGAGTTTGTTAGAATATTTATTGCGCAAGGAGGTTCATTGTGGTGCGCAGGTGGCATTGAGAATATTGTGATGGAGGTTGAATATATTGGTGTGCTCTAAATTCAAACACCAAAATAGTAATTAAAAGTGCTTTTAATGCACTGTTTTCAATGAATAAAACAAGCTTTTTAGAGGGGGAATGGTGTAAATTATATTTGTTTTTTTTTTCTTGTTTTTATTAAACAATGTGCTCGACAAGTCTACCATTCATACAGACAGTATGTCGACATGCGTAGATAAACTTTAAGCCACGCGGCGCATTAAGCTACAACGAGCTATTTGAGCGTGACCATTTGCCGTGTTATTTGTAGTATTACTATGTATAGATATACATGTGCTTGTATGTCTATACATAGTAATGTCTATACATGTATGCCGAGGAAAAAGATCGATTCAGTGGACGATTTGCAATTTGTGTCAAAAGTCGTCTGGAGACAATCATAAGAATTCCCAGTCTTTCTTATATTGTACGAAGTGTTTGCAGATAGAAGAGTGAGTATATCCTTTTATGGCGTTTCCACGGTGGCATGCAAAATTGTGTATCAAAGGTGCCAAGAAGAATTGTACGATTTAAATCTTTATCTGGGTATTATTCTTTATGCTGCCATAAATTCTCATACAGAAAACGAAGTCAACATAGGCGTCACTTAATTTGTGAGCTTGATTTAATACGTAACATTCCTCGAAAGACAATTATAAAATCGTCATACACGATATCGACACAATTAAAAAAGCATCAACAGTAAATCTACCAGATACTGATCTAACAGAAAAACCAGCCAAATCAAACACTGTTTACTTTCTAACCAACTTCAGCTAATTTGCAATTCCAATTCCGAATTTCCGACCAATAGGACCACTGCGCTAATGCCGAACCAAAGAGTCAAAGAAGCCGCATTGCCGGAAACTGCCGAACATAGCCGATGGCGACCGAATGTTTGGCCATATGCCTAATGAGCAAATAAAGGAGGGTAGGTGATTAGCGCGCCTGATGGATGGCCAGCTATCGAAATTACCTTTAGATTGTGAAGAGCTAATTCCGTGCTGGGCTTATTATTTCATGGTTTGTGATGGCTTTACAAACTCGTCAATCTAATCAAATCTAAAAGCTGCGATATTGATATAACAAAAATCTTTGTGATGTTTTTGTCTTTTTACAAGCTTTTATTTAACTTTCACTTTTATTTAACTTGCAATGTATGTATGTATGTAAGTGTGTTCGGGTGAAATCTTGCAACTTCATTTTAAAGCAGTTACCCGCCACCGATTAAAAACATTAAAAGATTAGATGAAAATTTGCATACTAAACGTGTATGCAAATTTTCATCTTAATCTGACAATGTCTGGTTAGCTAAGTGACGTCATCCTGAATTCAATATGGCGGATGGCCCAAGATGGCGGACTAGTTATTTATTGTTCACTGCCATGAAATGGTGGGTATCAGGCCTTCTAGATTTCTAGATGCTTGTGAACTTTTTATCTCGTTTTACTTTTTTTTTAATTTCGTACGACTTATTGTCGGGCCTACGTTGTCCCCCCATATCCAAGTACTAATGCTGTAACATGGAAATATTGTAAAACCAAACCATTTTTTTAAAAGAATAACGATGGAATTTCTTGCCGGTTCTTCTTTATAGGAAACGACTAACCCGAACCGTGCACCTTTTGTCGACGTTTTATAAGTGCCCATGTAGGCCTATGTAAAATAAAAAAAAATGATTTTGTTTTTGGTCAAATGAAAGAAAGGGTTTGCTGAGGAGAATACGAAGAAAGTTTGTTTTAAAAAAAGATCATTTTATAAATAATTTTATTGCAACTTAGAATAAACAGAAAATGAAACGCGAATAGCGATGTAAACGTTGTAAACATAAAGTAACAATGCAACTTTAAAGAAAATCATCAGACAGAGCTTTGTTTAATTTGTAACAAAAGCTGAAAACTGGTCTTTATGCACTATGCAGCATTCTTACCGAAGATTTTTTTTAATAGAGATTTTTAGATATTACAATACATAATATGTCATACCACAATTGAAAATACCTGTTACCATCGAAAGACCAAACCTTTCTAAATTTCCTCTTTCATTATTTATTTTTGCAATAAATCAGTTAAAGGCTTGTCTTTAAAAGATCTATTGCTTTTAATTCTAAACAAACTAGGTAACCTTACCAAAGCTTGCACAACCTATAGGGCCATAGCCAAACATTCAAGGATCGCACGCACATCGATTAGCTGCGAATGGCGAACACGCAAGGCGACGTGTGTTGACTAATGTGCTATTATAATGCGCTGTCACAACTGCTAACGAGGTAAGACTCATTGATTTTAATGGGGATTGGGAAAAAAAAGGTGGAAGGAAAGTGAAAGACTTTTAATCAATACATATAATAAATACGTAGAAAAGTCGTTTTTGTACATCGAAAATATCTTCAAAAAAAATAGCCAGGGTGTTAAAGGATAACCAGCATTTCCAGAATTTTTGTCTGTTTAGTTGTGCACGCATCACATAAAAATTACAAAACCAATGCAAATAACATTTATACATAAAAATATAGCGTAACTTGAAACATTACTTCGTTTTTATTTCATCGCAATCGGTTCACTCTATCAAAAGGTAAATGATTTTAAAGTGTTCAAGAAATAAAATATCACAACACACGCAATGAATTGCTTCTGCCCCGAGTATCTGAAGATACTCCATATTCGATAGATGGCGTTGCGCATTAGCAAGACTCTAGAAAAAAAATTGGTAGATAGGTAGGATAGGCAGTGGACGGGAGCGAAGCCACGGTCACAGCTAGTAACGTAATAAATGTGCTGGCATATTAAAAGCCAGACTGAAGGTATGTGATCACTGTCGCCTCTGGGCAGCTGCGATACCAGAAACGTAGCAAGGAAAAGTTAAAGACTTTTAATAATGTAGTGGAACGTTCTAGCCATTGCAAAAATCTGGTTGTTCACAAGGCCTAAGTCCCGCTGCCTACGGAAAACTGCAATAGGCATCAGACACATCGTATCTCAAGATGAAAACGGAAATGTCTTATATCACCCAGTCCACAGTTGCACTGTGCTTGGCGGTAGAAACAGGTACGTATGGTTGAAGTGAGTACAACAACCATACCGAATAACTCCTTCTCAAAAGACTACTAGGACACGACAAACAAAATTAAACGTTTATTCTAATAAGCATCCTCTACGTCGCTTGTGGGGAACGCCCTAGCTGTATGACCCTTTATCTTTCTGCCTTTTTTCATAATTAGGAGAGGGTGTTTTGGCTATGTGGTTTTACGGCCGGCTGCAACCTGACGCCAAGATTGTGACCCTCCTGGAAGGCTTGGGTGCCGCCGTTGACCATTGGTCGGTGGCCGTTGTCCTGGCGCCAGAAAATTAGGAGAGCCGACCCCACCTAAAGTGGGACAGTGCTAGGAAGAAGAAGAAGATCCTCTACAAAACTCATCTAGAAAAATTACCGAACTATGCATCATTCAAAGACTAATTTATTTATGGATGACAAAGTATATGCATTTACCGACTATTTGCGTCTGTTCGTCGCGTGCAAGCTTTTGATAGTATGACATTAATAATAAATTGATTTACGTGGGACATCCGTCAGCTGAAACTAACGGAAATTAATTAGGTACAAGGGACATAAATATTGGTTCAACTTAACACTTATACTCTACACTAACTTATTACTTGGCTTGAACTATTAAAGACTTACAACAAGTAAGTTTTCCATGAAAAATCTTTAATTATTCCTTCCTGGAAATCATTATGCAAGCAATCGTTTAAAATTACAATTTAGGGGAAATGTCTTGTAACATGTCACATATAAATAAATATTTCCCAAAAGGTTGTGTAGAAGTACACTTCTACCCAAATTTTGGCAATTTTTATGAGGTTCCATTATATAGGGGACTGTCCCTCTCTCACAGAGAGGAGGCCAGTGTCCCAGTAGTGGGGACATTAATAGGCTGATGATGATGATGATGATACTAGGTGGACGAAGAAGGCTACCGAATGGATTCCACTAGAAGGTAAAAGAAAGAGATGGACAGATATATTTACCCAACGTTGTTGTAGACCGGACTAGATGCAGAAGGCGCGCGATAGAATCATGTGGAGTGATTAAGGGGAGGCATACGCCGCAGAGGCGACCGCTACGAATAGCGATGGCAAACGCTCAAAGAAATTAAGAAGAAAGTAACAGATGGAGAAGAAGAATTTCTTTTAAAAAGATTTGCTATATTTTTAACGTGTTTCTATATTTAGGTAAGTGTAAACATTGCAAGTAGTGGGACAAAGGGCATTTTTATTTTAATTTATGATGATGATGATTTAAGTGCTTAAGTGGCAGTGGGCAGGGCACATTGCTCGAAGAACGGATGGCCGATGGCGCAGAAAAGTTCTGGAGTGGCGACCGCGATCCGCAAGACGTTGCGTTGGAAGGCCTCCCACCAGGTGGAAAGATGACCTGGTGAAGGTTGCGGGGATCCACTGGATGCGAGACGCACGGGACCGGCCAATGTGGCGACGCTTGGGGGAGGCCTATGTCCAGCGGTGGACGTCTTTCGGCTGATATGATGATATAGGTGACGACCCTCTTGACGTAAATCTTGACTTCGGGTAGGTATTGAGAAATTCCAGATAGGAATATCCAGTAACAATTTTCTCGTCTCGTGAATAAAAAAAGAGATATATTTCAAGATGTTTCTCTGTGTACTTCTTTAGGGATTATGTATCAGTTATTTCTCCCAAATCGACCCAAACTTGATAAAATATGAACACGCAAATGCAAACTGCAAAACCCAATTCATAAATGTTAAGTAAGGATAAAACGAAAACGAAAAGGGTTTCCATAGCAATAGTACGGGGTAAAGCATTCCATTACTAGTTAATGCATTATTGAAATGTTAGCAAGGCTACGCGACTCCATAACTATTTATACTAAGGGTTCTGTTTACTCATAAGGAGAGAAGATAGATAACATTATCGTAAATGTTCATTGGAGCACATAAAACAGAACATAGGCAGTTAATAAGAACGATTTTGGTGGCAATCTACATAATTTACATTCCTTCTTGAACGATTTTGATCACATTAAGTTAATTTGACAAGCTTTTATTTAACTTGCAATGTATGTATGTAAGTGTGTTCGGATCAAATCTTGCTATTGAATTTTAAAGCAGTTATCCTCCACCAATTAAGGTGAAATTTTGCACACACGTTTAGTTTGGATGACAATGCATGGTTAGTTAAGTGACGTCATTCTAAGTCCAACATGGCGGACGGCCCAAGATGATGGACTAGTTATTTTTTGTGCCCTGCCATGATATGGGCATCAAATGAAAGGATTTGCTGAGAAGAATACGAAAAAGCTTACTTTAAAAAATGATTTTTTAATGTATATCATACGTACCATCATAGGCTACTTTAAAACTGACTTCAAAAAAGGGATTCACAATTCAACTATATTTTTAAGGAGGAGGTTATCAATTCGACTGTTTATTTTTATTTTTTGTTATGTTTGTTACCTCAGAAGTGTTTACTAGATAAACCGAATTTGATGATTCTTCTTTTATTTGAAAGCTTTTGCTTCTCATGCGGTCCCATTCAAATGATCAAGATCTGATGAAGAACTTAGGAGATATACAACAGAACTCTTCAATAAATGACGGCATATGTCTCGGGATTGCTGCAATCGCATATCTGTTTATTGTTTACACCATTTCATAACATAACATCACGCGGGTACGATCTAACGGGGTACGCAGATGTGTACCGTTCACCCAGTCGGGGTTCTTGTTTTCACTTCATAGTGTTTTTATTTGGAAGTCGGTCGTATTTTTTGTAAAAACGTTTTTCATAGACAAGCCTACTAAGTTTATAAGTTACAAACAAAGCAGTAACTCATCGAAGTTCGTCTGTCATCATAACTTACTACTAAACAAATAGTCCGCTGCAACTTTAGTTAACTGCTATTTATAGAATGATTGATTCGTTTCAGTATCAATACTAAACTTTTACTGATTGAGGGTCAACTATTTCGGTTTCAAAAACGATATCTATTTAGACTTATTGGAATGATTCGTGGTTTTGATAGTGCTGTATTTTATTAAAATAATACTTTAGGCGTATAATTATATTCCCCAATGATAACGCGGTACTGGACGTATTCCCGCTCGGTGCCTGAATATCAATATTGGACCTCCTTTTGGACAGTTTTGTTTGCAAAATATTTTTTGATTTATATATCCCATGTGTGTTGCCAGGGATTACAGGGGGCCTCATCAGAAAGCTTAAAGTCACCCAAAGGGCAATGGAGTTTTCTTGCGTAATCGAATCAGAAACGAAGACATTCGCAAGAGAACCGTTACCGACATAGCCCGAAGAATTGCCAAACTTAAGTGGCAGTGGGCAGAGCACATTGTTCTCAGAACGGATGGCCGTTGGAGCCGAAAAATTCTAGAGTGGCGACCGCGAACCGGCAGACGGCGACGTTGGAAGGCCTCCCACTAGGTGGAGCAACGACCTGGTCAACGCTGCGAGAGTCCGGTGGATGCGAAACGCACAGGATCGATCAGTGTGGCGACGCTTGGGGGAGGCCTATGTCCAGCAGTGGACGTCTTTCGGCTGAAATGATTATGATGAAATGATGATATGTAGGTTAAGAAGAAATTCTAGCAATCACATTTTCTGTGTAAAAATATTTTTTAACATCCAAGTCGTTGTGGAGGAGTAGGCTAAAAAACGAAAACATATCGTGTTGTTAATAATTTTTTAAATCAAAAGTATTACTCATACGAAAAAACCATGTTTCAAAAATAATGTACTTGAATCAATAATAAATAAATATTTTTACAATGCATGTCCTCGAAAAGAGCGTTTTCCAAGCAGCCAAACTCGCACAGTTTATAACATTAGAAAGTATCACTTTTTTTTACTAGTGCTTTTTACTTTACTGTACTTTTTTAATTTTTAACTCCAACGTCAGCCCGCCTCATAGAGTTTTTATTATTTGAGAAAAGTTTTAAAAAATTGTTAAGTACAGAATATCATTCATATAAAAGGTAAAACAAAACTAATATTTCATTTAAGGCGTTTTTAAATAATCTAGATTTAGATTTTGATCAATAAATTAATTTTAAATATTCATTAAATGTTTGGCAGAATGAATATTTTGCTCGTGCCTTTTTGCGTTACGACGTGACAGCTATTTGCACATGCGCAGAAGATATGCCCGAGGAACTATGAACTATTAGTTAATCTGTGGATATGCTGAGCGCCCTTGAATAAGCGCCATTGTTATTAATTTCTTGCTTGGTTCAGATTTCTTTTTTATTTCCTCGCACAATGCATAAAATGTTGTATGATACACGTGCGTAAGATGATTTCCGACTCGTGTCGATTTATCCACAAACTCGCTTCGCTCGCTCGTGAATAAAAATACCACTTATCGGAAATCACCCACTTTCCGCACTTGTAGCATAAATAACTATTTTCAAATCTTTTAACCTAGTTGTTCCGTTACTAAGGAGTATGCTTTAGAAAGTAACACAGGTGCATTCTGACCATATTTAGATTATAACACAGGTGCTCTCTCTCCTGTCTCACTCTCATGGTCCGATAAAATGGTAATCCGACACGATCATATTTATAAACAAGACTACAAGGGCCAAAAAAATCCAGTTGTTGTTCTAACCCGAAATATCGACGTAAAACGAAAGAAAGCCTACAGATTTGTAACCTTTCCATTTGGCTTTCCTGAAGCCTAGTAAAAGCTGAGATAAAAACTTTCCTCTTGTTATTCTTATACCACAGACGTCTTTGAATGAATGCAAAGATACTTTTGGAAGGTATGTAGAGACTAGGTACTTTAGACATACGCCTTTTAAAAGTAGCTAAAGGGCAATGAGGCTGATCGACACTGGTCGAGTCAAAGCTCCAGAGCCTTGAACATCGTCGCCGAGTTGCCAGCTTGTCGGTTTTTTATCGGTTGCATTTCAGGGAGTGTGCGATAGAATTGCATGATCTAATCCCGCCTAGCCCGTTTCAACATCGGACTAAAAGACGTACGGCGATGCGCCATCGGTACATGGTGGGCATCCCAGCACCCATACGCACTAAGCGTTATGGAAATACTTTAATTATGTGTACACCTAAGGAGTGGAATTCCTAGCCGGAGTCTGTGCTTGTCGATAGCTACAACCTCGGGGTATTTAATTCAAGAGTGAATAGGTTACTTCTAGGTAAGCATGTTACACCGTCGACCGCTTCGCTTACCATCAGGCGAGATAGTGGTCAAGCGCGAGCCTAAAAAGCAGCCCAGGGTGCGTCGAGCGAATATTTATGTATCGCCACTTAAGGGACTTATTAGAACCTGAATACAAGTGAGATCATACTCGTACAAATGATAATGCAAAAATGTCGTGTCGAAATGGCATCATGATTTTTAGCTCTCTCCTTAATAGTTGGGCTAATCTCCTACTTACGTACTTCATACATAAATGACTCTCATTCATTATTCATTCATATTCCATTCCAGGCATATTAGGGGTTTCACCTCGGAATGAGAGCTATAGACTTGTATTAAACCTTTATTTTGGCACCCCAAAACATGTCTCAAAACCTACTCATCTTAGGGTGTTCGCGAATACAGATATTCCAAGATCAAAGGTAAAAACAACGATTTTTTACGCATTTATTGCAAATATCTCGTTTCCTATGGATTTTATGCTATTTGTCTATACTAATATTATAAAGAGGTAACATTTGTAAATTTGTATGTAGGGGGTAATCTCAGGCACTACTGGTTGGAATTGAAAAATTCTTTTTATGTTAGATATTCCATTTATCGAGGAAGGTATATAGGCTATATAACATCACGCTTCGGCCAATAGGAGCGGAGCATAAATGAAAAATGTTGTTAAAATGGTTTCAGTTTTGCAATCATGTATGTAGGGTAGGTAGGGTAGGTGTCGGGTAGGGGTAGGGTAGGTAGGATAGGGTAGGTACGTAGCCAGTTAACGGAAGCGAAGCCGCGTGGGACAGCTAGTATTTAATATAAATATTGTAGGGGATTAAATTCTCTACAACTTTTGTTTAAACTTTATTTATTTCTTGAACCATTTTCGAGATAGAGGGCAGAGCGGGTGCCAAAATAAAGGTTTATACAACATTATAGCTGACCATCTCTCATTCCGAGATACTTGTCCTCATTTGACTAATATTCCTGGACTATCAGACTATATTCCTTTTGAGATAACATTAGACATTTAAATTATCCCATTTTACAGCCCGTTCAACCGATTTTAAATTCTATTGCGTTGGTGATATGACAAATGGCAGCTGTAGTAAACAGTTGGTTTTGGTAACAGGTTTATGCTTTTCATGCCATCCTTATGTTTACGGGATAGAACTCAAAATCTGTTAAACGGACTGTAAAAAAGAATTGTAGAATTTTTTGATGTTAGTTCGAATGGAGTATAGTTTCTATTAAATATAACATCACGCCTATACTTACCAAAGGCTTCCCAGAGTTAGCACATACATTTCGGCAGTTATGTTAAAGTCCCATGTAATTAGGAGTGCCCCTATTGCCATCAGCCGGACGCAAGTCCAGGCTCCGGGCTACTGAGAAATTCCAGATGGGAAAACCTTATTTATACTTTTATCCCGGGAATAACACTAATATTATAAAGGCGAAAGATTGTGAGTGTGTTATTGTGTTTGTAAGTATGTTTGTTACTTCTTCACGCTCAAACGGCTTGACGGATCTGGATGAAATTTGGCATAGAGATAGATTATAGTCTATAGTCGATAGGAATAGCACATAGGATATTTTTATCCCGGGAATATGTTCCCTCGGGATAATTTTTGAATTTCACGCAGACGAAGCCGCTGGCAGAAGCTAGTTATTTCATAAACGACTCTCCTTCATTATTCAGACTAGTTTCTATTAAATACGCACAAAACGAGTTGAAACATTATTAAATGTTAGTGTTAGGTACTGTTAAAACATTAGGGGCCATTTGTTTTCGTCTAAACAAATGTTTTGACAAAAGAGTAATGCATCTGTCGGAGGGTGCTCGGTTCGTGCGCCCATCACTGAATTACTTGATGCTGATATTTTGACTGGTTTTTCAATTTCTAGTTATATGTTTTAAGACATGTGTTTGTTTGTAATTAAGCTTTAGAAGGATAATATTCCTCGCTCTGTGGCAAAACGAAACGAAACTTTTTCATAGACAGGTAGGAGATGTCACAACAAAAAAATAACCGGCCAAGTGCGTGTCGGACGTCGCACATTTCGGGTTCCGCACCAAAGAAAATCTGAATTTTCGATATGCTGGTATTTGTTACTAAAATATACGTAATAATAAACATTATCACCAAATTGCAAGTTTATAGGTCAATGGGAAGTTAAGAAATTCTTCGGAACAAAATTGTGTGTCAGACAACGGATAAGCAGACGGACAGACAGACACGTGAGTGACAGCAATAGGGCTCCGTTTGGACGCTAAAAAACAACAAGAAAAACATGCTGTGCAGTCGCAGTGTACATAATCGCGAGCTGACTGACCATAGGCATAATCATGATACGCCACATAGGAAAAAACATACATACACACATACAATCATACATACATACATACATAGATGTCTTTTTAGTTCGCTTCTTAACCGGTCGGGATTTTTATTTTTAAAACTATCATTTTTTATTATAATTTTTTAATTACCATTTTTTTTACCAAATTACTTGTAAACATATAGTGCTATATATTTTTGTAATTACCTCTTAAAACCCTTCATTTTCATACGCCACTAAGATGGGTATAGAAGAAAAAAATTGGGATCCCACAATATACGAGTAGCGCCCAAAAGCCACCATATTTTTTTCAATTTTAATGTATCCAGCGACACTGGCATTGTTATTAAAAATCGATTGACGTAAGTATCATCAAAATCGGCCCACGCATTTGGTCTCTACAACACCATAAAGGAACAAACATATATACATAGACTGATAAACACATTACCCTCCTTCGGCAGTTGGGTAAACAGAAAGATCTGTTAGGAAATCATTTCTTACTTTGCTCTCAGACTCCAAAAACATTTAAGTATAAACTATACCATTCCTAGAAGTTCAAACCATCGTCCCAAACTTTCCAGCTATTTATAAACCACTAAGGTTTGAGTGATAGGCCAAACTTGGGTAAGCGCGATGATGGATGGCATCCTCCTCTTATTACAAGATTATTTGTTAAAATTCGATATTTGACAGCCTGATGGATACTATAAATCTCAGCTTTTTAGGTCAGAAAAAAAATGGCGGGTGTATTAAAAAAGTAAACATGTTTTACGACCATTACGCCTCGTGTAAGCGTTGCCATTAAATATTTCTAGAAAAAGCATTGTGTATTCTGTGCGTTAAATATAGAGCTTTTAAAGGTTATTAGACATACACTGGGTTATAAAAGCCGATGTAATTAAGTCTATATTCGATAAGCAATTATGTGTATTGTCAAATCGCGTGATAACTTGTGATTGATTGAACAAAACACAAACAATTTGGAACATTATAAAGTTGACATGTTTTGATTAGATTTACTTTTAACTTTAGCTAGAATTCTTATGCCAGCTGGATTGTAAACGAGTTTTTGGAAACATTGAAGTTATCAACGTGTCACAAATGAAACTAAAGTCTAGTGAAGCGATTGGAAGTTGAAAAGCCACCCAATCACAGTAGTTAAGGTGCGTTTGACAATTTGTCACATTTTAATGTTGTGATAATTTCACATCACATCGCACATCATCAGCCAATTTATGTTCCCACTGCTGGGACACAGGCCTCCTCTCTGTGAGAGGGAATGGGCCGTAATCCACCACGCGGGCCCAGTGCGTGTTGGTAGATGTCACATGTCTTCGATTTTTTGGTTTTAAGACATGCCGGTTTCCTCACGATGTTTTCCTTCACCGTTTTTGAGAGTGATGAAATAGGTAATTTACACAAAGTAAAGCGCCTGCCTGGGTTTGAACCCACGACCTACAACTTGTAAGTCGCGGCCGATACCATTGGGCCACCACTGCTCTAAAAAACGGTGATAATTTGCGTTCCAGAAAACAGTTTCTAGAATTAATTAAAAATCAACGGTGATAATTTGCGTTCCAGAAAACAGTTTCTAGAATTAATTAAAAATCGTAGCTGGGTTGAATGTAAAAAAATATGGAAACTCCAATCACTACCAAACATTCACGTACATGGTTTTAAAGCCAACTAATATATGTACCCTGTCCAAATCCTGTTACACAATTCACAATTACAATTATAAGTAACTAGCTGTCCCACGCGACTTCGCTCCCGTCAACTGGCTACCTACCTACCCTACCCTTCATACATGAATGTTGCGTAACTTTAACCGCTTACGCAGCGCACGCAACGAAAGCTCTCAAAAAGGAATAATTTTGCCCGTTTTTGCAACATTTTTCATTTATGTTCTGCTCCTATTGGTCATAGCGTTATGTTATATAGCCTATAACCTTCCTCGGTAAATGGACTATGCAACACAAAAATATTTTTTCAATTCCAACCAGGAGTTCCTGAGATTAGCGCGTTGAAACAAACAAATAAACTCTTCAGCTTTATAATATTAGTATAGATGTTAATATATTCATTCCTACTTTCTCCTAAAATAATAAACAGACATTCACGATTCAGTTTACCAGGACAGAGACGTTCCCAGTAGGCATCAGGGAATGATTGGGGTACATTTATCATGAGTAACATACGCGTCAGGGGGTATCATAGAGCACAGAACCACCACGCTGGCGATTTTTCTTGGAGCGGCAGCTTATCTGACCGCCACATGTCAAAAACAACTAGAGGCGTCATGACTAAAATCCGTGCCCATGCAATATACGCTGAACACAAGTTTGAGGCGTCACAGTTATTGACAATTTTAACATATTTAAAATGGATGGATTGGTTGAGGGATCATGAAAGAAAAGGATGACAGTGATGGCGATAGCGTGACATTTGACAGGATGGAATGGAAGAATGAAACGAGTACCCCAATAAGCATAGAACAAGGGCAGCAAGATGATAATAGATGACCCATTTTTGTGAGGGGTCGTCAATTTCTATAAGCCATCAGTGACACTCACTGGCAGATATGATTTGGATGGAAAGTTTTTAACCGTCTTCAAATAAAGGAGGAGGTTCTCAATTCATCTGTTTTTTTTGTATGTATGTTTAGTGATATTTTCGCAAATTGTGAACCAATTTTGATAATTCTTTAATTGTTTGAAATAGTAGTTTCCCCAGGTGGTCCCATTGTCAACAAGTCAGGATTTGATGAAGGGATTCAGATGAGGGGATCCTCAAATTATATAGGCATACAAAAAGCGATTTTAGTATTTTCAACAACATGACAAGCATTTCCATTCAGAAAGTATAATTCGGTGAAGTTTTGCTGGTTTATTATTTTTATGTCTCTAGCAGTGGTCGCTGAGACGTTACCGTGCTCTATGGATCGTAGGCATAATATAAACCGGCTGACATATTGCCACGTCTTCGCTTCTTATTTATCTTTGTTATTAGAGTGCAGATGTGAGTGGTTTTAATTATTGTGGGTAATATTACGTATACGAGTGTTGGATATTTTTAGAGCAGGCTGAGGTGTTTTAATTAGAAGTTGAAGGAAATGTTGCTACACTTTTAATTTCTCTTCTTTCTCACATTTATGAAGATAGAAGTGAAAGATAGCATTTTAAAAGTAGTGTCTGAGGTTCCACTAAGGCAGGACATACTCGTTAAGCAGTATCTTCAGCCTTAGTAATGCTTTTCTATAAACAAGGGTAAGTCACGTGTGAAAAGACAGGATTATTGGATACTTGGCTATGTTTCACATAATACATAATCGCTTTCGTAATCACTAAAATCAGTCGAATTTTGCACGAATTGAGAATTTGAAGTTACAAAATGTCAAACCTTACTTTAATTTCAAACTTTGGCAGGTTTTCAGGCAGGCGTTTGAAAAATACTCAATTAAGAAATCTCTAAAGCCGAAATTATTAGTATTTATTTGACATATGATATTTGACTTCAATGAAATTTGACTGAGATTAACTTTGTCTAGGATTATATATACTTTTTTATTTTAATGATTTTAAAGACGATCAATTAATGTTAATTAAAAATTTCGTAAATGATAATGAATTGTGTCAAAAGTTTTTTAATCCAAAATGATAAATTGTATTATTTAAATTAAATATAAATCAATAACAATGGAATTTATGTCAATCTTGGTTAAGGAAATAAAGAGCTATATATTATTATTATTAATTCCAAAAACGTGGCTGTTTATGGATCTTATAACTTTAACTCTCTCAATATGGCCAATTGACCATCACAGTCAAAGTTTGCGATCAAATTCGTAAGAAGTTGGCAGTAGTATCGCCACAGAGCTAATTTTTTCCCTATTGTCTATTTAAACTAATTGTTATGTTACAAGTGTTACAACTACCTGTATTTAGTTTATTTGTTTTAAGTATTTATTGTATAATTAAATTGTATTTATTAATAGCTTATATTTAGGCCTTGTATTCACATCCATTTTATTATCGTAATTGCACCTACCACTATTTGTATCTCCATCACCCAAAGGTTGACTGGTAGAAAATGTCTAAGGCATTAAGTACGCCTCTGTACGTTTATGTGCTTAAAGTATTTAACAATAAACTAGCTGATGCCCGCGGTTTTGCTCCCGTGGACCACCCCACAGGACCCATTTTCTGGATTAAAAATATGTCACTCAGGAATAATGAAGCTTTCTATTGGTGAAAGAAATTTTCAAATCGGTGCAGTATTTTCGAAACCTATTCGGTACAAACAAAAAAAAAATATTTTCTCTTTATAACATTAGTATATATTAGTATTTAATAATAAATAAAAACATGTCAAGACCATTTTTATTGTTTTAAAGCCTCCACAGTGATCCCGCTCAGTTCATCCCTCTAAAAGTGATGCCGATCGGTCCATAAATAACGGAGTCAATTTGCCGATACAAAGGCCACGCGAAATTGTTTTCATGTCGCCGCGTCATCGTGTCAATTAAAAAAGCGCTGGTTAAAATTACTCTCGCGCGGTTATTTAGGGAATATAGATATTGGTGATTTTGGTTTTGGTCCTATGTACAGTAGCTATATATACAACACATTATGTGTGTTCTTATGAACTTATCCTGTACGTATTTTGATGGATAAGATCATCGTCTGTCACGCTTATAGACTTTGTTCACCTAGGTTTGTATTTCCTGATAGCTACAACCTGGGAGTCTTTAAGTCAAGAGTGAATAGGTTTCTTCTAGGCACGCGTGCTTCATCGTCGACCACATCATCGCTTACCATCACGTGAGATAGTGGTCAAGCGCGAGTCTATCAACAATCATAAAAAAAGGTAATTTGAAGCATTTATAGCGCACATTTTGATGTTATACGGACGATATTTGAAACATTTAATTCCAAAATAATAGTTCGCCATAGAATTATCTTCGCGACGATATTTACTGGAGTTAGTTTTAAGCAGTCAGGTTCACATATTATCCTAGCTGACTCAGGCCCGCTGTAGCGGGGTTTAAAATCCGTATGTATTTCACATATTCGTAGAAGCGTTTTCAATGTTTTCATTTTATCTCCCATCGTGCAAACTTCAATAAACAAAGTAAATTTGCAATCTTTCAGAACACGAAAATGCTTACAGGATATAAATATCTTTACTATAGGATCAACAGGGATAACTATTGCGATGGTCATATAATGCAGAATGCACTACGACTGATGGGCCAGAGTCGTAATGCAGTGGGAGCCAAAAGATGGGCGCCGTGCGGAAAGGCCAGGTGTGGCCGTTTACGAGAGACTGGCCGGCAAAGATGAAACACCGGTAGATTGGAAGGCTATGGGGAAAACTGAAAAACTTTTGCCCAGCAGTGAGACCAAATAGGTTATTTAAAAAAAAGGGGATGAACTATGAAATATGAAAATAACCTTAATTTCAGCGACATTTGACACGCGGTGAAGAAAAATCGAGATACACTTGCTCATAAGCCAAGTAACATTTTACCTAACCATAGGTAATCCACTAAAGGTATCACTACCCACACTTATCACAAACCTATCTCAAGTGCAGTTGTAAGTAGATTCACAAGAAGTAGGCTTAGCCTGTGGAGCCAGTCTTTATCTGAAGGCAGTAAGTTTGCGAGCTCTGATACTCTAAGCTAGCACTAAGTTACAAGCCGGGCTTGCGGCTTCCGACACACACTAGAGCTGTGCTTACACGGCCAATTTTAGCGGCAATTAGGCAATAATTGCTGGAGAGTGTAGAATATGAGGAAATAAAGCTAATGACACAAGGACGGACACAACAGTGGCCTTATCAAAGTGTTATATTATTTACCTTTCAATAAACGGAACCTCTGGTAAAATTTGCATCAATTATTTAAATACCCACGTAAAATTATCCCTGTCGCCAAATACTCTTAAAGCCACGAGAAGTAGGCTTAGCCTGGAGTCTGTGGAGCCAGTCTTTATCTAAAGGCAGTAAGTTTGAGAGCTCAAAGCTAGCAAAGCTAAGTTACAAGCCGGGCTTGCGGCTTCCGATACACACTAAAGCTGCGCTTACACGGCCAATTTTATCGGCAATTCATGGCTCGCGTTCATAAGGCACATGGAATTTTTGACACACTTTAACTAACCATAGGTTAATAACGCCTGGAAACTACGCTTTTCTGCGCTCACTGCGATCTTATTCCGTCTGATCTTCCGTCACATGATGCGGGAACTATAAGCATATTTTCATTTCACGAATCAGAATTGCGTATTTTCTGTCTTTTGGAACGCACTCGTTAAGCTACGGAATTATGCCTTATTCGTGGTGTCTCATTCCATAAAAAGAAACCGTGCCGACGTACTATACTGATTATTCTGATTATTTTTTAGTAAGTCGATCGCGTTCGGTTCCGTTCCGTTCCACGGATATAGATGGTGATCTATCGCCGTGGAATGGAACCGAACGCGATCGATTTACAAAAAACTAGCGGTATAATCAGATGAAAAACGCTAGTTACGTCGGCACGGTTTCTTTGTGTAAGATGAGGCATCTGTATGCTAGTATTATATTATCTGTGCCTTATTATAGTCTGGTGGTCTCTTTGGCAATTATTCCTAAAGTTGGCATTCCAGACTAGAGAAAATTATTTCGAATATTAAGCAACTTCATGACGTTATATTGCTTTGCTTGAGCAATTTAACTTGCCCGTGTAACCGCACCTTTAGGTAGTCCTAGTGGGTAGTATGGCGCAGTAAGTGAACTATGGTAATAGTATATTGGGTGGATCAGGAAGCAAAAGGGGAACAGGAACACATTGTTAGCGGTAGTTCGGTAATGAGCACTTGTGTGCTTTTGAATTGCAGATACTTAGAAGGGCTTTCACTGAATTTTACAATAGGTATGTTGATGATTATTGGCTATTCTAGGCTACTTTCAACATCGAAAGCCTGTACCTTTAAAAACCTCAAAATGAAATGCTGGTTCAAAGAGAAAGGGTCTCCGATAGTAATTAATTTGACAATTATAGATATTACTCCCATTTCATTTAAACAACTAGCTGTTGATCGCGACTTCGTCCGCGTCTAACTTCTAAATTTATTATTTTATTTGTTAATGCCTATGTTACTCCTTATTACATCAGCTATCAACGAGTGAAAGCCCCGTTAAAATTGGTCCAGCCGTTTCGGAGATTACCCGAAACAAACAAGACAGGCAGATAGACAGACGGAAATCTTAATAATTGCGTATTTGTTATTATGACCGTATATACTTTCACATGCATTCAATTAAACGTTGTTATTTTGATATTACATACAGACACTTAAATTTTTTTATCATTATTTTTCCGTATTCTTCTCAACAAAACCTTTGATTTGATACCCATATAATAGCAGTGCACAAAAAATAACAACTTCGCCATCTTGGGCTTTGTTTTCGACTCGGTCAATACCACAAACTCAGTGTAAATCAAAGCCAGATTAAATCTTATACCGCTAATCTAACTTGCCCCAGGTACCAAGCAACCCTAGCAAAAAATTAACTAAGATAAGAATTAATATCTTTCAACTCATAAAATAGTTTCAAGAAGTTCCTTTTCGTATTAAAGGCAGTCCTCTAGATTCCAAGGCTTACGGAGGGTTGATATTTAAAAAGTTGCCAGACAAAGTTAAAGAGGAGAGCTCAAAGATGGACCAAAGTTATAGTGCATAGTACGGACGGAATTAACTTTTTGTGTGTAATTATTTATTTAAACGTCGTCTCATTGGCGGGCAAAAATGTGTTTTAATAGAGGTAATATCATTTAAGGCAGCGGTCGGCAACCTTTTGGCAGGCAAGGGCCACAAGGTGGCAAAAGTGTGATGTCTGAGGTTGCATTTGGGAGGATTTCTTGGATGTTAGCTGCCATATTTGTATAGTTGAAATTCGTAGAATGGCTCTCAAATGCTCATCTGTGAGATTCATTTTCAATTATAGAAAAAGTAACAAGATCATTGATTTCATAGAAAGAGCTTTTGAAAGCATTATTAGATTGGAGATCAATCGCGTTCATTTGTAAATGACTAGGTAAATTCGGTTCCAATTAAAATTAATTCCACCTTCTTCGACAGCCTTTTTACAATCCGCAATTTTTTTTTATCGTTATGTTTTATACAGAGTTTGATTTTCATTTGGAATACTTTTAAGTCTGTGTGAATATCAGAGATTAGTTTTTATTTTACCTTACATTCAGCGTATTTAATTCATGAGTTACATCTGTCAAAATTTCATGGTCTATTAACCTCTCAGTATATGTCAGCTCTGGAATTGATTTTATATATTATAACTTATTTACAAAACATTCACGGTCCGCAAGTAAGACATCCGCGGGCCGCGTGTTGCCGACCGCTGATTTTATGCACTGAAATGGGTGAAAGCAACTCTTTACATCAAGACTCTCAGTCTTATTCATAAAATAATTGATAAGTACCAATTCAATCTGGGTTATTTTATTAACTCCGACACGGCCAATTATGTATGACGATGACATTTTTTTTATAAATTTAACATCGTGTTAGCGACTAACTCACTCACACTCTTTATACGTAATTGTGATAATCAGATCAGATTTTTTTATGAACAAGACTATTTTGTTGCAACGAGAAAAAACCTGCGGCAGCACAGTATTCTTTATGTGATTTGGATATGACCAGTGGTGGCCAAGTAGTAACGGCCACGACTTACAAATTGTAGGTCTTGGTTTTGAACCCAGGCAAGCGCTTTATTTTGTGTAAATTATTTCATCAATACTGCTCTCAAAAACGGTGAAGCATCGTGAGGAAACCGGCATGTCCTAGAACTAAAAATTCGAAGACATGTGACATCCACCAACCCGCACTGGGCCTGCGTGGTGGATAATCCACCAGCCATCCAGCCATCCAGCCCATTCCCTCTCACAAAGAGGAGGCCTGTGTCCCAGCAGTGGGAAAATTAAAATGCTGATGATGATTTGGTTGTCAGTTCCTCTCATAAAATATCCTATGGCATCTTTTCTGGATGTACAGTAAATTACTACATTTATTTGCACATCACAAATCAAACACCCAACAAAACATTGATTCCCCATAATTTCCACTCAAAATATCTCCACCAACACAGCTCCAATTTTAATTCGACATCAAAGTCATCGACTTCACTTCGAACAAACTAAATATAAATTAATAAGTCGCCAGAACTCCGCAGGCTGTACTCACGGGTGCTCGTGCTACAAGTTTGAACACAGAATAATATTTATGTTTCAACAGGGCCCAGATGAAGTTTGATAGACTGAAAAAATGGAGGCAGAATTAGTTGGGGCAGAGTCTGGGTACATTTAGATTTTGATGTGGAAATTACTTTTTTTCTAAACCCAAGGATACACTAATGTCCCGCGACAAGTTTCGGCGACATGTCAAGCGAAGTCGAGCGATTGCTCTTGACATATCTGGCGACATCGCGCGACTTATGTCTGAGCGACGTCAGGCGAAGTCGTGCGACTTCGCGAGACTTCGCCTGACATTTCTGGCAAAATCACGCCACTTTGCCTTTCTGGCTTAATCACGTCCGTAGCGACATGCCAAATTGCCAGACATGTCGAGTGATGACTGGCATCGTCGTGCCACTTCACCCGACGTCCCTTATGATATTTGTCCCCTAGTGTACCCCTGGCTTAAGATTAGTGAAAGAAAGATCCTTCAGTTAAGTCGGCACTTGTCAAATTCGTCCTGCCATTCACCACTTTTCACATCCACTCCTTCGCGACATGCCCTGACTCCGTCTTCACTGTCCCAAAGCACCTGGAGCTTGTGGGTGGCCTTGTTTGCATACTACCGTTTACCCCCACAGTCTTCGATCCACTTCAAGGATAAGTAAATTTTGTTTAAAACTGTAATGCACAAGGTTGCAAGTTTTTAAAGTTGCATTTTAAAAACTGCTTACATTATAATTGAAAATGCAACGCTAGCTTTGTTTATCAAGCAAGCTTTGCATGTTCACCTAATCTGTGTAAACTTCAGTTTTTCAGCACGAAAACAAAGCTCATCAGTCTGTCAGCGCAAATATTATTATTTACTAACTGTGATTGCACAACGTCCGTGAACACAATGGAGCGCCGACGACTTATTAATTTATGTTCCATTTCGCCAGATCAAGGCCTCCAGTGGGTCGGCGAGACCGCTGGACCGGGAAGAAGAATGTTACAGAAGGACCAGTCTAAATAATTATTGTTTTATTAAGACTTAATAAAGAAGAATGAAAGGATTGCCTCGGAGTGTGTAAGTTATGGCTAGCAAAAACAAAATAATTATTATTATCTGAACGGTAAGGTTCGTGCTGCTAGCTATTTCGGGTGCTAAATGATAAGTCTGAGCTAAGATTCAGAGTACGTTTATTCCGAAACTTCACGCTAATTAATGCTAATGATGGTAATGAGTGCTACAAGTATGCCGGTCGATCGCGCACTGGCTCGCGTAGCTCACGCTTTCCGCTGGTGCGGCCGCGCGACCTACTTGAGTCAAAACTGCTGATGATGATGTGTTCGATGAGTATCGAACATGCTCCCGAGTGGAGGAATTTGGAAAGATGAGATGAGATGATTACACAATTAAGAGGGTTAGTAACACATAGGTGAACCAGTATTTGTTTATGCTAAATGAAGGTTAATACAATGCTGAATGTTCTTATCCTAAGTGATAGCTAATCTCTATCTAGATCTACCGTAAAGACCGATTGTCTTTTACTGATTGGTGACGTTGATTTGTCTCTTTTGTACCGTAAACTGGACCACCGTTTGGTCCCACAAACACTGGGCCCTTGCTCGGGCACGGGTGATTTACGCGCACTAGCACTAACACTCACACTGCTGGTAGGCGCCGCCCGCGGCGCGGCAGGTTCGCTTGGAGCCTGCGGGTCACGCGCGGGCGCGGGTGAGGCTTGCTTGCCTCGCCACCACAGGAACACCAGGAACGCTACGACGGCGACGACTGCTGCTAGCAATACGTATGATATGGCATAGTGATGTATATCATGCGTAGTTAATGTTCCTTCTTCTAAAGCTGCTTTCTTCATAGCGGCTATCTGATTGCCGAGACTTGTTAGTGTGTTGTTGATCTGTGCATCTTCTGTTGTTGTTTCGAGAAGCGGTAGCGTAATATTGACCAAATGATAGTGCTGTATTGGAGCTATGTTCGCTAATAATAGGTCAGGTTTTAAAGTCAGCTTGTTTTCCTGCTGATATGAATAAAGTGTTATGTCACGGCCCTTAGCTATGCATTCTTTATCGAGTTGAATGAGCCCGGCCTTGCTGACACGGCGCGTTCGGGTTTCATTGTCACATATGATTGTAAATGAATAGGTATCGCATGCGAAATACAAATAAGACGATAGGTCGTGTAATTGTAACCACATATTCTTGCAGGTTTCTTTCTTAGACTGGCAGATACCTATTTGTTCGGTTTGACAGAACTTTTCTTCTAGACCCAGTCGCTTGACTGGATCTCGTAGCTGACAGATATAACTTTCCTCCTGATAGGTGCAGGTTTGAAGATCGTCGTTCTTGACTTCGATATAGGAGTCCCTCATCAGATTAGTTGCTATGTAATCTGTGAGGGGAATAATGCTGATCATGTCCTTTCCCACCTGGAGAGGAACAGGTATTAAGCGGTACAGTTGGAAACTGTCTCTGCTAATGAGTGGCACGGAGATCTCAAACATGAAGTACTCTTTACTCATTCTCGCCTTGATCTTTAGGTGTTTGTAGATTTCATATAAATCGGCCTGGATGTTGTTGATAGGCAAAGTAAGTTCTTTTGATATTTGACCGGAAATGATTTGAAGTTCGTTGCTGAGCTGCTCTGGAGTAAGTAGATGCATGTTAATTTTACTATGATAAATATCCGCTAAGGTGTCGATTAATGTATCTTGGACACGCTTTAAGTTGTGTATCATGTTTGTCGTAGCCATGGCTGCGAGAGTGAATTCTTGTAACATTGATGTACTTTTACCTTGCAATTGTATCTGCTTAGTCGCTTGATCTAAGAGGTTTAGATGTCTATTTATGAGCTTATACTGAGTATCAATAGTCTTCTCAGTTCGTTTCAGAATATTATACTCAGCTTCTACCACTGATGTTTGGTTTTTCCAAAGCTGTAATAGGTGCTTTTCGTTGCTATTTATAATTTCAATATCACGTTGGTATTTATCAGCGAAACTTTGGTCGAGTACTCCAAATAATGTATTGGCTATGGAGCCGACCGCGTTGACAAGGCCGCGTCGGGTTCTTGACCGAGTGCCGAAATGCTGATTTAGCAGCAGCTGATTGTGATATTGGAGCTCGTTGTAATCGTGCTGCACTTGTAATAAAATCATGTTACAATGGCTAGGCTCCTTGATTTGTTCACATGTCTGCTCTAGATATTTAATGAAGGTGTCCCCGGCTTTATCACCTTGCCAATAAGGTTGCATGTTGTAGTAGGACACAATTTTCCATTGATCCCGTATTAGATTTAATTTACCTATTGGGTCGTAGTATAAGGATTGATTACCGCTAAATTGGGTAATGTGGTTCGATGCTTCGCTGCTGCTCCAAATGCTGATAAAAAATAATAGTGATAAAACGATGTTGACGAAATTACGATGCTTTCTCGTACTTGCTTTTGTTTCATCCTTTGTGATCTTGGGCTTGGCTTTTTTACTCTGCTCTTCAGCTTCCTTTTCTGCGTCCTCTTGCTCGATTGGTAAGACGGACAATTTGATAATAGGTCGCTTTATTAAACCGTTCTTCGTCTTTAATGTCACAACCCTTACAAACCCGTCCTTCCCTTGGTGTACCTCGACAACTCTCCCCACTGGCCATTTTCCAGAAGGAAAATTATCATCGTGGATGGTCACCATATTTCCGATCTTAATGTTGCTTTTTGGCTTTAGCCACTTGCTACGAACAGATAATTGGCTAAGATATTCAGTTTTCCACCTCCTCCAAAGGTCTTGGAAAATCTTGTTTATTAAGTGCCATCTAGTCCTAGCGTCACTGGCTGTTTCAATAACGGTTAGACCTGCTCTACCGGTTAGGAAGTGCGCGGGTGTTAAGAAATCTAAATCGTCTATGTCTTCAGATATCGGACATAGTGGTCTAGAGTTGAGACCCGCTTCTATTTGCGCTAAAATGGTGCTATATTCTTCATACGTCAATGCTTGGTCCGCTACAACTCGTTTGAGGTGTTGCTTTAGACTTCGTATTGATCGTTCCCATAATCCTCCCGCACTAGGCCAGGAAGGGCAATTCCAGTGCCATTCTATATCCATTTCCGTTATCTCACTATAAAATGAGTCACCGAAAACTTGTTTTAGCTGCTCGTACTCCTCCTGCATTACTTTGTTAGCTCCCACAAAGTTAGTGCCGTTGTCCGAGTACACATGTTTCGGGGCTCCTCGTCGCGCTGACATTCTCCTCAATGCTGCGATAAAGGAAGTGCTGGTCAAGTCCGACACCAATTCTATGTGCACGGCTTTCGTAACCATGCAGACGAACAAAGCCACGTATCCTTTCGTTGTTTTTATTCCACGCCCTTTATTTGCCTTCACAGATATGAAGCCCGTGTAGTCTACACCTGTGTGATAAAACGCTGGAGCTGGGTTGGTGCGGAAATCAGGTAGATCTCCCATAATCTGCTGTAGCTTCCTGGGTGCCTGTTTCCTACAAGTAACACATCTATGAAGTTGCGTTTTGATGGCTCGATTTCCTTTAATTATCCAATACTTTTGTCTAAGAAAGGACATAGTAAGTCGAGCTCCTCCGTGAAATGTGAGCTCATGGGCTTGCGCGATGAGAAGCTCAGTCAGTCGACTGTTGTATGGAATGATGATTGGATGCTTCATTTCTATGCTTATGTTGGCCTGCCTGAGTCTTCCCTTTGCTCTAAGGATCCCGTCCTGATCTAAGTATGGATTAAGGTTGAGTAGCTTGCTATCAGATTTTACTTCCTGGTTTTGCAATAAGCGTTCAATGTCTGTTTTAAATTCAGCGCGCTGTACGTTTTTTATTATTATAAGTTTTGCTGATCTAAGCTCGTGTAAAGTGAGATGCTTTGTTTTCTGTTTACTAACGACAGGTGTCAATGCCCGCCGTACCCAGGCTAAGATGCGTGTTGTTTTTGTAAACGAGCTGTAGCGATGTAATAGATCGTCGACTATGCTGCTATCCATGATAGGATTTTGAACAATGTTTACCTGCCTTTTTATCTCTTCGTTAGTAGTATACTTCGTTTGACCCGTAGGTTTGAAGTGCGATGAAGATAAGAAGGTCGGTCCTTGCCACCACAATTCGTGTTCTAGCAATTGTGAGGTCGTCAGGCCTCTACTAGCTGCATCCGCTGGGTTTTCTTTGGTGTTTACATAATGCCAAGTGTTTGGTGGCATAATGCTAGCAATTTTCTTCACCCTGTTCGCTACGAAAGGCTTCCAGCGCTCCGGGGATCCTTGAATCCAGCTAAGGGAAACCTTAGAATCGCTCCAGCCGTATATCTTCACGGCCAAGCTGTTCATGCTTTTGACGATTTTTGACATGAGTTTCGTAAGTAGTTCGGCCGCACATAATTCTAACCTAGGTAGCGATACAGTCTTGCTAGAGGGCACTAACCGCGTTTTTGCTGCTACTAGCACTACTGATGTAGAGTTATTGGATACGATTCGTGCGTATACTACACAGGCGAAGGCTTGAATTGATGCGTCACAAAACCCATGTAATTCTATGACGTCATGCTCTTTGCTTTGTAACCACCGAGGAATGTGGAACTGATTTAATAGATTTAAATCTCCCTTCAATTTGATCCATTCTTCTTTGGTTTTAATAGAAACTTCGTCGCTCCACTGGACCTCAGAATCTTGCCATACTTGCTGGAATAAAATTTTCATCTTTGTGGTTAGGGGCGCTAACCATCCCAAAGGGTCGAAAATCTTAGAGATTTCGGATAGAAGCATTCTTTTGGTCAGTTTTGCTGTTTGTGTGCTGTTTGAATCATATTTGAAGATGAATTCGTCCTCGGTTGAGTTCCATTGTAGCCCCAAAGTTTTTGATGAGCTTTCAGTTTTAAATGTAAAGACTGCTGGCTGTTTGTCGGCAGTTTGCTCAACTGTTTCAAGCAATCTTTTATCGTTTGAGGACCACTTTCTTAGTGAAAATCCGCCGCTTTTTAGGCATGCGTTTACTTCCGTAATCCTCCGCTTTCCTTCTTTGATGCTATGCGCTCCCGATACCCAATCATCCATATAGAGCTCTTCCTGGATGCATTTAGCTGCTCTGGGATATTTTTGCTGCTCATCTGACGCTAATTTTCGCAGAGTCATCATTGTCAGGAATGGCGCTGCTTTAGTTCCATACGTTATGGTTGTTAATTTATAATTTCTTATAGGCTGATCCGGACTTTGTCGCCATACGATTTGTTGTAGGCTTTGGTCCTGCTCATCGACTAAAATCATACGGAAGCATTTCTCAATATCAGCTGTGAATGCGAAACGATATTGCCTCCACTTCAGGATAAGCTCTAACAGGTCTAACTGGAGGTTTGGACCCCTGTACATTAGATCGTTTAGGCTGTGGCCTAAAGTAGTTTTAGACGACGCGTTGAATACTACGCGCAACTTTGTTGTGCTAGATTCTGCTCTCAGTACCGCATGATGAGGAAGGAAACATTCTATTTCCGTCTTCTGTTTGCTGTTAGAAGTCGCTAACTTCATGTGTTGCAGCTGCTCATATTCGCGGATAAATTGCTTGTATTGCTTCGCTAGGTCTTCATTCTTGCTAAACTTACGTTCTACATTTTTAAATTGTGCTATCGCTATCTCTTTCGAAGATCCTAGCTTCTCTTCTAATTCTGGTTTCATGGGCAACCTAACTACATAACGACCGTTTTCTAGACGTTTCGTCGTAGTTTCATAAAAATCTAGGCATTCCTGATCTTCTACGGACATAGAATTCTGTTCTTGAATGTCTTCAATTGTCCAGAATTGTTGAATGTCTTCAACGTTATGCAAGATCACGTTGCATTGGAATGAGGTGCTTGTATTGCCACCGCACAGCAACCATCCTAAATGAGTTTGCTGTGCTAGCGGTTCCGAGGACGTTTGTCCGCGAATTAATCCTTCTAAAAGGATGTTGGCGTAGATTTCTGCTCCTAGGAGAAGATCCACCGGACGACTGATGTTATAATCTGGATCTGCTAAACAAAGATGTGCTGTATGTTGCCAATATGGCTTAGCGAACGTTTCGTTTGGCAGATTTTTTATTAAGTTGTTCACTATGACAACATCAGTAGAAAACTTAAAATCGGTGTAAGTCGATTGACAAGCGATCGTTAGTTTTCCTTTGCAGTTGTTTTCACGTTCACCTACTCCGAAAATAACCCCTTTACAAGATTTTCGCTTTAATCCTAGCTGCTGTGCTGCTTTCTCGCTGATCACGGAAATTTGTGAGCCCTGATCGATCAGTGCTCGCATGACGTGCTGGGTCCTGTCGGCTGCTGTGACTTTCACCAGCGCTGTGGCTAGCAAAATCTCCGATGTTACTTGCTGAGAAGCGTAGATGCTTTTGTTGTTTTCGCATTTTTGTTTCGCAATCTCGGTCAAGTTGTTAGACTTTGATTGTGTTGCGAAATAGTCATGCAAAGTCGTATGATGTTCGTCATTGCACTTATGACATCTTTTTGTCGAGTAGCATTTTGCGCCATTATGATCGTAAACACAATTTACGCAATAATTGAATTGGCTAATTATTTTTATTTTCTGCTCATTTGGTAATTCTGTAAATTTTTTGCAGCTTATTAAATTATGTTTTGCCGAACAATGAGGGCATTTATTTACTGACTCAGACACATGCATTGATTTCGCCATTTCCATTTTCTTGCTATTTTTAGATTCATTGCCCAATTTAAAATTATTTTTGCGATTAAAATTGGATGAACCATTGGATGATTGAGATGAAACTGCCTTAGTTGTCCCATCTTGACGTCGCCGAGATGACTCTAGGGCAGTGAACTTGTTCTCTAAGTAGTCCAAAAAGTCCCGAAGTACCGGAAGCTCTCGCGAATTCTTCAACGACTCTATATACTCGGAATAAGACTCACTATCCAATTTTTGTGCTAGTATATATACAAGAAGAGGATCCCATGTCGTAATATCTACGCCTAGATTTTTTATGGCGTGGAGGCTCTCTAAGGTGACATCATGAAGTCG
Organism: Orthosia incerta; assembly: GCA_948252205.1. Taxonomy (NCBI): domain Eukaryota; kingdom Metazoa; phylum Arthropoda; class Insecta; order Lepidoptera; family Noctuidae; genus Orthosia; species Orthosia incerta. The sequence continues at coordinate 23,015,845 of OX411759.1, read as the reverse complement.
TTTGATGGCTGTGTACGACTGCTGCGGTATATTGGCAAGATTGTAAAAGGAATTTACGTGGGACATAAATATCTGCTTTTTGTTGTTAAACCTGTGAGTTAAAATTTCCCAACAGGTGTTATAGTTGTCCGCGCTAATCGGGAGATGCTGGATCAAGCGCTCCGCTTCTCCTTTTACCTTGCTCTTCAGGAATTGCATCTTTTGTGCCTTTGATAGAGAAGGATTGTTGTGGATTGCTTCATCGAAAAGATCTTTGAAGGATACCCACTGCTGATAGTTACCTGAGAACACAGGAATTTCCATCTTCGGTGTGGACTTGTCACGGTACGATGTTGCCCACATCTTAGAGCTGATAGCCTTTCTCAAGCCGTTATACGTACGTTCATGTTTAATGTAGCTTAATTCGTACGCCTCGTCGTCTTCTAACTCCATCATTAGTTCCCAATGGCTGTTGTCCACGGCTGTCCATCGAGTTTGTAATAATCGCAAGGCGTCTTCAAACTCCCATTTATCGGACATGGATTCGACATCTATGCTTTCTACGGTTCTTGCGAATGCTTTGAAATTGATATGTTGCTTGCGCATCATATCATCTAGTTTGCTATAAATACCTTTAGACACCTCGGCACGAGCGCGCGCCGGGCTGGCGGATGCTGAGGATGGCTCGTGGTCCTGGTGCTGTAAGTGTTTGCCCCCGGCAGGACCTGCTGTTGCTGCTACTTGCTGATTAGAAGGGTTGTCTTCTAGATCAGAGAATCCTGGCGGCTTTGCTTGGTGACATAACGCGTCATAATATTCGGATATGGCGTCTTTTGCTGCTTTATAAGACTCCATTGTCCGCTCGAACTCCGAATTTACGAAGTACTTATGACCTCTCTTTTCAAGCGGCACAAGTTTTTCGTTGTTTAGCTGATACTCTCTCCAATACGACTCTAAAAGATCTAGTCTCTTTTTACAGTAGTCGATGGTCTTACGCTGTTTGCTATCCTTATTGAAATTAATAAGGACCTTGGCAATGCTCTCTGCTAATTCAGTTTGTTGGAAGTATAAAGTCTCCATTGTGCTGCTGTTAGACTTAAGCGAGACAGAATATACGGAACGCTCTTACTTGAAAGCCGCCTTGTCCTACGGCTATTGCTGCTATGCTGCTGGCTCGCTGTTGTCGCTGCGCGGGTAGCTCCCACGGTGGTTGTGAATCCCTATGAACTCACGCCTAATCTAGTTCGCGGCAACCCACAGGTTGCTGGTACGGTACAAGCACTTCGCGTTACGACTTGTCGCGGTCGCGGAGTCCTTGACGGTTTCGAAGGACCAATATGAACGGTAAGGTTCGTGCTGCTAGCTATTTCGGGTGCTAAATGATAAGTCTGAGCTAAGATTCAGAGTACGTTTATTCCGAAACTTCACGCTAACTAATGCTAATGATGGTAATGAGTGCTACAAGTATGCCGGTCGATCGCGCACTGGCTCGCGTAGCTCACGCTTTCCGCTGGTGCGGCCGCGCGACCTACTTGAGTCAAAACTGCTGATGATGATGTGTTCGATGAGTATCGAACATTATCATCAGACTCAAACCGATTTTGATGAAACTTTACAGATATATTATATTAGCTATATTTCTGTAAAGTTTCATCAAAATCCGTTTATTAATACATCAGAATAACACAAAGGCTATAATTTATAAAGATATTGGGCGAAGTACTAATACCACGCGAGCAGAGCCGCGTGCGGCAGCTAGTTTAAACATATTTCTAAACTGTGCTTTACCGAGCTTTTTCATTGATATGTGATCTTATCAATAAACACGCCACAAAACGCAATTTCGTACAATCTTGGCTCTAATGTGCTGTTTGAGATCCAACGGCGGCGTTAACATATTCAAAAAAACCGGCTAAGTGCGAGTCGGACTCGCGCACCGGGGGTTCCATAGAAACCTCAGCTTAAAGGTATTATAGACCTGAGTATTTGATATGAGTTTCAATTTAGTACCTCTACGCGTTCGTGAGGAAAGGGGTAGTAAGTTAAAAATTATTAAAATATTTTTATTATATGATGTAACTAAATATTTACGGTTTTCGCAATTATTCCTTTATACAAAAGAGACTATAATGGGGCTACAAGACGTTGCATCGTACCAAATTTCAAGATTCTGAGTTCACGGGAAGTACCCTGTAGGATTTGAATCCCGTGCGAGTGTCGAAAATTTGCGGCATAAACGGCTGTATCTTTTGATTACGTTGGCTTAGAAGTATGATTTTTTCACAGCTTTAAGGGACAGTAGACCTGAGTATTTGATATAAATTTCAGACAGACAGACAGACGGACGGACAACAAAGTGATCCTATAGGGGTTCCGTTTTTTACTTTCGAGGTACGGAACCCTAAAATATGCCTTGAATATCAAACACATATTTGCTTATTTAACGCTATTAAAAAAACCGGCCAAGTGCGAGTCGGACTCGCGCACGAAGGGTTCCGTACCATTATCACAAAAAACGGCAAAAAAATCACGTTTGTTGTATGGGAGACCAACCTAAATATTTATTTTATGTTGTTTTTAGTATTTGTTGTTATAGCGGCAACAGAAATACATCATCTGTGAAAATTTCAACTGTCTAGCTATCACGGTTCATGAGATACAGCCTGGTGACAGACGGATAGACAGACAGACGGATCGCGGAGTCTTAGTAGTAGGGCCCCATTTTTACCCTTTGGGTACGGAACCCTAAAAAAGTATACTGCTGTCCTCTACTTTGCAAAAACTAAAAATACAAAAACAACAATACCTGACACTACCTATCTTCTAGCAAAAACTTCACATAGGTATCGTTAAAAACTTCACACAGATATCGTGTTGGTCCGCAAAAGAAAAGTCAGTTTGATCCTTCTGCAAATCCCTACTCCATGTCCCAAACCCCGACAGCGCAGCTTGCAATCGATACGGCGTTTTATTTAAATTGAATTATTTACTCTGCAAATAACATCGCGATGGCGGGTTGAGTCTGTTTTCTCAGGGGTGTTGCCAGCCGAGAGGGATGCTAAGACGTTCTGTCAGCGTCGCGTTATTTGATTTTTGTTTAAAAGAGGGTAATTGTAATAATGGTGAAGACAATGGCAGGAATGGGGTGACATGCAATGAATGGGAAGATTAGGCTGCATAAGGAAAGTGACAATCTGTTTGATTTGTTTGGTCTTAAATGAAATTACAATGTGATTTTAATTCTCTTAGGGGGGTATTACACTTTCATATATCTAGGATAATAGATCTATGAGTCTGGAAATGAAATGTTGTATGGAAGTTCGTCATTTTATCGATCCCCATCAGGGCTTGTTAAACAAATAATTTTAATAATTCATAATAGAATCTCATTAAAATCTAAACAAAACAAATTTCAATATTTAAGCAGTCATGCAGCAGTCATTTCAATCATTACAACATCAAACCGGATATCCGGGCGGCCATTATGAATTTAATATTAAATTAGGACAAATGGAACAGCACAAATCGACGTCAAAGCTAATTAGAACTCGATATTAATGAGGTTTATTTAACATGGAACTCGAACATAATTACAAACCATTTTGAGCCCTATTTTGGGCTAATGACAGAAAATAGTGTTACAGATTTGAAATATGATGTTTAGTTCCAATACAAAATATTTCAAGCCTTTTTAATGGTAGGCAAGACACGGCAAAAGTATTTCTCAGAACATTTTCAGGCTTCGGAACGAAATGCTTTTAATCCATTTCTGGAAAAAATCGCCTATTCGACAACGTTTAGAACGCAATTAATATATAATGTGAGTTAAAATGTTTGTAAATGCACCCACGATACTGGAGAAATGCCCAGTGTGGAGCAAAGTTTAAAAAAATAAAATAAAAATAAGAATTCTATCATTTAAAGTTACACCACACATACTTCGCAAGGAACGCATTTCTACTGCATTAATCCTACTTTCATGTCTTTTTTGCCATACCCAACTTTTACTTCCATACATAAGTGTAGGCACCAGCACGCTGTTGTGAACGGCGAGGAATGAGGTAAAAGACAACGTTCTGCAATGGTTTAACAGAAGCTGTACTGACTAAAATTGAAAAGAGTATGTTAAGATGGTTTGGCCATGTTGAGAGGATGAATGAAAAGCGACTAACGAAATGTATTTACAAGGCAGACGTGAATGGAAACGCCGGGACGGGACGCCCTAGAAAGACGTACATAGACCTTATAGGTGATGTTCTTCAGAAAGGCCAGGTGCGCAGTACTCATAACCGGCGTGTGTGTATGACTAGATGTGTCCCCCATGAGAAAAAGGCGTGAGTTTATGTATGTATGTATGTAAAAATAAGAATTGTCATAATGAAAAACATTGCCAGTGATTGTATGTTGCCACTGATTCGGCAATGGATAGTAACAATAAATGAAAAAATAAAATCAAAACAATTTTTTGTATTGCCTTTCTTTCTTACGATTTATACGAACCACTAATGAACACGAAAATCAAAACAAATATAGATAGTCAGCAACAAACGGAAACTCAATTTCGCAATCAAAAGTTGAAAATAAAATTTTATAGAAACCGGCGCCGAGTCGTCAGCAGAATGAATCAAAAATAATATTTCGCAGACAGTATAAAAGAATGAAATCGTAACTATGAGCAACTAACATTTTGTATGAAAAAAATTTTTCTTCGGTAATCGAAGGACGAAATGTTAACTTAGAATATCGACTAGTAATGGAAATTCTGGCATAAGTACAGAAGTTTTTATTTAAAATTGTCCGAAAGAAATATATATTCCTATATTCAGACATTAGCACAAAGCTTGTCGACTCTTCACGTGACCAGAGGACTAGCCTTTTCTTCGGCCAGAGAATCAGCATTGCCATCCAACATAGCAATGCTGCCAGCGTTCTGGGCACGTTTAGATTGACATCGATGTGGACGAATTTTTTGATGCACAATGAGTCCATTTCCTTCTCCCCTTTGTTTTTGTATATAACCTTGTTTTTTTTGTTAATATATATATGTCAACATAAAAAAAGAACAAATTGTCGAGAGATTCTAATAAATTAGTATAAGGGCGAGGGCATTGGTCATACAAGATTGGTCAAACATGACTATAGTCCTCGCCAAACTTCTTGGCCGCCCTGAAGTTGGTTTACCGGATGCGCGAGGCACGAAACGGTGCTGTTTTTGTATGGAATTTTCTATTGCGCAGCCACTGTAGCCAACTTCAGGGCGCCCAAGAAGTTTGGCGAGGACTATACTTAGGTCACACTTGCCGACAACCGAGGAGAATGAGAACAACTCAGGCAAAAAAAAATGGATTATATCGAGATCCAAACGAGAGGCATGAACAAAGATATGTCTTTGTTCATGCCTCTCGTAACTGTCAGGTATAATATTAGAGATAAAATATTTAAAACACAAGGACAACATCACGGGCAAAGCGTGTATATGTATTTTAAGATATAAAAACAAACAGTGGAAAGCCAGAGGAAATTCAGTGAAGCGGGCCCGGGGCGCGGATTTATAGAAACCGGAGGTCCCACAGAATGGGGTCCGGTAAACTTGACAGCGAATAGGGTAGCTAAGAAATATGTGCCAGGCTGCATTTGATTTACAGATGTATTGGTACTGTAGACATTTCATTTGATTCTGTTGTGTTTTTACCTGCTGCAGGCAAATTTCGGTGATCTTAATTCTTTGTTAAGGTTACACTAGTCAACGCTATTTTGTGCGCGGGGTTAAAATGCATTTTATATCAACCGACAACACGTGCGGAAGAGATAGATGCTGTGATGAGCAGTAGGAAGCTAGTTCGCGTACGAATACACACTTTTGCAAATTTGTAGCGAAATGGATAATGATTTAGGACGAAATCGAGCGCGCAAAATATTATAAACAGACCTTTGGCAGTCTGGATATCATGAAAAAACGGCTAAATCTATCTGTTCAAAATAAAATGATTTGCATTGTTGAACTACTAATCTATCCCTGTATGGAGGCCGTTTTGCAATTTTCCGTCTTCTTATGGTATTTATTCGCGCCCAAAAATGCGTTAAAATTAGTGTCGAAATGTGGAACTTTCGACGCTCATAACTTACAAACATTTTCTTTTTTTACTTTTTTGCTTTCATACAGGGCTAGATAATGATGAGACAAATTGATATCACTTTTTATTTTGAACGTACATCGTCAAACAGTGGAATAATCCCTAGACTACGTTTGTATGGAAAAATTTTCGACTAGTGTAACCTTAAAACACAAACCAAAATTTATCTTGATACTAGTGCATGTAGGTATTATAGAGGCTTGCAAGTAGTTCTTTGAGGGATTTAAACATTCTGAGCTCTTAAAATGAACAGATTATTTCGTACCTTTATGATTGGCTTAAAAGCTTAGTATTTACATCATAGGCATTAAGAAAACTGTCTTTTTAATCATTAACATAGTACCTATACCTGTATCAGCGGCGCTATATAACGGAGACACTTACAAATTATGATGTATAGCTTATCCATTTGATAAATCCTTAATATACAAAATACAAAATTGTTTCTACCTATCCGCTAGTTATCCAATAATATAGTATAGCATCTGTTTCCTCTCATTCGCCATCATAAAATGTACCTATTGTAGTTTTTTTTTTTTGGGACAATCCCACCGCACTATTCCCAAACCACTGCAACTCCTGAAAGCCAGAATCAACAGTGGCGACCACCAGAAAAGTGCCGAGGCATTGAAGCTCGACGAAGTCGCGGAGAATGAATTTAACTGTCTTGGATCCCGCAACGAAATTAATCAGAAAAGAATAACGAAAAAAAAAATACAAATTTCCACTTCCCTCCATATCAAGCAGGAGACAGAACAAACAAGGCCAATAGGCACAAAGGGACGTTTACAACTGGGATAAGCCCAGTTGCCTAGCCTAGCACCACGGATAAAAATTAGAAATAATATTAATAGGTCCTAACGTTGTGAGCTGCTATATTTGTTTCCAATAATAGGTATGGCAAAAATGCTTGAACGCACGGAAATTTGTTCTAGTTTCCGCAAGGTCCATAAAGTCTAACTCCAGATGCAGGCTGCACATTATTCAACATAATATTGCGTTCATTCTGCCAAAGAATACACTCCCATAAGATATGATGTGCAGATTGTATTCGCAGTCAGATGTAGAACACTGACACCTATTGTAGTTTGTGTAAATTAAATGGACTCTCATAAAATTAATTTATCCTGAGAAACAACAATGTTTGCCCAACCATTCCTATAATTAACAATTCTCCCGCTTGTACTGGGACTCCACCTAATTCCTGAGAGCGGCACCACGACGCCGGCGGTTCACAGCGTCGCCACATTTGCATAATAATGCAAGCTGCAGCTCCGGGCTATTTAATGAAATCGCTGTGTTCGACCGTACCTAGTGGTCATAATAAGCCACTGTATCGAACATTGTGGCGAGCGATCTTGACTAACAAACCTCATTTTGTAAGATATTCTGATTGTTTTCAGTGATATCAAGGAACAAATTCATAGATCGGCTATTTAATGAAATCGCTGCGCTCGACCGTACCTAGCGGCCACTGTATCGAAAATTGTGGCTTGAGTTCTAGTAACTAACAAACGTCTCTTGTAAGATATTCTGATTGAATTTGGTCGTATCTAGGATGAGATTTAAATTATCAATTTATACTTAATTTTCTGTCTGCTATTTAATGCAATCGTTGTACTCAATAAGCCAATGCATCGAAACATTGTAGCTAGCGAATATGGTCCTTAAGACACGTCTGTTATATGATATTAAAAAAGGATTGAATATTTTTGGGACAATCCCACCGCACTATTCCCAAACCACTGCAACTCCTAAAAGCGAGAATCAACAGTGGCGACCACCAAAAAAGCGCCGAGGCAATGAAGCTCGACGAAGTCCCGGAGAATAAATTTAACTGTCTTGGATCCCGCAACGAAATTAATCAGAAAAGAATAAAGGAAGAGTTGTAAAACAAAAACATAATTTCCACTTCCACCCTCCATATCAAGCAGGAGACAGAACAAACAAGGCCAATAGGATCGTTTACAACTGGGATAAGCTCAGTTGCCTAGCACCACGGATAAAAATTAATATTAATGGGTTTGAATATCAAATGTTGCTTAATTCTTTGACAAAACATTTAATATGATCACCCTATAACGTTCCGCGTTGGATGTAATTCAACAAGCGTGCCCAGTGGGTAAATTTCATATGACTCATCCAATGATTGGTCCGAAGTCATGCAAGTTATCTCCCTAGTAATAAACGCGGCGTAAAATGAAAACCAGTATAATCTCCAGTCTCTTCACAAAATTATGTCACAAATAATATTAATACACCATTAAACTTAACCTTCAAATGTCGCACCGGGGTCTCTGAGACCCCGGGCCCAATTTATGAGCTCATTAGCCAGAGTACCCCACACCTGGTCGTCGGTAATACCGTCCGGTAATTGCCGCCGCACATTCTTTGTTCCACATTTATTAATTATTAAAGGGTATTTCGTATCTAACTGCGTGTAAACAAAAAACAATAAGGTTTAATTACGACATTAACGGCGGACCTCGATGAGATTATCATTTTTTCAGGATTAGCGCTGAGCCGCGAGAGATTGATGAGTTTTTCTATGTTTTTCTGTTGTTTAATTAAAATATCTTCTTAGTTTTTACGTTTTACTTTCATTATCCTAAATCGAAATACCTACAATAAAATTCGGGCACGACTAATGAATAAATAATGGAAAATGCTCCATTTATTTTGCTAACGAAAGAGCTATAGGGTTGATGACTCCGAGGAACCTATTAACCCTGAATGTTAGAAAAAATGTAACAACTGTAGCATAAATATTCAAAGCCGCAATATTTATTGTTGTTTTCAACGCACAATCGTTAAAATCTATTTATTTCTCGTGTAGCAAGCTACTCCGGTAATTCAGGATGATTTACAGTTAATTCCACCAAAAACTTGAAATAAACTTTTGAGTTGTATTAAATTACTTTTTGATTAGTCTCTCGTAGTGCCATTTATTTATAGCTGGTAAATAGATTTTATCGCTAAATTAAATTTTGAATGGTTATAGGGAAATTCTATAGAATGAAACTCGTGATTCAGGTCTCAGGCGTGGCAGCAAACACAACCAATAATACAAGCTGCATACAAGAACATTAACTATTTATTTATTTGGAAACTCAACAGCTTATTACTAATTTACATGAATAGATGTTCACCTCAATGTCAATGAACAGCCCAGTGCAGTTGCATCAACGTTACTTGCATCTTAGTAAACACACACACACTGCACAGTTACAGCGAGATGATGACAATTATCTCTTAAGCCAATAACAGAGTTTTACGGCATGGATAAAGCTAGGTTAGGTTATGTTAATTAGCTACACACAAATGCTTATGTAATGCGATGTAAGATTCTCTACAGATCAGTTCTGCTTACCCCTTAGGGATTCAGCGTCGAAGTTCGCAAACTCAAATATGGCAGCAAGCTTGCGTGCACCGAAACAATATCCTTAGATCAAATACGTAAACTACAAGTAATTTAGTTATTGAAAATTCCCTCGTGGGGTCCGTTAGACCTAGCCTGGTTGCCAAAGGGTCATAAAACACGAGCTATTGTTTTCTAGGCTAAATTAAAACGACTAAAATACATCAAAAGAGCGGAGGTACAAAACAATTTTTATTAGAAAAATTCCATTTGTAATGTTTGAATATGAAAAGCGTCCGTGAAATAGCTTCGGCATTCTTCGTGTTCCATTACGAATATCGAGTAGGTAATGTTGGATCCGTAGTTGGTAATACGTTTGCTGTGGACTTTTGGGGTTCCGTAAGAGAAGAGTGCCAACACTACTAAGACCCCATCATTACTAAGTCTGCTTCACCTGTTTGTTTATCAGTCACAGGATATCCTTTATATATATTTTGAAGCGAATACTTAGCCAAATGATTTTTTTATAAAAGTGTCTTAAGATGAATTTATATTGCAAAATGTGTGAATACAGGCCTTATGAATATGAAAGTAGCTACATGTTTTACCACTTAACTAAGGCATACAAAAATATGTTTAAGTATTATAGCAAGCATAAAATAAATCACAAAAGCCATACAAAAATGCCTAAGAAATTTTGTTATTGCTCATCTTGCAAACGACATTACACAAGCGTAATCCTACCAAATTCAAGTGAATACTCTATAAACAATACATAAATAAATACATACATGTATATACTCACGCTTTTTCTCATGGGAAAGGCAGAACAACAAATACAAAAAAACTGGCCAAGTGCGAGTCGGACTCGCGCAAGAAGGGTTCCGCACCATTATCGCAAAAAACGGCAAAAATATCACGTTTGTTGTATGGGAAAAAATAATATATTTTTTTGAAGTGAATATACAACTAAATATTCTGTGAATATTTCAAGCGTCTACCTGTTGCCGTTATTAATATCGAGCAAAAAACGGCAAAATAATCACGTTTGTTGTATGGGAGCCCCCCTTAAATATTAATTTTATTCTGTTTTTAGTTATAGCGGGCTCCCATACAACAACCGTAATTTTTTTGCCGTTTTATGCGATAGTGGTACGGAACCCTTCGTGCGCGAGTCCGAATCGCACTTGGCCAGTTTTTCACTTCGCCATCCGGCCTCGTTCCGTACAGGATTGCGCCTTGTTCCGACGCACTTACGTCGTTCTGCGATGATTTATGCGCAATAATTTTAGTAGAAACTTTTGTTGTGTTATTTCTTTTATTAATAGAAGTATTATTTTATTTAATTAGCCGGTTTTCCAAGAAATACTTAAAAATACATTTTGTTCCTGCTCTATCTACCGTTCTAGAAGAAAAGTTTTAGAGTAGAAAAGCTTACACGCAAGTGAACAACTTCGTTTATTTCTAGTGCCTACCTAATCTACATAAAAATACCAAAATTAACACTTCACAGACATGTCATTATGTTGTGTTACGGAACCCTTACTCCGCGAGCCCGACTCGCTCTTCGCCAGTTATTTATTCCGCCATCCGGCCTCGTTTGGTACGGGCGTGCGCCGTGCAGTTCCGATGTACGTCGTTCTACTATGATTTATGCGCAATGCTTTTAGTTAGGACTTCTGTTATGTTATTTAATATTCGTAATGTATTGTACAGTCGTTTCGAATTTGTGGAGTAATATTATAGGAATGCTGCCTGAATTTCGCTTTGATATTCGGTTTAACGTGACTTATATGATTTGTTGTGTTTTAGGTGTGATATATCTTTTGAAAGCTTGTTATTTAACTTGCAATGTATGTATGTATGTAAGTGTGTTCGGGTCAAATCATGCAACTGTATTTTAAAACAGTTATCCTCCACCGATTAAGATGAAATTGTGGTACTCTTTCTTCTCCTAAAATTGTTTGTCCGAAAATAATTGTCCATAACACGTTTGCTATAAACTTCAGTTACCATAATGTTCAAAATCCCAAAATTTTGTTTAACATAATTATCTTTAGTTCTAGAAGTATTCTGTCATAATATCGTGTACTATATAATAATTTAATCTCCAAATTTATATGACCTTAAGTCATATGTCCTAAGTATTGTGTTATAAATTTTAGTCCTAAAACATTTGGGAGTAAAAAATATTTGATACTTTATGACTTACTGCAAATAGCCCCAAATATCGCCCTGTTCGAAATTAAATATCCCTACATAATGAAATTTCCTTCCACGCTAAGCCAGTTTAATGTCAAAGTTTGACCATTGACGTGTATGTGATCGACTGTAAAAAACCTAAATAGAATAGTATTTTTGTATATATTGTCAGTTTTAATGAAAGAAAAATATTTAGAATGAAAAGAAATTTCTTTTAGTCAGTACGTACTGTGTAAATCACAAATGAACATTTTCATTTCTTTCATGGATGAGAAAAACTGTCATCGTATCGACACAGAAATATTACCGCTTCCCAAAACCTACATTCATTTTAGTTCCTCAATTGACCTAGCCCGAAATAAAATATGGCGTTTCATAAACTACCCTCCACAGTAGTGTAAGTCACCAGACGTCTGCCGTGTCCGGGTGTCCGGTTGTCGAACTGTCCAGTTGTCCGGATCCAGACGCGTTTGATTCATGATGTTTGATGTTTGACTAGCGACCCGTTACTCGGCTTCCGAAGATACAGTACCGTGTCGAACTAGATACAAAAGCTGTACAGGGTATGTTTACAGTCCCTGTTTGTTTATTTGAATGTTTGGGATAGTCTTTAAAGGAGTTCGTGGCTAAACAATAACAGCGAAAAGCGGGCCAAGAAACTTATCGGCAATGAGGCACTGGTCAAGTCAAAGCTCCAGAGCCTTGAACATCGTCGCCGAGTTGCCAGTTTGTCGGTATTTTATCGGTTACATTTCGGGGAGTGTGCGATGGAATTACATGATTTAATTCCGCCCAGCCCGTTCCATCATCGGACTACCAGACGTACGGCGATGCGTCATCAATACATGGTGGACATCCCACCCATACGCACAAAACGTTTTGGGGACACTTTTATTATGCGTACAGCTAAAGAGTGGAATTCCCTGCCGGAATCTGTGTTTCCCGATAGCTACAATCTAGGGGTTTTCAAGTCAAGAGTGAATGGGTTTCTTCTAGGCAAGCATGCTCCATCGTCGACCACATCATCGCTTACCATCAGGTGAGATAGAGGTCAAGCGCAAGCCTATAGACAATAAAAAATTTTTAAAAAAATAAAAGCTGCACGGGTCAGTATTCGAGGTTAACCAACAATTACCGAGGTCGGTTCGTGGACAGGTGACCAACCATTATAACGTACCTATAGAGTCATTTGTAGATCTTTGGCAGTCGTTACGGATATTCAGAAACCAGGAAATGACACCAGTCTTGCCAAGGGGTATCGTTTTACCCAGTTACTGGGTTGTGGAGGTCAGATAGGTAGTCGCTCCATGTTGCATCCGGTTAGAATGGACTAGAACCTAATATAGTTCGCCCAAACAATCTATCTATGGATACAGACAAAAAATAAAAATATTTATTTTACTTTTTGGCCTATGGCAAATAGCTCTAAATATCGTCCCGTTTCGTTTGAACAACGATTTTTGGCTCACCTTGTATATCTACGCATGTAGAAACTACGCAGAAACGTTTTCAGAATAAAATAGTATTAAAAAACAAGTTATTTTTCGCATTCTTCTCAGTAAACCCTTTCATGTGATACGCATATCATGGCAGTGCACAAAAATAACCAGTCCGCCATCCACCACATTGGATTTAGAATGACATCACTTAGCTAACCATGCATTGTCATCCAAACTAAACGTGTATGCAAAATTTCATCTTAATCGGCGGAAGATAACTGCTTTAAAATTCAGTTGCAAGATTTGACCCGAACACACTTACATACATACATAAATTGCAAGTTAAATAAAGGCTTGTAAAAAACATACGACCTTAGTGTACTCAAATCATGCTATTTATTCATGTATCTTGTTCCAGATCGACGCATCCCTACCCTCTCCCGAACAGAGATGTTATCAGCCACATATTGCTCGAGAGCTGTTCCTCATGGCCAGTGGCTACGTTTATTGTTTACTGATGGAGACGCCTGATAGAGTAGACTGACTCCGATGACCGAGGGCTTTTTGAAAACGGAATAGTTTGTATGGGATAGCCCATCACGAGAGTCAAACCGCGGGGTAAGCTAGTCATTAAAAATCTACGACTTTCGGGTACTCCAATCATACCATTGTACGTATGTATATTTGTTACTCAATCACGCTAGAACGGCTGAACGGATCTGGATGAAATTTGGCACAGCTATAGATTATAGTCTGGACTAGCATATAGGCTACATTTTATTCTGTTAATGTTGCCTTGGGATGATAAAACACGCTTAACGCGGGCAAAGCCGCTGGAAGAAGCTAGTATAAAAATAGAATAGAATAGAATACATTTATTCGACTCAGACAACACAAAAGCAACAATCACAAAGCAACAGAAGAATTGTAAAAATTTTTTTTTTTTTTTTTTCAAATCAAGCTTTTTCGTATTCTTCTCAGCAAATCCTTTCTATTGATACCCATATCATGGCAGTGCACAAAAAATAACTAGTCTGCCATATTGGATTTAGAATGACGTCACATAGCTAACCATGCATTGTCTTCCAAACTAAACGTGAATGCAAAATTTCATCTTAATCTTTGGAGGATCATCCGCTTTTAAGTTCAGTTGCAAGATTTAACCCGAACACACATACATACATTGCAAGTTAAATAAAAGCTTGTAAAAAGTACAAACAAGGTTTAAGGATTGCGCCGGGCGTGCCCATACCCGAAAGGGTTACCAATTCAGCGTTTGATTGGCGTCAGACACCCAGCGCTGATTTTCAATTGGCACCCCGGACGTGGGGTAAATAAAATAGATAATTAATACAATGTTATAATGTAAACATGTAGGTGCGATGCGGTAATATATCCTTACATAGTATAAAACAAAGTCGCTTCCCGCTGTCTGTTTGTCCATATTTAAGCTTAGATCTTTAAAACTACGCAATGGATTATGATGAGGTTTTTTTTAATAGTTAGAGTGATTCAAGAGGAAGATTTATATGTATAACTAGCTGACCCGGAAAACGTTGTTTTTTCCATAAAAATAACCAAACAACAAACATTCATTTTTTGAATTCATTGTACTTTTATCCTACCAACCCTACCCTACCCTACTCTACTTACCTACGTACCCTACCTGCCCTACCCTACCATATCCACACTACCCTACCTACCTATCTAACCAACCCTACCATAACCTACCTACCTACCTACCTAACTTACCTAACCTTCCCTGTATTTTGGCGAACAAAACAAAAAAAGAATTATTCAAATCGGTCCAGCCGTTTTTGAGTTTTAGCGAGTCTAACGAACAGCAATTGATTTTTATATATATAGATATAGATAAACGCGGGCGTAGCCGCTGGCAAAGGCTAGTATGGAATAATTTGAAATCTATTGAAATTGTTGCATATCTACATATGTATGTATGCTCCACATCTGCCCACCCCCGAACAGAGATGTTATCAGCCACGTATCTGCTCGAGACCTGTTCCGCTTGGCCAGTGGCTACGTGTATTGTTTGCTGATAAAGACGCCTGATAGTGTCCCGACGTCATTTGGACGGCCAGGGCGAGTGTATTTATTGTGTCAAGGTTTTTTTAGAGTCAGAAGAAAAAAGTAATTACAATGATTCATAATGCGCAAGTTTTATCAAATCCTTGCTTCCGCCCGCGTGGCATTAGTACTTTTACTCAATATCCTTCTAAATTTAAGCCTATCGTTATTCCCATGTATAAACTATTACTGTAAAGTTTCATCAAAGTCTGTTCAATAATTTATGCGTGAAAGAGTTACAAATATTCATCCATCCATCCTCACAAACTTTCGCTTTTAGTAGGAGGATAGGTATGTCTATACTAATATTAAAAAGAGGAAAGATTTTTTTGTTTGTTTGTTTGTACCGAATAGGCTCCGAAACAACTGGACCGATTTGAAAAATTCTTTCACTAATAGAAAGCTACATTATGCCTGAGTGACATAGGCTATTTTTTAATCCCGATAATGGGTCCTGAAGGGTGGTCCACGGGAGCGAAGCCGCGGGCAACAGCTAGTATACTATAATTTTGCAGAAAACAAAAATATGCTGTTTGACTCCAACATATTGTTTTCTTAATAAACACCCCATTTATACCTACATGTGAATTAAAATAATTTAATTGTGATTACTACCATAACCTCACACAAATTACGTAAACAAAGTAAATAAACAACTACGTTCAACAGTACCTCCTACCTATCAACACAATTGTATCGTATAGACTACAATCTTCCTATACGACGGCCTTTGTCTTGTCTATGCCTTGCCAAATATCTTGTGTATCGTTTGTATCCTAGGACCAGTGAAGATAATCTATTCTACTGGCAGTCCGGCTTGACACACAAACAAACTGTGGAATGAGCAGTATATACGTTCTGGGAATATCCATTTAGGATATTGAAGGGTGCGGTTGGATACGGCTATAGCTTTATTTATGCAATGAATGTGGATAGAGTTTCTAATTAATTTGTTAATTATTGCACATTTGAAAGTTATTATATTCTCCAAAGTAGAAGATGCAATCATTTCTACAGCTACACCATTTCGTTTAACAAAAGAATTGGAAACGTTTACAAAAAATCCATGGCACTCAACGGGCAAATCTATCTTTTTCTCTCATCCTTAGGTACTTATTGCATACTTTACTGCACTACATATTATTATGAAACAGAACAATATTTTATGTATCAAATTTAAAATGGGCGTTCTTATTATACAGGGCAATCATTACAGACAACCTTTGAATGGACAGAAAAATTTTTTTTTTTTGCAAAAAAATACTACCGTCTTCCAAATAAGAAAACTACAAAGTGGAAAATAACTTTATTTTTGGAAGTCGGTGTCTTTGGTAGGTACCAATTTGTTGCATTATGGACGCCGGCTTCCAATAGTAAAGTTGTTTTTCACTTTGTAGTTTTCTTATTTGGAAGTGGGTAGTATATTTTTGTAATAAAGTTTTTTTTTAGATGTACCTACCTAATAGGCAAGTAGTTTAGTAAGGTACCTATTACGCCAGAATAGATTACCCGAATATCATGAAATTGAACATAACCGGTGAAATGAGAGTGTACCAAGGTGAACTATACATATCTGCGTACCCCCTTACGAACTGGCGTGATGTTATGTTATAAAATGGTATAAACAATAAGACATGCGATTGCAGCAATCCCAAGAAAGGAGACGGGCATTTCTGGGCCCAGCAGTTAACTAGTTGAAATGTGTATTAAAAAATCCGTTATATTTTTCTAAGGGAAATCACAAAAAAAGTACCATGTTTCTATCTAGGAAGCGAGAAAACTTAAATTAAGTTATGAAACTAAATACATAATCGATTAAAAATTGGTAAAATCTCAAACTAATTTTTGAAGATCGAGTGACAAGTGCTTATCAGTCGTTTGGTGGATACGAATCATAGCGAATCGAGTTCCTTTAATTTTTCATCAGTCAGCAATAGGTACTGGCCACTGAATGCTGACAGACAGATGCTTGGCAGAAAAAAATTAACCGGCACTCGTTCGAAAAACATAAAAAAAACTACAATGTTATATTGTAACCTCACTTTTAGTATATTTCATACAACTTGATTCCTGGATAGCCAAATTTCACTATATTTTCAGCGAAGCCTTGTTATTACATCCTCTTACAAATAAAGCTAGTTTGATCGCGTTAACACCTGGGCCCAGAATACTATGGAGTCTTGCCCTTCTCCTTTGCCGTTATTTATTGAAGAGTTCTGTTGTATATTTCCGAAGTTCTTCACCAGATCTTTACCAAATTAAAACTGGACCAATTTCGAAACATAATCATACAAACAAAAAAATATTTTTCAAAATCGGTCCACAATTGACGGAGATATCGGTGAACATGCAAAAAAAACCGGCCAAGTGCGAGTCGGACTCGCGCGCGAAGGGTTCCTTACCATTATCGCAAAAAACGGCAAAAAAATCACGTTTGTTGTATGGGAGCCCCACCTAAATTTTTATTTTATTCTGTTTTTAGTATTTGTTGTTATAGCGGCAACAGAAATACATCATCTGTGAAAATTTCAACTGTCTAGCTATCACCGTTCATTAGATACAGCCTGGTGACAGACAGACAGACAGACGGACAGATAGACAGACAGACAGACGGACCGCGGAGTCTTAGTAATACGGTCCCGTTTTTACCCTTTGGGTACGGAACTCTAAAACACAAACAATGTCGAACATAGAACTTTTTGGTAAGTCAGTTAAAAAGGAGATAGAGTTTTGGTTGTCAGTGTACAAACATATCATACATAATTTACTTGTTATTGCCTTCATATTGACGTAATCCCCTATAAACTAACACAACGTATCAATACTGTAGCACTCACAATAGTTCTGTTATGTATTCCATTTGATTGATGAGTGCACCCGCGCCCGCGCCTCGCGCCAAGTCGAGAACTTACAGCGAATCAATCTTGCGAGGAAGGGTTCAACTGTCCCGCTTATGGCACTTTGTTGTTACAAACATAATATCCTGTTTGTGACAACGAACGGGAGATAGATACACAGTTGTTATGTGAAACATGACAAAATCTTTGGAGCAAACATTTTGGGGGAAAACTGGCGAAATTTGTTGGATTGAACTCGAGATGGTTCTTTCTTATAATTAATAAGTGACATGCGTAGAGGAAAAAATAAAAACCGGCCAAGTGCGGGTCGGACTCGCGCACGAAGGGTTCCGTACCATTATCGCAAAAACGGCAAAAAAATCACGTCTGTTGTATGGGAGCCCCACTTAAATATTTATTTTATTCTGTTTTTTTTTTGTATTTGTTGTTATAGCGGCAAGAGAAATACATCATCTGTGAAAATTTCAACTGGTTAGCTATCACGGTTCATGGATACGATACAGCCTGGTGACAGACAGACAGACGGATTGCGGAGCCTTAGTAATAGGGTCCCGTTTTTACCCTTTGGGTACAGAACCCTAAAAACGGGCTTAATGCGTGTCGGACTTCGCAAATTTAAGGGTACACTAGTCGAAAATTCTTCCATACAAACGTAGTCTTAGGGATTATTTTATGGTTTGACAATGTACGTTCAAAATAAAAAGTGATATCAATTTATCTCATCATTATCTAGCCCTGTATGGAAGCAAAAAAGTAAAAAAAGAAAATATTTGAAAGTTATGAGCGTCGAAAGTTTCACATTTCGACACTAATTTTAACGCATTTTTGGGCGCAAGTAAATGCCATAAGAAGACGGAAAATTGCAAAACGGCCACCATGCAGGGATAGATTAGTAGTTCGACAATGCAAATAATTTTATTTTGAACAGATACGTTTAGTCATTTTTTCATGATATCCAGACTCCCAAAGGACTGTTTATAAAATTCCGCGCGTTCGGTTTCGTCCTAAATCATTATCCATTTCATTTACAAATTTGCAAAAGTGTGTATTCGTACGCGACCTAGCTTCCTACTGCTCATCACAGCATCTATCTCTTCCGCACGTGTTGTCGGTTGATATATAATGCATTTTAACCCCGCGCACAAAATAGTTCGTGCCGTCGACTAGTGTAACCTTAAGGTTCCGTACCAAATGTAGAATATATTGGTATTTGTTAGTAAAATATACGTAATACATAATAAACACTATTACCAAATTTCAAGTTCATCGGTAAAATAGGTATACTAGTTTCAGGTCTGCTAGATGTAAATACATTCGACAAGAGACTTTGATAAACACAGCCCATTTCCAAATCCAATTTCCGATAACATACCTACGTATAACAAATATTTATTACATTGACAGTTAATAGGGTTACAATACAACTGCACAGAGACCTCAGAGAGATACAGCCAATACTAATATTAAAATGCGAACGGTTAACTCTGTCTAATAACTTTTTCTCAAAAATGGTATGTAATGTTCTCATAACATCTCTAAAAAGTATCAAGAAAGTAAACTCTACCGGAGACTTATTTTCGATATCGATATGAAAACTATATCGGGTACATAACCGTTTGTGCAAAAAACCGAAAAGACTAAGATGGCTCTAGACAGTAGGTCATCCTCTTCAGATCTGCTTAGAAAAAAAACATAATACCAGCCAGACACAGATTAGAGTTTAGCCATTATAACATGGTTATAGGAGGCTCCAAATATATATCTATCTCTCTTTTTGGTATGACATTTTATGATATAGATATATTTTTGAGTTCGTATGAGACGTATAACAAACAAATATAAATACCCCCGGTAAATCGATCACAATATCTATCAGTAATTGCCCTAATATGAATGTAACCTTCAATATTAATAAAACGAATTTGTTGTTAAACTCTCTTTCATTTTTGAGAAAAGCATTATACAAGCCTCAACCAGTAAGAAAGCCATCCTGGCCTCGTATATAACCGGACCTCACCTGCGGTTCGGTCCGGTTAACTCATACTTGGCCAGGAAGGCTTATTTACTGGATTCTGCAGTAATGTCTTATTTCACGCTTAAACCGTTGAAACGATTTAGAATTTATTTGGTATGGAGATAGTGTGAGACCCTGGGAAGGACATAGGAGTTTTTATCCCGGAAATCATCCTTAAAGAGGTGAAAAGGGGGGTGGAAATTTGTATGGTGAACTTATAATTTCTCAAGTAAGACGGTCCACACACCTACATATTATTGCGCGATATAAAAAATAGGCGATTCGAAGTACTAATGCAACGCAAACGAAGTCGTGGGCAACAGCTAGTACTACATAAAGAGATTATTATCAATTCTATATATAGGTAATGCTGGTTTGTTTCCGACAATCTCTGTATACAATGGATGTTCGCCAATTAACAGATAGATATTTTAAAAACTAAAACCCGAACCGAACTAAAAGCTTTTAGGCTTTTCCGTTACGTATTTTTAGCTTTTCCAGTTGGCTTATTTTTTGTATTTCAAAACGATTGATTTAGAGGAATATTGTTGTAGCCTGCTGTAATATTTGTTGTTGATTTTGTGAACACAGTTAAAACACAGTTCTACCAATCGGAATATAGGGTTTTGAGATATCATTGCCTGTATATTTTTGTTCATGATACTCGATTTTGACTTCGTTATCGCCTGATGGTTAGTTAAGCGATGGATGAATTCTAAGATGGAACGAGCGAGCGCAGAAGATGCTTGTTCACTGTTGCAAGGGTGATAAAATGATAGGAAACACAGATGCTGACAGTTTTCGACTAGTCAGATAGCTGTATTTACAATAAATGGAGGAAAAGCGCTTCGAACGTCTATTTGAGACATGTTCCAAGTACCGATGGTACCCTGCATTAAGCTGTGCTGAACTGTCAACAAAACATATTTATAACTAGGTACATACATACATAAACACAAAACCTCTTCCCATGGGGGTAGGCAGAAACTGCAGAACGCCACCTGCTACGATCCTTCACATCATCAGCCTATTAATGTTCCCAGTGCGGGTTGGTGGATGTCACATGTCTTCGAATTTTTGGTTCCAGGACATGCCGGTTTCCTCACGATGTTTTCCTTCACCGTTTTGAGAGCAGTGGTGATGAAATAATTTACACAAATTAAAGCGACTGCCTGGGCTCGAACCCACCACCTTCAACTTGTAAGTCGCGGCCGATACCACTGGGCCACCACTGCTACGATCCTTACATACTCCTATTGCGTCATTTACGTTCATACGTCCAGGCATACACTCACGCCGGTTATGAGTACAGGGTTGTGACCATAAGCTCTTAGAGTAAGGTTACCTTACACACACTGAAAATAACTATACTCTAAGAGCTCATGGTCACCCCCCTGCGTACCTGGCCTTTCTATAGAACATCACGAATAAGATCCGTTGTCCTTGAATTTGATCCTTCTAGAGCGCCTCCTCCCGGCGTTTCCACTATTATGTAACTAATGAAGTTATAAATTAGCTTCATATACTGTCCAGTTATTACCCTCGTGTCCCAGAGACATTAGGTGGACCTAATTGACATTGGTCATGTCGGGCAGTCGGATTGTCACGAAATGTTCTTCTTAGCCGTTAAGTTCAGCTTTGATTAATGTTATGTCCAAGGTTACAGCTGATGGCCAATCATGGTAAAGGTTGAGGATTCGAGATATAAAAATGTGGACAATGATATGATTGGAGGGATCAACTCGTGTAGATAGGTATAAGAGGATGGATATTAGAGAGGGTTTACTAATAAAAATTGGCATAACTAAATTAAGCATAATGATCATTACGCATAATATTATTAGGCATAAAAGTTTTGCCAAAATGTCTATTGCCATAAATACTGTTGGCCTAATAATAATGAAGCATAATTTTATAAAACATTATGTTACAAACACAGTGATATTTACACATAAGGTAAGTATTTAAGTATTACTGTTTGCGTTCATATAACTTATATAAAATAAAACATGCTTGCGGCTCAAGAGTCACCGCCGCCGCACTTTGACCTTATCCAATAGAGTAATGCCCGAATATAATAAATAATGTAAATACATAACTTTTTTTTCAGTCATGGTTAATAGACGAATAAATCTTATGGCTCTAAATGTATGCAACTCCAAATTATGCCAAAACCATTGAGACCAAATTAGAGTTGTGCTAACCTCAGCATTATGCCTAAAAAATATGCTTAGAGGGGATTCCTATTAGAGAGATGTGGAGGAAGGCAGTGAGATGGGCGTACATCATTGTTGTCATCGCGGATACAGCCTGGAAGGGGCTGGCAGGACCCTGTGCAATAGCACAAGAAAAGAGAATTGTGAATGTCTGTAATTCATTTTTCAGATGTATAGTGACCAAAACAGCATTGGTGTTTTTTTCAAGCGACAAAGACAGCATGTCTAGTGTCAATGTTTGTCTTTGAATTCTTGCAGCCTTTTTCAGTGAATATTTAATTTAGATTTTTTGGCATTGATAGTTTTCTTCCAACGAATAGCGGGCGACATTTTTTTTTGCCGTTTTTCGACATTGATTGATATAAGGACCAAGATCTCAGCTGACAGTTCAAGGTCGATCACGATGAGGGTCGTGGAAGATGTGATTTTTAAATGAAAAAGTTTTAATGGACATTGGAATTTGGTTGTTTCAGAAAGCTATAAGATTATTCCTTTGCCTAGAACTGGGACTAATCGTGTTACTCAACTTATGCGCGTATTATAAAATTTACTTCCGGATGGTTTTAGGGTTCCGTACCCAAAGGGTAATAATAAAAACGGGACCCTATTACTAAGACCTCGCGGTCCATCTGTCTGTTAGTCTGTCTGTCTATCTGCCTGTCTGTCCGTCTGTCACCAGGCTGTATCTCATGAACCGCGATAGCTAGACAGTTGAAATTTTCACATATGATGTATTTCTGTTGCCGCTATAACAACAAATACTAAAAACAGAATAAAATACATATTTAAACGGGTAAAAATCGCTTTTCTTATATGGGAGCCCCCCCATATAACAAACGCGATTTTTTGCGATAATGGTACAGAACCCTTCGTGCGCGAGTCCGACTCGCACTTGACCGGTTTTTTTATACCTAAATGAAATGCCTTATTCGCAGAGGTGCAGATTTGTATAAAGATTAAAAATGTTTCCACTATCCAGGATATAGCCGGTTTCTAAATTGAGTATTTGGAGCAAACATAGAGTCAAATCCTACCTTAAAGCCGAAGTCCAGTTTTCAGGCTTAACTAGAGTTTTACAAATATTCAACTTAAAATTCATAATTCAGAAATCGGGGGTTAGACATAATTTCTATTATCTGCGAGACAGACAGTTCAAAAACATACTTCCATAAAATGATTACTCTATTAAGTATCCGCTATGAAATTACGATTAAGATTAGGCGAACGTTTTATTACTGTTTGCAACTTCTGAAAGTACCTCAAGGGTTGAGCGAAATCACAGCAGGCGACGTTCACACGAAAAAACAATCTGTATAAATCTTTATATAACTTAGGCTGGCTCCATGGTGTGAGCGGTTGACTAAAGTGCTATGTCAAACACTATGGATGCAAATAGGGTTGCTGTTACTAGGCGTAAGGATATAGCCGGATAGGATAGGTAAAGCACGGTCTAAATAACTGTGCACATCAACCCACTCCCTCTTACTCGCGTGTCACCCCGCGTTCGCCTCGTACGTAAATAGCGTGAGTCGAACTTCAGAGTGACGACACAGTCATTTTGACCAAGTAGAAGGACTTTTGTACGCATGTCCGGCCTTTCTGGATTTTGTTGTGTTTTTTTTATATTTTACCAGTCACTTATAATAAAGTAAATGATTTAATGATAAAGGATCAAAAAAGTCTGGCTTTACCTTGACTGAAGTATTTTTCAATTGTTTGTTTAACACTAAATGCTTTTACGTGTACGTCTTTTTACATGGTTCTCACAATGTATTTGTCTTGTAATTAAAACTAATGGAAAGGAGTGTCCGTGGAGTTTCTTGCACGTTCTTCTCCATAGAGATGCTTGCGAATGTGCCACTAGATTATAATTTTTTGTTTGACCATTCAAAAGTACCTTTAAAGTTTAGTTGAAGTAAACTATTTTGATTTTGACTGATCGTATGAAGTCTGGCTAATCTGGCTAGTCTGTTCGGCTTTTCGCTTTGAAGACCAGGGGGGTAACCATAAGCTCTTAGAGCGGTATCAATTTGATATCAAATAAGGGACAGATGTATCTGACTTGTATACATCTGTCACTTACTCGATATCAAATTGATACCGCTCTAAGAGCTTATGGTCACCTCCCTGTTCTACAATGACATCTTAAAAACATCATGTTTCTAGTTTGAGAGAGAGACAGTTATGTATCGCTCCATCTTGTAAGATTTATAGCACTGTAGCGTCTCCATTAATTGTTTATAATATAATAGGTATTACTTTAGGGAACTTAGTATATAAATAGTATTTTAAGTTAACTGTAAATTACTGCTAGTTTAAGGATTCTCACGGCCAGCACGCAGATGTGTTATTGCGTGTTGTCTTCTATCTTGGGTCTCCAAGAATAACAATAGGTTATTGTAATGTGCAATTTGTTTATTGTCTTAGTTTTGAGAATTTAGCGTCATAACCGTAAGGGTTGTGTTGTGATGCCGACGGTTCTTTTCTGAATGTTTAACTTTCTATATTTATTGTGCAACCCATGTAGCTGTAAAAACCTTTGTGTTTTAGTTTGTAACGTGCCGCCCCGATCGTATCCCAGTTTTCAACAATTGTTTAAAATGTAAAAGTATCGATTCAGTCTCTTTCGGTCTAGAGGAGCGGTCGGTCGGCACTCTTACTCTTTGTAATTTATCTTTAATAAACTAACTCCAGCACGAAGTACTCGTAAATCTAGTACTCATTTTGCGATTTCCGTAACGCCGACTTAGCTAAGTGACCAACCATACGTTCCCGAAAGCACCATCTCTTATTTACTACGAAAGCATGATGGCACTAAGACGTTAATGTAAGGCCCCTGGCTAAGACACAAATGGCAGTCTCATTTGTTAGTCCGCACCCGTGGTTGCAACCGCGTTAAACTCATAGTGTGATTCAAACCTTAGTGAGGGGAGCTTCTATGTCATGTATGTTATAGAGGCTTCTTATCGGGTTCGATAAAACGTGGCATAATTTACGATTACATTCGGGTACAAAACTCTTATATATCGCGTCACATACGTTCCCTCCCTAAAGACGAAGTATTATTGGCGTAAACTTTGCAAGTATCGATTCGGAAAGAAGGGTGTAGGGCATTTGCACAGGCAGTGAAATATTTTATTTGAGTTTGTTATGTTTGTTCCTTTTATATTCGGTGAGAAGAAAAACAGAATGTTTCTTCGGTAAAGAGACAGGGGTTTATTGAAACAATTTATGTAATGGGTGTGATTTTATGTATTTAATACTTGTGTTTTACTACAATACATATGTGTTTATATGACTTTGTTTCGTACCTATAACTTCGGCGTGATATAGGTTTTAAAATAATAGATACTTCGTTGTAAGTTGTATAGCTAGATCCGGCTCGAAGGACCAATAATTGATTTCAAAGAAGTATATTTTTCCATGAAAGTAACGTAACCAGAGGTATTGCTGGAGAATTTCATTCGAAAAATCCAAAATTACAGATTCAAATAACAGAAAAAAATAGAAGCTGACATGCCTATAAATTCTGACCTTAAACTAAAACCGAAACAAATATCAACAGAAATAATCCTTAAATAACTAAGTACAGGAAGATGCATCGACCTAGCAATACCGTTGAAGCTTACCTAACCAATTCTTATTTTTTATTATTTTACTACCAGAAACCTGAACACAATAGTGCACAAAATGTACATACTTTATTCCCGCCAACTTTTTACTGCCGACTCTTGGCGATAAAGAACACAAAAGATAGTTCCCATTAAAAGTGAATCGGGTGACATTTTCAGGTATTCAGCGGACTGTTGCGGACGCCAGCAATTTATACCGCCCAGCTTTACTGATTGAGGGTAGGTAAATATTTATTTGTGCTTCAATGTGATTTCTCACTATATCGTTGGTGGAACGATATTTTGCATCAACTAGAAGTTTTGTGTGAAAAGAGGCCAGGTCCTCTTCCAACTTTATTTAAATAATTTGCGTTATTCGATTTCTTTTATTGGGACATGAAACTATTAAAAGAAAGTTTACTAAGTCTTTGATACCATTAAGAATTCTCTACCTCGATACAAAGTGGATTTATGTTTAAGATATAATTTTACATAAATCATGTTTTCAGCAAAGTTTGTATTTACCTCTCAGAAATTACGTTACAATACTGATCACAGCACAGACTACAGTCGAATGGACGGATGTTTGATCAATATCTATCAGAACTACAGCGACATTTTCTTCCTACACAGCAACCAATAACAGAACCTATTTCCTTACAAATAACCCCTTTTAAAACATATCATCACTCTTGTATGCCCTGAAGGGGTAGGCAGAGACGCACCTACAGTACACCCATACTGCACCAGTCATGTTTGAGTCCCATGTATTTTTTAACCGACTTCCCAAAAAGGAGGAGGTTCTATGTTCGACATTATGTATGTTTTGTGTATGTTCACCGATGTCTCCATCAATTGTGGACCGATTTCAAAAATATTTTTTTTGTTTGAAAGAGTATGTTCTGAAATTGGTCCCATTTTAATTTGGTCAAGGACTGACGGAGAAATTCAAAGATATACAACAGAACTCTTCAATAAACAACGGCAAATCTCTCGGGATTGCTCCAATCGCATGTCTGTTTGTTGTTTATACCATTTCATAACATAACATCACGCCAGTACGCTCTTAAGGGGTACGCAGATCTCTCATTTCACCGGTTATGTTCAAGTTTCATGATATTTTGGTAATATATTCTGGCGTTATACGAATAGGTAACTTACTAAACAACTTGCCTATTAGGTAGGTACAACTAAAAAGTGAAAAATTATAATAAATTGGTACCTACGAAAGACACCGACTTCCAAAAATAAAGTTATTTTTCACTTTGTAGTTTTATTTGGCAGTCGGTAGTATTTTTTTGTAAAAAGTTTTTTTACATCACGACTGCTCTCAAAACTGCGAAGGAAAACATCGTGACGAAACCGACAAGAGTAGGAACCAAAAATTCAAAGACATGTGACACCTACCAATCGGCACTGGGCCCGCTTGGTGGATTACATATAGCCCACTCCCTCTCTATGAGAGAAGGCCAGAGTCCCAGCAGTGGGCACAATAAAAGGCTGGTTATGCTGTGCTATTGCCATAAACTGGGCACAAGTCCAGACGCCAGGCTGTTCCATTTTGCCTGGCCCTTTTAAAACTACAATAATTTCTAAGAAAATCACTTTTGTTATCGTGTGTACATCTAGGCGAAAGTGTTATTGTGTTTACTCCGAGGCTTTTAATCCTTTCCCAGCGAGTACATTCACGCACAGCGTGAAACAAAGCCTGGTATGAAACTGGGTCAGGCAATTACTAAGAGTTTATTACTAACGCGTACCGACACTGCATGCGTTATATTTATTTAATTGTGAATGGAAGTCGCAAAGTGTAGTGACGTCGCGAAATGGAGCTTTTAAAGAAACAGGTCAGAAAAAATATCGATAAATATTTGGTTCACCGAAATTGATAGTAATATTATAAATGGGAAAAGCACTTTTGTATGTATTTTTGTAAGTTACGTCTAAACCGCTGGAACAATTTTGTTGATTTTTGTATGGTTATAGATCGGACCTTAGAAAAGGACATACGATAATTTTAATCCCTGGAGTATCTCCCTTTGATATAATTTCCGACTTAAATACGGGTGAAGCCGCTGATAAATGCTAGTTAAAGTAACCCATGTTGATAAATTGAAAATGCAAGCAAGAAAATTAATATTCACTTGAAAGTTCGTATTTTATCTTCGCATTAATAAAACCATTAATTCTTGATAAATTACTGTTGCCTCTTGTTCCAACTTTAGTAAAGTTGTTGTGTTCGAACCATTTGTCTGCCTCAAGAAACACTTACATCTAAGAAAGGCTTGCGATATATTTTAATCTTTTTGGTATTTCTATAACACTGTTTGTAGTTTTGAAATGTAATCAATTTTCATCTTGCACTTTTAACTAAACATTTCTTTGGCCCGATTTTTGATCCGTAGTTAACTTAATATTCTAACCAATGGTTTCAAATTTCACTAAAATGCGTTGTTTTGTCAAATCTTAGCATGTCAAATTGTTAAATAAGTTTAATTAATTATTTGACCATTTGTTTTTTATTATTATTTTTTTTTTTAAAAACGTTGCCCCACACTAGGAATTTCTCCTGTATCGTGGGTGCGTTTACAAACATATAAACTCACATACACAAACACCCAGAGCCGGAACAACTATTTGTAGATCATACAAATAATTGCTCCGTGCGGGAATCAAACCCGCGACACGCAGCGCAGCAGTCATTCGCTCAACCACTGCGCCAACCGTGCGCCCAAATTTTTTTTTTATATATATATATAGATTGTAAGTCTAGTAAAACCTATAAAAGAGAAAGTATGTATGTTCCTTATAGGCTCCTAAACGGCTGTACCTATTTTAATTAAATTTTTAGACAATCTTTAGATTGACCCAGCGAATAATACTGTAAAGTTTGGTGGCGATCGGAGCATTTTTTTTATAACTTTGAACGCGGGCGAAGCCGCGGGTAGAAGCTAGTTGATGAATAAACGCGTTTTACCGAATTTGAAACCATTGGTTAGTATACTTAACCATTGGTTGAGTTAACTAGGGATAAAAAAACTGGACCTTACCTACCAGATTGTCTTAGTTCGAGATTTTTCTCATGCTCACATTTTCTTTTGTCAATTTGTACACAAAAATAGTGGTCCTCAATTGCCGTCACTAGACGGCGGCGGCGCTCATCTAAACTAGATGAGCGCCGCCGCCGTGCGCAAACGTCTATACAAATAGACGTTTACGCACTAACCCACTGATGGCCACGATTCCATATATATCACATCATACCGATAAGCGAAATTGTATGTAGGTACATTTACATGGACGCGATACAATAAAGAGAGTAATGACATTTCAGAGGTTCAAAATGTCTCGTTCAACAAAATTGTCAAAGCAAGATACATTTTTTCATTTTCCTGTCTCCTCCAAAATGAAACTCTTTTACACCGCGTGCGACAATTCCCACCCTGTCATTACGTGGAGGCTTTATCTATTTCTGCACTGCAGTGTACACAACTGGTAAATTAATTAACGCAAACACATTCAAGCGTAATCATATTAGCACTCGATATTTGGGTGGGTGTATAAATATGAAAGTGGAGCTCGTGCCTAAGTAATCAGCCGGACGGGTTGATCTTCGAGGTTGAGCAACGCTTGCCGAGGTCGGCCTGTGGATGGGTGGTCATGCCTGTCATACCGAGACTCCTCCGTGCCTCGGACAGCAAGTTAAGCCGTTGGTGCCGGCTGCTATTTGTAAATCTTTAATAGTCGTTACGGATAATCAGAAATCAGGAAAGCTGAATCCAGTTTTGCCAAGAGATATCGTGTTACCCAGTTACTGGGTTGTGACGGACAAATACCGTCAAACGGGGTGATTAGGAACGCAGGGGTGAATAGAAACAAAACTTTGAAGGGAATTTTCACGTTATTTAAAAATTGTTTGCAGCGTTCTAGTAGGTACTCCAATATATTAATAATAGGCTCCGTGTAAAATACTGGTACTCAAATGCATCACGTTAGACTGGAACCCGATCCCAACGTACTTGGGAAGAAGGCTAAGCAGACTGACATTTCTGCGTAATCATATAAGCACTCGATATTTGGGTAAGTGTCATCATCATCATCATTTCAGCCGAAAGACGTCCACTGCTGGACGTAGACGCGTCCAGCAGCGCCCCCAGGCGTCGCCATATTGACCGATCCCGTGCGTCTCGCATCCAGCGCCTTTCCGCAACCTTAACCAGGTCATCGGTCCACCTAGTGGGAGGCCTTCCAACCTATCGTCTTCCGGTTCACGGTCGCCATTCCAGAACTTTTCGGCCCAATCAGCTATCCG
Organism: Orthosia incerta; assembly: GCA_948252205.1. Taxonomy (NCBI): domain Eukaryota; kingdom Metazoa; phylum Arthropoda; class Insecta; order Lepidoptera; family Noctuidae; genus Orthosia; species Orthosia incerta. Next base: position 22,985,637 of record OX411759.1, on the reverse strand, counting down.
TTCTGCGAGCAATGTGCCCTGCCCACTGCCACTTAAGTTTGGCAATTCTTTGGGTTACGTCGGTAACTTTGGTTCTCCTGCGGATATCATCATTTCTGACGTGATCACGCAAGGAAACGCCGATCATAGCCCTCTGCATTGTCCCTTTGAGTGACTTTAAGCTTTCTGGTAAGGTCCACTGTGAGCGACCAGACGGTTGCAGTTGGCCAGACGTTTTTTTTAATAAATAATAAAATTATTTAATAAAAAATCATTTTTTTAAACAAGCTTTTTTCGAATTCTTCCCAGCAAACCCTTTCATTTGATACCCACATCATGGTAGTGCACAAAAAATAACTAGTCCGCCATCTTGGGCCGTCCGCCATATTGCATTTAGAATGACGTCACTTAGCAAACCATGCATTGTCATCCAAACTAAACATGTATGCAAAGTTTTATCTTAATCGGTGGATGATAACTGCTTTAATATTCAGTTTCATGATTTGACCCGAACACACTTACATACATACATTGAAAGGCTAATAAAAGCTTGTAAAAAGGAAGTGTACACCTCGCTGGGTTAAGTGTGGATGCTAATTTAAGGGTAAGTGATATTTTTGGAACTTCGTTTTGATTCCAGCTTCGAAGTGAGGTTTTTGGGATGTCGTCCGGATTTGGATCCCTTTGATTGATCGTAGTTTGATTGATCTAAATATAGAATTTTATTTGGGATGAATAAATCGGCTTTATTTGAAGAAAGTATCTCTTTCTAAATTGATATTGGAAATGTCGTCAAAAACATACTTACTCGACTGTAGTCTCAAAGGCAATAGCTGAAAATTGAAAGCTTATTTCACAGCTAAACAATTTAATAGTCGAGTTTAATAATAGTAGCTTTACAGAGGAATGCTTTTAATACGCTGCAAATTGAATATTCTCACTCCCTCCTGAATCCGGGTATTAATACTAAAAGCCATTAACTGCATTCTCAAACAAAGTTCAATACCTCATAAGCACTTAACAGGTACATAACAGAAGTTCCGATCCTCTCAGGACACCCATTGCATAGATTGCAATGTTCCGAACTTCGTCGTAGATAGTTGGAAGAAAACGAGTTATGAGGGTAGTCGGAAACTCAGATAGGAAGCTATCGGTAATTGGAGACTCACACCAAGTTTACATTAACAGAACTTGTATGTACTTGTAAGATACGTTCCGGGTTATATTAAAATATATGTACAGGATGATAGCTCGTGGCTAAATAATAACAGCCGCACGGATCGATCATCAAGGTTAAGCAACGCTTGACGAGGTCGGTCCGTGGATGGGTGACCATTTCAACATACCGAGTTTTATCCGTGCCTCGGAAAGCACGTTAAGCCGTTGGTCCCGGCTGTTATTTGAAGATCTTTGACAGTCGTTACGGGTAGTCAGAAGCTTGAGATCTGACGCCAGTCTTGCCAAGGGGTACCGTGTTACCCAGTTACTGGGTTGTGGGGTCAGATAGGCAGTCGCTCCATGTAAAACACTGGTACTTAGCTGAATCCGGTAAGACTGGAAGCCGACCCCAGTATAGTTGAAAAGGCTAGGCAGATGATGATGATATGTACAGGATGATTTCCATTTTTAGGGTTCCGTACCCTAAGTGTCTAATGGAAGCCTTATTGCTGTCACTCACGTGTCTGTCTGTCCGTCGTCCGTCACACAGATTTTACAGTCAAATGTTTGGAGCAACAGTCTTCAAATTTTTACAGTATAAGCATCTTTTTGACCCAAAGTCATACAAATTTACAAAAAATATTTCTGACTGTTTTTAAGGGGAGCCCCCATACAGATAAAGGAGGCGTAAAAATCATTTTAGACCTACCCCATCGAGTTGGGGATCGTTGTTTGGAGATCAATACTGTATTTTTAGTTTTAAAATAATATTAGGAAACAAAGCAATGATAAGCCACCACAACCAACTTAATTTTGCGGTTAAGAAAAAAGAAAGAAAGAAAAAGTATTTATTTGTGACCCGCACAGGAGACACGAGAAATCAGCTTAAAATTAAACAAAATTAAAAATAAAAACCCCGTGCGAGACCAAAAAGGCTCCTATCTCAGCATGTGCAGCGATATCCAAAAAAAAAAAAAAATGAAATAACGCTGCGCTGGTTTGGTACGGAACCCAAAATTTGCGAAGTCCGACACGCGCTTGGCCGGTTTTTAAGGGTGGAGTAGAATGAAAGTAGGTGCTTGTGAACATGAATAAATTTTACTAAGGGATCAACTTTATAGTATTACTAGCTGTTGCCCGCGGCTTCGCTCCCGTGGACCACCCCACAGGACCCATTTTCGGGATTAAGAAATAGCCTATGTCACTCAGGAATAATGTAGCTTTGTATTGGTGAAAGCTTTTTTCAAATCGGTCCAGTAGTTTCGGTGCCTATTCGGTACAAACAAACAAAAAAAAATACTCTTTATAATATTAGTATAGAGTATAAATTAGTATAGAAAAACAAAATCAGCCGTTCAGTATTTTATGTCAAATAACTCTCGACATAATATAGAGCCCTACCAATTTTTTGAAAATAATTTCTATAAGGAGTAGCAAAAGTTTTCATTATAGAGTATCACCAACTAAAAGTTGGAGTATTCCCGTATGAGCACCTATGCACTGAGCGCCAATCAATATTTTTTGCTCAAAGTTTGCCAATGAATTAAAGTTATCTTGTAGTTCCTTGACTATCACTTACTCGTTTAGTAGTACCGGTAGGTGAAAGGATTGAAGACTTACCTGAAAATGAAAGAAGTTTTATTAATACACAAAAGTAATTAAGCTAAGTTTTTGTTACAAATAACTTAAAGATAGGATTAATAAGATATCTTTAATTAGTTTTGACGTAGGAGAAGTCTATTAGCCTTTGTCAAGTTGATGGATAATTTTCTACTTTTTTCCCGAAACCAGTGGAGTAGGTAGAGGTAGTAAAGTAAGGTTGAAAATTAGGCACAGATAAATAATACAGAAGGGGAAAACCATGCGGTTAGAATACGCGTGTGGGACCCGAAAGATAGTTGGAACACAGTGGGGTTTTACCCGAATACAATCTTACAAAACCCTTCTCCTTTTCAGACGAAAGGTATCTCTGAAACAACATTAATCAATACATGTCAAAGGCATATTGCATTTCCAAAACAGAATTTTGACCGTAGCAAGATAAAAATACAAATTTAAAAAAAACCCCGATTTTAATTTTAATTTCATGCTTTTTAAACTACATATAATATACCTAGTAGCAGACACGCTTCAATCGACAATCTATCGAAACACGTAATAATGACACGATATCTTGCGAAAAAATCCAGTTTCAAACAGTAAAATGCGAATAACTTTTGAACGGCTAAACCGATTTTATTCAAACATAGCTAAGAACACTCTCGACAAAGTGACCTTTCAAACAAAAAAAAACTAAGTCAAAATCGGTTCATCCATTTAGGCGCTATGATGCCATAGACAGACACACAAATAGATACACAGCAACACACCTCAAACTTATAAGTTGTAAAGTATACAGTTATATTGTAACCATTGGATAATGAACTCTGCCTGAGAGGCAGGCAAACTGTATCTTGAGAGACAGTAAATTATTATTCCCATAACAAACAAAGCAGATATACTCCTTTTTACGCGAACCTGTTTTTCAATAACATCAAATAGGCTATCTAGTAACAGCCCATAACTCTTTTAAAAGCCAGGCAGTATTCTTAAGTCCATCATCCTGCTATGAAGTAAAGTCAATTTTTACCTTCGAACGGGCCTTTTATTCCCCCCTTCATAGGTGAAAGCCAGGGGTAATTTAATAAAAAACAGGATAGATTTAAACCATAATTACGTGGCTGCAAACGTGGTGTTCATGCCACATAATAAGGGCAGTGTCATCAATCAGTTACCTACCTATGTTCGTGATTCAATGTTATGCATATTTACGAGATCATTTTATGTTTAAACGGCTTTTTAAATGAAAAATGTGTTTAAAGCTGGCTTAAATGTCAACATGGGAAATAATCCTCGGTGGATTTGTGTGACGTGCATTTAATTAGTGGTGCAAATAAAATGGTCAATTTAGACGTGAGTACGCTCAGTTCCGTATTTTGTAAATGTCTTTATTTTTATTAGGTAATGGCTCCAGAAAGAGGTGGCGAGATGATTTGGACGCGTACCATGAAGGCTAGTTGGGGATGATGCCAAAGAATTGGGACTTGGGAGAGTCATTTGTCCAGTAGTGGGACAGCAATGGTAAAAGAAAACTATGTTTATTTCCAACGTACGTGACTTGAATAAAAACTTTATTTGCTTTAAAGAATCAAATTTATCCTTATTCCACAAAAAAGTTATAGAAAAGGACAGTTTTAAAAACATCAATAATCTTAACTTAAGGGTAAACTAGTCGAAAATTCTTCCATACAAACGTAGTCTAGGGATTATTCCACTGTTTGACAATGTACGTTCAAAATAAAAAGTGATATCAATTTGTCTCATCATTATCTAGCCCTGTATGGAAACAAAAAAGTAAAAAAAGAAAATATTTGAAAGTTATGAGCGTCGAAAGTTCCACATTTCGACACAAATTTTAACGCATTTTGTGCGCAAATAAATGCCATAAGAAGACGGAAAATTGAAAAACGGCCACCATACAGGGATATATTAGTAGTTCAACAATGCAAATAATTTAATTTTGAACAGATACGTTTAGTCGCTTTTTCATGATATCCAGACTCCCAAAGGTCTGATTATGAAATTTCGCGCGCTCGGTTTCGCCCTAAATCATTATCCATTTCGCTACAAATTTGCAAAAGTGTGTATTCGTTCGCGAACTAGCTTCCTACTGCTCATCACAGCATCTATCTCTTCCGCACGTGTTGTCGGTTGATATAAAATGCATTTTAACCCCGCGCACAAAATAGTTCGTGCCGTAAACTAGTGTACCCTTAAAACAGAGTGTCAAGGCTTAAAACTTTCCTCAATAACTGCACGCTAAATCACAAAGATTTACAGAACGGACCAAAATGGGAAAATTTCAGTTTTTTCTTCGATATACCGCGCTACATTTCCGAACATAAAACCGTAGGCGATTGGAGTTTTTACGAGAGGCTGCTGTAACTCTTTGCTTTACGATTTGAAGCGAACTGGACCGCTGGGACTGCGATATTGGGTAGTGTTATGTCATCGAAATGTCAGGAAAGACACTTTTGTAGCTACAAAATGTTATATTAACGTTTTATATATCAACAATTGGAGGGCTACTGCTATTACAAAGATTTGTGGACCAAAATTCTGGTCTGCAACTAAATCGAGTCCTTATATTTTCTTTGTAAGATTTGAGGCCAACAATTGTAGGGCAAAGATTTGGTTTCATTTTCGTAACAAAATTTTATCCTATGTTTTCTATACTAATCCAACATTAAAATACAAAGCTTTGGTGTTTTAGACTGAAATATGCCACGGCTAAAAATGAGATGTATTGAGATGACGGTAAAGAGCTTTGTGGAACAAGACATGCATGGATAAATTAACCCCATATAAATTATGAGAGGTGCAGGACCATGATGATGAGAGGTTTTATATTTTCGTCTAGGAAGTAGTTCGTATAGATTATTAGCCCCTAAAGCCCGGGGTATACGTGCCGGAGTGCGACATTCATATGAAAACAGACTGACGCAGAATTTACTCATAAATGTGCTCGTCTGGTCTCGTGATACGTCTCGAGTCCTCGTATTATTAAGGTGGCGGCAGGTAGCGCATATTTTACGTAGATATTGAATTCACATTCTGTATTTGCTGAAGAAATGTTTTTTTTTTTGTTTTGTTTGCAAGACATAGGTTTTACAAGTAAGTTTATGGCCGTGCCCTTTTTCTCGTGGCCTCTCCCAAACAATCGTTATTTACCCCGACGGAAAAAAAGAGGGGTGTTATAAGTTTGACGTGTGTACCTGTGTGTTTGTGTATGTCTGTAACATCATATCTCTTAAACGGCTGAACCGAATTGACTTCGTTTTTTTTGTTTGAAAGGTGACTTTATCGAGAGTGTTATTAGCTATGATTGATGAGAATCGGTTCTGCCGTTCAAAAGTTATGAGCGTTTTACTGTTTGAATCGGAATGTTTTTTCAAGACATCGTGTCATAATTACGTGTTCGATAGATTGTCAATCGAAGTGTGTCTACTACTAGATAAATTATGTGGCATAAAATAAATATGCGCCGGGATTTTATTGAATTTTACTTGAAACACGACACGACTAGAACTTGAAATATGACTAAGATGAAGGGAGAATTCATTGCTGAGAAAAAAAAACTGAAATCTACTAAATCCATACTACTTCTGTAGAAAATCTAGTTTTATCTCCCCACCCATGTACAGGGTGAATCAGCAGACGTCACGTCGCCGATAACAAGCGACACTCAGATCACAATACCGTGCTATTGTGTGCCTGCACTCGTTCTACTAGTTCCGTTGACTTGCGACCCCGACTGCAAGCGATACTGGCTTTTATTTCATTTGTTTTTCTCTTGGTTGTATTTTCTCTCTTTGGACCCGGGTAGGTGCTGTTTTAGATTAGGACAAGCTGTTGGTGAGATAACGGCGTTTGATTGACAAAGTCTTTCTGTGTTAATTTGTAGTAACACCGCGCTATTACCTCATGAACATAGGTCCAGCATGACGTAATTGAGTCACGTCACTATATGGACCGGTCTTGATCTTTCGTCCAGCGGATTGCCACGACCCACTCTTCAGACCAGTGGTGAGCAGTGGAGGCTCAGTGGTAACGGCAGCGACTTACAAGTTGTAGGTCGTGGGTACCCAGGCAGGCGCGCTTTACTTTATGTAAATTATTACATCATCACTGCTCTCGAAACGGTGAAGGAAAAATCGTATGAAAACATGTCCTAGAACCAAAAATTCGTAGACATGAGACATCCACCAACCCGCACTGGGCCCGCGTGGCGGATTACGGCCCATTTCCTCTCACAGAGAGGAGGCCTGCGTCTTAGCAGTGGGAACATTAAAAAAGGCTGATGATGATGACCCTTCAGACCCATCGGACATCTATGCCCATAAAGAGTAGCCACAATCAATCAAATCAACTTTCAAAACCTGCGTACACGCTTACTAAACCAACCAATGAACGCTCAAACAAAAAAATCACCTTAATGCAGTGTTTTGCATCGGCATCCGCACTGCGCATTACATTGGCGTCGCTGTCAGCCAGACCCGCCACCACTTACATACTGGGGCGGCGATGTGCTCGTAAATTAGCCATTTGCGAGCGAGCCCGATGTGTGCGTGGTACGCAGTGAATGGTTCTATTGGTGTTTTGTTAGTGAGGGGTAAATATATGGGTGATATTCATCGGTATATAAGTTCACTACTTGAGCGTACTTGCATATCACACCTAAACTACGACTGTGTGTAAGGTCATTGGGTATAATCTGACCCGATTTAAAAAGAGTGGCGGACTTTAACCAAAATAGTTTTAAATTAAAGAGAATACTGTGACTTTGGATAGGATAGGATAGATGGACTCCTTTTCCGCACTTGTGAACGCCATTGGTATGGTTTTCGTACTAAGATGCTCAATGACATTTCGTTTGTGTACGCCATAGGTATGGTTTTCGTACTAAGATGCCCAGTGACATTTTGTTTGTGTACGCCATTGGTATGGTTGCCATACTAACATGCTCAATGAAATTTCGTTTGTGTACGCAATGGGTATGGTTGCCATACTAAGATGCCCAATGGCCTTTCTTTAGTCATTCTCGAATCATTGAGGTAGTCCAGAATCCGAAAGCAAATATCTAAAGTAATATAAATGTTTTGAATGGATAATTTCTGTGATATTTGTATAGTTTGTTTTGTGGGATCCTATTATACAAATTATTTCGATGAAACTACTTTTTATTGAGTCCTGTAGGTTATTCCGTAAAAAAACAGGATTCTTGTAAAATAGGTTACGAGAACGTGATCGCAGGAAAGCTCTAGTATTGTAAAAGCCGGAATGTTGCCACGCTTTATACCATTACAAAAAGAAAAATACTTTATTTGTAAAACTAGGCTACAATTTTATGAAAAGTAAAAAACGTTGTCACACCGAAAAACAGGAAATCTATCCCGCAAAAACTTAGATCGCATTGTGCCTTCCCATGCAATCGCACAGAGACATGAGATACGGTCAACTTTGTGGTAGAATCTATCGATAGGTTTAATAATAGTAGTTTATGATACTGTTGCATAATAAGGGGTATTAAAACACGAGTGTGTGTTTAAAAGTTTCATACACTACTTTATCTACACTCATACATTTTGGGATTGAACCTACTTAATATCTTTTTTTTTTTTGCATTTTCCATGCCATAAACTCGTGATAAATGCATCATATAATAATCTCGACTTTGCTGGTAAGAGATTATGAGTAATTTCCTTCGCCGCATATAAAATGTTTGGCGGAGTCAAATTTTCTTCACTTTCACTAATATCAGACATTTTAAGCAAGTATTTAAAAAAACTCATGAAATTCAGTACAGCGAAACCCGCAATACGTATGAATGGCGCCAAAACCCAGCTAAGGCTTACGCTAAGGCACACGCACTGCGATATTTATCCGCGCGAATTTATTCGGCCCATTCTGCGATCTATGGAATTGTATGAAGCTGCTCGCATTGCGGTAAAAAAATCGTGCGGCAATAATACCGCATGAAATCCGTGTTTTACAACAGTATCCACCGCACCGCTGCGCGAATTTAATTCGCGCGAATAAAAATCGCAGTGCATGCTAAGCCTAAAGCGGGCATTGTCACAGACAATTTAAAATTGGAATCAAATCTTTTTATAATAGGTACTAAAATGGCATTACAAAAAAAACATTGATGGAAACTTCTTAGTGATTAACTTCTTGGATTTGTCCTGTATCGTAATAGAAAAAAAAAACGTTTTATAGCATTATTTTGTAAGTTTTTTTTTTATATCTTTTTTTAAAATTTCGGTATTGTGTTTCTAAAGTATGTCAATATAAACTCGGTTTGAAGTTTATTATTTGAATATTACGATATGAGAGTAGATAAAATAATATGCGATTCATCCGTGAAACTAGAGTATTTACAATCGGGGCAACTATACCACTGAGTTAATTATCCTGGTTTCACCGCACAGCTACCTATAAACCGAAGCAACAATTAAGCACGACTATTAATAGTCTACTACCTTTAAAAGTTAACGGTACTTGCGAGCTGTTTGAGAGACACTTTCAGTGAAGGGGCGACTTACGCGACTCTACCAAGTACCACTTAAATTAAGAAGTCGTTGTAAAGTTTGCTCTCGGTAAGGAATCTTTATTTTTTTTCTGTATTATTTTTATGATGTCGTTACTGACTTCGGTTTTGTACTCTTTCAATTTTCAACTGTTGTAAATTGTGAAGATTTGCAAAGAAAAGTTTAATGTTGCAGATCTTGCAGTTTAAGGCGCAGATACCCCTGAGTAGCTCATTTTAAAATGAGGATCACGTCTAAACGGCTAGTCGTAATTTTTGGGAATAAAATGTATGTTACATTAGAGCATTGTTTTTAAATCATCATCATCATCATTTCAGCCGAAAGACGTCCACTGCTGGACATAGGCCTCCCCCAAGCGTCGCCACACGGATCGGTCCTGTGCGTTTCGCATCCACCGGACGCCCGCAGCCTTGACCAGGTCGTCGCTCCACCTAGAGGGAGGTGTGTTTAAATAATTTGATGAATTTTGATTTCATGAACCAAAGAATAAGGACCGGTTTTAAGAAACCGGTTTTATTTTGAGTATTTGACGTTAAGAACTTATCAAATCCTTAAAAGTGCGAAAGTTTGACAGCTTTTGACGCTAAAGCAGAGTATCACATACGCTCAACTTCAAAATCTTAATTCAGAAGTAAAAGGTAATTTAGCATTATTCTATAATCCGTATCTAATAAACCAACCGATGAAAGACGCAAAACCTAAACTTAGCTCTCAAGATTTCTAGACACGAAAAAAGACCTAGCTTCCCAGAACACTCTCAATAATCCTTCGCAACCGAACTAACTCCTAGCAGCTGTCTCCTTAGATCACGTAATGCCAATAGATTTTGTATCAAGTACCTGAAAAAGCCTAACAAAAACCTTCGCCGATTCGTGCGGGAAAGCTGGAGTTTTTGCGTGTGGACAGTGGAAAGGCGGAGCTGCCTAATAGCTGATGTCTAAGGTTGGCCACACAACAAGCACAAAACGGCTCCACCGAACTTAGGTCTGCATCTTACTTCTTACTAATAATATAAATGTAAAAGTTTGGATGGATGGATGTGTGTGTGGATGAATGTTTGTTACTCAATCACGACAGAACGGCTGAAAGGATCTAGATGAATTTGGCACAGAAGTAGGTTGTAGTCTGGAATAGCACATAGGTTACTTTTTATCCCGGTGTAATGCTCCTTTAGGATGATCACTTTTCACCGGACAAAGCCGCTGGCAGAAGCTAGTTTTTCGTACATTTGAAAAGATATCGCGCGCCGCACTCGAGAGGAGCTCCTGGCTAAATAATAAAAGGTCGATCTTCAACGGGTGTAACGATTGTGTGGATCGCCCGGAGGACACGGTGGAGACTACAGTGGAGGCCGCAGGAGACGCCCGGGCATTTGGAGTCGCCATAGGCACGGGCTTGCGGACGGGGAGTAATGGGTAGCTCGCTCGATAAGGACCAGGCCCGAGTTGACTGCGCGTAGTGTTCCTCGCGAGCCTCAAAGAGATGTCAGTAAAACTTACAGCCGATGCCTGTCTGGATCGCGGATAAATTTGAAAAAGAGTTACCGCCGCCCTGGCACAAGTATCTGGAGGTACACGGGTAGGTTTTAGTTAGTAAAAGTCTGACATGCCAATTCCAATGACTTCTTCCACTTCAACCAGAGCGGATGAAGTCATTGGAAGATTTCCCAGCCCAAAAATTGCAGCGTATTGTGGCTGTAGGTAGAAGTTGGTCTGTGTGCGGTCAGGCTTAAGGATCGATGGATTAATACATCTAAATATGGTACGAGGTTCGATGGTACCGAAAGGATTATTTTAAAAAGGTCTGGCGATTCGTTTGATGTACGAATTATAGAGTGAATAATATGGCGGTGGATTTGAGGGACCTTTTCAATCGCAGGGTTATGGAAATAGAAGATAAATTGTTTACACATGGGCTACTGCATATAGTAAAATGATGAGAAGGAAAATTTATATTTTCTCGAAAAATATTAAAACGCAATTCGTTATATAATGTTTTATTGTTATTTTAAAACGTTGCTCCGCTCTTGGAATTTCTCCTGTATCGTGGGTAATTTTACAAAGATTTAAACTAACATACAAAAACAGCCTTGCCTTGCAGTGGGATAGAACATTCTGAAAATAAGTAATAAATAAATAAATTATAGTAAGCACTACCTTATTAGCTTTTTTCGTATACATTCTAGCAAACTCATGCCAGTGCTCAAAAAATAACTAGTCCACCATCTTGGGTCGTCCGACATATTGGATTTAGAATGACGTCACTTAACTAACCATGCATTGTCATCCAAACTAAACGTGTATGCAAAATTTCATCTTAATCGGTGGAGGATAACTGCTTTAAAATTCAGTTGCAAGATTTGACCCGAACACACTTACATACATACATTGCAAGTTGAATAAAAGCTTGGAAGAATCAATTAGCCTAGTTCTTGCCAACAATGCTGGACACGGCTTCCAGTCTACCGGAAGCAGCTGAAAACCATTATTTTTCAAGAAGCGACTGCTTCGTACATAACAAACGAGAGAACATCACACAGCTGTTGGTAGAACTTCCAAAGAAATGTTAAACTACACAGCTCAGCTGAACTGTACCAAATAATATCCAGTAGCAAGATTCTACTAAATAACACTGCACTTGGTCCCAGCTTTTAGCAGATGTCACTACAGAACAATACGGCGACGAACGAAACTTGTCTAATATTAGAACCGCGGAGTAAAGACCCCTACCCATCTACTCGACTAAAGCCAGCTCGAGCATTAAGTTATCAAGTTCCTAGGACAAAATAATATTGCTTCTGTTCTGTATGTTACCTAAATGTTGCTAGAACACAAAAGCATGGAGTAAGAAACCTGTGTATTACAAGAAATAACTAAATTATTTGTCTATCAATCTGACTAGAGCAAACTCAAGCTTAAGTTATTTACTGCAGACAGAAATTTAGTTTCATTACATTCTACTTGATTTCCGTATATCACGTCCTAGGAGACCAATGAAAATCAGTGCCGTGCTGTGGGTGGGTCCCCCACGGCACAGCGTTATGCTGAGTGGAAGCCCTCTTGCATCTGCTTTTATTTATCCTCGCAATTATTTTTATTACTATTTAAACATAATTTAAAAACTACTAACACTATCGTTAAGGGTTTAGTTTGCAAAATCTACAACCACTATTCTTGTTCTTGTAATGTAATATTTGTATGTCGTTTTGTGGCAATAAAATACCTTTTCTTTCTTTCTTTACATTTTATGCTTATTGAACATTCAGGAAACATGAAACTAAATACCGTTAAGAATGAAGGGTTTCACTCGTTAACAACTAAAGATAATTAGGTTCTATAGCATTTAAGCAGATATATCTGGTACGCAATTTGTGGCATAAGATCAACAAACCATTAACCAAGCTTGAGCCAACTCAAGCAAAATAAACGCTTTAATTTAAATGAACACAGACTGCATATGGCAGCTTTAAACAAATTTCTCGAAAGCATAATACGAAATACATACACGGGTATCTGCCCGTGAAATGTGTTGAGGCAACTTTGACCGCGCATAATTATTGTGAATAAAGTTAAAATATTTACACTGTACGTAAACATGAAATGCAGTTATTTACGAAATGCTTATTTTATTTAAATGAAGACTGATTTAATCGGACAAAATTATCCCACCACCGTTACTGCCACTTAAAAATAAACGCTTAATGAAAGCTACAGCAATTTTATGAAAACAAAAATTAAATTTCAACGTTACGTAACTTAACGTTGTCAAAAACGAATAAAATGATATAAAGTACAATCTTCAACGGACTTTTTACGATTCATAATGTTCTATTACACATCGTAAAGCTGGAGGATACAATGCGAAATTTACATTCATGTAACATTATATTTACATATTTTCGCAGCTTATAAACAGTCGTATATGAGTGGTGTAAAAGCTTCTGCTTCTAGAATGCTCCTGCTCTAATGCTCAAACAAAGCGTGCTCATAATCTCAGCGTACGGTTGATGAATGGAGTCTAGTGGGAGTAAGCCCTAATGTAATATGAAACTTTATATATTGTGTGAGAAGCGCGGCATCATACCGCGGTGTGTAGAGTGCTGAGCTGGTAATATTACCTAGTAGATGTGTGGGTATTAATTAAGAGTTGCTTTGTGAAAATGTAGGTAGTGTACATTTACTAAGCAGATTTATTAAAAATAATAACTCTTTATTTTCATGCAACTAAGACTCATAGATAAAATACACAAATTAAACATACAAAAATAAACTAAAACATAACGTTGGGTCGACGACGTATTGAGTTGAGTCGTGGTGTCATGTAGCTTACCGCAGAACGCCGATACACTACACCCGTCGGCCAAAATTCTTCCTTCATGAAGGTCTCAAGATGATGAGTCGGAACCCGCACCACAAAAGATATGAAGTTAATCTTGCGACGCGACTCTAACTGAAAGCCCAAATCCCTATTAGGAGAATTAAAACTTTGGTTATATGAAATTCGTCGAATATGACCACGTAGTTTAAAAAGTATACCAAATATTCTTATATAACATTTAATTCACGTACACAAAAATAATATCCCAATAAAATTTATCAACCCAAGTTTCTACCAGACAAGTAAATAGAATATGAAACGAATAACTACTAGTAGAACAAACATTTACCAAACCATACGCGTACAAAATGTTATGATTAGGAGACATAAACAAGAGAACTTAGACAAGAATAAACGGTGGAACTATCTGCTGAACTTCGAAGGAGTTTCATCTTTCTACGGAACGTTTGGGGAAAATTAAAAAACTTGTATCCTACTCACATTTAAGCTAGAATAGGGATGGCGAAATTTTATCGGTGATCGTTTTTTATTAATATTTTTTTTACAAAACGTAATTATGTTTTGGCCATGCCGTTCTAAAAAATCAAGACATAGTGATGTCGATGACGAAAAAAAAACAGTTTTTACATAGAGCGCCTGCCTATCTAAGCTCTACAATCTGATCTGAATCAAGAATGGTTTCAATTTCTGTTTTTGGCTTCTGAGTACCTGTAATGACTCTCAAGGATTTCTGTTGTTGCAAATTAGATGGTAATCATCTTATAGAATAAATAAATCTTACAGAATAAAAAAACTGAGGTATTATTTATTTTATTTTATTTTTATTTATCGATAGGCTCGCGTTTGACCACTATCGTCTCCGTTAATGGCGTGCCCGAATTATTTTGTGTTGTGCCTTTATCCACCACTGATATACGTGTCGTTGTTTCGCCATCCCTGAGCTAGAAAAAACAAATAGACAAAGTTTTGAAGAAAATAAACGTAGCCGGACACTGGATAAAAACAATCTTTGAAATTGTTTACAGAAAACTCGTATTGGTAAAGGATGGGATTAAAAAAGTTCGTTGTGGATCGCAATATGGTAGATGTATTATACGGTTCGAATTATGAGTCTGCTGGAAGAAATAAAAGTTGGGTAGTTTAACACAAAGACAGATAGAAGATTACTTTTTACTGTACTCAAAGTGGTGAAGGAAAACATCGTGAGGAAACCGGCATGTCCTAGAACCAAAAATTCGAAGACATGTGACATCCAGGTACCCGCACTGAGCTCGCGGTTGCCCATTCCATCTCACAGAGAGGACGTCTGTGTCCCAGCAGTGGACACATTAAAACGCTGATGATGATGATGTAGTAGTACATTACTGCAGAATCCAGTAAGTAAGCCTTCCTGGCCAAGTATGAGTTAACCGGACCGAACCGCAGGTGAGGTCCGGTTATATACGAGGCCAGGATGGCTTTCTTACTGGTTGAGGCTTGTATAATGTTTTTCTCAAAAATGAAAGAAAGTTTAACAACAAATTCGTTTAATTAATATTGAAGGTTACATTCATATTAGGGCAATTACTGATAGATATTGTGATCAATTTACCTAGGCATTTATATTTGTTTGTTGTACGTCTTGATGTCCTTCTTGATCTTCGTCGTCGAACGTCTTGATCTTGACGGACGCAAAATGTCATACCAATAAATTGTAGTTCTAAAAACTAAAAAACACGCTTTAATGGTAAGGATAATGGGGCAAACTGTTTAAATTATTGCATTGTCATCGGTCCTTGATAAGTGTGCAAAGTTTCAAATCAATCCAACGTTTTGAAGTGGGTGAAAATCACGTTCAAAGATTCCGTTACATTGATACATTGATACATTGTTACATAGATACATACATACCAAGCTAATAAAAGCGTGTTAAAAAGAGAGATATATATTTGGAGCTTCCCTCCTATAACCATGTTATAATGGCTAAACTCTTATATGTGTCTGGCTGGTACTATGTTTTTTTTCTAAGCAGATCTGAAGAGGATGACCTACTGTCTAGAGATGGGTGTTTTCGGTTTTTTGCACAAACGGTTATGTAATAGATATACAGATTTCATATCGAAATCGAAAACGGTTTTCAGATATCGATATCATTTAGTAGTTTGCATAAGTAAAAATGTTATTTAGATGAGCAAACTAACAACGAACGCGAAATAATACTTAGAAAGAGAGGTAGCGGATAATTATGGTTCCTATCGTTTGTGAATTTTGCGTTTTGTTCGTAGTTCGTACGTTTCCGCGTTGTTACGGTTTTAAGTTTTGACTTATTCGTTCTCGCACGCTAGTTAGGTTTTTATTAGATACAGTTTTTGTTATATCGGTTATTTTGATATAGATATCGATATGATATGATATCTAACACATATCCGATATAATTTACGTTTTGATATATCGGACCTATCCCTACTACTGTCCAGTAAGTAAATTACATACTTACTTACTGGACAGTAGGAGATTCCAAATTTAAAATCTCGCTTCTTACTGGACAGTTGTGAATATGTCTCCGGTAGAGTTCACTTTCTGGATACTTTTTAAAGATGTTATGACAACATTACATACCATTTTTGAGAAAATATGTATTATATATGTGAACATATATACATTTATAATGTAAGATTTTAGTTATGTATTTTAATGTAATATAGTATATATTATGTATACACGTAGGTATCTGTTTAGTTTATTTAGTATGTAAGTATTTTTAATATTCAATGTTTTTTTAACTTGGAATTTTGTTGTGCACTTGGATCACTGTCCTCATACGCAAATTTCCTATAACAACTGAGGTTTGCTGTTAGAGAACACAAATATGGGTTAAGCTCGCCTTTGGACATATGCTGCCCATTGTATTTGTCTCTTCATTTTATGTTTTGTGTGCAATTATAAAGAATAAGAGATTAAGAGATGTACCCCATAACAAAGAATCCTGAATAAGAACGAATAAGAAAAAGCAAAGAAATATACATCCTTCAATGACGTCAAACAATCTTAATCATAACAAAGATAAATAACATAGCAACAGAAGAGCAACAACTAAACTGTCGTCCAAAATGATTGATGACAAAATATCGACAGCCGAACAACTATAGTATCATTCCCCCATCCAATACCCGGATCCTGACGGAATCTCGGGATTACATCATTTCCTTTTACAAATACGCACCGTGTTGTCTATTTAGGTCAACCGTGTATCTCTATGGGATGTCAATGTCTTAAAAGGTTTTCCCTCAAAAAGTTCGAGGTCCCTTAGTGAATGGGGATTGATGGCATAAATGCCTTTGGTAAGTAAGAAGCAACTAAGCGGATTATTTAATTTCGAAATGAATAGATGGACGGGTTTCGGTTAAGTTATCTTTTGGATAAAGATGTTTCATAACATGATGTATTCATTCTGGTACTTTCAGTAGGAATTCTTTTACAAAGGAAGAATGAATGAGATTTATTTGACGACAGTTCATCAGGTACAAACAAAATAAAATAAAAAGTGTCTCTGAAAAAGGATTGTGTGTGACTCACAGCTGCACCAAGAAGTTTCATTCATAAGGCGGCTTACTGAGTCTAGTATCTGGAGTTCAAACCCTAGTTGAATGCCAAACTTTGATGATTTTTCAGACTAGAGTATGAAAAATACTCAACTTGAAATTCTTAATTCAAAAATCTTAGTTTAGCCATCTAAAACAAAATTAAATACCTTTGTATATAACAGCTTTTGAAACTTATTAATATTTTCCATCAGTTTATCGGCTGTGAGCGTGAAAAACACGGCCATTAGATGACGGCAGCTGAAGAGCCATAACCACTTGATGGGTGTCGATCGAGGGCTATCGAGCACCAGTTTTTGCCAAAGGGTAGGGCGTGTCGATAACGACGCGTGAACGCACTACATGCACCCACTTTTTAATTACAACATTGACGATGCATTTTCAAAAAAAGAACGATATTTTTATTCTTTTTTTTTCTGTAATAAAAAAGGTTTATATACAGTCTCTGTACTGTTTTTATTTATCATTTACCGAACAAACATTTCTGCTGAGCGAATTCAGCTCGTTTAATCTATTGGACAATACACATTTTAATTACGTTCACAACAGCGTCGTTTACGTCGGCAATATTTAAATTTAACAGCTTACAAGTGCTCCTTAGCCCTCACCATTACGCCACCGGTTTTGAACCCTTTGCCGGTAGTAATTGCGTCGATTATCGTCCACTAATTAGGTATCCCATTTCGTTCCAATAGGGGTCGGATTTACCTTACACTCCTCTCCGATCCTGATGAAAGCCTACTCATTAATTCTTCAATCAATTCCTTCAATGCCAGATAGCATTTTACGATCTTCGGGCTGTCAATTTTAGTACTAGCGTTTTATAATTTTCTCTCGAATTTCAATTGCTCAAATAAAGTATTCCAAACTTTTTATTGTTATTGATGAATTCTAGGAATGCCTTTGTGCAAAGTTATTTGCTAACAGAGAATTTGTTTTGTCGGAATCGTTCAAGTATTCCTTATTTCTTTTTATATGTCTTCTGTGTTAAAAATAGAAATAAACTGTTTGTTTTAGGTTAATATTTTCATTTAAAACAAAAATAGGAGAAACACTTTTAGGAAACACAGCACTTGTTGGTTTTAATAATTTTACGTCTGAAATACTTTATAAAAATGTTCTCAAGCATTTCCCTTACTTTTTAAACACAGCACTTATTATTTTCTGAAAATCAAGGTTCAAGTGTGGCCTGTATTATGTACACGAATCGTCGGTTCCAAGCCTCAGCGGGAAGTAACAGTTTAAAATTTTATCACATTTCTGCTCCAAAATGTATTCTCGTTGTGTGATGAGTGTGGCTACGATTTTGAACTTAATATGGGATTTCGGACGCTTGAGAAATGAGTATTTTTGTGGTAGTAATTAATAGGATACTTGAGGATAAATTGGCGACCTATTTAGACTGTGTTCAGGCCTTCAGTACAGTTACACCAGATAATTTAGAAAATTGGACACATCAGTGTTCATTATAAGGCGAAAATGTTTAGAATTGTCCACTGTCTTATTCTTGCATGCAACTCGTAAGACCGAAAATGCATTGAAATGC
Organism: Orthosia incerta; assembly: GCA_948252205.1. Classification (NCBI taxonomy): domain Eukaryota; kingdom Metazoa; phylum Arthropoda; class Insecta; order Lepidoptera; family Noctuidae; genus Orthosia; species Orthosia incerta. Next base: position 22,966,885 of record OX411759.1, on the reverse strand, counting down.
GCTTACTTAGCACCTAAGTTTCTTTTTTTTGTTGTCGATAGGCTCATGTTTGACCACTATCTCACCTGATGGTAAGCGATGATGTGGCCGACGATGAAGAATGCCTTCCTAGAAACTTGCCTTGCTAGGGAAACAAACCGTCCATAATTTTTGTAACCGGCCGCACTACCCGCATGGCGTCTTCATCGTCATTCGTTTGCATCTTCTTGTCACCCTGCGTGGATTAGTGCGCTTAGTGAGCCGAATGTCAGTGCATTTTCGGCCTATAAGTGCCTTTTAAGATAAAAAGAGGTTTGTAAACAGGACAGTCCCATCAAATCAATCTCTCATGGTTATATGACTTGTAACGTAGCCGTAAAGGTGTAGGACTGTAGCCCCCTCGCGTCTGTGTGTAACGGACGAGATAAGCTTTTATAATTATACTGTTTTAAAATATTACACTGCACGGATACTTTTTTTAATATGAGAGAATGTAAGGCACAGGATGCCTGAACGGCCGGGCTGTGTGCTTGTAAGATGTAGACTATCAAAGGCTTGGAAAAAAGAGGCTAATTATAAATGGACTGAGGACGCTGGATATAGAATAATGGCGTTATTATTCTAGTATATTTAGTAAAGAAGGTGTTACGGAAAATAGCGAAATAAATTTGTGTTAAGTACAGCAGGTTTGTTATTTTTTTTAAGAAAAATAATTATATTTACGAAACACAAACATATTTTCATTAAGTCCTCCATCATTTTATTATCTCATTCGGTAAACACGCGAACGCCAACAATCGAAACGCGTTAATGATTCAGAACAAAACACCAAAAGCTCAAATGAAAATAATTGATTCGGCGATAAATAAGTATCGAACGAAATAATAATAATTTTCAACTCACCCTTTATTGCGAGCCGTTCGGAGCGCAAACCGTTTAGCGCATTTATAATATGAATTTATTGTCTATAATAGAGTCATAAATTGCCACAGCGTCCTCGTGCTCTATTATTAATTTCAGCGGCGAGCCGGCGAGAATTTATATTCTTTTACCAAATAATGAAGAGCTATCTTGGTGCAAAAAAAGAGGAATTAACGAGAACGGTAGCAGACAAAGGAAAAGCTAGGGGGCGCGACAATTAGACCCACCGCGGATGGATACGGGCAATTTGCAAACTCATTTGCGCTATTAATAAGTCGCATCCCAAGTGTTTTGGTGTCAACTGTAATAGGAGTGGTCCTTGTCGAATAATGGGTCCTTCTGACTGTCAAAATAAGGAAAAGTCTTCGTACGGTACACGGAAAATAGTAGTTTATGCAACGGTCATATTATGGGGGTTATTAAAATCACGAGTGTGGGTTTGATAATAGACGAGTGTTTCAATACCTAATTATATGCCGTTGCATACACTTGAATCTTCACTCATACAGTTGTTTGCGGGAAATTGAGATTCTCATTGCGCATGACTGCGCAACGCGTGCATCCATAGACAATTTAATGACACCATTTTTCTAAACTAAGTCGATGAGCCCATACACGCCAATAAATTAAAAAGTTAAAGTGTGCTATAAAAAATTAAAAGTTATTTTATGATGCAATTGTTTCAAAATCGAAGGAAAATGTTGCACTGCATTGTTTTATTTTTTTACTAGCTGCTGCCAGTGGCTTTGCCCGCGTGAATGTCGATAATTATCCCAAGGGAACCTATTCCCGAGATAAAAAGTAACCTCCAAGTAAGTTCCAGACTACAATCTATTTCTGTGCCAAATTTAATCCAGATCCGTCAAGCCGTTTGAGCGTGAAGAAGTAACAAACATACAAACACACACACACACACTAACAAACTTTCGGCTTTATAATATTTGTGTGATTTTTACCTATCCTCGAAAAAAAAGTACGTGTTTACTAAATATTCTTTGAATTCATATTTGGAACATTACGTTGAGAGTGTAGATAAAATAATAAACAATGCGGTTCTTATATTATAATCCAAAAATCACTGCCTACACATGGAGCGCCTGCCTATTTAAACTCCATAACCCAGTTACTGTGTAGTTCCGTGCTGATTGGTCGTCTCTGACCTCCACAAACCAGATACTACGTGGTTCCTATTCTAGGACTAGCTGTCAGAATGTCGGTCTTCTAACTAACCTTAACGACTGCTAAAAATTTATAAATGACAGCCGAGACCATAACAAAATCCAAGAAGTCCCCACTTCTGGTCTTACTAGGTTGTGTCTGTGGCTACCAATAAGCAAGATTTTATATTAAATAAAATTATTAATAACAAGTTTTTTTCGTATTCATCTCAGTAAACCCTCTCATTTGTCAACCCATATCATGGCAGTGCACCAAAAAAACTAGTCCGCCATATAGGGCCGTCCGCCATATTGAATTTAGAATGACGTCACTTAGCTAACCATGCACAGTCATCCAAAATAAACGTATATGCAAAATTTCATCTTAATCGGTGGAGGATAACTGCTTTAAAATTCAAGTATTCAATACATTGCAAGTTAAATAAAAGCTTGTAAAATTGCATTGTCACGAGGAACAATCGTGTCTGCTAAATTTCAGCTCAATGGGACACCGGGAAGTTGGTGAAATTTAACTTCCAAGCTTTAATTACATCATTACACACAGACTCGTGGACGGGTGAAACTAAATAAAATCTTGTAAAAAGCCTCATCTTAAAGCTGTTTGGACAACACCGACAGCCTCCTGTCATGATTCATTTCACAAGTTCAAGTTTCAAGTGACGGGTCCTTATGGACTGTTAAAAGAAGCTTCGCGATGATGTTTTAAATAAATATCTCCTTATTTTTATTAGGACCGATTTTTGCATCATTAAGTAATTTTTACCTAAGGAATAAATGAAGGTTTAAAAACTTTTGTATGGAAAATTTATATATATGTTATAGTACAATTGCCACCAAACGGCAATCCAAACGGATTTTACAATCTTTAAACGAAAATAAATCGTGTACACAGTATTTAAAGTCTGTATTACCAAGCCGCGTACAACAGCTTGACCGCGAGCGTCTTCCGCGACACGCGTTTGGAGGCGAAAGCATGCTGCCACACGCGGTCTGCTCCGTTCGGATGCCGTCGTATCCAATCGAATACTTTCAGCTGCCGTCCCGAGCGCTCTTAGCTGTGGCGGCGGCAAAACTCATTCTCGAGAGTCTGCTGTCATTGGACGACACTCATGCAATCATGGATTTAGAAGAAAAACTGATTTGTTTCGCAAAATTGAGCATACAGATACGGATACGTTTGCGTCGACATCCAGCCGGACGCGATCTGCTGGTGCAGTATCCATTCGTATCCTTTCCGATCCGATGCGATGTGTGCCGATTGGTGGAAATTGTACTTTATTGATATTTATTTTTCAGATACAAGTTATGGCTATAAAAAATCAGCTCATAGGCTTTTTATCAGAGAATTCGGACACACTCCATTCTGTAAGGTGAATTGCGCTTGCACAGTCCCTTCTGCTTCCTATCCTTGACTATGCTGATGTCAGTTATCTTGATCTCACCCAGGCACAACTAGATAAACTTGAGCGTCTTCAAAACCTTTGCATAAGATTTATATTTGGCCGGAGCAATTATGATCACATTTCTGAATTTCGGACAAAGCTCAAGTGGCTTCCCATACGTCTTCGCCGGGATTCTCATATTTTATTTCTGCTTTACAGTATTCTATACAATCCTACAACCCCCTCTTATCTCAAAGAACGTTTCAAGTTCCTTCATGACACACATAATAGATATCTGAGGTCATCGGAAAACTTGGGACTAGAGATGCTGATGCATTCCACCAGCTTTTACGACAAATCTTTTACGGTTCAAGCGGTGCGGTTGTGGAATGCTTTGCCCGAGTCAATAAGGCGTGCTCAATCTCTGCCCATTTTTAAAACTATGGTGAAGAATCTCCTCCTCTATACCGAAGATATCCCGGATGTCAGCCTGTACGAGATTAGGATGGCTCTGAAACAGCTTAAAAACAACAAGGCGCCGGGTGATGACGGAATCACTGCTGAACTCCTGAAGGCGGGTGGAAAACCGGTACTTAAGGCCCTTCAGAAGCTGTTTGATTCCGTCATACTCGAGGGCAAAACGCCACAGGCATGGTGCAGGGGTGTGGTGGTACTCTTCTTCAAGAAGGGCGACAATGCCCGGCTGAAGAACTATAGGCCCATCTCACTTCTTAGCCATGTCTACAAGTTGTTTTCAAGAGTCATCACGAATCGTCTCGCGCGCAGGTTTGACGACTTCCAGCCTCCCGAACAAGCCGGATTCCGAAAAGGCTTTAGCACCGTAGATCACATACATACGCTGCGGCAGGTTATACAGAAGACCGAAGAGTACAACCTGCCTCTCTGTTTAGCGTTTGTGGACTACGAGAAAGCCTTCGATTCGATCGAGACTTGGGCTGTACTGCAGTCACTCCAACGGTGCCAGATCGACTACCGGTACATTGAGGTGTTGAAGTGTCTGTACAGAAACGCCACCATGTCAGTCCGTCTTCAGGATCAGACCTCGGAACCAGTCCTTCTCCAGCGTGGCGTGAGACAGGGAGACGTCATTTCTCCGAAACTGTTCACTGCTGCACTGGAGGATGTATTCAAAGTTCTGGACTGGAGCGGCCTAGGCATCAACGTTAATGGCGAGTACATCACTCACCTTCGGTTTGCCGACGACATAGTGGTCATGGCTGAGACCATGGAGAGCCTCAGTACAATGCTCGATGACCTCAGTAGAGCTTCCGAAAGAGTGGGTCTGAAAATGAACATGGACAAAACCAAGGTGATGTTGAATGCCCATGTTACACCCATTCCTATCAAGGTTGGAGGCTCTACACTCGAAGTTGTGGACAACTATGTCTACCTGGGACAAACGATCCAGTTGGGTAGGGCCAACTTCGAGAAAGAGGTCAACCGTCGAATCCGACTCGGCTGGGCAGCGTTCGGGAAGTTGCGCGGTGTCTTCTCGTCCAACTTACCACAGTGTCTCAAGACAAAAGTCTATGACCAGTGTGTGTTGCCAGTGATGACATATGGCTCTGAGACGTGGTCGCTAACAATGGGCCTTATCAGAAAGCTTACAGTCACTCAAAGGGCAATGGAGAGGGCTATGCTCGGCGTTTCCTTGCGTGATCGAATCAGAAATGTTGAGATCCGTAAGAGAACCAGGGTTACCGACATAGCCCGAAGAATTGCCAAACTTAAGTGGCAGTGGGCAGGGCACATTGCTCGCAGAACGGATGGCCGATGGGGCAGAAAGGTTCTGGAGTGGCGACCGCGAACCGGAAGACGTTGCGTTGGAAGGCCTCCCACCAGGTGGACCGATGACCTGGTGAAGGTTGCAGGAATCCGCTGGTTGCGGGACGCACGGGACCGGTCAATGTGGCGACGCTTGGGGGAGGCCTATGTCCAGCAGTGGACGTCTTTCGGCTGATATGATGATGAAGAATCTCTACCTCGAATCTCTCTTTAATAGTTGTTATTCTTGATTCTATGCGTTTGTTCCATTCTTATTACTGTATATATTTGTCTACATAATATATACATATATATATATATATATATTTATATATGTATTTATTTTATTTACCGCCCATTGTGTCACCCAGTGTAATGTTTTCTTTGTCTATACTTTCTGTAACTTATAGGGTGTACATAATAAAGAGTATTCTATTCTATTCTGGTTCTTCGAGTCGGTAAAAAAAAAGGGTTAGGACTTGGCAGTGTTGATAAAAAAAAAAAACAGTTTCAATCGGAATACTGGGGTGTCTAGACAAAGGGACAAGAGATTAGAAACGAGATAGTGACATTTTCTTAGTGGTGGTTGTGTCTTGTAATAAATGTACAAAATACAAGACTTGGCGTAAAACTTTCTTTGCTAGCTGCATAATTTTATTCACAGAACTTTAGTGTCCTACAATGAGAGCCATAATTTTCCTATTTCTTTTTTGAAAACGAGGCCATCGACCATTGGTTGTTTGAAATTTTAATTGAGAATGAATTTTATTTTTTTAATTTAATTATCATAAGGTATCTATACCATCAAGTCTGCGAAGTTTCTCTAGAAAATTTTAATTGTCTCTGCATAATATTGTTACTACAAATCTTCATACACAACAAGTAAACACTGAAGTCAAAAAAGCCAATTACGTACCGAACCTTTCACATCGAGTGCCCCCACATAGCCGGGACGAGAGCCCCGGCCCGCGACGTCCCTCGTTTACGCTATCAGACTTTTAAGTGGAGTTCACAACAGCGTTACTGCCTCAATACTACAGATAAGGCCGTGTATACACCGTCAACAGGTGTCGCAAGCCTGATAAACGTTTGAATATTTTTTTTTTTGGTTGAATGGTAGGTAGATAAAACTCAGTCGTCAACCTCCTTTCGTTCTTACAATTCTTAACGCAAACAAGAGAGGCTCTCTAGAAGCTTTTCTGTGTAATGTCCTTAATATTTCGTAAATGATCCCATTGTTCGGTAGGTTGTCGGGTGAATAATGCCGGCAGTCCGACTTGAATGCTGCCTACCTTTTGTAAATGGGGACGTTTTGGTTGTTATGTAAGTTGATATCAAGGTCTCAAGTCTCATTAATATTTTCGAGGAAATTCTTGATTGTGCACTCAGCCTTTTATTTTTTTACCGTAGCAATAAGCACGGTGAAAAATTTACAGTAAATTCTCAAGAAGAAATATTTTTGCTACGATAAAGTGCTACGCAAGGTGCTACGAATGCACGTAGCGCTCCGCTATCACGTAGCACCGTAGCGCGTAGCAAATATAAAGTTCCGTAGCGTAGACTGCCATTTAAACCGAATAATTTTTATGGAATATTTATGCGAAGATTTTATGAGAATTTTATACTTTTCTTCTTTACTGAGGTCACTTTAGTAGGTCAATTTTCACGCTAGAGATATTACGACGCCTTGGATGTGATCATAATTCGTTCTTTTATGATTTTAGAATTAAATTTCCGTACGTACAGGCGTTGATCGAATTGAACTTTGTGTGATTATAACAATACAAAAGGTTATCTTAGCATGCGCTTTAGGCAAACATCGAATCGCATCGTATAAGCATTGCCAGCTCTGAGGTTGAGTTGGTGATGCTTACAAGGTCATTTCAAAACCATTAAAATAAAAGAGAGAGGTGTCTTATACGGTTTGAACGGAGTTCGATTCATAAAATTTACAGTCTTTCAGTTTTGTAAAATATGACGGATCTGAAATAACAACAGCATAGCTGATGCTCAGCGTAAACACACAATAGCAGCTGCTAGCGTAGGTAATGGAAGTGTCTAGTCAGCGCGCGCTCGTACGTCTTCAGTTTTCTTCGTGCGCCTCCGGCTCTCTCCTCAAAGTTTCCCTTTTGTGCGGATTTTCGCTTGTGTTTGACCACCATCATGCCTGATGGTAAGCGATGATGTGGTCGACGGTGAAGCACGCTTGCCTAGAAGCTCGGTGCCGGTTTTTGGTGTCGTTTTTTTTTCATTGTTACATTTTTTTCGGTCTAGCCCGTCAACCCGCAAACAAATCAGAACTATAACGTGCGATAAGGAACTCCATTCCAAAAAGATACAAAAAGCTTTCACAAAATGTTATCTTCATTTCTTTTGAAGTTTCCACGACACAAACAGTGAAAGGCTTCGCAAACAAAAGTACTGTCTATTGAGAACGAAAGCTGCCTTAAAAGTGAAATAAATAACATGATTTCAAGTAGTTCTCTTTTTGAACTTAAAAAGAAACAAAGAAAAAAAACGCGACGTTTTCATAATTGCCGGCACACCGAGAGTATCTCTTCGTGGTATAACAGTATTTTATAAATGTCAACCAGCTTTATGTGAACCTACTTCTGGTGTTTCAACTTTTATTGAATAACGTTGTGTTTTAATAGAACCAGCTTTTGATTTTTACTTTGAGGGCAAAGAAAAACATGAAAAATGATCTGAGTATATCAATTCATCAATTTGCATACAGTTGATTATGATAATGCGTTTAACCATTCTTGGGACTGTACCTTTGAAAGGCGTGCCAGGGGTCGAAGCCATCTCGCAGAGGCCTTGTTAGATATGTATCATGATATGTGACACCAACCGATGATTATCCCTGGATGCACTACGTATGCACCCCAGGACAATACCCGGTTGGTGAAGGACTATTGTTAAATATGGAGACAAAAATATTGGGCTATGGGTTTGGGAGTTTTAGTGGATTGATTGTATTATGAAATAATGCATTTGCAATAAAGTATCTTTTGATAAATATTTGTTTAGTGTCTAACAAGAAACAAATAATTTTTCTTGACAAGAAAAGATCCTTCGTTCGTTTCATTAGATACTATGATGAATCAAAACTGATATTTTTAGGAAAGATCTCAATTTTTGTCTGTATTACCCAAAAATAAATTTAGCAATATGACAAAAAAACATGTGCCGAATTAATTAGTGATGTTCTTTGTATCTAATAATGAGATTGTTAAATCTCTGCACGTGTTGGGTGGAACTGTTAGTGCAGACAGTAATTGTGATAAAGAAAGAAATAAAAATGTAACATAAAGAATTGGCGAAATAGACCATTTTTAACAAGGTTGCGGTTCCCAGAAAGTATTCCGCTATCGCACACAATCAGAAAGTTGCCCCAATTCGGTAAGCACGGAACCAAAACTTACCAGTACGCCATTTTGCTTTGAGGGTTTTTTGCCGCCATTGAGTTATTGAGATCATCTAATACCTTTAACCAAGCAATTCTTGTATATATGTATACATAATCCGAATCTCGGAAACGGCTCCAACGATTTTCATGAAATTTAGTATGCAGGGGGTTTCGGGGGCGACCAATCGATCTAGCTAGGTTTTAATTTTTAGAAAACGTTATTTTCTCTATTTTCACCCGAGCTAAGCTCGGTCGCCTAGGTACTAATAATAAAGGGCAGTAATGTACAATTTTTCAGTAAGATACTAATTAAATATATAATAATAAAACATGGATATAAAAGACCTAAGTTCATAAATACAAATATCGAGATCTATTACCTCTTGAAGAAATCGAGAGAGAGAAATCCTTCGATGTAAACGTTTTACAAAAATATTCTTGATAAGACAATATGTTTGGTATTAAGGGATGGATAGATTTAATAATTCTGAAATAATATCTTGACTTTCTGAAGTTATTATCACAACCAAAGTTTAATTTTACTAACATAAGAATTTATGAAAAAAGAATTTACAATGCACTTGTATAAAACTGTTAATTCATAATTCTTTATTGTACACCAAAACAATACATTTATACAAAGTGAAATCAATTTTCATGTACAAAGACGAGCTTAACTCCAAAATGGAGGTTTCTTCCAGCAAACCTATGAGTGATAGAGATCATAATAATTGCGGGCAGTAATCCAGTGTACAGTTTTACATAAGATACTAATTAAATATATAATAATAATACATACAGAAATTAACTACGTTCATAAATACAAAAATATATAATATATATATATATATCTACTAATATTATTTATTGCGTTGAAAGGACGGGAAAAAATAAAGGACCATTTTGTCCTTAATTTTCCTCTTGAAGACATCGAGATAAGGGCTATCGCGTAGGGAGTGTGGGAGAGAGTTCCAGATATGCTATCCTGATGTTAACCACTGGCGCAATGAGAAAATTAAGACAATACACAGATAGGTAAAAATTAGTGGGTACGGAATATTTTTATCAAAGAGACCGATGCTAATAGGGATGTTTTCTGGGTAGAAATGATGATTCTAATTAGCCCGTCAGTGAGGTTATCAAATAATATTGGACACGTATTTTTTGCTTTACCAAATCAATAAAAAAATACAAAGTTAAAGCGCATCAACGTTCAGGAGAGGGGCTTGTGACGTCACTAAGGCATTATAAAGTGTACTAGCGGCGTGAAGTTACACGATATTCCAACGCATTATATCGTCGTCGCTTTATGTTTACGTGTCAAAAGAAAAAATACGTGTCCAATATTTTTATTAATCTATCTGACGGACAAAAAACTAATTTTCAGTAAACTACCCTATTATTAGAGTAGGATACCACCCTAATACAGAATTGTTATTCGTTTTTGACGCCTTCGTCTGCAAGCGTTACATCTTTATTTTAGGGTGTTACCACACCAATCGATCGATAGTCGATCGATACCATCGGTCGACGTTGATCGATTGGTGTGGTAGCTTTAATTGATCGACGTATACCGGTCGACTAACCAATCGATCGATTGTCGGTCGATGGCATCGATCGACATCGGTCGACGTTGATCGATTGGTGTGGTAGCTTTAATCTAGCGATTGGTCTAGTAGAAACTATCGATCGATGTCGACCAATCCATTCTACCATCGATCGATAGCATCTATTGGCTATCGATCGATTGGTGTGGTAGAAACTATCGATCGACTTCGACTAATCCATTCTACCATCGATCGATGGCATCGATCGAAGATCGCTCGATTGGTGTGGTAACACCCTTACAGAACTACTTATCTATTAGCTGCCCTAATTTCATTACTTTCACAACACCGAAAAACATAAAAACAAGGTTATTTAACAGAAAAGTTCTAGTGAAACTAGCTGCAACGTTGCACCGCTCTATTTCCGGTCTATTAAACAAACTTCGCTCCAAACGCTCCGATCGCTTGCAACTTAAACGTCACGACACGAACTATTGCAGGTAGCAAACTAAATGGACTAAAAGTGATGGCTTGGAAAGATTTATTTTTCAACTATTTATTTGTTAAGGTGTCGTCTAGAAACTAATTGTATTTCGAATTGATACACTACGCCCTACGGCAACGTGCAGGGTTACAGTCACGAGTGATTTGGATATACAGATAATTTAAGTTGGTAGTCTGTTAACTAAATAATATCTCTGACTTTACAATAGAATATTTATTCTTTGAGGACCAAGCGGCATATGAATTTTAACGTATGTATTTAACGTGTCTGAAAAATACTCGTTTGAGTGTGTCACACCAAATATTAACGAGAATATACATGGGTATTTACCACAGCTGATATTACTTTAAGAGTACGTATTGTAACAAGGCCAATCTCAAACTCCAAACTAAACCGCAACCTTAACTAGAACGCTTGCGCTTTCGATATACCCAGCACAACACTACCTTGCCCTATCTACGTGCTTGTATGATAATCATCATCATCATCTTCATATTTCCACTGCTGGACTACAGACTAATGTTACTTGAAGCATTTTTCCTACAAGCCTAATATAAAACTTTGGAAATTCAAGTCGTATAGCAGAGCAGCAAATCGAAGCTTGCAACCTTAATGAGGAGCCGAAGAACGCAATCGCTGTGGCCCAAATCGGTTAGATGGCATCATCATCACTTTCAAACACTGAAAATAAAACTCCAATACCAAACTAAAACGCTTTTACTATTGATATACCCAGCACAACACTACCCCGCCCTATCTACGTGCTTGTAACAAGAGTGCCGCTTTATTGCCGCAGTATCGTACAAGTTTCAAACATAACCGTTTTTAACTGTAGGTGACTGCAATTGCGTTTTCAATGACGTGTCTGAAAAGTGTCACGAAAACTATATGTCTAGAATCATAAGCTTACTGAGTTGATAGTAGTCATACTTGAACAGTATTTGCTAAATGCCTATTTTCACAAACCAAATTTAAACCGCCTACTTAAACCAAGACACTTATACTGCCGTTATACCGAGCACAACACTAACTCGCTTTTACTTTCGATATACCCAGTACAACACTGCCGCCCCCTATCTACGTGCTTGTAACAAGCGCGCCGCTTTATTTCCGCAGTATTGTGCGAGTTTCACACAACCATTTTTAACTTAGAGTTAGACGATCGAACAGAATGTAGGCCAGTGGAATATTGGTACCGTTTGACGATAGCGAGGCTTGTGTGTGATTGTGGTAAGAGATATCGAATGATTTATAAAGGACATGTTTTTAAATGAATATTCGGTTCTAATAATATAATATTTGGTAATAAGTCAAATGAAACAAGAGTTTGGATTAGGATTGCTATAACAATAGCGGAAGACGGAGAAACAATGGACGGACTGTGTTAATATGATATTTCAGAAAGACGGTGAACACTGAGATGACAATTGATAGAGAAGTACCTATTGAAGAAGATATGTTACGCTTGTGTGTGATTGTGGTAAGAGATATCGAATGATTTATAAAGGACATGTTTTTAAATGAATATTCGGTTCTAATAATATAATATTTGGTAATAAGTCAAATGAAACAAGAGTTTGGATTAGGATTGCTATAACAATAGCGGAAGACGGAGAAACAATGGACGGACTGTGTTAATATGATATTTCAGAAAGACGGTGAACACTGAGATGACAATTGATAGAGAAGTACCTATTGAAGAAGATATGTTACGCTAACTATAACAATAAAACAACCCAGTCAAGTGCGTGTCGCACTTCGCACATTTAGGGTTCAGTACGAAACCGCAAAAATAAGTTGAAAAAAAAAAATTGCAAATTCCTAAGAAAAATCAGATTAACAATATATTGGTATTTGTTAGTAAAATATACGCAATAATAAAGATTATCATCAAATTTAAGTTCTTACGTCAATGGGATATTATTCGTTTGGTTTCTGATGCCTTTTTTTTCCAATATTTAAAAAATAAAAGATACAGTATTTATCTACTCTAAGAGCTTTAAACAACGATACCCCACTTGATGCCGCAGGTATTTTTTTTTTTCGCATCTTTCTTTATCTGTATGAGAGGGACCCCTTATGCTTATATTGTGAAAATTTGAAGACTGCAGCTCTAGTCGTTTGGCATCTGTGTGACAGACGACATACAGACAGACGGACACCTGAGTGACAGCAATAGGGCTCCGTTTGAAACCTTCGGGTACGGAATCCTAATGATGATGATGAGTCTATAACCTTCATGTGCAAATATTGAAGTCAGTAATGTAGTCTTTTAATAAAATTACCACGACATAAGCTACTTTCATAATTCATACTAAAATCTAGATAAAATTATGAGGATAAATAGATGTACAAGCTACGACGTTATATTGTTAAGCTAAAAGAAAATTCGAAAAGGCAATAGGCAAAAAAGTCTAAATACACCAAAATACCTTTTAAAGGATTAAAACTACAAACTGTTTGATTCACAATGCAGGTCGACTCAGGATAAAAATATGATAAGAACTGACCCGGTGACCCGTTAACCGTAAATAATGCAACATTATTGACTTTTAAATCAACAAGTCTTTCGAACCCCGTAAACTCAAGGCTTGAATAACGCCATTGTCCTGCAATACGTGGGAAAGAGGGGCTTCAAGTAGGTAATCTTTTGTCTCGTTCTTTCTACCCTCACTTTGTCCACCGTGATATTAAGTCCAGGGATTTAATAAAGTGACGAAGAGAGAGAGTGAGTTTGTGAATGCTGGTGTGTATGTGTGTGTGTCAAATTCATATTATATACTTTCAAAGTATATCTTGGACATAACAGGCAACGGTGAAGAAAAAGATCGTGAGGATACCTGTTTTTTTATATATTTATATAGTTAACTATCTGTTGCCCGCGGCTTCGCTCCCGTGGACCACCCCACAGGAACCAATTTCGGGATTAAAAAATAGCCTATGTCACTCAGGAATAATGTAGCTTTCTATTGGTGAAATAATTTTTTAAATCGGTCCAGTAATTTCGGAGCCTATTCGGTACAAAAAAACAAACAAAAAAATATTTCCTCTTTATAATATTACTAGCTGTTCCCCGCGGCTTCGCTCCCGTGGGCCACCCCAAAGGAACCGTTTTCGCGATAAAAAATAGCCTATGACACTCAGGAATAATATAGCTTTCTATTGGTGAAATATTTTTTTAAATCGGTCCAGTAATTTCGGAGCCTATTCAGTACAAACAAACAAAAAAATCTTTCCTCTTTATAATATTGGTATAGATGTAAGTCTGAAATAGCCAAGTCAGAGGCTTGTGGAGCTCCCAGAGACGGCTTAATTAATTCTAGACACCAGAGGTGGTCACATCCTCACACGAAAACAAGAAGGTTACCGGTAAAAGGTAAAGAAATAATATTTTAACACAAAATTTCAGAATCGTCATCATCATCATCATATCAGCCGAAAGACGTCCACTGCTGGACATAGGCCTCCCCAAAGCGTCGCCACATTGATGGGTCCCGTGCGTCTCGCATCCAGCGGATCCCCACAACCTTCACCATATCACTCACCTGGTGGGAGGCCGTCCAACGCAACGTCTTCCGGCTCGAATAGTTCAGTTAGTTTAGTATAGTATTTAGTTTCTAGTTCTTTTTCTACGTTTCAGAAAAGTTTTAGAAAATGCAAAACTATTTTCTGAGCTCATATTTATTTTAATTGCCGTTCTTTGTATTAAGAGGTATTTAATAAAGCACTAGACCAGAGGTCAACAAATGGCGGACCACGGTCCAGATCCGTAGCGCCGACTTATTTTGTGTGGAACTTAAGTAAACAGTACAATATAATTTACTAGTGTTACTTGAGTATGTAATTTAATCATTCATAACGCGCTTGGTCTTTACCGCCATCGTTAGAAAAAGGAGGAACGCGGAGGAGCACGAGATCACCACTCGTCCCGGTGGAAAAATAAACCGACACTGGTAACATACCGATGAACATGTCCAAGATTGGCAATAGCCTGTATCAACCGGATAGTTCAAGGCAAAAAATTGCATTATGCACATTCATATTTGAAAAAAAAAACTTTAAAATATATACAGGTACCCTTGATGGAGGAGGAGGCTTTAAACCTTACGGACCGCGACAGTCATCAATCAATCTGACCAACTATATTGGGATCGGCTTTCAGTCTTACCGGATTCAGCTGAGTACCAGTGTTTTACATGGAGCGACTGTCTATCTGACCTCCACAACCCAGTAACTGGGTAACACGATACCCCTTGGCAAGACTGGTGTCAGATCTCATGCTTCTGACTACCCGTAACGACTGTCAAAGATCTTCAAAAGACAGCCGGGACCAACGGATTAACGTGCTTTCCGAGGCACGGAGGAAACTCGGTATGTTGAAATGGTCACACATCCTCGGAACGACTTCGGCAAGCGTTGCTTAACCTTGATGATCGACCAGTGTGGCTGTTATTATTTAGCGCTACAGTCATATTATTGAAAAAACCGGCTAAGTGCGAGTCGGACTCGCGCACGAAGGGTACCGTACCAGTATAGCAAAAAACGGCCTAATAATCACGTTTGTTGTATGGGAGTCCCCCTTAAATATTAATTTTATTCTGTTTTTAGTATTTGTTGTTATAGCGGCATCAGAAATACATCATCTGTGAACATTTCAACTGTCTAGCTACCACGGTTCATGAGATACAGCCTGGTGACAGATGGACAGACAGACAGACAGGCAGACAGACATACAGACGGATCGCGCAGTCACAGTAATAGGGTCCCGTTTTTACCCTTTGGGTACGGAACCCTAAAAAAACGGATCCCAAAGGAAAGTAACTGATGACCCCTGCACTAGACCAACGAGGACTGCCTCTTAGTCTAGTAGGCGCAAGCGCTGCTGCTGAACCCTTCGAGGAATACAAGTGTCAAGTCATGTATTTAATTAACAAAATGGCACGCTTACTTTAAATCAACTTTATGAGATATTTAGAAATTTTATCTCGTGCCGAAACTACGGAACTTTCATAATTATACAGAAGAGCTCCCTTAACTTCGGGCTAATTAGCGTATTTTTTACTGAATCGTCGAGAGTGAAATGAAAATGGTCTGCTGGATACGGCTTCATGTTAAAAAGTTTGCCTATTTGAGTATTATGAATTTAGCATGACATAACTTAAGAACTTTAAATCAGAAATTATATAACCTAAATACTGTAAATCATACTTCTAACTTTACAGTAAAATCTATACAAATAAAAATCAATGCCACTTTTCGTTGTAATTTCATAACTCAAGAACGGGCTCACCGATCCAAACCAAATGTTTAGGCTTTGTTCGGACTGTTTAGTAGATGGTTTATGTGATGTAATTTTTTTATTTTTTTTATTTAGTGTAGGGTAGGGTAGGGTAGGTAGGGTAGGGTAAGTTAGGTAGGGCAGGTGGGGTAGGGTAGGGTAGGTAGAGTAAGGTAGATGAATGTTTGGTGTTTTTATGGCAAAACAAAGTTTGCCGGGTCAGCTAGTCAGAATAACACATAGGCTACAATTTATAAAGATATTGGGGGAATAACTAATTCCAGGCGGGCGGGATGCAGCTAGTCTGCACTAATATTATAAAGAATAAAGATTTGTTTGTAAGTTTGTTTGTAATGGATAAACTCAAAAACATCTTACCTAACCGATTTTGAAAGTTCTTTTACCAGTAGAAAGCTACATTATTCCATAGGCTATTTTTATCCCGTAAACGTATCCTGTGGGGTGCGCCACAGGAGCGAAGCCGCGGGGCAAAGTTAGTTTCTCATATTTTCCTAAATGTGACATATTTGAACCTTGACGTTTCATTCGACGCATAGAGATTCCACTTGATGGACATTATCCGTTCCGTCTATAGCCTGAAATGTCACCTGCCTGCCTGTCAGTTACTAAACGGTTCTGTTTTTGGCCTGTAAAACAATATTTCTGATGTATATTTTCACCATAAAGATGACAGAAGATTTAGCTGATTGTATGAACTTTATAAAAAAAAACTTTTTTACGAAAAAATACTACCGACTTCCAACTAAAAACACTACATAGTGCAAAATAACTTTCTTTTTCAAAGTCGGTGTCTTTAGTACCATTTTTTTTCGTTATGGACACCGACTTCGAAAAAGAAAGCTATTTTTCACTTTGTAGTGTGTGAGAGAGCAGAGCAGTGGTGGCCCAGTGGTATCGGCCGCGACTTACAAGTTGTAGGTCGTGGGTTCGAGCCCAGGTAGGCGCTTTACTTTGTGTAAATTATTTCATCACCACTGCTCTCAAAACGGTGAAGGAAAACATCGTGAGGAAACCGGCATGTCCTAGAACCAAAAATTCGAAGACATGTGACATCCACCAACCCGCACTGGTCCCGCGTGGTGGATTACCGCCCATTCTCTCTCACAGTGAGGAGGCCTGTGTCCCAGCAGTGGCAACATTAATAGGCTGATGATGTGATATGTGTTTTTAGTTGGAAGTCGGTAGTATTATTTTTCATTTTTGTTGTACCTAATACGCATGTCTTAAGTAAGGTACTTATAATGCCAGAATAGATTACCCAAATTCCATGAAAATTTAACATAACCGGTGAAATGAGAGTGTACCAAGGTGAACTGTACTTTTAAATCATGTTTTTACCCCTTTAGAGCGTACTAGCGTAATGTTATGTTATGAAATGGTATAAACAATAAACAGACATGCGGTTGCAGCGATTCCGAGAGATTTGCTGTTATTTATTGAAGGGTTCTGTTGTATATCTCCGAAGTTCTTCGTCAGATCTTCACCAAATTAAAATGGGACCAATTTCGGAACATAATCTATCAAACAAAAAAATAATTCAATATCGGTCCACAATTGACGGAGATAACGGTGAACAAACACAAAAAAAAAACAACGAACATAGAGCCTGCTCCTTTTTGTAAAGTCGGTTAAAAAGAGACTTTGACCTTTGCGTTTGTGTCTTCTCAGAGCAGTCAGTTGGGAAATACCGAACTCATCTAGTTTAAATTTACATAAAAGATTGAATTTCTTTCACAAAAGATTGATTTGACGACACGGTAGGCGGAGTGCTTGAGCGATCGGCTGCTGCGCTGCGAGTCGCGGGTTCGATTCCAGCACGGAACAAATATTTGTATGGCCTACAGATGGTTGTTCCGGATCTGGGTGAGTTTAAAAAAAATCAAAATAAAAAAAATATTTAAAATATAATTTAATTTACCATTAGAGTAACGGTAAAAATTCAGACCACCAATGCCTTGTAATTCTTTATCACATTTTACGAAAAAAAAATGTACTGTATTCTTGTGTCTTAATAAAACACGACAAAAAGCAGCAGGTACGCTTCACCTACTTTGCCTGCCTTTACTAAATTAAAGCCTCCATTTTATGCCTATCTCCTGTACTTTTTGTTTCGTTTTCTTACAATTTGGAATACTCGCGGCAATAAAATGGAATTTATTGGATATTATTCTTTTTTCTTATAACAAGTTTCAGAAAGGCGTTGGCTGAAATCGGGGTGTAGCTATAGCTATACTGTGGGTACGCTTTGTAGATGTATTATCGGTAGCTTTCAAAGTTTCATTAAGCTGATATATTTTTAGTAGGATAGTTATTGACAAGATTTTTAATCTCTAATCGCACTGTTATCATCATTATTACAAGCTTTTATGTAACTTGCAATGTACCTACCTATGTATGTAATGCATGGTTAGTTATGTGACTTCATTCTAAATCTAATATGGCGGACGGCCCAAGATGGCGGACTAGTTATTTTTTGTGCACTGCCATGGTATGGGTGTCAAATGAAAGGGGTTGCTGAGAAGAATACGAAAAAAGGTTGTTATAAAATAAAATTATTAACTCAAAAAATATATTTTGAGTTAATATTTTTATGTCCAAAAGAGCCCATCTATACTTAATATTATAAAGAGGAAAGATTTTTTTGTTTGTTTGTTCCGAATAGGCTCCGAAACTACTGGACCGATTTGAAAAATTCTTTCACCAAAAAAAAAGCTACATTATTCATGAGTGACATAAGCTATGTTTTAATCCCGAAAATGGGTCCTGTGGGGTGGTCCACGGGAGCGAAGCCGCGGGCAACAGCTAGTTTTATATAAACCTGAAAATAGCAATATTGCCGTGTTTCTTGCATTATGCTCTCATACTTCTATCTTGCGAACATAACGCAAGAAAAACTTCCGATTAATACATTTAAGCAAGTCATAAGACCCATCAATTTTACACACTAACAAAATAAACGCACCCAAAACACGAAAGTTCGACATACCCACCGGTTTCTAACAAAACAATCCACAACACTAAGTACCCACCCACTTCTACCTACTTAAACAAGTTATCACTTAGCAACCTCTGAACTTAGCTAACCTGTGCTAATACCAAATGCTCTGGAAACTTCTCGAGAGTTTTACGAGCAATTCGTTTGTACCGCTCAGGTATAGTAAAGCCGTATTATCGGTACTCCTGATGGATTGGTTGTGATCGTAAATAGGTTTATGAGAGGCTATATGTTACGAATATGAGGCAATATGTTAATGGGTTGCGATAGTTATTGACGGTTTATAGGTCTGGGTAAAAGGTTAGAGATATCTAGAACGAAAGAGTATTTTCCATTAGGTCATGTAAAACGGTCATGTGGTGGCCCAGTGGTATCGGCCGCGACTTATAAGTTGTGGGTCGTAGGTTCGAACCCTGGCAGGCGCTTTACTTTGTGTAAATTATTTCATCACCACTGCTCAAAACAGTGAAGGAAAACATCGAGAGAAAACCGGTATGTCCTAGAACTGGTGGTAGGCTCCGCAAGGGGCCGCCTGGCTCGCGACCACCATCCCACCGGAGTCCGGCGCCAAGCAGCTTACTGTGTTCCGCCGGTGTGTGGGACTGCCAGTGCCTTTGGGGGAGAAGGAGGATGTCAGTTGCGCTGTTCAGAACCGGTCTTGGTCTCTGGGCAAAACTGGCCGGGTAACTCATTTTGGAGGGTAGCGGGATCCGAAGCACGGTGCCAGCCGTTGGCCGACCGCAGTCAGTAGGGGGCCCAAGTAGCACGCCAGCCACGTGCCAAAGGCTGCCCCGCCAACTCGCGAAAAATCCCGGTATGCTCCACCGTGCCAGCTGGCGACTGGATGGGAGGACCCGGTGGCCATATCCGGGGGGGTTCGGGCGTCCCCGCAGTCTCCAAATGAGTTCCCCATAGGTTGGGTTAGCTCCAGTTTTCCACTTGGTTCACTGAGCAGCGCCTCGACAGTTCGACTTCTTCCTCACCATACTCTAACACAATGACCAGAAAAAATAAGAATAAGGTGAAACAACGGCTGCACTTCCTCCCACTAAAAGTGCACCTCACTAACATCAGGGGGTTGCACTCTAATCTCGATCCGGTCCACCACCACCTCGAGACCGAGAAGCCGCAACTGTTTTTTCTAACGGAGACGAAGATAACAACCCCGTCGGACGTGGCGTACCTCAACTACCCGGGTTACTCTCTTGAACACAAATTCAAGAAGCAAGCTGGGGTCTGTGTGTGCGTCCGCGATGACATTTGTTGTCGTCGTCTCCGTTGCTTTGAGAAATCGGGCTTTTCTGCCATATGGCTACTTGTGGACACTGGCGTGGAGAAGTCTCTTTACATCGGCGTCTACCGATCGCACTCAGGTGACCAGGAGACGACAGCGCTTTTTAATTGCCTCGTGGAGTCGGCTGACATAGCCCAGCAACGGTACCCAACAGCGAAGCTTAATTTTCTGGGGGACTTTAACGCCCATCATAAAGAATGGTTGTACCCATACCGGAAAACTGACCATGCCGGGTTAGAGGCGCGCAAGTTTTCTCTATCCCTAGATCTAACCCAGCTGGTGAATGTGGCAACGCGGGTACCGGATGTTGACGGCCATACACCCAACTGCTTGGATCTTCTACTGACAACTGATCCGGACAGTCATTCGGTGTCGGTCTCAGCCCCGCTGGGATCGTCTGACCACTGTCTGGTGAAATCCGTTTCGACTTGCTCCCCTCCAGATGAGAGCCCTAGAGGCACGAGGCGAGTATGGCGATACGAGTCAGCAGACTGGGACGAGATGCGGCACTTTTTTGCGTCTTATCCTTGGTGGCATGTGTGCTTCTCCTCGGGTAGCCCCTCGAGCTGTGCAGACGCGGTTGCGGATGTGATTCGGCAGGGAATGGAATATTTCATTCCATTCTCCGACATTCCGCTCGGTCACAAAACCCGACCTTGGTATAATGCAGAATGCGCCCATGCTGAGGCCCGAAAAGAGTCTGCTTACCAAGCCTGGGTCGGGGCCCGCGACCGCAAAGTTAGAGCGCGTAGGGTTCGCGCGAGGAAAAGAGCCTTTAATTCTGCCGCCAAGTTCTGCAAGCGGGTTCTGCGTCGGGCACGTTTTGACCATATTGGACGTATTGGGGCCAAGCTGGCATCGCACCCTCCGGGTAGTAAACAGTTTTGGTCCCTGTCTAAAGCGGTTGAAACGAATTTCTGTCGGCCCACTTTACCTCCGATGCTGAAACCTGATGGGTCGCTGGCTCACTCTGCAAGTGACAAAGCAAATTTATTTGCATCTCTTTTTGCTAGCAATTCACGTCTGGACGCTGGCTCCAAGCAACCACCTACTGTACCTCATTGTGACTCTTCGATGCCGGAGATCGCTGTGCACACTAAAGAGGTCCGGAGAGTATTGTGCAGTCTAGACGTGAACAAGGCCAGCGGACCTGACGGCATTCCAGCGAGAGTGCTGAGGCAGTGTGCGCCAGAATTGTCTCCTGTGTTGACTCGCTTGTTCCGCCTCTCTCTTGTAAAAGGGACGGTGCCGAAATCCTGGAAGCTTGCAAATGTGCAACCAGTGCCCAAAAAAGGCAACCGTGCAGACCCTGCCAATTACCGTCCGATCGCCATTACCTCTATTCTGTGCAAAGTTATGTAAAGGGTACTGAACAGAAAGTTGCTGACCTACCTTGAAGACAACAATCTCCTCAGTGACCGTCAATATGGCTTTCGCCGGGGACGGTCAACTGGCGATCTTCTTGTGTATGTCACGCACTGCTGGGGCGAAGCCATCGAGAGACACGGCGAAGCACTTGCTGTATCGCTTGATATCTCGAAGGCCTTCGACAGGGTCTGGCACGCGAGTCTGCTCAGTAAGCTTCCTGCTTATGGCATCCCCGCTGGTTTTTGTAGCTGGATATCAGACTTCCTTAGCGAACGGTCGATCCGAGTAGTCATTGACGGCTGCTCCTCAGACCTTATGGCTATTGATGCCGGAGTTCCTCAGGGGTCTGTTCTCTCTGCAACTCTTTTCCTGCTGCACATCAATGACCTACTTCAGCCTGGTATTGTTGGGTACGCAGATGACAGTACTGTTTCAGAGAGATACTTGTCCAGCGCAAAAACCAGCATGGATGAAGTTCGTTCCTTGAGGGAGGCTATGGTTGAGCGGACAGATTTGACCTTAAGCCTTGTCTCCCAGTGGGGTGATGACAATCTGGTCTCTTTTAACGCCACCAAAACACAGGCGTGTCTTTTTACCGCCAAAAGGAGTCTGTTCGATCAAACGCCTACTTTTCGGGGTGCGTCTGTTCCTGTGACTGATCGGCTCGAGCTCCTAGGCATGGAGTTGACATCCAGTCTCAACTTCGGCTCCTCCATTGAGAACAAAGCCCAAATCGCGGCCAAAAAACTGGGCATCCTAAATAAAGTGAAGCGATACTTTACGCCTGGACAGCTTTTAACCCTATACAAAGCACAAGTCCGATCCTGCATGGAGTATTGCAGCCACCTTTGGGATGGTTCAGCTAAGTATCAGCTTGCCGCGCTTGACTCAGTGGAACGCAGAGCCAAGAGGCTCATTGGCAACGTGGAACTGGTGGACGCCAAGCTTCACAGCTTGGCTCATCGCCGCAAAGTTGCCTGCTTGTCGGTCTTCTACAGACTGTACTTCGGTGAGTGTGCTCAGGAACTCCACGACCTCATCCCACCAGCCCCCTTCTACCATCGGACATCTAGACGCACTGCAAGTTATCATCCTTACCTTGTTGCCATTCCACCAATTCGAACCAAGCGCTTCCAAACATCCTTTATAATGCGCACAGCGAATGAGTGGAACTCACTGCCTGCGTCTGTGTTTCCGAACGCATTCAACCCGAATCTCTTCAAAGTTAGAGTGAACAGGCTACTTCTGGGTAAGCTCACTCCATCGTAGACTCTGTCTCTGTCACCTATGACCTAGACTAGAGTCAAGAGCAAACCCATTACAAATAAAAAAAAAAAAAAAAAAAAAAAAAAAAAAACTTAAAATTCTATGACATGTGACATCCAACAACCTGCACTGAGCCCGCGTGGTGGATTATGGCCCATTCCCTCTTACAGAGAAGAGGCCTGTCCCAGCAGTGAGAATATTAATGGGCTGATGATGAAGATGATGGTGTAAAACGAAACGAATTTTTAATTCTCTATCGTTTTCTGGCAATACTGTGTTAAGTAACATCTACGTCATGTTGATGTCAAAAGATACGTATTCTAAGTGAAGGACCTCTTGACAAAGTGGCGCCAACTGGTGGCGTAATTTTTTTCTGAAAACCCTCATTGGAATACGGGCAAGAGGAAGAAGGCCTAACAAAAAATTTTAGTACTCAAGAACACAAAATCACGTAAGAAGACCCAAATAAGATACAATTAAATACCATACCATCCATCCAAAAATAAATCAAACAATTTAAGCTTTAAAACATCGTTACGATGAATAAATAAACCGGAACCGTAACACCAGTCCATAAACTCAAACTAATTATTTATTCAACTCTTTTCATCCGCCATGGAAAAATTTACCGTTCAATTGAGTGTAAAATCATATTAAATTAACCGGAAAGATACCCGGAACGGAAATAATGCTGAATATTGGAAAATAGGATAACTCTAGAGTTTTTATGGAACCGAGAATGTTTTTGGTAGTAAATGGATTACAGTGGCAAAGAAGTGAATGAGACATGTCTAAAATGAGAGGTAGAAGTTCTTTCATACGGGATGCATAAGGACGTTTTCCGAATTTACTGCTCATAAAAAAAATACCCAAAAATGCTTCATTATATATTTAAATATATATTATATTTATTGGAACAAGAAACAGTTTACAAAAGTTTGAGTTCGTTAACAGCCGAATTAGTATGGAGTACTGTGTCGCGGCCTTATGCCGTGCATATGTATTTATGACAATGATTACGATGTTATTACTGTTTTTTTTATGCCCAAACCACTGCAACTCCTGAAAGCCAGAATCAACAGTGGCGACCACCAGAAAAGAGCCGAGGCAATGAAGCTCTACGAAGTCCCGGAGAATTAATTTAACTATCTTGGATCCCGCAACTAAATTAATCAGGCAAGAATAACGGAGGAGTAGGAAAAAATACAAATTTCCACTTCTACGTGTTCTGGGAAGTCTGTGAGCTGTAGACCCCTAGCGCTGTAGAGTCTGTGTTTTTAACAAAATTTCACGATAATCGGTTGAGAAATGTGACCTGTAGAGGAGAACAGCCGGACATCCGCCGGACATCCAGCCATACGAAAGATTTTTTGCCCAAACTGAAACGGAGACGCTTCGCTCGCGCTTAGCGCTCGTTCGGCCAATCATGAACGAGTGGATTTTAATGCTCCCACTAATGGAGTTTTCATTGACCATTAGTTAGCGGCCAGTTGGAAAAACTATGCGAGTTTTTATCTAGCCGAAAAGGACATTAAACTGAATGAATATGGCGCTCGTTCGCTATATGGGTTTTCTGTTTATCTGATCTACGTAACCCTTTATGGAAACTAGATTTCTACTTTTATGACTTTATTATGCAACCGGTATAATGTCTATCGAATGAACCATCTGTTTGATATTTGAGAAGTTATGCAGAATATTTGGCTTATTATATTTTATTCTCTTTCTCTTTATTGGTTTTATCTATATGCTGTTGTGCAGTTTTGATCATCTTTTTCTGAATATGAGCATCGGCTGAAAAAACCACAACGAAATTTTGTTTTTTTTTTTGTTTTTCAACCCATACACTGGTCTGATACGTAGCAATAACGACGTAAGGTCCGTTTATATCTACAGACACTGAGCGTGCCAGACACGTTCCAGGGCAGACACCGACAGACACCGTTTATTTACATCTGAGCGTGCCAGACACGTGCCAGGGCAGACACCGTTTATTTACATCTGAGCGTGCCGTGTCGGGACCGCTCTATAAGCAGTTTATGTACAGCTTTCACAATGTTCAGACACTTCTCTGAGGAAGATTTATTCATAATTGCGTTGTTGTTGCGCGATTCCGACAGGTAAATGAAACAATAGACGTCTGCCCGGTTACGATGCTCTGTTCACACTACCCGGCAGTGTTGCCACTGACAGATAGTCAAATGTTACATAATACATCTCAAAAAGTTACATTTTCGTGAGAAAAGTTACATTACCTTATTTTATGTGGAAAATGACACTAAGGCTTAACACGCATTGCGAATTTTACTCGCGCGAATTTTTGTCCGCGTACTGAATCTAACTAACACGCACTGCTGATAAAATTCCGATTTTTGTATCTTTCTACTTGTCCATAGAATTCAAAATGTTCGCGCGAATTTAATCTGTGCCGTGGTGCAGTGGATTCTGAGGCAAAACACGGATTTCTTGTGGAATTATTGCCGCGTGAATTTTTACCGCAATGCATGCAGCTTCGTACAATTCCATAGGTCGCAGAATAGGCAGAAAAAAGCTACGTTCTGGCAACGCTGCTGCCCGGTAGTTAGCTACAGACACGTACAGACATGAACCGTACAGACAAAATATTCTTTCCGCGAATACTGGCCACGCACGGCCCATGTCTGTTGGTGTCTGCGCGGCCGCAAAACGATAGATATAAATACGTTAATAGACACTGTATAAAAGAATATTATTTTGTCTGCCACGGCACGTGTCTGGCACGCTCAGTGTCTAGATATAAACGGACCTTTATGTACCTGATAATACAAATACCCAAACTTTGATCCTTTAAAATTGCCAGGATTTTACAAAGATAGCCTCGATAAAGCGACACATAACAGATTCTAGGTACATTGTACAAAAAAAAAACCCGACACGTACAGATAAATAGGTAGGTGTGAGCTTGCGAACCGATGTCGACTACTCGATCTCCCCTTCAGGTAAGTGTATCGATTTACGAAAATTGGCACCGGTTCGCTTCTAGACGATTGTATTTATTAAATTTCACGAAGGATTAAAGAGCGGAGAAGGAGCTTAGTCATTACTGGAATGTTGTTATTTTCCACCTGGAATGTGGTCGAAAGTGTAGCATGCTGTATTTTGCTTTGCGATGAAAATGAGTCGAATTTGTAATACTTTCATTTGAGAAGCCATGCTTCGTAATTTGGCAACTCACCTTGACTGGCATATACTGCACTACATTTTGATGAAAGTATGCAATTAATCTGCCTACAGAGATCCAAACTATGTTGAGGTCGGCTCACAATATACGAGGGCGGCACTGAAAATTTTGGCAATCAAGGAAGTGACACAACATTACTATTTAAAAATGTATTTATTGCTTTTCGAAGTATTCTCCGCGAAATTTGACACATTTTTCCATACGATGGAACCAATCATTGAAGCAACCATTCCATTCGGAAGTTGGGGTCTCCAAAATGGCCGTTTTGTAGGCGTCCACAGCTTCTTCAGGTGATGAAAATCTCTGACCACGCAATTTATTCTTTATTTTAAGGAAAGTATAGAAATCATTAGGGCTTAGGTCGGGGCTGTACGGCGGATGGTCTAATAATTTAATGTTTTCTTGCTCTAAAAACTCTTTTGTTCAGTGCGCGGTGTGAGAACTCACATTGTCGTGATGGAGGATGATGCGGCGGTTGCAGTTCTCTTTACGGAGTTCAGAAACGACCTGTGGCAAACAAATGCTAGCATACCATTCTGCATTAACCGTTCTTTGTCCCTCAAGAGAAATAGTCGCAACATGGCCGGTTTTAGAGACAAACGTGGCCACCACTTTTTTTGCAACACTCCGTGAACGAACAATTTTTGTTGGCTTTAACTCATTTTCGAACACCCAAACTCGTTACTGGTTTTTTGTTTCGGGTTCGTACGCGTATATCCAGAATTCGTCACCAGATACGATGTTGTATACAGCATTTGAGGATCCTGCGTGGAGTCTTTCGAGAGTTCTGACGCACCAAGTAACGCGAGCCGCTTTTTGCTCTTCACAGAGCGAATGCGGTATCCATCGGGAAAACAACTTTTTTCATGCAAGATTATTTGTATTTAACTCATGCCAATGTCTCAAGTTGCCTGAATTTCGCGGTATGTCACATGTCGTTCTTCCTCAATCAGCTTACGCACAGCATCAACGTTTTCTTGGGTGACTGCAGTTTTTGGACGACCTTGGCGGGGATCATCACTGAGCTTGACACGTCCACGTTGAAATTCAGCAAACCAGCGATAAATTGTGGTTTTGGATGGGGCTTCATCACCAAATGCAGAAATCATCCGGTCAACACACTGTTTTTGTGTTGAACCACTTCGAAAGTCATAATAAATCATCGCTCTTGAATTTTCTCGAGTCAATTCCATTTTCTCAACAAGTATGACAAAACCTTGTGACAAGACCGAGAATCTTTTTTTAAATAAATAAATGGTATTCGATTTTTAAAACCAAGGAGTTATCAATTAAAAACGATTTTAATATGACAGAAACAGTGGAAATATTCCATTCCCGATACTTTTAGTGCAGCCCTCGTATACAGTCGATCTGAATTGCATTGAAATAAGATTAGTGATAAAAAATATTTTTTAACAAGCATTTTTCGTATTCTTCTCAGAAAACCCTTTCATTTGATACCCATATCATGGCAGTTCACAAAAAATAACTAATCCGCCATCTTGGATTTATAATGACGTCACGTGGCTCACCATGCATTGTCATCTAAATTCTAAACTAAACTTGTATGCAAAATTTCATCTTAATCGGTGGTGGATAACTACTTTAAAATTCAGTTGCGAGATTTGACCCGAACACACATACACATACATACATATATCATATCACATATCATCAGCCTATTAATGTGCCCATTACTGGGACACAGGCCTCCTCTCTGTGGGAGGGAATGGGCCGTTATCCACCACGCGGGCCACATACATACACTGCAAGTTAAATAAAAGTTTGTAAAAAAATGCATGAAACGAAATCGTAAGTGGCGAAATGTGGACCTATTAGGGTTCCGTACCCAAAGGGTAAAAACGGGACCTTATTACTACGACTCCGTGATCCCTCTGTCTGTCTGTTTCTATGTATGTCCGTCTGTCACCAGGCTGTATCTCATGAACCGTGATAGCTAGACAGTTGAAATTTTCACAGATAATGTATTTATGTTGCCGCTATAACAACAAATAAATATTTAAGTGGGGCTCCCATACAACAAACATGTATTTTTTGCCGTTTTTTTGCGATAATGGTACGGAACCCTTCGTGCCCGAGTCCGACTCGCACTTGTATTACTTCTCTACTATGAGGGAACGCCGGCGTGAAAATATGTCCTCTCTACTGTAATCTTTTAATTCAATTAAACGTTGACGTCAATAACACGTCATAGACAGGTGTTGAACAGTGGTGATAAACACGTGTTGTATATTACTACCGATCCATATTAGCTTTGAAGAATTTCCAGTCGTCAAGTATGTGAAAACCGCCAGGAATATTATAATTGCTTACACCTGCTACTTTGTAATATGTCTCGGCGAGATTGGATTAAATTCCGCGGATTTGTTGAGTCATCTTAGCCATTTACTCTTGTACCTATGTTGGAGTATTCCCTCATAAGCACTCCAGTAGGGTAGGCTGCATGCTCCATGTGGTTTCTGGTCGGAAGCTGTTTTTGATATAATTTTAAAAAATATTTAACATCGAAAATTTTCATCATTTACAGAACTTTTTAATGTATATTCATTTTGTATTACATAAACTGTATCGTCAGTAGTATTTGCAATAGCTAAATTCCCGGCATTCAAAACCGTATTTAATGTTTGCTCCAGTTTTCAATTTACTTTACTAAAATATTATGTGTTGATTGACTGCTGTAAATATAAAAACTTTAAAATCTAAACTCATTTACAACATTTCATAAAAGTAATTCCGTAAACAAAATATCGGCTCGTAAACTTTAACTATCGCACTCTATTCATCTATTGTCATCCATTTTGGCTATAGGGCTTGTCCAATACATTGCTGTAACAGACGAACGACCGTCATTGGCGAAATGGCTGTTTGGCAGGCAAATTGGTCATAGCAATATTTTGTACCCCTATGGCCAGTCCAAAATACTAGACAGCCAGAAAATTAAGAAAGAGACTTTTGTTCAAGAGTGATCTTCTAAAGGATAAGAAGGTTAGTTTAAGTGTATGCAGAACATTTTATTTTTCGAATAATGAGTCATTATCTTCTTTCCCTTGCCTCATGTTATTTGGGTTCGGCGCAACGCGTTTTCTTCTTCCATCCTGTCCAACCGTTCGCCTAAATGAACTCTCCTTATTTTTCATATAATTTTTCAGACAATCCATATTTTTTTAATGATGTAATTGAATTCAAAGAACAGGCTATAGCCAATATTTTCCGAGATTAGAGATCCCTTCAATAAAATAAAGGTTTACAATCAAGCTTATCTTTCCCCAAAAGAAATATTTCGTTACACACATTCATTAGTCTCATCTTTCGCTTTTTACCGCTACAAAGTATTTTAATTGACGCTTTTATATCTTACTTGAAGCGGGCGAATTGCGCCGGGCGGCCACATTACCAAGTGGCACTGGATCCAAGGCTGTAGTTGCAATTTGGCAAGGGTGCCATCCACTTGACCAAAGTCTTGTAAACCTAGCTTGGCATGCGGTTGCTAGTTATTTTTATTTGTTTTTTGAAGTTGGGATGAGTTTAAAAGTTATGTACGATAGATAAAGGATGTGTTTGATGCATATTTAGTTAGTAATGTGGCTCAAATAATTGGATAACTTTAAGCAAAATTAACAATTACGTTTGAATCTATTCAATAAAACGTAAATGATAATTACACAAATGTGTCTAAATGCCAGCAACAGTATTACAACGGGCTTAAAATCTCCACACATACTATTAATTTATCCCACAAAATGCTGTTGGCCACTGCATTACAGCGGTTCAAATAAAGCCACACAACTAAATAGTCCAACTAATGGCATGCGGAACCACAAATATGGTCCGGCCGATCGTTCAGTGGGATTGAACAATAAATAGTTGAGAAATATCGCCCGTTCATATTATCAGACCAATAGTAGGTTCCATAGTGGATAGTGGAATATCATTCACATTCGAGTGTTATATTCGAGAAATGAAATCGAATCCTCCTTCAAATGTAATCAGAGACTCTTGCCGGGCAAACTGCCAGGGCGGATACTGGCCAGATCCAAAGACTTACTGGCACCAAGCACAAACTACAAGTAAAAAAAAGATAAAACCGAAACAACGGAACGAATGCTCGCCAGTGCGGCAAATGCAATTTAAATAAACGAAGGACTGAATTAGTCGATTCATATTTTAGTGGAGGAAATGGAATTTGTTTGTTAGGAAATTGAACTAAAAGGAATTTTCAAGTCATTGTGTTGGTAACATCGACTGAAATTAAACTACAATCTTCTTCTTTTCATGTCGTGGTCTCTAGCAAATGGGACATAGTCTGAACAGGAGCACCACACTCGCACTGGGTGTACGGCGAAGTGAAGGATCAATAAACCTCCACTTCGCCAAACTATATTTGCAGCGGTCTACTTGAGTGCAATCGGTTCAATGTCAATTCAATTTAATTAGACTCTTCGATCGAATCGGTTTTTTTACTAAAATAGCAATGTGAATATCGGGTTAGCGCATCTGCAGTAAAGATTACGGAAACGACTCGATTATGTAGATCCTGGGAACTCCCTCACTATGATGGATGAACCACGTTTACGGTTGCGTATTGAAAAAAAGGGGCAACATTTTCATTATTTCGAGAGCATTTTTAGATGATAAACGACTTACCTTTTTTGCTGTCTATCTATTTTGGGTCCCGCACGGATTTTTTCCGAATGTAATTTTTTTGCGGACTTACCTAGAACAAAAATTGTTTCTGGTTAGATTATAATTATTAAAAGAAATACATTTGTAGTTTATATCGAATATATTTTCTGAAAGAATGTCTTAATACTACAAGGGTAAATATTTGCTTTTATTACTAAACAAATCAGGTGTTTTATTGCTGAAATAAGAGATTATTTCTGAGTAGAAATGAGCTCATTACTTTTGTGTCATTGACAATCTATATTAAAACACGTTTCGGGAATACTTTTCCCGAGACGAAAAAAACAAAGGTTTCAGGGTTTCAAATTACATTACAAAATGCAAGACAAGGACACGATAACTGAATTCAACAAAAAAAAATAAGTGTTTCGCATTTCCTCTCGTGTCCACGACAAAAAGGTCCCAGTCAAATATAAGATAAATAAAACGACACTACTGGCCTATCTCTTAGGGTTCCCTGGAATAAAAGTGTGGAAAAACATTGACGTTGTGGAATTTCACATTTTTATGCGGGTTGCCGTTTTTAGGTACAAGATAATCCGGCTTTTGGTGTGACTTATAAGTGTAGGACGGTTAGATGGTTAAATTTAAGCTTTATGACATTTTCAGTCGATATTAAATATATCCATTAACTTCATGCAAATGTCATTTCAATTTGTCACCTTTGACCTAGACTAGAGGCAAGAGCAAACCCATCACAAAAAAAAAAAAAAAAATTTGAGAGCAGTGGTGGCCCAGTGGTTTCGGCCGCGACTTACAAGTTGTAGGTCGTGGGTTCGAGCCCAGGCAGGCGCTTTACTTTGTGTAAATTATTTCATCACCACTGCTCTCAAAACGGTGAAGGAAAACATCGTGAGGAAACCGGCTTGTCCTAGAACCAAAAATTCGAAGACATGTGACATCCACCAACCCGCACTGGGCCCGCGTGGTGGATTACGGTCCATTCCCTGTCACAGTGAGGAGGCCTGTGTCCCAGCAGTGGGAACATTAATAGGCTGATGATGATGATGATGAAATGTCATTTCAAAATTAACCAACACACAGCGTGCGTACACGTAAAGGTCACATATGGCTGATATAATTCCCTGAAACACATTTGCAATACAGTTTTAGTTAGACACACATTTACAATATAATCCAATTTGCAGCACATCTACCAGGCTACAATTTCGCGAATGCACCGAGGCCCAACTAGAAAATGTATTCCAACAAAATGTGTTACACTTTGCCCAACAATTACCGCTAAAACTAGCACTTGCGAAGGTAGCGTGTGCTGCCCACTTCTGCGAAAATCCGACCTGCTCAAATTATCCGCTATCGTATGCAGTTCCGCGACTTTCCACCACTCTGCGATATCAACGTTTTTTCCGTAACAAAATGGTAAAAAGGATCCCTTAGGTATGCTGCGACTTTGTCTGCCTCTCACACACAGTTACTCATTTCAGAGGCTGTAGAATAGTAGCATTCAACACTGTCTAATGATTCCTAAACTACTCAACTAATACTATTGACTAAAAGTTAAACTTTGTACAACTGCAAAACAGTGATTTTATATACGACTAGCTGTCCCACGCGGCTTCGCTCCCGTCAACTGGCTACCTACCCACCCTACATACATGATTGTTGCGCTACTTAAACCGTTTACGCAGCGCACGCAACGGAAGCTCTAAAAATATTTTTTTTTCCCGTTTTGCAAGATTTTTCATTTATGTTCCGCTCCTATTTGGTCGTAGCGAGATGTTATATACCCTATAACCTTCATCGATAAATGGACTATCCAACACAAAAATAATGTTTCAATTCCAACCAGTAGTTCCTGAGATTAGCGCGTTCAAACAAACAAACAAACTCTTCAGCTTTATAATATTAGTAAGTATAGACATATATATTTTCACGTAAGAGTAACAAGTGAAATGATTGGAAAAATATCGTATTTTCATTTTAATAGGAGCTACAATCATATAAATAAAAACGGGTATTTTTTTTTTAAATTACTCTCTACCAGCACACATTAAGTAATCAGAAAAACCCTTTCTAAACAAACAAGCTAAGATTTGTGGTGCAAAATATTTTTGCTAGTAATTCACGGAACTCTCAGTAGGCCCAGCTCGATCTTTGCTGGTATTTTTTAAACTCTTTTCGGTACTTTTTCTAACAACATTCGTGGAATCGTGCTTACGGTGGTTTTCCAAATTTTTCCCCTTTACAGCGATCGCGAATTTCGTACAACTTTGAAGAGTTTTTTCCGGTTATTCGTCAAAGCATACTTGGAAGTCGGTTGTTTTGCGTGTAAATGTTTCGAATATACTTGTCGAGGGGTTGAGGTATGGGAATGTCGAAGTATTTCCGTACTTTATGCTATCTGATACTTAAACCTTCAGGAATGACGGAGGGACAATTTTACCTTTAGCTGTTAACATTTTTAATTCAGAATAAACGCACAACATTTTGGTTTGGATTGTGACGCGTTGGGGTAAATTCACTGCGAAAAACAGAGAAGAATGTTAAATCACGGTTGGCGCAGTGGTTGAGCGATTGACTGCTTCACTGCGTGTCGCGGGTTCGATTCCCGCACGGAACAAATATTTGTATGATCTACAAATAGTTGTTCCGGCTCTGGGTGTTTGTGTATGTGAAATTATATGTTTGTATACACACCCACGATACAGGAGAAATTCCAAGTGTGGGGCAACGTTTTTTCAAAAAAAAAAATGTCCTTTCGGGTAACATGTCACAGGTAAAACTTGCCAATAATTCAAATAACATTAAACAATCATCCAAATAACTAAAACAGAAAGAGCATTTGAGAAAACGCCTTCAAAGACTCCAGTGGCAGTCAAATGGAAGAGACTTATTTCTTTATTTCACAAAGCATTGAAACGGTTCCAGGACATTCCCTTGGCAAACCATTCGAGCTGAGCACTCGAGGCACTCGCTATTAAAGATTTTACTTTTTTTAAACGTCTCAGTGTTCGCTGGTGTAAAATTCAAGACTTGTAGCAAAGTGTCTACTGCCAGTCCGAACAAGTCTTGGATTTAAATCTAAGTTAAATGCTGTCCTTGGGAGATAAATTGCTTTAAGACACGGATTTCGATTCCTTTTTCTGGTGGAAGAATGGATGTTTATCTTTTTGGGATACTTAGCCTTCTCTCTGAAATTAGAAGAATGTTTTTCTATACCCACTTTTCGGCAATGTTAGAATTTAAAACCGTTAAGAATTGCAGCCATTTTTATTACCCGACAGTATGTATGTATGTTTGTTCCTATGTGGCGTTCTAGAGAACAAACGTGTTGGCCGATTTTGATGATTCTTCCGTCAATTGATTCGTCTTAACCTTGCGAGTGTCACTTGCTACATGAAAAAACCCATCATGTGGGGTATAAAGGGTGTTAAGAGGTGATTTCAAAAATATATAATTAAAAAACCCGACTGCTTAATTTTTTTTTTTATTCCAAACCCATCGTGTGGGGTATCAAAATCAAGGGTTTTAAGAGGTGATTTCAAAAATATATAACACTTATATGTTTAAATGTATTTAATTCGAAAAAAAAATGTTTACTATAAAGTTATAAATAAAAAAAGTTATTTCAAAAAATCAAACAAACCTGACTGCTGAAGAAGCGATCCAAAAAGACGTAATAAAGAAGAAAATCACGCTGTGCAGTCGGCGGATACATCTGGTTATGGTCAGCCAGCTCGCGAATATGTATCCTCCGACTGCATAGCATGATTTTCTTCTTGTTTACAGCAGTCGGGTTTTTATTTTTTGAATTAACCTTTTCTTCGTTTTTTTTGAGGATATCAAACAAAGAAAATCAATGTAAAAGGCGAACATGCTATCGGTCGTACCAGTTTTCGCAGGACAATATCAATATCCAACTGTAAGGTGTCATTCCTACAGGCGTCAGTAGATAATGGCGTTAAATAATTTTCAGTCGCATAAGGTATGTCTCGTCTTCTTTGTAGCAAATTAAACCATTTAGGAGAAAGTTTATCACACTGTATTTCATATAATTTAATCAAGTCAAGAGTGATTTTTTATCACAGAATGCTTAGTATAAATTTGACTTATAATTGACTAAGAACATATTGAGATTAAGAAAAACAGCTGCGAAGATAATTAAATTAAAATATTCGTATGTCCTGCATAATTCCTCCTAATAAACCCAAAATTGATTCAGGTGGAGACGTCGACAGATGACGAACGAAACCCGAAAGACGTCAGAAGATCCGAACGCAAAATTATCTTCATTCCTCCCTCGAGATCAAATTCAGCTCGCCGTTTTTAAAATTACCATTAGAAGCCCTACAAGTTCTTAGTTTAAAATTAAATTATACTTGTCTTCTTGAGAATTATTAGCCCACTCAAGTCCCGAGGGTATATTGTATTAGAGAAGCTGAATGAATTTGCATGTTAAAACCCTGGTAATAGCACTACAATCTGAAGTCGACGAAGTTTAGTGAAGTTAAGGGTACAATAGATTTGCTTTAAGTCTTATGTAAGTTGGTGTTAACAGTTGGAAGAGTTATATTTCGTTTCTTTGTTTGAAGACTGCTCGGGATAGTAAAGTTTTCTTTTGTTTCGTGTCAAGTCTGAATGGACGAATTTTGGGGTTCAAATCACAACATTGTACCAGATTACCGGAAAATTCTTCCAACGATACTGGTTGCTGCAGGACTATTGCATGGGCCATGGGTTTGGTTGGTTTAGTGTATCGATTGCCTAAAACTATAGGCGGTTTACTGGACCCTACCTGACCACTGTTGAATTATATGGCTATAAAATGGCAAGGGGTGACTTGCACACTCAATTAATGGGCCACCATAAAGAGTCGCTAGCACTTTAGTGACGTAGCGCCAAGGGGGCAACATATTTTTTTTTTTCCTTTATTTTTCAATACATTAAATTACACTTATTTTACAGCATAACACTTGTCTAAAACCTTAAAAGGTTTATGTGACAAAGTGGAGGAAGCAATTCGCACCGCATAATTACTAAATTATGTAAACATAATACTTATTATACCCACTTAAAACCTAAGGTGTGATTTCACCAGTAATATAATATTTTTTTAAGGTAAATATCTGGAGGTGCTTAAGGAGTGGAGAGGTATACCACGGCTATCAGGTCAATCCCAGAAGTACGGTCAAGATCCCTACCAGCGTCTTGCTGGGTTAACTTCCTTCTTCCGAGCACGTTTGTTCTTGCGAATCTCCACTCAAGCCAGCCAATTAAGGCCAGAGAGAGGTGCGAGCTCTGGTCCCCGTAAGTTTTCACTCCGACCGGCCAATAAAGGCAAGCCAGAGATGAGCAACAAGACTTCTTCCTGGAGATCAGGTCCATGCAGTATGCAAAAACAAAAATAAAAAAGTCATATACCTCTCATGTTAAAATTCCTCCACTAATAAAAAAGCACAGATTTTATTAAAAATCCACCTTTAGCTAAAATTACCAAAATATTCTCTAGACTCAACGTTTTAATAACTTAATAGTAACCTCATTTCCTCTCTAAGTGCTAGCTAAAACGCTTTTAATCCAAATTAAAGTACTCTAAGAGCTTCGTACATATAAGATGTTAAAATCTAATCAAGTAATATTGAATTCCTTTTCCACTTAAGAGTATTGATCTGCTCTTACGGAATATGTTTTAATACGAGTTAATATTCCACTGATTTAGTTCTTAACATATTTTAAGTATAAAATTATAATGAGATGCATTACAGAATGACTCATGACTCAAATTTTATCCGTTTTCGTGAATCCTAATTTCAGTAATAGAAAGTTACATTATTTTTGTCCCAAAAAAGTGCATGGTTTTAGACCTTGGCTGCCAAGCCAGAGAAAAAAGCTAGCTTTATTTGAATCCAATATGAGGAGTGATATGAAAGAAAAGGGAGTCAGTGACAGAATTATAGTTATCAGGAGGAATAGAAGAAAAATTGTTGCCTTGAAGTAACATGGACAATGGAAGTAGGATGCTACTAAAAGTATCAAAACTCATCTTCAATTCTTTCGTTATCATCTTTGTGTATTGTAGAAACTGGCGTTGTGCCAGATATAAAAGATGATAGGATCTTCTTATTGCAACACACCAAATACCATGATCTGGGGGGGTGACCCATAAACTCTTAGAGCGGTATCAATTTGAGATCGAATAAGGGACAGATGTATATGACTTGTATACATCTGTCACTTACTCGATCTCAAATTGATACCGCTCTAAGAGCTTATGGTCACCCCCCCAGTACTATTTGCAGTGTACAAAATCAATGCTTGACTGTCTCCTCGGATGTAAGTCTTTCTTCGTAAGCAGTGTGTATTAAATACACAGGATGTATCAGTTCTCCAGGGGGTGAAACTTCTCATGTATACACATAAACAAATCGTAAAAAAAAAACACCTTTTCCCTACGTTTGGTTATGCGAACATAAATGTACTAGAGAGCAGATAATTTTTCATATTTCAGTGTTGATCCCATAGTCAAACTTGTTCATATTCATGAATATTTTCACCCCTTGAAAGCATCAACCTTTATATATTCATTGATAACTGTGTATCTTATGTCGTGGTGGTCCAGTGGCTAAGACCTCGCCTCTCGTGCTTGAGGTCGTGGGTTCAAATTCGGACAAGTAGCAATGTGACTTTTTTTGTAACTCATACTTTCATACTTTCTGTAACTGGTACGGTGTACATAATAAAGAGTATTTCTATTCTATTCTATGTACTTTCTAAGTTTACCTTGGACATCACAGGCAACGGTGAAGATAAACATCATGAGGAATTCTGGACTAATGTAAGTATGAAAAAGCCAAGGCAGAGGCCTGTGGGGCACCCAGAGGCGGCTTAATTAACTCTGACACTAGAGGAGGCCACACCATCACACGAAAGAAGGAGACTGTCTGCCTGCATCATCCCATATATATTTCGCCATAAAAGCCCAAACTTACGCACTTAATAAAACCTAACACAGTATCAATCCAGCATGTTTGCAAATCCTTATATCAGTTGCTGAAGTTATATTAACTCTCTGAGTTGGAAATTTTTCCTGTGTCGCGACAGTCTCGAGACACTCGTATATAAAGGAACATTTTGAGAACACTTTCAGCTTCGTTGTATGAAATCAAAAGAATTTGAGAACGATGTTTCGTTGTTTCATTGAAGTCCTGTTTTATCATGTTTCGTTATTGATGTGTTTGGAGGACTTATTATTATTAACAGGTGGATGTTTAATTGTAATGGTTTGTTAAGGACTTAGAGACGAGACTTGTATTAGGTATATAAATTGTTCATAGGTGATGTGCTCGTTGCGGATGCGGCTGTTATTATTTAGCTCGTGGCTAAATAATAACAGCCGCACGGGTCGATCATCAAGGTTAAGCAACGCTTGACGAGGTCGGTCCGTAGATGGGTGACCATTTCAACATACCGAGTTTCCTCCGTGCCTCGGAAAGCACGTTAAGCCGTTGGTCCCGGCTGTCATTTGAAGATCTTTGACAGTCGTTACGGGTAGTCAGAAGCTTGAGATCTGACACCAGTCTTGCCAAGGGGTATCGTGTTACCCAGTTACTGGGTTGTGGGGGTCAGATAGGCAGTCGCTCCATGTAAAACACTGGTACTTAGCTGAATCCGGTAAGACTGGAAGTCAACCCCAATATAGTTGGGAAAAGGCTAGGCATATGATGATGATGATGAGGTGATGTAACCTCTATGGACTATTATGTTATCATTATCACCAACACGGATCTATAAATTCTATTTGAATCGTCAACTACGTTGTCCTGGAAACTATGATGGGTATCATAGTTTCCAGGACAACGTAGTTGACGATTCAAATTCAAAAACCCTGTTACTCTTTTCGAGACAGAAACTAGTTATTGTAAGCGTTTATTCTCACAAGAATTATTGATTATATCTCTAACCCCTGTGAGTTCAATACAGGAACAAAGCATCACAATTTCAAATATATTTTTTTCGTTATTGCTATTATAAACTTTAAAAAAAGTACTTCTAGACAGAAGCTGGAAAAGCAGATGACTGCAACGACATTCTTTTCTCGATTTTAAGAGTAGACTATCCTATATTTATATGTTTAAACAAATACGGTAAAGTGGGGATAGAAAATGGAAGCTCTTTTGATCAAAATCGACCTTTAAAAAAATCATTTCTAGCCAAAACATACAGCTGTATATGGCTAAAAATGTGCTCATATTATGCAGCCATAGGTTGATATACCACCAGTTAACGGGGGCTAAGTGGTGAACGACGCAGAGCGATCGGCTCCGGTATCTCTAGTGTTGGGACACAACAAATTACCCGCCTATTAACTGCGGGTCAGGTCCGCTACATGTAAACAGAACTCGCTCCTGTTCGATTTGAATAACGGGAGCTAGCGTATGGGCGACTAAACTAAACTTGCTACTATTGACATAGATACAGGCATAAGAATTTCGGTCTTTTGTCATTCATTTAATTAAACTCACATGAATTTTAAAAGGCCAGGGACTGAGATTTTCAGAAGGTAAGGAGGAACAGTTCTTGCACGGGTTTGTGTTTCCCTATTGGCTATAACATAAGATAATTTTGAAGTCAAGAACACATCGATTATTTCTAGCCCTCTTAAGGAAACGGGGGGCAGAGAGCGCCGACTGAATTTCCTTAGTAAAAAGTCATAATTCGAGGTTTGGCTCTCGTCTCTTTCCTCCTCCAACATTGGACCAATTTAAAAGATATTCCGTACTATGTCCCTATGTTTTCCTTTTTGACGATACATTACATTCAGAAGCACTAGAGCCAAAAAAAATGGCCAAAATTGCGCTATCAAAAGAGGCATAGTATACAAATATGACAAATATAAATGAAAAAAGGAAAACATAGGGTCATAGTATATATCTTACTTTACCAGTTCATGGAATATCTTTTAAATTGGTCCAATATTGGAGGAGAAAAGAGACGAGAGTCAAACCTCGAATTATGACTTTTTACTAAGGATATTCAGTCGGCGCTCTCTGTCCATATTTCCTCTTAATGAAGCAAAAGATAAAAGAGATAGAAGGAGAGTACGCAAGTTTTTGTGTAGCAGTAAACTATTTTAAAAAGTGAACACAAACACACAGCCACAGAAAACATAGTCGACAGCATCCCATTAAAAACTGTTACCAAAAACAGCCTGTCATAAAAAAAATTACAACAACAAGAATTTTATCAACGCTACCTTCCATACCTCGGTCCCCAAGCGTATCTCAGGCAGCCGTTATTAATGATTGACAGACATGACGTCAGGTGCCGAACAAGGGTACAGTAATCTACGGTGTTATCACGATGTATGAGGGACACTGGATTACACAGGTAATTCGGCCCCAATCTTCCTAACACGCTAATATTTGATGGATGGAATCCCTAATGAGATCGAGTTGTGATTTGTAGTTGCCTGGCTTTTCAATCGGTTGGGGGAATGAAGTCAATTGGGGTGACAATTTTGTGTCGATAAAATCACCTGTGTACAAGGATAATGTGCGTATTGGAGTGATTGGAGTACACACTAGGAATTGATTAATTACAATAATATGTTCACTTTAATAGGAAACTTACCTGTTACGATTGAAATAAATACCAGCTTATTATTTTCACCCTATGAGGCATATGCAACTTCTTATCCAGAGACTCTACGAGCATTTATCACAATGCTTGCTAAAAGTGAAGCTAATCGTAATTGAAGCGACTAATACTGATTTAATAAATGATTGTAACAAAATGCAAACTGGTTGATTTGTAAGCGGAGACAAAACATTAAATGCTACACTTACTTATTTGATCTAGATCTTAGTGATAGCAAGTAATAAATATCTCTTCTTTTAAAATGAAAGCTGTATAAATAATTACCAAAGTTTTATTCAGTTTTCAGCGCTGCATAATGCACT
Organism: Orthosia incerta; assembly: GCA_948252205.1. Lineage (NCBI taxonomy): Eukaryota > Metazoa > Arthropoda > Insecta > Lepidoptera > Noctuidae > Orthosia > Orthosia incerta. The sequence goes on along the minus strand of OX411759.1, from coordinate 22,926,110 downwards.
TCATGGTACGAAATAAAGTCTCCGTTAATTTTGAAACTCTTTTAAAAGAACTTGAATGTAGATGTCAGGTGAAAACGAGAAGTTCAAAGTAATTTACTTAAAACAAACTTGGCTAATGATAAGTTTATATAAAATTGTATCCGCAATAAAGTTGGTCAAGTTACGAGTAGCACAGAACGTTAACATAAATAATGTAGCGGTTGAGTTAACAATTTTAATTTTTAAAACCAATTTGTTACTGGTTCTAGGTGTACCAGTTTTAGTTGTTTTGATACCTGTAATATAGCTTTACATTTTATTAAGTTGAACAAACTATAACCGAATACAGGAAGAATTTCTCACTGATATTGAGTCTTCGACATGAGGAACTAGAGTTACTAGAGAATGCTACATTTTATCACGGATGAAGACTATCGAAAAGTCCAACATGTAAGGGATTGACATGCGACAATGCGCTAACAAAATCTTACTTGGTTTTTCGAACGACAAACTATTGGTTGACAGTCGTTATCGCTGTCAGAATCTTGGTATTTCGAGACCCTCTGAAGAACATATACCTACCTAATACTAGCCGAGGTCTGGTCGAGTCAAAGCCTTGAACATCGACGCCGAGTTGCCAGCTGGTCGGTTTTTTATCGGTTGCACTATGGGGTGTGTGCGATGAAATTACATGATCTAATGTCACCTAGCCAGTTCCATCATCGGACTACAAGACGTACAGCGATGTGCCATCGGTACATGGTGGACATCCCACCCATACGCAGTAAACGTTTTGGGAATACTTTCATTGTGCGTACAGCTAAGGAGTGGAATTCCCTGCCGGAGTCTGTGTTCCCCGATAGCTACAAGCTAGGTGTCTTTAAGTCATGTAAAGAGGTAACTTCTAGGCAAGCGTGCATCACCGTCGACCACATCATCGCTTATCATCAGGTGAGATAGTGGTCAAGCGCCAGCGTACCGATAATAAAAATAAAAGTCATACTTTTATATTATGTTACTGGAAGATTGAAAGAGGAAGTCTATTGGACACATTTCTGCATTTTGTACCGGTGTACCTCTCCATACTATAGCGATGATAAACATTGGAAAAGTGTATTTTATTAAGGTTTCTTTCTGGTGAAACTGTTGATGTCAAAATGATTGTGTATTTATTCGACATAGACACAATACAACAGTAACAATGACAGAGTAAAAGATGTAGGTAGTCATCATCTGCCTAGCCTTTTCCCAACTATATTGGGGTCGGCTTCCAGTCTTACCGGTTTCAGCTAAGTACTAGTGTTTTACATGGAGCGACTGCCTATCTGACCTCCACATCCCAGTAACTGGGTAACACGGTACCCCTTGGCAAGACTGGTGTCAGATCTCAGGCTTCTGACTACCCGTAACGACTGTCAAAGATCTTCAAATAACAGCCGGGACCAACGGCTTAACGTGCTTTCCGAGGCACGGAGGAAACTCGGCATGTTGAAATGGTCACCCATCCACGGACCGACCTCGTCAAGCGTTGCTTAACCTTGATGATCGACCCGTGCGACTGTTATTATTTAGCCACGAGCTCCTCCTCCTAAAATATGTAGGTAGTAAAGAAGTTAAATCAAAAATTGCGCAGGGTGTGCCCATACCGAAACCAACTCATCATTAGCTGGGCGCCAGACACCCAGCGCTGCCATACGAAGACGGTAAATAAAATAGATGCTGCTTAAAGAGCTATTAAAGAAAGTATACCACCCTACCTAACTATTCCATTACAACTAGCTCACCGTCCACCAACATTAGCTTAACTATCAAAGCTCCCAGAATCGCTTGCATCGCCATTGTGCCAGACTATCTCAGCGCCGCTTAAAAATAAACGGCAATGTTTAGAGGAAATTGGACACGAACTGGCTTCTGAGCTTGGAACATGTTATAATGCTATCGTTGTCCTGAGTGCTTTTATATTGAGGGTAGTTCAGCTTTATCGGAGTACGTTGACTATATAATAAATAAGTTTTGACGTTCAAAAGGGAGGTGGACTCGTACGATGTTCGGGTTCAGTGGTACTTTATCTAGTTCCCTTATTGTATCTTGACAATCTTTATTATTCACTCGTATAGTATGTTGCTTAGTAAAAGCAAGCTAATTTGTATCGTAATCTAATTTCGTTAAAGCTCAATTACAGTTATAGTATTTGTGGCTACATCTCCGTCATCATCTGCCTAGCCTACCAATTATGTTGGAGTCGGCCGCCAGTCTTACTCGATGCAGCTTCAAAATGACAGTTCCAGGAGCTCCACAACCCTTGAGGAGACAGATAGCCAGACTTTCTGACGACCCGTAACGAATAACAAAGATGTAAAAATTACAATCGAGACCGACGGCTTTGAATTCTTCTCGAGGCTATTCAATTCATTCTAGGTGTCGAGAAAAGGCCTTATAACGGAATTCATTCTACTTATATCCAAGCCAAGCTCAGAATGACACATTATGCTAACTTATGTTGAGATCAATGGTGCCCCAGTTCGCCTTTATGCGAATAATAACATAGGGAAAACCGGAGTAAACAGATATACGCCAATCTCTATTATTTTAGGCAAATACTTCAAAGGGTTCGCTGTTTGTTTACGGATCTCCTTGAAGAATAAAAACACAGTATTTTCAAGGCAAAATGTATCACAAATATGGTCACTTATACCTATTTTGTGGGCATATCATATTTATTGAATTTTTGGCGGTGTATCTAAACTTATAAAGAAGTAACATTGTTTGTTTGTTGTAAATACGATCCGATTGCGTAGGTTCTTTCACTGATCGTAAGCACAGTACAAATATGGACGAACAGAACGGAAACTACCTACAAACGCTCGAAACGGCACACTCACACAAACATGCGCATCGACGAGACCCCTAAGCAGTTGTCGCGATACTGTCAGTAGTGCGAGCCGCTACAGTTACTACAGTTGAGTACAGTATGTTGAATAGAGTGTCCGTGGAATCTCTTGCACGCTCTTCTCCATAGAGACATACCGAAGTTGGGAATGTACAACTTCCTTCATCTTTTGCTTGACAATTCAACGGCACCTTAAAATGCATTAATTAATAAATATTGAGTTTGAGCGCCATAGGCTGCTTTTATCCCGGCAAAATGCACGGTTACTATGAGTTAAGGCCACGGTTGCTTGAAAAGTTGTAAAAGCGCAACTCAATAAACACAAGCGCTGTCTGTTATAGCAATATTGATATTATTCAACAAATTGGATTCCTGTCGTATTATCCAAATATGATAATACCGGATTCATTAAAACCCAAATGGGAGCATAATTTGCATGTAGTTCAGCTGTTCGATTCGCGGAACTCTGTGTTGCATCGGAGATACACAATAAGCCCCTAAGACTCACAAAGTACGTAGTAAATCCCTTACTTTAAAGGTGGCTAAGTAAAAACCGATTACCGCGATCCTGTTTAATTATTCAGGGAGATAAGTACAGTTTGTATCGAGCTGAAAATGTGTTTGGACTTTGGGGACCGTTACCTACTTACTACATGTTTAATTTCAAGCCTGAAACTTACTTTGAAGCACATTTTCGCGTCACTAAGGTCTAATTTTCATTTCAATATTCATATAACTTTTGAAGGATATTTATATGGTGGTTTGACAAAAGTTTTGTCAATAAAGTACTAAAGCTATTAAATCGCCATTTCAATTGCCCTGGTTGAAATGTTATATCACTACTAGAAAAATCTGTCCCAAGACTGGTTAAATGAATATTCTAAAGGAAAAACAAAGCGAACGTCTGAACTGATGACTTCCGACATGCGGGGCAATACAATTACCCACGCAGAGGTAACTGAAGGAAAAGTGTGTCAAAGGATTGGCGTTTGACTTCCAATTCAATATAACAAAAATGTACCTATATCTATCTGTCAAGATATTCTAAACATCAATGTTTTTAATGTTTTTTCATGAAAATATACTAAGAAGATAATGAATGGTGACACAATTTCATACCATTAAATAGGTTTTTCCATACTTATTCCACTTTACAATAATGACATTAAAGTTGAAGAATATTTAATCGATATTTTAGATTTAAATATCTCAAGGATCGAACACGTGAACTTGCTAACAAATGAAAGAAAAAGCAAACGCTTCCAGCAACGCAACCCGATGCTCCGTAGCCGTACCACAACCGCTGAAACAGACATCCGAATCATATTTCAAGTCGATTTCAATTACTACCGAAACTTGAGCCTGGGATATTCATAGCTAGCAATCACCACAGCTAATGAAAACCCAACACGTAAACAATTGCGCTGTTGGCAATAGCAAGGCATGGATCGACCAACGTTTTGTTCGGCATTCAAAACGAATAGCTAGCCGAAAAGGCACGAATAAAGCCGAAGCGAACCTATAGAAATGTCAGCTGCAATATTGGTTAGGACTCGCGGGTGTTAATTCGATCGTTTATCATCAATGGGCGGAAAAAGCGAAACGGTGTTCGGGTGTTCTGTTATATTATTCGTCTTCGTTTTTGTTGATTGTCGCAGCTAATTCTTCTTTACGGTTTAGTCTGCTTTGTTTGGAGTTCGCTTATTTGTCTACTTTCTATCTTTAGACTACAACACTGTTCAATCTTGAGCTTTTGTCTTGTACTTGTATTTCAAATTTAATGACTTGACTGTAAATGCGAATTTTTCATCTCAAGGTATCCTAAAGTTAACTTGGATTTAAACCTCTGCTACCGAGTCGGTTTCATCCTTATGTGACAGTAATCTAACTACCGTGATCTCGGTTAAATTCAGTAAATTGGTTCGCTCATTAGAAGCTCGCGAACAATTTAAAACGTGCGCATTTAACGAGTTTCTAATTATATCAATTGGCCCGAACTCTTCTGAAATATACGTATCTTTAAAAGATTTTCTTTTCCTTCTTAGTTTGGAATGGGAGTTATTTCAAAGCTTTTTGAAGATAATAAATCTATTACTTGTGTTACCGATTCCGTATGCGATTTATAGCTTCTAGAACCGTCTAACGTCTTTCTTAGTCCTCCAGGGTGTAGTTAACTGTCAATATAAGGAGGATATATAAGGAAAAGTACATTGAAATCCCGAAGGTTTTCTTAATGGAAAGAACTTCTGCGAATTCTGAGTCTGTAACTGGGTTTTCCTCCTTTGAGATATTGTTTGATGACTCTCTAACTCATCTGATTTAAAATAGACGGTTTTACAAGATTTTTATCACCCTCTCCTTTGTTCTTGGCACTTAGTATTAATAATGTCTTAGCTACAGGTACATCGCCTGCAGCCTCTTCATCTTACCTGTCATAACCAGCATTATGTCTAGTTTGGAAGCCAGCCAGGCATTCGTTAATATAACCGGAATGTCCTGCACAGTGCGCCAAACAATAGTCATTGACGTGTACATTAGTGCGTCTAATATCCCACCGGCCATTTCGCATCGTAATCACTGCCCTGAATTATTGTTCCAGTTGATTATGTGTGTGTGTGTGTGTGTTGTATTAGATTGTTCCAGTGAATAATTAGGGTTGCCTTAATTACACGTGCCCAAGGACTTATGTAATGTCGTTTTAAGTGCTTCCCTTGAATGGATTAGTCTATTTCTGTTTATTCTGTGCATTTTTTTGTTTGTTTCAAAAGGCGTATGGTTTGAATTATCTAGAACGATTATACTTTCATCCAATGACATTCTAGTTAACAGATACGTTATAAACTCACAAAACAACCGGAAAAAGTGCTCCGCACAGTAGCGGCAGCACACATACACACTTTTCATTAGTCTGACATTTCACTACAAGTCGAAAGGGATGGCTTGATAAAACCAACGAGAATAAAGAGACAGCTAGTGTTTGTCAGCAAGTGAATGTAAATAAACATTATTCTGACCACCAATGTTTTTTTCTTTTTCTTACCTCCAAATATCAGAATATTAGGAAAAAGAAAATTGTATATTGAAGTGTATTGCGTACTTACATATGGTATGAGATCCCTTCTGTTTTATGTACTTTGGTATTATAATTGGTACACTTTCTAAATACACGCGATAGCATTTTTAAATTTTTATTTTTGTTTCAACAAAGCGTATCGCTCTTCGCCATGCGTGACATAGACTAAGACTATACGTCCCAATTAGGACGTATTCGAGTCTTCACAATGTGCGCGCTCATAACATATCTCTTTACTAGAATATCATTGCTTTCATTTATTTCTGGAACTAAAACTATTATCGTCTATGTGTTTGTCAACTGTATCTGCAATTACTTCTACTTCAACCTATATTTGGAAAAAATTGAGTACATGATATATGATATGCGGTACCCCACCCACCATTCCATGTCTCACGTTTCAATGTGGTTTCAACTCTAAAACGTACAACAAATGTTGAAAACGACTAAATTTTCAACCGCATAACGCATGAAATTCCCAACAATCCATACCTAGTACACGTTTGAAACTAGACGTATTAGCACCAAATTAGGTTAGTTTGCGTAGTTTTGGTCCGCGGTAACGATGAAAATTCGTTATCGTGTGTACCTGGATATGTGGGTAGGTTTATATTTGTTCAGTTGTTAAATAAAGGGTTTTTCTAAACAGTGATCAATTGATTGAGTGTTTTAATAGTCTGTAATGTTGTAAACTAGACTAAAACTTTAACCGGGGATTGTAACAGTTTAACTGCCGTAAAGGATCTTCAAGTGTACTCAACTGTGTGCATAAAGTGATTTTCAATTTTATGTGCTTTATTACCATTAAGGGAATTTATTTATTTCCATTTGTTTTTGTATAATTTGTTTTTGTGCCAAATAAATTTAATAATATTTAATATTTAAATTATAAGAATTCTCGGACGTAAAGTTTACAAATCTAAATAAATGTTAATTATTTATTATAATTGGGCGTACGGTTGGCGCAGTGGTTGAGCGATTGACTGCTGCGCTGCGTGTCGCGAGTTCGATTCCCGCATGGAACAAATATTTGTATGAACTGCAGATAGTTGTTCCGGCTCTGGGTGTTGTGTATGTGAGTTTATATGTTTGTAAACGCACCCATGATACAGGAAGACAGGGCAACGATAAAAAAATAAAAAAAGCAATTGCTTCTTGCCAATTCCCTTCTTCTTTCATGAAGCTATAAGAATCATTAGGCAAAGTGTTCAGCCATGTGCTTTTGTTAGATGATAATATCATTGAAGTGTTATTGTATTAACAATCAAATCAGAACCATATATAACATGACAACATACATTAGCAGAGTGTACTTAGTCATTAAATGTAATTCAAACGATTGGTTTACTCGTTTGCCAAGTACATAATTTCGAAGCCATATCTATAATTACACCCTATATATATACCATAGATACCATAGCTGAATCAATTTAGCTATCAACCTAATGTAAACTAGTAATCAATTAGATAGACGTGTAGTGATTTGATGGCCCCGAGGCTGTACCACAAAACAGATAAGTAATTATAGAAGATCCACTCTATACAACGAGGGAAAATGTACGCACACATTCACACGCGTCTACGTACAGCGGGTGCAAGCGTACTTACAACCGGCATTCATTTGAAATCGCCGTACATACGCGTCTATGTGTGCGTGCGCCTGTTTTCGCTCATTGTATTCAGTTAGCCTTCTGTAACTATCTAGTTCGTGGCAACACAGTCCGGGATTCGTTACTAATGGCCGATGCATCGGTTCACCAATCACATGGATCGCTGAACTTTAATTTGGTAATTAGCCAGTAATCTGATGTACGGAGCTTGTTAACGGGATGGATTCGGCTACGATTCGCGGTTATTTAACAGATATCGGGATTCTAATTTTAGGTACCTATTTTTGGAGAGTGAAGTTGAGGGATGTATTTATTTAAGCAAGCTCAATATGATGATAACTTGTTTGAAATTGAAAGCGTGTTGTAAAGAAATCAAACAAAACTCTACTGAAAAGTATCTCGTGTGTTGCTCGTAGTGTCAAATCTTGATCTAAATTTACTTTTGGTCACAAAATGTTCTATTTTTACCTAATTGTTCTATTCACATTTTGACCGTACCACAAAATTACTAAAATTATAGGGCGTGCCACCAATCTAGTTGAAATTATATTTATAACAAAATAAACTTAATAACAACAAAATAAAGCTATTAAACCAATCATTAAGACAAGGCTTCATTCATATACAAATTCATTATTGATGACATTTAATCACCCTGAGAACTGTGCCGTATAGTCTCACCTGACAAATTGGATATGAATTTCCAATGTATTTCACGTAACGGAATATGACAAGACGCGTATATACCGCAATTGTTTTCCTAGTCTCGGCTTACAAGTGAAGCATATCATCTTCATAATGAAACTCTCCTTCGTATACGTAGCTATTCCAGTCGAAATATACCTGGCTGTGTAGGAAAACTAACTTAGTTGTTGCAGAATATCAGTGGAACTAGAAGAGGGATACTATCAAATGCCAATGCATATTTAAATCAGCATAATTATATGTCAAGGTAGCATCTGTGTCAGTTACCTGCTTGCTTTGATAGCCAACTAATATTCAAAACACATTGCCAAGATTAGACTTGTGTTTAGACATTAACTAAATTCGACAGAGCTATGGCAAATGTGTATTATCTAGACGACTGCAAAGTAAAATCTTTGATTTTAAAATTCACTGTATTCATCATCAGCCTATTAATGTTTCACTGCTAAGACACATGCCTATCCTCTCTGTGAGAAGGAATGGGTCCACCACACGGGTTGGTGGATGTCCATTTCTTCGAATTTTTGGTTCTAGGACATGCCGGTTACCTCACGATGTTTTCCTTCACCGTTTTGAGAGCAGTGGTGATGCAATAATTTACACAAAGTAAAGCGCCTGCCTGGGTTTGAACCCACGACCCACAACTTGTAAGTAGCGGCCGATACCACTAGGCCACCACTGCTCAAAAATTCACTGTATTAGCATATTTTTAACATTAGTCCTTAATTATCATATTGAAATCAATCAGGAACATAAGACAACGCTACATTGAAAGGGTTTGATTGCATAACTATAAGTATACCTACTAAATTCTCGATGAAACATAATTCTATATTGGTAACTCATCGGTTTATCATCCATCACTTAATTTCTGTGTGCCATCGAAGCGGGAAACAAACATAGGTGCTGTTTGTGTGTCAACATCGGAGCAGAGAAGTTCGGCGTACGCTACAAGTGTATAGTTTGCGTTGTATGTACTGGTTCAGGTTTGTGTTTATGTAACTGAGTGGTTCTAAGAAAAATATCAGTAGTCAGTTATATTTTGGCATCTAAGGAACGATCTATGTCATTTAATACCATAATTGCTATATCCACTAAAAAGTGAACCATGAAAGGCCAATCAGCTTTCGTTCAAAAACCCAGACTTCCAATGAATGAGAACAGAAAAATTCAATCTACAAAGCAAATCTAACAAAAAATCACATTACAGCGTCTTCATCAATCCGAATTATAACACAGACAGCTAGCCCATCAATCTTTAATACACATTTCCTTTTCGATTTGACGTCAACGTAATGACGTTTCATTTCTCAAGTCACACCGAAAAGAACCTCATGTAAATCTTATTTCCTCGACATCTCTTCAGCGATGTCGACATAAAAATTCGCCAACACGGAGGGGCACCCTCGCATCGAGAGGGTTTGAATATGCAAATTGTAAGGTGGCACTCTTATAGCCCTCCGACAGAAATGGCGGACTTCCATCTCCAGAGAAAATATTATCATTGGAAATTCTTTTAAAGCAAGTTATTTGCTGAAAGAAGATTATCGGTGAAAGGTAGGAATTCCGATGTTAATGTGAAACCGCTTTTCGAAGGACGATCGAAGGCAAATAGATGGTGCTTACTCGTAATTTGCAAAACGTATGCTCATATTTGAACAGTTTAGCAAATAAGATTTTCGTGAGATACTTTTCAGGTTTTCATACTACATCGTGCATGACTTGTATAAATATATACGGGCCATATTTATTTTTAATTATTTGACACACAAAATTGAGCAACCTTACATAAAAAGAGCAAAATTACGACAAAGGCAAGGAAAAAAGAAACAAATATAAACATCAACCCGAGGCCTGTTGAATATCCCAAAACGTTTCAGAATCCACATTCCGCCCGTCTTCGCACTTTACTACCCACAAAAGTAAAAATATTTCACCTTAACCCCGCGGTTACTTAAAAGGGAAAAATGTTAAAGGTACAGAGGTCGGGTATTAGGTAGGTTTGCTTGAATTCAGTGCACGTACACCCTGGGGAACGGGGCGGAGAGATTGGCTCGTAAAGACAGGACGTGGCCACCCCTCCCTAATTATAATCCGTTAATTGTGAAAAATCACAACCCTACCCACTCAGGAGTTAAAGGGGAGGAACTCTGTAAAAGTTGTATAAAGGTTAGGGTTGATCCGCAATTATGATGTTCTGTTTTTAACTCTTTTTGTTTTGTACTTTCTCCTACTTAATCTTTCTTATAAAAATGTCTCCACAGAGCATTCTCACTGCTGTCATCAAGAGACGGTTGCCAAAAAAGGAATGGAATATAAAATTAATCTCGACACGTTGTATTTCATATTTTCTTAATTTCTTCGTCCTCGTCGTCAAGACGTAAATCTTGTATTTTGTGCCAAGTATTCTGTGCTCAAAATTAAATAAAGAAACGTTTTGAGAACGCGACTTTCAAAAATATGTCAATTCATGCTCATTTTATGGTAACGTTATTACATCAAGCAATCAGTACGAAACAGCTCTTTTTAAATCACAATTCTCATAAAAGATCTTAGATAGTTGCTTTGTCTGTTATTTTCTACACCAACTTTTTATTTTATTCTTCCTATATTGTCCCTCTGCTGGGCAAAGGTTTTCCCCATAACCTTCTTCTCTTCTTTGTGTTTGCCTTCTGCGGCCAATCTACACCAATAATGTGTCGTGTGTATGATTTTTGATAGCGTTCTCCTCAATTTTCACTGACGATAAGACAGTCTAGTCTAATGGGTAAAACCAGGATAGTTGCCCAAGGGGTATAGTTGCCCCAGGGGTATAGTTTCCCAAGGGGTATAGTTGCCCCAGGGGTATAGTTGCCTAAGGGGTATAGTTGCCCTAGGGGTATAGTTGCCTAAGGGGTATAGTTGGCCCAGGGGTATAGTTGCTCCAGGGGTATAGTTGCCCCGATTGTAATAACTCTAGTTTCTTTTATTAATCTATCGAAAAATTCTTCAACTACCACCGACCGTGTCTCATGTCTCTGTGCGATTGCATGGGCAGGCAAAGTGTTGGCAGGAAAGATGTCCCGTTTCTCGGCGGGAATCATCTATCCTTAACGTTATTTACATGGATTAGGCAACTATCCCTTATGAGGTATAGATGTCCTAAAATAAAGAGGCCTGAAAAATGGCTAATACTCAGGCAATATTTAAGATTATCTTTTTTGCTTTTCATGAATTTGTAGATAAAAAACCAAAGTACCGGCCAGTTTTACAAAGAAAGTATTTTGATTTTTGTACTGAGAGATATAGAGTGATATCAAAGAGTGTGCCGGCTCTTACCCTTACCAAGTATTCACAAAACTGTACCTAACCTAACATTCAAATATAAGTCCATGAACGTTACATAACTGTAGGTAATTGTAACGAGTTTTACGGCCATGCCCGCCATGTTAAACGTTCAGGATATCTACATTCCTTCGTATATCTACAGCAACGGCAATGATTCGATCGCTAGGCTTAACGTATTATCGGTAAAGATATAAACTTTTATTATACCTAACCGTTGGAAAACTATAACCCTTAATGTTATTATAGAAATAAAACTCATCTTAAATAACATACGAGATGTAGTTTTGGTATTAGTACCTATTGGTGTGGAAATTGCTGAATGAATCAGAGAAACTTTCAATGCCGAGATATAATCAAAATAACAGCCTTCCCTATTTTTCTTTTCAAAGGATTGTGTCATTCACTCAGTTTTTGCTAAAAATAACTTACACATTGGCTAAAAAATCAATACAATATACAACTCGTATCGTACCTATAAGTTACAACATACTTGTAAAAAAATGTCACAATTTACGTCGAGTAATGTCAATGGATGCCTATAAAAACAGGCAAACCTCCCATGCGAGTTAGAACATCGACATTGAAAGGTCACGGCGAAGCTCTCAAGGTCAAACTCGACAAATTGTAGACTACCCTCAGAATATTTCGTATTCCGAGGGTAGTCATGAAGTTTTAGAGAGAGATTATTCTCCTTGTTACCGTGTTCCTAACTCGTTTAAAGTAATAGCCAGCTTCGGGGATTAAAATAAAGACTTTTGGATTACCTAATATTCTGTGGCAGTATCTTTCTAAGTCTAATTGCTTTTCTATTTCTTGTTTAATTTACTTTCTAAACAATTAAAGTTTTCTTGTTGTTTTAATTAAAGTATCTTTAGTTTTTTTTACAAAAAATTATAAAATCTGTCTAAATTCGTTATTGGTTCTTGTTTCCCAACATGAAAATCTCAGTTACAGGGTCAAGTAGAACGCTTAACTTAGTTTGAAGCAGAAATACTTGCCCAAAGCGAAATATTCTTTCCCGAAGCTTTGTTTCAGCGTACAACCCACTCAATACTCGCTCTAAATACTAAACAAGTTTAAAAGTTACAAACTCAATGGAAAATGCAGTTCACAAACCAACCCATAAGTTCCAAATTAGATTTTGCAAAGTTAGCCTTGTACATAGAGTTCACAATTAAATTCCAACCCTAAGTAAAATTCAGAAGGTTGGGAATTGCCTGAGGAAGTTCCTTTCGGGTCAATCAGTTGGACATTTTATGGTCGGTAATAATAATTACTTGAAAACTCGACGATTTTGTTGCAAAAATGGTTAATTTTTTCCGGAATCGATGCTTTAATAATGGCCTTAATGTCGAATTGTTGTGAGAATATTTTGGAGACCTGGCAGCTTATTGGTAGCCTAATTGAGCCAATTGTCATTCGCTAAATTGCCTATATATTATCCTCATTGGCTTCAATCGACATCAATAGCTTCAAATTAGCAATAAAAGCTGATGATCCATGAAGTCTTTTACATATTGGTGAGAAAGATTTTTTTTTTTTCTAAAAATAAGATTAAAAAAACTTTAAGACAGCAATATTTCTAAAGTGATCATGAAAATAATGTTCTGCACTAAAATATAACTTCGAATCGGCAGGTACAGTCGTGAGAAAAATCGTTGAATACTATTAATAAACAATAAAAATGTCCTTGCAAACATGTCACGATAACTACACACAAATCCTATGGGTAACTATTAACCATAGTTCATTACAGTACAACACTGAACGATAAATGTTTATGTTAATTAAAAACATAAAGATCGCCCATGGGGAATGGCCGCGAACACGCCATCGCGCCATAGGCATTGTTACTACTCCGTACATGTTTTTGTTAGTAACAACCGTTTTTTTTTTTGTGAAAATACCTATTTTTATTCTAATGAGATGGCACAAAAGGCTTTTCAGTTTTCAGTTCAAGGTTGAGCTCGTGTGTAAAAGGCACTTTAGTGAAATGGTAAACAAGGTGTGCTCGTCTGTACGGTATACAGGGTGTATATTTGAAGGCAGACAAGCGTGAAGAGGTTATTGTGTAACTGAATCTGAACCTGAAACAATAAAAAGCCCCTCGACCTTGACCGGTTTCTCGTGCGATATGTGAAAGGTTAAGAAGTGGGGTTGGGCCCGAGTAAGAGACAGGCATCGATTGATGAGGCACAAACTTCTAACGTAACCATGAGGCTTAATTGGAAAGATTTCGAGCAGTACTAAGTATAAAACCGGCGGGCGGGTGGCAATGTTCAAGTTTTACGGTCTTTCAAACAGTGTTTCTATCATAAAAAGTCTTAGTTTAAAACATTAACACAACTTAAAAAGAAGAGACATAAAAATAAAAATATTTTATGTATGAAAATTCTAGAGCAAAAATTTGCACAATAGACCTTCAGTTCTCCTTAAGCTAGAAAAAAATAATGCATGCATTCCGCTTAAGTACGCACACACTTTATATTTCCGTAATTTGTGCGTAGTTGAACGAATGAATGAACCCAAGAGTGAATGTAGGTCGTACTTGAGTCGTTTGTTGAGTTACATTCGTCGCCAGGTGAATGGGACGTTTAATTACATTCGCTGTAAAGCATTCTCGACGTTTTCATTCATTCAGTCGCTCTTCTGTTCATATCTCGGCTCGCGAATGCATCAGGCTCTGCTGTTTATATGCGATTGTAAATATGTATATTTCTGCTTGATGTATGAGGGCCATTATTTTTAGTTTTATGTGACATTTACAGCCAATGATGCTCGATGATAAGAGCTTTTAAAAAACATTGATATTTATGTTTCGCGATTTTTGGCATTAAGGGTACACTAGTCGTTGGCACGAACTATTTTGTGCCCGGGGTTAAAGTGCATTTTATATCTACCGACAACACGTGCGAAAGAGATTGATGCTGTGATGAGAAGTAGGAAGCCTGTTCGCTTTCGAATACACACATTTGCAAATTTGTAGCGAAATGGATAATGATTTAGGACGAAACCGAGCGCGCGAAATTTTATAAACAGGGCTTTGGCAGTCTAGATATCATGAACGAACGACTAAATCTATCTGTTCAAAATAAAATTATATGCATTGTTGAACTACTAATCTATCCCTGTATGGAGGCCGTTTTGCAATTTGCCGTCTTCTTATGGTATTTATTTGCGCCCAAAAATGCGTTAAAATTAGTGTCGTAATGTGGAACTTACGACGCTCATAACTTTCAAATATTTTCTTTTTTTACTTTTTCGCTTCCGCGCCCTGTATGGCTAGATAATGATGAGACAAATTGATATCAATATTTATTTTGAACGTACATCGGAAAACAGTGGAATAATCCCTAGACTACGTTTGTATGGAAAAAAAATCGACTAGTGTAACCTTAAACGGAGAACCTCGTTTTTGCTATCAAGTCGTTTATGTCATATAGTCAAAAGTCGTTTATGTTGAGGCCTTTGTAGTAGGCAAGATGGAAAGGGTTAGGGTAAATAAGTAAAAGTCGACGAAGCGGAGGTATTCTATCAATTTTTAACACGAGTGAGTTGGAGTACCTTATTTTTACTTTCATATACAAACTCACAAGATCTAGAAACATATAGAACATTGCACAGATTCGACAGAAGAAGAATAAAACATACATAACAAGCAGTACACAAAATACAAGTAAATAAAAAAAAAAACCCGACGTTTTTATTTCAAGCTATATAATTTATCTAGTAGTAGACACGCTTCGATCGACAATCTATTGAACACGTAATTATGACACGATATCTTGCGAAAACGGCCCGACTCAAACAGTAAAACGCCCATAACTTTAGAACGCCTGAACCGATTTTCATCAAACATAGCTAAGAATACTCTCGAATAAGTCACCTTTATTTATAACAAAAAAAGAATGAAATCAAAATCGGTTAATCCGTTTAGAAGCTATGATGCCACCAGACAGATACACATACACACAGGTACACACGTCAATCTTATAACACCGCTCTTTATTCCGTCGGTGGTTAAAAAGCAAACCAACTCTCTTTACCAATTCACATGAGATCAACAATTTTCCAATCGACTGTACGTGTGGTGAGACACTTCAGTATTTAGTCGCTTGCTCTCGTTAACCTACGAGCGCACTGGAGATGGAAAGAGGAAATAAAGTAGTCAGTGGTCAATACTGGAGAAGAATAACATGAGATAGAGGATACTGGAAAGACTTGAGAAGACAAAGGATGGGAGGAATTTGCCAAATGATAGATAAACCAAGAAAGAGAGGAGAGATCGCATAAGTATTTACTTATAAATCCTAATATTATAAATGAGATAGTCTGTCTATATACTGCCTTTTCACACCTAAACGACTGAAAAGATTCGTATAAAACTTGGTACAAGCGTGGCATGGTGGCCTAGATTAGGATATAGGAGAATTTTTATCCTGGCAATATATTTCCTTACGATGATAAAACACTTCACCCGGTCGAAGCCGCGACCAGAAGCTGGTATGATTATAAATGATTATTCATTAAAAATCTTTTTTTACACAAGCTTTTTTCGTATTCTTCTCAGCAAACCCTTTCATTTGATATCATGGCATTGCACAATAAATAACTAGTCCGCCATCTTGGGCCGTCCGCCATATTGGATTTGGAATGACGTCACTTAGCTAAACATGCATTGTCATCCAAACTAAACGTGTATGCAAAATTTAATCTTAATCGGTGGAGGATAACTGCTTTAAAATTCAGTTGCAAGATTTGACCCGAACACACTTAGACACATGCATACATTGCAAATTAAATGAAAGCTTGTAAAATGGGTAATTTTTTTCATTAGGAATTAAAGGTCTACTATATTTTATTCCTCGTTATCTTGTCACAGTATTGGCATATTGAGATAGCAATATCGCAGTTAGGCTGACAATGGAATAGCTGTTGTGAACAGCCACGCTATGAATAACTTATTGTGTTTAGAATTTTAGAAACATAGTTATGATGATTCATTTCATCTCTATTGTTTCGATATTGATCAGGAATTATTTTGTGTAGATTCGTTGATAAATGTTACAATTAATTTATTACGTCGGGTTTGTTTAGTTGATGGGAATCAATGTTTTGTTTTACATAGTTTGATGTTGAGAAGTTTCTTACATAATCGCCCAATGATAGCTAAATTGTTTGTTGTAAACCTTTATCTAATACAACAAAGCGGTATTTCTATTAACCCAAAGGTTTACCGGCAGAGATGATGCCTTTTTAGGCCGCCTATGTGCCAGTAGGTACTGTAAATAAAGCATAAAGCACTTATCATGAGCAACACAGATCATCTTTTTGCGGTTACATAATCCGACAAAAATTCTGTATCATAAGGACTGTTAAAAAAGAAAATCATCGTAATAAAAAACTTTATTCTTTTTTTTTTTTTTTTTTTTATAGTCTATAGGCTCGCGTTTGACCACTATCTCGCCTGATGTTAAGCGATGACGTGGTCTACGGTGAAGCACGCTTGCCTAGAAGAAACCTATTCACTCTTGACTTAAAGACCCCAAGGTTGTAGCTATCAGGGAACAAAGACCCCGGAAGGGAATTCCACTCCTTAGCTGTACGCACAATGAAAGTATTAGCAAAACGCTTTGTGCGTATGGGAGGGATGTCCACTATGTACCGATGGCGCATGGCCGTACGTCTTGTAGTCCGATGATGGAAAGGGCTAGGTGGAATCAAATTGTGCAGTTCCGTCGCGCACTCCCCGAAATGTAACCGATAAAAAACCGACAGGCTGGCAACTCGGCGTCGATGTTCGAGGCTCTGGAGCTTTGAGGCGACCAGTGCATCGTTGCCAATAAGCCTTTTGGCCCGTCTGTCGATCGACTCAAGTGCATCAAGCTGGTATTTGGCAGATCCATCCCAGAGGTGAGAGCAGTACTCCATGCATGACCGAACTTGCGCTTTATACAATTCAAATCTCAACTTAGTCCCTACGCCGATTCACAGTCCAAAAAACCTTCTTTCGACAATAAAAATACACTCCAGCCACCCAAAACATATCCGAAATACATTCCCTCAAGAACGTTTTAATGTAAAACACTCACTCAGAATGTACACGCTTAATCTATCACATCGAGCTGATTAGCATCAGTAAGAGCTGCGAGTCAAAGTTAGGGGAATCGCGCGAGACGAATGGCAACATTACGTGGTAAATGAAAGTGTAAAGATGGATACTTCTAGAATAAATGCAATTGATTTTTTATATTAAGTAAAGTACGTTTTATGCAGATGTCTTCAAGACCTTAAAATTTTAAGATTGGAACCACTGAAACCACAAAACGGGCTGCGACAGACCAAGAAAGAGATGGATGCAACGTTGGACGTCTTTTTAAGGAATTGGCAAGGCATGGCGCAGACGAGAACGATAGGCAGAATGGACTCTGCCCAGAACTGGGTTAGTACAAGCTAGTTATAATAAATAACAAATAGTGTAAACTAAAACAATTGGTTTGGTTGAAATAAGAAAAAGCTGAATGAAGGAGTTAGAGAGAAGGAATCTGAAAAAGAAAAGAAGACAAAATAAATGGTGCAGTAAATGAATGATATGATATTTGTCGAATATCTCAAACGGTCTTTGTATCCTGATTTCGAATAATAGGTAACGAAACATTTTTAACAGATATTGTGAGTGTTTCAATGCACAAAGGCAAATCCCCAGAATTCTTCTGTCCATAAAGACACCCAACGTTGCACATAACTTCTCTAGTTTTTCAACCCAATTCCGTTCCATCAACACACAGTTGGATATCCCTCCCCAACTGAAACGTGTAAGTAATGTTACGAAGTTGGCAACACTGACCGGCCGCGTTGAATGCTCACAGAAAAGTAGGTCACCACGAGAGCTACAAATACATTAACGAAAT
This sequence comes from Orthosia incerta, assembly GCA_948252205.1. NCBI lineage: Eukaryota > Metazoa > Arthropoda > Insecta > Lepidoptera > Noctuidae > Orthosia > Orthosia incerta. The sequence goes on along the minus strand of OX411759.1, from coordinate 22,907,615 downwards.
AAGACGGAAAACTTTTATAATTAATGTAATACAATGCCGGAGCTGCGGGGAATTAATGACTAACTCCCTCCCAGATAATATTTCGTATTTTGATTGCTGGCAACACAATATCGGCAAGCAGTAAAAGTTCGAACAGATGAGGTCGGCTATCGATTTAATTGAGTCTATTGAAGATGGAAAAAATAAACTAAACGGCTTACGGTCTTTTATATTCTCATTCCACTAGAGGCGAATAAAATATTGAAGGCTATAAAACTGTCAGTGTTGCCAGGCGTAGCTTCGGTAATAGATACCATTTTACGATCGTGACGAGTAGATCTGTTGCAGCGTAGGAAATCATAATAAACTGAAAAAGTTAGGAAAGAGTTATCTATCCCCAAAATAGGGGTTCACACGGTCTCTAAGGTGTATTTAAAGACTAGCTATCCTGAATCACTGCACCGTGCCGCCGTAACATGATTTGCCCACACTTTTTTAAGTCATGTCGTCTTCCCAATTTAGACTAACTGCGGTAAGGTATTTTACCGCAGTTTACACTTTGTGTTGAACCATACGACAATATTACGTACCTGTAGCATAGGCCGGTTCGAGGTCATCTTCGTCGTCGGTGTGGTGTCTGCTGGAGGCGTGCGAGTGCGAGTGATGCGCCACGCCCACATGCACTGGTTGTATCGGCTGCTCGTAGTGCTTGTGATGGTCCACATACACGCGATGGTGGTGCGGGCACGGCGTCGGAGGCAAATAGTCCGCCAGCGTGCCACCCCGCGTTAACGTCGAACCCGCACTTAGTGTCCCACCACCCGAACATGACGCCAATGCACTCCGCACTGATCCAAGATCTAATGACGGTCGTCTAGATAGTTCGCCGTAACTTTCCCCGAAGAGCGCACTGGCTGGCACCGCGTGCCTCACCTCGTGCTGATGGTGCGAGTGGCCGCCGTTCGACGAAGAGTGCGGAGACGCGGAGTGGTCGCGACTGTCGCGAGACGTGGACGCCGTGTGGATAATACTCTCGTCGTGCGTCTCCATTACTTCTCTCGCTGTCGGCGGATTTGGATGCACATGCACCGCGGACGTGCCCGCGCGCCGCGGACTCCGCCCGCGGTCCGGCAACACCGACGAAGCCGACCAGTAACCCCACGCCATTTTCGTTCACTGACTTTACACTGTTATTATTCAAGCGCTAGCCATAAACACGGGGACACGAAGAACCTACGGAAGGTGTACGTTCACAGTATGAGTGTCCATGTCTCCACACGAAGGCTTTAGAATCGGGGTCGCGTAATCCAAGCGTGTGGCGGGCGAGGTCGCGCGGTGAGTTGGTTGCCGGCGCCCGGTCGAGGGGACGCGACAATTGTGTAAACGAACCTAATCTCCTTTGACGTTGCCGCCCCTGGCCCACCGAGACAAAGCTTCGTGACCGCACACAACCGCGCACGTGATACATCCCTAAATATTTTGACAAGCGACTCGCTCAATGACAGTCACGTCAGCGTCAACGTCGGAGATAGGTAATCGTGTAATCCTGTTTATATTGTAGTCAGTGAGTTTCATTTCATATCTCATTGCGCCGATAGGATCGGGTGCGGTGACGAGGCTCGGTGGGCTCTACTAATTCGGGTTGATTCAACTCGGGCCAGTTTCGGGCCTACTAAATGAGATGGAAACTCCGCTGATATATAACGATAAACAACGGACGCCAAAACCGGTGAACTTGCATTGGTGGCTGCGAATTTATAGGCAAATACGTCTGGCGAATGATTTATGTTTGTTTGATTTGTTTTAATAGGACGGAGTCGGTAATTAGCGTTTGTAACATTCCGGTAGTCGAGAAAAGAGCAAGTCATTTTGGAACGTTAAATTAAAAGCTTCTAGTGAAAAATAGCTTTCCATAATTTCTTAGCCTGTGAGCTGGCCTTTGGCACGCCTCATTAAACGCTAACCTATTTAAAGTGCAGTAGTGACGTCAGGGCTACACGCTAGGTGTCGACGTCTATTGCTCCATGGGTCGGAAACCGCCGCGATACAGCCTGACAGAGTAAGCCCCTTCAGACGAGGGGTGCGTCGATGCGGTTCCTCTGCGCCACTTTTAACCAACTCACTATAAATTAAGAGAAGCCAGATCAATGGACAACATATTAAACAGAGTAAACAATAAATTCACTCCTTGTTATCGTCGCACATAAAACAATGTCACATTGTTTGCGCTGACATTTATAACTCGAAAACGGTGAATATAATTCTGATATGCTTATTTGATTATTTTGTTACACAAAAGTTAAATGTCACTGCGTTCATGTGGATGTAATTTAAAAGGGTTTTGTATTTTTGGAACGAGAGTTAGCATTTTGAGCTAGAATTTAATTTGTTAGCTAGGGAGTTAGCATGCAAATGTATGCATTATCTTAGTTCAGTTAATACATAGTTGTTATGGTACATTGTATTTACACAAATGCACGGAGGAGCTTCTGGCGCCGTAAGCTGCATATACTAACCGTGCTTATGTATAGAAATGTTGACGTAAGTCAGCATTATATAATGTGAGGGCAGGTGTTTGCAACATGTATTAGCATTAGACCAGACATGTCACCCATAAAGCTTAACATAATCGGAGCAGTAAACATTCTGAATAGGATTTGAGGATGAAATAAAATGATGTACCGTCATTAGATGAAACTACCCGTTTGCTCTCGAGTACCGTTTTTAGCGAATGCAACCACAAGAGCGCTAATACGCGTTTTTATTTAGCAACACGGCTACCTATCTGCATTGCTAATGTCGCCACATCGTATTCGGTTTTATTTAACAACATAAGGTTTTTATCTGGCTTGGAATCTGAAAGCGAATAAGAAATAACTTTTGCCGACGTAGATATGTAAAACTTAACAACAACACATAAAGAAATACGCTAGAATGAAACACGCTACACAATCAGACAGTCTGTAAAGGCGTCTTTGCACAAGTTTGCGAGAAAAACGGACCGCAAAAACGGGTGAGAAATTACGCGTTACGAGCGAAGTGATCGAGCGAGTCTTTGACGTCAGCTCAGATTCAAAGTACCTCCAGACTTTTACGCCCCGGGATATATTGAAGATATCTTATGTGTTCGGTAATTAAATACTGATTCTTGACTTACTACGTCGCTTTTAGAAGATTAAACTTTTATAGGCGTATATTTTCGCAGAAAAACTCAGATTACTTGTATTTTTACTTCGTTAATATCCTCACTTTTCAACTTTTTCATCGAGGCTGTTTTTTAATTAAATATGCTTTTCCAAGAATGTGTTCTGAAGATGATTAATTAATAAATAGGAGTATTAAGTACCTATGTACGTCTACATAAAACACAATCTACTAAGGGAGGATTTCCAATTTAAACCTGCAATACGTTTGCCGTGTCGATGGTATCACATGCAAGCCTACTTAAAATTTCAAAATACGTCAATAAACCCGAGTTCTGACTCAAACTACACACTTGAACCCGGCCGAGTAACGAAGCGTTTCCGTAAATATGTCGCGATGCCGTGCGGATCACAAACTTTATGTGTATACGGTCCCTAAGGAGAAATGCGGCGTTTCTCCAATTTTATTTCTGGTAACTGACAGGCACAAAAATAATACTGGTATTTCATATTATTTTGGAAATCAAATGTAGTTTTTGTTATATCCCGAAGGTATTTCATCTTATCGTTTGAATAAAGAGCTTTGCTTTAACGCTTTATTTTGAATATAGTGCGAGTGTTTTTGGCATTTAATAGTGTAGTGCGAGTGTCTTTGCCTTTTATTAGTGTAGTCCGGTGCCTTTTGTCCTTTGCGCCGTATTCCGTCAAAGGCTATATTGACGTCCAAGGCATTTTAGAGGCTTGTAAAGTGAGGAACGACATTACACGGCAGACTGGCTTCATACACAGACATGGCTTCCTAAAGTCTTGTTAATGTAGAAGATATTGAAAGGGAGGCAACATGAAACATTGTGGGGCAATTTGAGATATGAAGTCAACATTTCCGGGGCAAAATGAAAACAACTATGTGCTTTATTTATTGCAAATACAAAGTAAATTGAACTCAACAATGTAATGTTATTGAAAAACTGTTAACATGAAAAAGAGAATTAACAATGATACCGGCTTAATATACCAGGAAAAAATAACCATAACACTCGGGCCTCCGGATCGAATTATACCAATACAATCACATTTGCATTCACAAACGTGGATAGTATTCCATCCAGAGAGCAAAGCAATTTAATTTTAAAATGTATTTCTGGTCATAGCCAACGTAAATATTTTTATGTACGTGAAATTTTAACAACTCACATTGCTATTGGATAACGAACATGCAAGTAATAAAATTGGTGAAGATATTTTATTACCTACAAAATGGATGGTTTTCACATGTTTTTTTTACAAACATGCATTCAGTGCTTTTTGATATGTAAAATTGTAACTCGTTTATTTATTAGGCAGTTATATTTGAGCCTGATGAATGGTTATTTTTTTTATTTGCACAAAATGTCGAAAACATTTTAAATTTTGCTTAAAATACCTTTGAAAGGTAATTTAAATGGTTGTATAAATTTTAAAATAGTAACAAAAGTTCTAATGATCATATAATTTACTTTTTTTTATATAACGTTCAAATGATATACTGAATTAATGATATAATTTCATTTTAGCTAATTATAAATGGTTTAATGAACATTTGAATTAATATTCAATTAGTATAATATTCAGTTACTCTATTATTAAAAATCTATAAGTAACGTTTAATATAATTTAGAAACCTCTACTTTATGTATATTTTTGCAAAAACTGATTAGATATATTAGTCCAAGAGCGAGCGAAGCGAGCTCGGGAACTTAGAGAACCCCCACCCGGGAGCTGAAGTGAGCGAGTAAAGCGAGTGAACACAGCTCATGGAGTTTTTATGAAATATAACATTAGATCACATGAAATTAGGGTATTTGTTTTTATAGCATTTTAAAATTATATCATGTGAACTTTATTTCAAGTGATATTATATTATCTGTTATTATGCCATATATTACACAGCCAATTCAAATGTTTGTTTAAATTTCTGCACAAAATGAAAGAGATACAAAGTTTATTAACCATACATTGTATCATCAGATACTGAGTTACTAACCAAAGTGACTTGAGCAAACAACGAGTGTTAGGTCTAGTTTAAACTACAAACTGACAAAAAAATTACAAATATTATCTACCTAATAGTGACTATAAGGAACCCTAGGTAAAAGGCTTACACATGTTGACTTATTGTCTCTTATTAGTTGTGATTCATACTGGATTATGACAAGATATACCTTTTACCTAAACCTTGCTGCGTTCACAAAATCCTAAAAAGAGAGTCCATCGGCACCCATACTACATACACATAGAGGAATAAAACCTCAATTTATATGATTAAAACACACACCAACAAACATAAACCTCAATAAAGGCGACTCTACTCGCAAAGCCATAGAAATAAAGTGACGGAAGCTTTTAGAGTAGTTTACGATCCGAATTGTACCATAAAACTGTTGAATTAGTTACCTCCCCTCCCGCACCTGACGTAGGCTCCACTATATGACAGTTATATTTCTAAGGATTTGTCATGTCCCCCCTCTATTTATTAAGCCAGGCGGCTTGGTGCGTAATCTGTATGGGACGGCTACGTAATTCTATTTATACTGAGATTATGTTGCTCCCTGTTTGTTCATTCAGAAATTGTTTTGGCTTAGTGAAACACTATCACTTTGCAAACTTTTCTGTATGGTTATAGTAGTTCTTGGAATTAGTTCACATTTCGTTTATTTCGAAGCTATTGGATTTAAGACTACCTTTTTATTTACAATTTTAACAACGTTCTAAGATATAGTGAACCTAACCTAACTTTCTAACGTATCCTTAAACAGAATGAATTTTTTCTCAAATATAACCCTTAACAAAAGGATTATGTAAAGATCGAAGCACGTAGCGTTCTGAAATATCTGCCTACCCCGATGGGAAAATGGTGGGTTTATGAATGTATGTAACCCGAAGCTGCGTTGGCACCGGTTAAAGGCAATATAAGCGATTAATTGTACAGTTAAACGGCTGCAATGCCACATAAATAACGTCAAGCAAGCCTACCCCCTGCCGCCACCGTAAGTAACAGAAAAGTAACGGAACGAGTTACGCTCAGTTGATTCTTTATGACTTGTGCGCGAGTTGCGTTCCTTTCACGTTTTTCGCGGAGATAAAAGAAAGATATTATTTTTATCTTTAAAAGTAATGTTGCGAAGATTGGAAAAGAGAAGCTCGATTTAGATTGCTGAAAAAATGTTAAGCACTGACGCTTCTAACCGACATCTTTTCTGCTATTCATCCAGATGTTCGAGGAAACGTACCATGAGATGTTAAAACAAAATTATCGTATTCTATATGGCGCTCAACCTGTCTCATAATTGGTGACATACTAGTACCACGTTGAGCCTGTCCCGTGCTGGGCGCCAAATTGAGTCCCTTGTTGGGCGCCGAATCGAGTCCCATGTTGGGCGCCATTAAAAACAATGTTCATTTTATACCTATTTAAACCTAACGAATACTCTATCAAAAAGAAACATAAGAATAAATACAAACAATTTTCAACAAATATTTCACAAAAAGTTATCACAAAATAAGACAGTTCCAAGATACAGCACTCAATCTTTGTTGTAATTTGGGAAAACAAAATGTCTGTCACTGTCTATCTTTTGATTTGAGGAAAAACACCGAGAAGGAAAATAATTATTATCTCAGTTCAACCGTTTTACAAGTGGTCACCTGAGCAAACGTTTAGGGACTGTTTTTCAAGTGTTCAATAATGTGTAGTTCTTTGTCAGTCATCATAAAACAATAGGTACGTAGTACGTCTAGTTTATCAAAGCCAGAAACAACGTTTTAAGTATTTTTTAAGCCGCACACGCTTAAAGAATGATTTCAGAAACACAAATTACCCCACCCAAATGTAATATGTTTGAATGAACTACAATTTACTGTAGTCCCTAGGTAATTTATGTGAAATAATCATTATTATAAACAGAGTGGAACCGAAATAAAGCCCAGCAAATTATAAATAAGTTAGTACAAAAAAGCAGTTGAAACAGGGTTTTGTGCTCATAATTCAAAGTGTGGTTAAAATCTTTTTCAAATAACGGCCATAAATATTTTTTATAAATACAGGCACGCATTTTAAGAGAGAAATAATACAATAGATCGAGTTAAAATAAATTTTGGATAACATAATGGAATGAAGACAAGCAGTATGCACGATTTATGCTCAGTCCCAAAATATTTACGCTTGATATTAGATGTAAAGATGGGGTTATAAAATCATGAATTTAAGTATTTTACAGAAATTACAAAAAAAAAACACTAATTAAGTAAACGGTATAAATTGTTATACCTACATAATAACATAGACAAATAGCCCAGGAACGTACAATCATTAAATAAAAAAAATGTTTAAAAACAATAAAAACAAATTCAATTAAAGCCTTCATAGGCAATTAGCCCTAGAGAGAGACGTTTCTAAATACAAGCCGTCCTACAAAACTCTAACCAGATCGTTAAAGGACGTTTCAAGTCCTGATGAAAAACCAACACGAGTTTTAATGTGAGAGGTCACTTACAATTAAGGGACGTCTGGAACTCTGAAATACACGGCAATGTTGAGAACTATTAAGTCTAGTTAGAACTTTGTCCAAAGGTTAACATTGACACTTTCGGGGCGCTTTTGTAACGAAAAGTCGAAATAAAGTTTGAGTGGAGTAATTATAAGGTTCAAATAAGTATAAGTACCGTACGGTACGGTGAGTATAATTTTTTTTTAGGTACTTGTTGACGATTTATAAAGGTAGTCAAAGTGTTTAATACAATTTTGGACTATTTCCATTATTTTGATGCATTAATTGAGAATAACTGTCCAAAAAGTAAAAATATTGGTCCTTGGAGCCACGAGTATTTTTTTTTAGGATATAATAAATCTTTTCGCTGTATTAATTAAATAACAGCGTTTCTCGTGCAATTTATTCGGTTTCCCGGGAGCCTGTGACAGGCTTAATTTTGTTAGGGGCTAAATCCATTCGCTTCAATGGGCCGCGAGTTGGCACACATCGACTACTGAACGCCTCTTGTGGTTTCAACGTAATCTTACCGCTTTTGTTTAATCCACTTCAAGGTTTCAATGCGATAATTTTCGACTGAAACCATTATCTAATATATTAAAATTGAAGTAGTCGGTTAATAAACAGTGGAGCCCACTATAAGATTTATTTTAAGTGATTAAAGTAGTAATCTTAAGTGCCTATCTACGATATTCCGTTATTAAAAGTTGTCGTGACTACAGCTCATATTAAATGAACCGTTTTACTTCCCAGTCCTCAGTCTACAAGTCGCCCTACTTAAGAAATATTAAAATGATAAGGTATTACTTGGTAAACGACCTGCTTGCTCAGAAACGGTGGATAAAAACAATTAAATGTTATAGAAGTTTAGTTTTAAGTTACATTTTCATAGCACAAATTTTTATTTATCGTCCGCTATAAAACGGGACTGGTCTAGATTAAGTGTTGAAATAAAACGGTGCTAGACAATGTTAAAATTAAGTTACAAGAACATAACATTTTCAACGAGACATAGTTACTAACTGCAAATATATGACTTACTATTTGCACTTTTATGGCAACGTTGAGTAACACAATTTTTAATGGACCCAAATAAATTGATTCGGCTACAAAAACAGTAGGAATAATTTTGTGCAAACTAATAGGGAATTCAAATGACCCTATGTAAATTTCAGCCAGTAGCCAGTTAGCTAAGTTTCAGTTTTCCAGGACATCAGGGGGACTTTTGTAGGACGTGGAAGAATGGGAGTTTAAAGTTATAAGTTAATTTGGTACATTAATAATGTAGCATTCTGAAAATAGAAAGGGTTCGACATTCAGAAGTTGTGGTCAGAATTCTGGAAACTTCGGCAAGTTGAGAAGTGTTCTGATCGATGGGGTCGCTGGCTGAATGATTACAGATATATTTGGGATGTTCTTATGTTGTGTTGTGGTTTCTAGGAATGGCTGCGTGAAACTTTAGTCAAGGACTGTTAAGTAAATACAAAATAAGCTGAGCCCGAGGGGAGCTGTGATGAGATTGGAGGAGGATATCAAAAAGAGGTGGATCAAGATTCTGCAGCCAATATATTACAAATACTGTAATAAAAAGACGGCTGATATTGTAATAGAACTAGCAAACACTTCAAAGAATGGCACTGTCACATTGAATTTGGTATTATACCCTAAAAGCGTTTGTTGGGATATGAATAAGAGCCAAACTAAGAAAGGACTAACATTGGCTTAGTCATGTATCACAAAACGTATGTAATCAGCGCTTAAACACATAGTCTGTTAGGTTTAGACATGGTAAAAAAAAACATATAAATGGAAACAGACGATGCAATTTTTTCAAATCGAACTGATGAAGGACTCTAAAGTCTGCGAAATTGTTGAAAGAATTTAGATGAAACTGACTTTCAGGGATTCTTGGTATGGAATTACAAATAAATGGTCCGCTCTGATGATATATAATTTTAAAAATGTAAGAAATGGACTAAAACGAAGAAGAGTACAGGATTATTAATCTAGTTGGTTACTTCAGTGAGTTGTAAATGGATTTGAAATAACAGTGCCGAAGGTTTTAAAAACAGATATTTTAAGTAGTATGTGTGGAGTTAAAACCCTTGATTGACCTTTACTGACCATGAATTTATTTTATAGTTCGTCAGTGAACATTTTCGTTGTAGTTTCTAATATTTCAGTAGATATAGGTACAATATTAGCTCTACATATACCAGAACAGCTTATGCATTGGTTCTTTAAAATAAAATTCTCCTTTAAAATACAAATTATTAATTAATGTATATTCGAAAATTCGAAAAGCTAGCACGAAATTTTCCGGCAAATTCTAATTTGTGAACTGTCAAGGGTCATTAATTAGGGGAAGAAGTCATTAGAGGCGATTAAAAAAAGTTGAGTGCTTGCCTCGAATATAAATTCGGAAAATGGAAGCAACAGCGCAAATACTACGTTAGCCTGCGAATAAAAAATAAGTATTAGGGCACAGGCAACGTTTGAAATATTTACGAGTTGTTACCACGATTAATAGCGAAAGAAATTTTGCGGTATGTTTCTGTGATAAAAATTAAGCGCCATTTGAATTTTGTAGTAAAAGCCCCACATGGGCGTTCTTACAGAATTATATGTGGATGTGCCTAAAGAAACTATAGTAAGTTCATGGTTTAGCGGGCATTGCCCATGACAGATCTTTATCAAAGAAATATTAATACAGTAGTTTTATGGCTTCATAAACAAACAAGCTATCACGTTGAAACTTTCGTTCCCGAGCCGCGGTTTTAAGGTCAACCAGCACTAGCGTACTATAGGGTTAAAAGACCGCGGGCGCGGTCCGGATTACCCCATTAAAAAAGAAAGCCACTTCTAACCTCGCAGACACATCCAATACGATACACTATTTACTTCGGGCGCGGTATAAACACACATGGAGTGCTCCCGTATTCGCACGCCATGGCAATGATAAACACGGTGTGATCGATATTCAAGTACGTTTGTTTTTCTCGCGTGTCAATAGGAGAAGAGGTTCATTTTCGGCGAGTTTTCGCTTTCCCGACTTACGCAACGGGATGGGCACGTGGACGACCTTCGCGCTCGACAGTGGACACTCGGGGGGGTCGATCCTGGCGTCGACGTCGGCGGGGCTGATAACCGGGAGGCGTACAACACTCGTATTCGTGGGGTCGTGGGAAACAGCGGGCTCGTCGCCGCCGGGTGCTCGCGCCCGCTGGAGCGAAGTGCGGCGGGCAGCGCGGCCGGAGCGGGACTGGGCCGGCGGCGGCCGCGCCTGCGTGCCGCAAGCTCTCCTCCCCCGATTGATGTAATATTTATCTTGGATTAAGAACTAGATAAGGAGCCGTGGCGAGACACGCGCCGAAAGTGCTGCTCGCTCCATGTTTTGCCTTGCAGAAAAATATGTTTTTGGGTGGATATGGGGGTTTTGTAGTGTGTCAAGTTTTTGGTGGGTTCGGGTAGTCTAAGTCGGCGTATTTTCGTACAAACAGCGATTTGGCTCATTTGATTAGCGGCTCGCGGAGGCTCGCTCGGATCAATCCGTTGCGGCCGCGGGTCGGGGCGCTCGTGCGCGCTCGGCGGCGCTCGGGGGCGCTCGGAGCGCGCGTGACGTCACGCGAGACGCAAGCGCGGCGACAGGTGGCCGCAATGCGCCGCACCTATCATATGATTATGACGTTTCCTATTGGATTTGGTGCCGGGACGTTTGGCTGGAAATTGGTTGCGGCAAGTTTGCACACAGAGATCACCCACTGGGGGTTGGGTGTCTATGCAATTGAGCTCGGGGAAGTTTTCAATTATGAGGCAATTTATCTTTTCAAATCTGATGTTAAGTGGGGAGAAGTTGTTGGTGTCTTCGATGCTTCGATTGTCACGATAATTTGTACTCTGAAAGTTTCAAAAACAACTTTATTTAAAAGAACTATAAACAGTTTATGACGAGTTTGTTATTCAAGGCAGGTACTGTATTAGCCATGACGAAAATAGAGCTTGAACTGAAACGAATGGAATTCACACAAAATTCGCAATCTTGCGGGAGCTATGGCAGTCATCTAAATACCTGCCCATAAAGTTTTATGACAACGACACGTGAGCACGCTACAAGACGTATTTGTTTTTAAAGCTACTATTTGTAAATATTGCTTCTAGTTTAAAATTCTATATATATATGGTATACAGGTTATACTGGCACTCACTCACTCAGTTTACACGTATACTACTAAAGGAACTGCGCGATGGTTATCACTTACTGTTATTTCTTCTAACAGCATGTCTTGTACAGTTCAACAAAAAGATAATTTTATAGACATCAAAAACTATTTTACAAATAATGTTTTCAGTGTGCTTAGTAAGGAAGTTTTTTAAGCTTCAAAATCAAATATAGCAAATATATTATTTGTTGACGTGATATTGCAAACTGTTTTGTTGACGGTGCATTTGAAATTTTCTTATTTATGCCCTTAGGCACGGGGAAATCTATCTTTATATGTACTTTCTCTTTAAAGTGTTTTTGTGTGTCCATAAATAAATAAATAAATAATAAATATCGTTCAAAGACTGAGCTTAGATTAAAAGTGAGACAAGTCTTTTTGAACTCTTGATAACGGGCGATCTCTACCAATTAGTATGACAAGATAAAACACTTGTATCACAGACCACTCGTCAATGACAACAATAATGTGTCAGGTGTGTGGTTCTTGTGGTATTCTATTTAAATTACCTTCGCCATAATCACTTTTGTTTAAACATACGATTAAAACTTTATCCCCAAAATAGCTTCCATTACCCAAACACATGTTTACAACAATAATTAAACCCATCCACATCAAACCTCATTTAAAACAACACAATTTGGAGAACTCATAAAAAGTTGTTATACCATAGATCATAACTGTACTAATAGCAACAACGTTCATTGACGACATCCGGGTCCCTGACAGCAATCAAAAAGTTTTAATTTAAATCGCAGTTTTAATTTAAATAGTAGGGTAATTTTAAATTGTCACGCATTTATATCCCTGATGAGTTAACAAAAGTAGAGTCACAGATTAATTTAGTATTAACGCAAAGGCATATACATGCAGCAGGAGGTAGTTATCAGGTTTTTATAAAAATCTAAACCACAATGATGTCAAAATAGTTTTTATTAAACAGAATTATCCACTTAAAGCGAGTTTCACCCATGAACTTGAAAGCACTATTAGCACATCTAAACCGGGTCCAAGATCTGCAAGTGTCAACATTCCATAACTAGATAGTTCAACTCCAATATGCGCGCGGCTCCATTTGTGCGTGCGCTTGTAATTATGCATTATGCATTTGTGTGGCAGTCACGCGGCAGTCGTCGTCCGAGCAGACTACCACACACACATGCTAACCCACACATAACGACGCGCGCAAAGATGAATTGAACTATTTGTAATCGTTTTCAATTTCATTGGTGAAGTCGGCCCTTAGCCTAACTAAAGCAAACAATTTCCACCTACGACATTAGCGACCGTACGAAAAGACCTATTACGCAAAAATGGAAGCAAATAATTCATTAACTAAACGCGCCAATGACGTAAAAACAGAAGCAAACATTTCGTAAACAGGCTGTTATAATTGCAGGAGTTCTAAATTCAAAATAGGCGCTTAAAAATAAAAACTTTCTAATTTTAAAATAACACCGACTACGTCACAGACACGACGCATTTGCGCATTGATTCAAACAAAGAACGGCGATCCCTGCTATTTTCAGAAAGGTATTTTTTCCACAGCTTTTTAAATAATAACATTTCCGTCTGTGAAGTTTATTTGTGAGGCAGTTGTTTGGTAGTAAAAATGGTAAAATATTTCGATTGTTGCTTTTTCCTTGTATGAGGAAATAGATTTTTTCCCTGCAATGGAACAACTACCGTCTGTATTTGCATAGGAAGAGAATATTGAGAGACATTGGTGACAATCTACTAAATGTTACTTGAGACTCTAAGAGTCTATGTGTAGTAGGTGCGTCGCAAAGTAAGTTCAACCGTTTGGTTCTTGGCTGTCATTCATAGATGTGTGTAGTCTGAAGTGCCGAAAGTCTGGCCAATCAGTCTTATTATGGGACCTCGTATTTACTCAGTAAGTTCTTGGAGGTTCGATAGGCATTCATTTTGATTTGGCCATGTTAAGAGGATGAATGAAAGGCGACTAACAAAAGGTATTTACAAGGCAGGCGTGAATGGAAACGCCGGGAGGGGACGCCCTAGAAAGACATACATAGACCTTATAGGTGATGTTCTTCAGAAAGGTCAGGTGCACAGTACTCATAACCGGTGTGTGTTTATGACAAGATATATGAATGTGAGTCACCATAGGAAAAAGGCGTGAGTTTATGTATGTATGTATGTTTGATAGGCAGAAGCTCCAGGTAAAATACTGTAATACAACAACACCAGGTTAGGCTGGAAGCCGTTCCAACATTGTTGGCAAAAGTCTATGTAGAAGCTAATTGAGACAGAGTTATTAGGAATAGGAAATTATACAAGCAGCTTTTTTATTTATTTAACAATTTATGCACACACACATAATAAAAAGACAAGAAGATGGAACAGATTAATAGGTACACTTATTTGATTCATCATCATCTTCCTGCCCTTGTCCCATGTTACTTGGGGTCGGCGCAACACGTTTTCTTCTTCCATACCGTCCTGTCCCCCGTCACGCTATCACTGACTCCCTTTTCTTTCATATCACTCCTCACACAGTCCATCCATCTTTTCTTTGGCCGTCCCCTCCCTCTCCATCCATCCACATTTATATTCATAACTCTTTTAGTAACATGCGTTTCATCCCTCCTCATTAGATGACCATACCAGGACAAACGGTTTCCTTTCAACTTTTCTATCACTGGCACCACTTTCAAACTTCCTCCAATATACTCATAAGGTACACTTATTTTATTGCTTTATGTAATTTTAGTAAGTAGTAATTTATTTTGAATTTATTTGTAATGTGCGGTTAAAGTTACCTTAATATACGATTTTATTATTATTATTTCTATCTAAATCTCTTCCAGCATACCACACAGAGCATAGTTTTATGTCAAGAATTGTGTATAATTTTTTACAGCCTCATTACCAGTCTCGTAGATAAAAAATTACCACCCTCAATCTAGCTAGACTAGAGAAACAATGATTGAGAGAGTGTAAAATTATACCCTACCCTATATTATTACGCTATTTTTCCCACTGAAAGAAAGAAAGCAAAAGTATTTATTTGTGACCCGCACAGGAGACACGAGAAATCAGCTTAAAATTAAACAAAATTGAAAATAAAAACCCCGTGCGAGACCAAAAAGACTGCACTGCTAGGCAAAGATCTTCCCCATATATTTTCAACAAACTTTATCTCCTTTCGTCGCCGATAAAAAATCCAAGCATTTATCCAAGAGTAAATAATTACATAATCAGGTACTTATACATTAGAATTAATATTTTTTCCAGGAAATTTACCATGTACATTTTGTTTTTTTGTTGAGGGCTCGATATTTCGGCACCGTTACAAGCGCCATGATCACGAGAAATCTAATGATTGTGACCATGTCAGCTTAAAAACTTATATTACTTACACATTAACAAAGATCATACTAAAATTCCTTCCACAGCCCAGAGCATATTGTTAAAGGCATCAGTAACAAACCCCAAGGGTAATATAGGTAACAAGATTTACTCTGCACTTCAGTTACACGATAGATTAGCGTCGAGCTTGCATTTTATATGGTAATACTCCAAGTGGTTTTAATAACTTACTGCACAAGAGAATTTTGCTAAGATGTTAATCTGTTTCGTTATGCATACATAAACATACCTGGCAGTGAATCTAAGTAAAACTACAGGCTGTTCTTTGTATAAACCTTCTTGGCATTTGAATTCTCTATTCCTAAAATTTTGGCTAAAAATGGGATTGGTTGCGTCAAGTCAGCTGTCCAGTCCAAGTCTCCAGAAATTGTGTGGCTGAGGACGGCTGGCACCGCCGACGCCGGCCCAGAAAGAGGTGGGAATACGACGTAGACGCCTACTGCAAGGGTCATCGGTTCGAAGTAGCTCAATAAAAGAATACCTGGAAGGATTTGGGCTTTGGCCAGCTGTGGAATTAAATAGGCATTTAAAAACGGGTTTCTTATCCAACAGCAACTAATGTTTTTTTAGATTTTTAGGGATGAAACTATGGGGCCTTTGATAAGCATTTCACAAGAAATCTTGGTCCTCGGTTATGAAATGCATAACATCTTCCTTTTATTCCGTTAAGAGTCTAAAACTATTTATTTTTGATTTTAATATGACCTCTTTTCAGACTTTCAACCACTACTATGTGCAGTATGCATTAGCTGTCTCTTAAACTGAAAAAGTTTTTGTTTGCTCACTATCCCCTTGTTATGCAATGATCCCATTGACAGAAATGACACAACCCCCAATTCACGACTACCCACAAAAACTACCTAAATTAACTCATCGCCATCAACATTCCTATAAAACCCATTTAACTATTCAAACACTGAAATAAGCAACATATAACATAAAAAAGCGTTTTAAGCGGTTTAATAACGACAAGCGATGAAGGCAAGCGATGGAGGCAAACATTCGCGAATTTGTTTTTTGTTTGCCCCAGTTTTAGATGGCATCGTGATTAAACACCGCCTGTTGCGCGATTTAAATGTGTACCGTTTGATTTATCGCGCAAAGGTTTCGGCGATAATGTCACTGTGTTTACGATTCGAAGATTTTAGCGATGTCTTTGATTAAGGCAAGGAAGAAATTGGCATGATTTGTTCTGTTCATTCGCAAAATCTAAGAGTGGTGGCTCCAGTGGTTATGGCTTAGATTTTTCATTATATTACTTATTTCAATACAATTGCTCCCATTACGGTGAAGGAAAACATCGTTTGGAAACCAGGCAACCTTAGAACCAATTCGCAATAGTATCCAAACAAAAGTTTTAAATAAACAACTAGTCATACTGAAAGTTTTGATTAAACCATTTACAGACACATTTAAATGGTCAAAGACAGAAACTGCCTAACTAACTGACGTCAGTAAGTTAGTTGGAACTTGTTGACCGGCCTAAAGGGATTTCTTATGATAGGAATGGGCAATAACATCCAAGAAGCAAAAATCTAAAAAAATATTAAGAAATCACGTACGGCTTGTATTTATAACAAAACTTTTACACAGCATGAAAAATTCATAAAATCTAGCCTATGCCTTAAATAACATAATCAGAACCTTGACAGAACCGCTTAATAAAAACAACATATGTATAAAGAAACATAAATAAATAAATATTAAACGTAATCTATTCCAAGTGAATACTGTAACGATTGGCCGGTCTAAGCGGCCGTAGACGTGCTACGAATGCTACGCGGCTACGCGCTACGTGCTACGGTTGCTACGAAAGTGTGCTGTTTACTGCTACGGTTTCATTTTCAAGGAGCATTTTCTTGCACAGAGTTGGTTGCAACTAGAAAGGACATCTAAACTAATATTATATACACGTAAAATTGTTTGTTTGTTTTGTTGTTTGTCTTCTAATCTAATAATAAGTTAATCTCTGGAAAACTGCGGCTCTAGACGTGAAATTCAATCGGCGACTACAATTGATGAAATGACTAAATATTTGGGATTAACCACGTGACTTATATGGAGCTTGGTCCCTATACATTTTTGACATTTTCACTTTTACAAGCTTTTATTTAACTTGCAATGTATGTATGGATGTAAGTGTCTTCGGGTCAATTCTTGCTACTGAATTTTAAAGCAGTTATCCTCCACCGATTAAGATTAAATGTTTCATACACGTTTTGTTTGGATGACAATGCATGGTTAGCTAAGCAACGTCATTCTAAATCCAATATGGCGGACGGCCCAAGATGGCGGACTAGTTATTTTTTGTGCACTGCCATGATATGGGTATCAAATGAAAGGGTTTGCTGAGAAGAATACAAAAAAAGGTTTTGTTTTTAAGTTCTTTTATTGAATAATTTTATATTTATCGCTTTAGTTGATAGAATATCAGTTGTCTAGAGCTTTTGATCAAATTAGAAAATTCTTTCACTAATAAAAAGCTACACTACGATTCCTGTTGGATAGGCCACAAAAATGACGCCGCGGTAATAAAACTAATGACTAATAAATATTCGTACCCACAAAATCATAGCCATAGTCAGAATCATCTAAGGCTGTCAAATTCTATGAGCAAAAAAGCAAGGTGACGCTGCACTCTTGCTTTTTATGGCAAGTTTTGACAATGCCGATTCTAGCAGTGGCCGCAGAAATGTCTCTGCGACTTTCTTGAGCTGCAAAGCGTAGTGATGTGTTTTAGAGTACCTGTTAGTGAGTCCAAAGTATTGAGACT
The DNA here is from genome assembly GCA_948252205.1 of Orthosia incerta. Classification (NCBI taxonomy): domain Eukaryota; kingdom Metazoa; phylum Arthropoda; class Insecta; order Lepidoptera; family Noctuidae; genus Orthosia; species Orthosia incerta. The sequence goes on along the minus strand of OX411759.1, from coordinate 22,889,581 downwards.
CGATATCGCAAAGCTGGTACTGATATTATTGTATCGTTGATATTGCTTTTGACAGAAATACTGTGTGTGGGCGTTTTATAGAATGCATGTATAGAGTTAGCTATTTTTAGTCCTTTGGAGTTAATGAAGTACAGTTGTCACCAGGTGTTTTGCTTATGATTCAATAGCCTATAAATCGTCCATTTTCAATGTCATAAGATAGTTATAGCTTCTCTTCAACCGATTGTTAACTAAAAAGTGGAGAAGTGCGAAAATAAATGAAGTTTTCTTGTCTAGCTGTTTAGCTCATCCGATAAGAAGTTGAGCAGAATACTTCATAGAAATAATTAGAGTACATTAGAAGACTGGATCGACTTAGTAGAACCCCTGAAAAGCACAGTGAAAATGAACTTACCTTTGAGGATTTCACATGTGAGGCCGAGTTAATAAGTCAATACTAAACTTTAGCAATCAAAATTGACACACAGACCAGACCACACAAATAATTCCCCACCAACCAGAACTCCCCACAATCCGACACAAAACAAAATAATCCCCATATCTCGCTCTGATAATATAATTACAGAACAATTGCGGTCTGAGAGCGCAGTTGCAGCATTTGAGCGGCACTTTTGCTGCTCAACGTACTCATTTGGCGGGTTGAGCATAAAAGCGATATGCTCATATGCTCAAACAGTTGAGTGGAGCACGCTCGGCTTGACCAGCGGCCAGCATCCAATGGTGATGGGATTATGAATGTCATAATGATATTTGTGTGCCGTTTTCGGTCGGATTGTGAGCAGCCATGCTTGTAATGTGGGTAGTGTGAATTTGATTTGGTTAAATTGTATTATTGGTTTTTGGTGGCGAGCCTTTTCTTTTATAGCTTTAGTGGTTAGCACAATAGTGCGAATAGGTGTAAGTGAAATTGTATGTGTTTTGGTCAGATGCAGCAATATGAGGGAAAATATTATAGTATTTCGAAGTGAATAGTAATTTGAATCACATCACAACATCAGCCTATTAATCTTCCCACTGCTGGGACCCAGGCCTCCTCTCTGTGAGAGGGAATGGGCTGTAATCCACCACGCGGGCCCAGTGCGGGTTGGTGGATGTCACATATCTTCGAATGTTTGGTTCTAGGACATGCCGGTTTCCTCACGATATTTTCCTTCACCGTTTCGAGAGCAGTGGTGATGAAATAATTTACACAAAGTAAAGCGTCTGCCTGGGCTCGAACCCACGACCTACAACTTGTAAGTCGCGGCCGATACCACTGGGCTACCACTGCTCTCCACTGGGCCACCACTGCTCTGTAATTTAAATAGATTTAAGTAATTGATTGATTTAAACAATCACGTCAATTCATCCTTTCAGTTATCGCTCAAAGAGGACGAGATTAAAATTGTTACATTTGCTTTTCAAAAATACTGAACAAAACAGCAAAACCATAAAATGTATTATCTAAAGTGTAAGACTGAAGTCTAAACACCTAGTTACATAAACTCATCTACCTATCTTTTAATTAGGTTATCATCAACTAATAAGCTAATAAAAGGTCCCAAGAAAAAAAAAACAACCTCAATTAACTCTAAAACATATTTTAAATCTAAACCCACTACTCTCGTCCCCAAAAGTTTATTTATTAGATGTCTAGACCAAAACTGTACTAACTATAGTATATAAGGCTATTTGTAGATGAGATTGCCTCACGCCTCTAGAAGACCCTAATGAACGGCTTTAATGAAAGTGTAGGGCTTCATAATTATGAGGGAGGTGCACACCTGCTGTTGAGATATCTGGGAGTATAGAGGGAGATTTGTGAAGGTAGTTAAAGAGTTGTGGAGGTATAAGAGTTATTGGTGATTTAAGTGTCTGCTTTACATACAAACAGGCATGTAATTCATAGTTGTTTATTGAGCAAATGGCTTCGCGGTGGGTCCAGAATATGTCAGGACAGGAGATAGAAGTAACGGATGTCTTTCCATTAAGTGGGAATCAATTCGCTACATATTACTTATCATAAACAAGGTTATGGACCTTGATAATTGAAATTGAGATGTTCCTAACACAAATATGTTGACGAATAGATTAGCAATTAACTGATCTTGTAAGGCGTCGAATTTTCTTTTTACCCGACTGCCGAAGGAGGGTAATGTGTTTATCAGTCTATGTATGTATGTTTGTTCCTATGTGGCATTCCAGAGACCAAAGGCGCTGGCCGATTTTGATGATTCTTACGTCAATCGATGCGTCTTAACCTTGCGAGTGTCACTGGCTACATTAAAATTGGCAAATAGAAAAATGGCGGATTTTGGGCGCCATATTGTGGGAGCCAAATTTTTTTTTTCTTCCAATCCCATCGTGTGGGGTATCAAAATAAAGGGTTTAATTTAATTTAATTTAAAAATTAAATTTAATTTAATCTTAAAAGGTGAATTCTTAAAAGGTCAATTTAAATTTAAAGGGTGATTTCAAAAATATATAATACTATAAGTATTACATATTTTGAACACAACTCGAAAACAAAATTACTATAAAGTTAAAAATAAAAAAGTAAATTTAAAAATCAAAAAACCCCGACTGCTTAAAAAAACGAACTAAAAAGACGTAAACAAAAACAAAATCATGCTGTTCAGTCGGAGGATACATCTGGTTTTGTTCAGTGAGCTCACGAATATGTTTTTTAAAATTAATTAACTAAAGAAAAATATACCCCCTATTTTACTTCCCTATCTTTACAAAACCATACGCACCTGTTCATAGCCCAAACATCTTAAATAGCTTCCTTTCCTAAGCCTCATAGAAGCACCGTTATTCGATGGTAAATTGCCCCACACTTATCATTTGGCCGTCGGGCAAGTTAAATGAGCCGCGAGTGACCAGCCGTTGAACGTCGCACTAACTATCTTTAACTTTTCAACTATCCCCATTCATATTCACTAATTTTTGAGAGTCAGGAGAAAGGAGGTCTTTTTTGCTGATTTTAGATGGCCAGGTAACAAATATAGGTGAATCTTTTCGAGTTCTTACGTCCTCTAGACCGAGACTAGGGTTCCGGTACCGGCAACAAAGCAATTATTAAGACTGCACAACGCAATTAAACAAAATAAACAAAGCAATTATAAAGACTGAAATTAACGCTAAAAATATTAAGATTTAATTTTCTGTTTAATAAATGTTGATTTTTACAAAATTTGCCTTTTTTAATATGTTTCGTTCGCAAAGTCTCGGGAATTCCCGGGACTTTGATTGTAGGCTATCTCGTGTCCCAGGACACACCCTAACCGAGACACACGCTCTAAAATTTTATAAGGAAATAAAACATACTTACAGTAGAGAAGTCTGCACCTTACAATAACAAAACTTCACTTTGACAAGATAATTTCACTAAGCACTTATTTACATAGCCAAAAATGGTCTATTACGCGCGTTGAATCCCACTTCTGATCTTAAGGTTCGGTCGGATCGGTGGTTCAATTAACATTATTTCTAGACAAATGAATGTTTTAGCGCTAACTAAGAAAATCCCCTGTTACATTATGTTGGTGTTTCACCTCTACCAAAATACAGAAAAGTAAGTATTCGCAAACGCTGGGGATTGATATAAGTTGGTAACTATTCAAAATTAAATTTAAAAGCATCCATTGTGGAATATCCCGTATCGAATTTTATATTGGCATACAAGTCCCATTAAGTAAGTAATTTAGGTAGGTATCTACGTACATATCTACTAATAAACATTGAAACAATAAACCTATTATTCATTAACAAATTGTCGTAGTCCATACATTCCGGAGTACACTGTGGAGCAAGTTAAATGGGCTGCAAGTGACCAGTTCCCAAGTGTTGGGCCAACTATTGTGAACTTTGTGTTCGACACACACAATTTGTGACACGCATTATTTAAGCTGGAACTGTGTTATGTTTCAACTTAGAAGCGGCTTAGTTTTTCAATGAGGTACGACTTAGTTATGAGTAGAGAGAAATGATTTGAAAATATGTGAGTTGTTGTAAAATTGACCTCCAAACATGGAGATCGGCAGACCCCATCAATCGACCAACCACATAGACGGAAACCCCACATCGCGTCTTTCATCTCGCATGTGATTGGCCGATTGTTGTGATCAAAACCCTTTGCCTTATCGAATTTACTTACGCAATTACGCTGCAGGAGTCCACATCAGCACCTTATCTTAGCTCAATTGAGAACAGCTTACAATAAAAAAGTCTACAGATTACAGTAGAAATCAAGTGTTTAATAATTAATCGAACACTCTAAGCACTTTGAAATAAGCATTTATTCGCTCAGACGAAACGATATATAACTTAATTTCAGGAAACACTTTTATATCATACAACTTCCCCTAAGTTCTGCTCCTCTCGTTCAGTCCATCCAAAGGTTGTCTGTAAGAGATTGCCCTGTGCGATAAGGCCACCCATTGTACACTAACTTCTACGATTGTTTGTCCTGTATATATATTTTTGTGGTGTACAATAAAGAATATAATACATAAATAATAAACCTCCATGAAAACACTTATGCACTTATTTCAAAACCCTAGAATTTTAAGAACTTGTTGAAACTACACAAAAATATACTCCTACTTAAATCTGAAGCCGTAAAAGCAGTTTTAAATTCTCACATATACTGAACTACCGTACAATTCTCATATTACAGCCCCGGATATGAACTGGCGACGTTTCACTCGTAAAACTGAGTTTAAAGCCGTCGTGCTTGGCTAGTATGCAGTGAAGTTATAAAATTGATACAGAATAGAGAGATACAGAAGATCAGTTGCATTTAACGTGCGAAAGCAGAAACGAATGCCAGTCGCGAGTTTGCTTGCAAACGCTGTACAGTCTAAAGGTGTTAAAAAAAAAAAATTGGATCCAGACCCTCTTGAAGCTTAATCATTTACTTTAGGAGCAACAATCATATTACAGACTAGCTTCTGTCAGCGGCTTCGCCCGCGTAAAAAGTGCTTTATCATCTAAAGGGAACATTATACCGGGATAAAAGAAAATAATCTATCTCTGTGCCAAATTTCATCCAGATCCCTTTAGACGTTCTGGCGTGATTGACTAACAAACATACATCCATCCAAACTTTCGTATTTATAAGTAAGATTAAATACTTAACCCTCTCTTTGTTAACACAATAGCATTTATGATATTAATTTAATATCAACTAGACGTTTTAATAATTGGCCTTATTCTCCAAATTTGATTAAATATTGACTAAATAAAAAAAACTGGTTTAAAAAATGCTTGCTATTTTCTATAGGAAAACAATGCGAAAGTTAAATCTAAATTCAAAATATCTAATAAATTTGCTGGATTCAATTGGTTGGGACTAAACGTGTCTATGTGTGCGTGGGTTTTCGCTCCTTGTATGAGGTTGGTCTTCTGTAGTAACCCTGTGGTATTTATTCTGTGCCCTAGGTTTCAGTTGCAATTAACGGTGCAAGGCATAGAGCACGTCTCGTTAAAACCTGTTCATTGGGCGGGATTGTATTCGTGTTTTAATTTTTAGTGTTATGGCACATTCCAGGTGAGTGTATTGGGGAATGTAATGAGATGTTTGGCGTCTTCGGTGCTATTTTTAGCTCTATAGAGCACCATATAAAGAACTAGGTTCTGGGAGAGGTTTCGCATGATTGAATGTCGAAAATTATTATAAGGAAATGTATTCGCAAGATAAAAATAACATCTCCATATTATCAAGGCGAAAGTTTGTGAGTTGGTGTGTGTGTGTGTTTGTATGCTTGTTACTTCTTTACGCTCAAACAGCTAAACGGATCTGGATGAAATTTGGCACAGGGATATATAGCAGGAATAGCATATATGATCATTTTTATCCTGGGAATATGTTTCCTCGGAACCCAGTACAATATAAAAGTATTCAATGTCGTCATCCACGGTCCAGCCAATCTCTATGCGAAAATTCATCAAAATTGGTTCAGCTGTTACAGACATAGTTCGCATTTATAATATTAGTATGGATTGATTATCCTAAGCTATAGATAAGTGTACACAAATATTATAAAGGCGAAAGTTTGTGAGTGTATGTGTGTGTTTGTATGTTTGTTACTTCTTCACACTCAAACGGCTTGACGGAACTGGATGAAATTTGGCACAGAGATAGATTATAGTCGGGAATAGCACAGAGGATACTTTTTATACCGGGCATATGTTCCCTCGGGATAATTTTCGACTTTCACGCGGGCGAAGCCGCTGGCAGAAGCTATCACACTAATATTATAAAGGCGAAAGTTTGTGAGTGTATTTGTATGTTTGTTACTTCTTGACGCTCAAATTGCTAGACCGGAGTCTGTGTTTCCCGATAGCTACAACCTAGGGGTATTTAAGTCGAGAGTGAATAGGATACTTCTAGGCAAGCGTGCTCCATCATCGACCACATCATCGCTTACCATCAGGTGAGATGGTGGTCAAGCGCGAGCCTATATAAGATAAAAAAAAAACGGATCTGGATGAAATTTGGCACAGAGATAGATTATAGTCTGGAATAGCACTTGATATACTCTTATCCCGGGAATATTTTCCCTTGTTATAATTTTCGACATTCACGCGGGAGAAGCTACTGGCAGAAGCGACACCACCCACCCGCAACCCGCGGCTCCGCCCGCCTGGTATTAGTACTTCGCCCAATACCTTTATAATTAGCCTTTGTGTTATTCTGATGTACAACCTAAATTACTGTAAAGTTTCATCAAAATCCGTTCAGTAGTTTTGCGTGAAAGAGTAACAAACATCCATCCAATCCTCGCAAACTATCACGTTTATAATATTAGTAGGATTGAACTCACACCCAATCTCTTTTAACAAATTGGTATCCAGCAGAAGTCCGAGAAAAGCCTAAAATAACATAAAATACAAAAGGAAAATATGGATAGTTGTTTACAAATAGTAAACCACTAAGATATTGTAAACATATATCATGTTGGCAATCTTCGGGTTCCGTTAAATGTGTTTATCTGTGATTTATTGTCAGCTATTTATTTCCGAGATGATACATTTCAGTTAATTTTGATCACGAATAAGAATAACATCGGGTTATTTAAGGATGGTATAACCACAGATAATATAGGGTGCGTACCATTTGACATAATAACAAAAGTTCTAACGATCACATGACCTTCATTCAATATATTTTTTTTTAGTATAACGATGAAATGATATAATGAATTATTTATATAATTTCAGTTTACCTTATTGTATATGGTTTAATAAACATTTTCTATAATGCACATTTGAACTAATATTCAGTTAGTATAATATTTAGTTAGTATAATATTCAAATTATATAGGAGCGTTTCTCCCGCGACAAGCACTTCGCCCGCGACTTCTTACGCGTGAATACGTATCACGCGATACATGCATTATTTTTATCAACCAAGTGCGTAAATCTAAAATTTCAAGTGTCCAATTTACAAACTGTAAAAATTTCATACAAACTTCAACCCCCTTTCGGGTGGAATTTACAAAAACCAATAAATACATGAATTCTTTATATCAATCAATAGCGTAAATGTAAAATGTCACGTGTCCAATTTACGAATTGTTAATAATTTCATACAAACTTTCAACACCCCCCGTTACCGTACCGTACCCCCCTTAGGGATGGAATTGCCAAAAATCCTTGCTTAGAGCGCACTTACGTCACTTGAGGAACCTCCCTGCCAAATTTCATCTTTATACGTCAAGCGGCTTTCGATATTTCGTGATGAGTGCGTAAGTGACCTTTCACTTTTATATATATATATGTAAACGAAGACAATTGTTCTACATTAATTTAAATTTCGCGCGCAGTCATTTTGACACATCGAGAGCAGATGTCACCGGTGAAGTGTTTCAAAAAGAGGTTACGTTTAATGAAAGTGAGTGAAAGAAATAAAACAAATAGTATTGTGTTAAAGAATTTAGGAAAGGAAATAATAGCTTTAATTGTTGTTTCTCTTTTCAGGTAATCTATTTTTGTAAGTTCTCTCGTAAAACCTTATGTAAAACGTGTAACATAGTTTAATAAAAAAATATCTCTTTTCAGAGCAACGCAACACAGCTTTTATTTTTCGAAAAACCCTATAATTTGAATCTGTCTGTAAAGACACATTATAAAACAACAATTCTACAGCTGTTACAACAAGGATGGAAAAGTTAAGGTTTGAATTTGTAGTGAAAGCGGCTGAAGATCCAAAAACAAACATAATTGGTATAACCTCAATTACGAATTCCAACAAAGATACCTTTTTAATCCCAGAACATCTTCAACCGGTCAGACTACATGAGATAGTGGTAAAAACACAAGTTTTTCAAAAAGTAAAAACTACATTACAAAAAAGACATGACAAAAGACAAGTTTGGATTCCATTGACACCAGAAGTAAGTCAGGAATATATGGATGAGGATGGAAACATGCAGTTTAAGGGATTTTTGCTTGAAGAAATATCACAAGAACAACAACAGCCTTCAACGTCAGGAATAACAGAGGCGGCTTTGACAAAAATCTTAGAAAGCTTCACAGAAACAAAGAGGAATACATTGGAGCCTAAGAACATTAGAAATCTGATTGAGAAAATTGTGATAGAAAAATTCAACAAAAAAACTTCTAATGTATCCCAATGGATACTTATTTTTGAAGCAGAATGTACTCGAACAGGAATAGTAGAAGATCCGAAGAAAATTGAAGCCCTTCGATTTTTCATTGAAGACTCATGTCTTGATTGGTACAGCTCTATGCTTATAAAATATACAATTGATTCGGAGTGGCACACATGGAAAGAAGACTTTTGTGAGACTTTTGCAGACCGCGGTTGGTCACCGGTCAGGTATGCAATCTTATTTAAATATAAACAGGGATCATTACTTGAATATGCATTAAAAAAGGAAAAGCTGCTATTGGAGATAAACAAATCAATAGATAAACCAACATTAATTGATTTAATCGCTACAGGTCTCCCAAATTTTATAGCAGACAGAATTGATAGAACTAACTTAAAAGAAACCAAGGATTTGTTTAATAACATAAGAGGATTGGAACATTTAGTGAATAGGAAGAGTTTAGATAAAAAAATAAGTCTTGATAATAAGATTAAAGAAAAATGTAAAATTTGTGAAAAAGAAAACAAAGGTATTCGGTATCATCCAGAGTCTTTGTGTTGGTTTAAAAACAAAACTAATGATAGACAAAAAAGGGATCAGATAAGAACTGTTAACAATTCTGAATTAGAACTAGAACTAAATGAGATAAACCCAAAAAACTAATAATTCCGCCATTAATCAAACTTAAATTATTACTAAATGATACCATAGAAACTATGGGGATTTATGATTCAGGCTCAAATATATCTTTAGTAAATTCAAGATTATTAACCCTAAAAAACAACCAAAATAATAATCCATATATAGAAAAAGCAAGTTTGAAAACAATTAATGGCGTAAAAAAGACTAAAGGAATAGTAACATTAAAGATAAAGATTTTTGATATTGAACAGAACATGAATGTTTTTGTGATAGATGAAGAAAATTTTGATTATGACTTCTTGATAGGATTGGATTGTATAGAAAAATTTCAGCTTACCCAAAATGAAAAATTACAAATTACACAAAATAATCATAACAAGGACACAAATCAAAAACATAGTAAAATATTAATAAAAAAAGTACACAATGTTTACTGTCATTTAGGAATTCAACAATTGAAAAACAAGATAACACCTTTCTATGTGGCCAAAAATTTAACATATAATATTAAGAAAACTTGTGATAACTGTGAAGTTTGTATAAAGAACAAATCTAGAGGGAAACATAACTTTGGATTAATGTCTCAGTTAGGCCCTGCAACATACCCTTTTGAAATAATATCAATAGATACTATTGGTGGCTTTGGTGGTTCACGTTCTACAAAAACATATTTACACCTTCTGGTTGACCACTTCTCGAGGTATGCTTATATTTTAACTTCAAAAACTCAAAATTCAAGTGATTTTATAAAACTAGTCCAAAATGTAAGTAATGAAAATAAAATTGGCTTAATCCTATCTGACCAGTATCCGGGTATAAACTCAAAAGAATTTAAAAACTTTTTAGAAAAAGAAAATATACCTCTAATTTTCACTGCAGTAAATGCTCCGTTCTCCAATGGTTTGAACGAAAGATTAAACCAGACATTGGTTAACAAAATAAGATGCAAGATAAATGAAAAAAAGGAAAAAACAGCCTGGACAAGTATTGCGCATGAATGTATTCAAAAGTATAACGAAACGGAACACACGGTTACAGGATTTTCGCCAACATATCTATTAGAAGGAAAAAATGTGGATATATTGCCAGAAGAATTGAAACAAGAAACAAGATATAATAATTTATTGAAAGATAGGCAAGTGGCATTACAAAATACGATTAAATCACATAATCAAAATAAAAGATACTTCGATAAGAACAGAAGAGAATATGAAATAAAGGTAGGAGACTTAGTCTATGTGGAAAATGGGAATCGGTTGAACAGGAAAAAACTAGATGAATTAAAAATTGGACCATATGCGATTTTAGAAAAACTATCCAAATCAATCTACAGAATAAACACAGGGCATAAAAAAAAAGAATCTAATCTTTTCCATATAACAAAACTGATTCCTGTACTAGAAAAGTCTTGAACTTTAAGTGTTTTTGGGGGAGGGGGGGAGATGTAAACGAAGACAATTGTTCTACATTAATTTAAATTTCGCGCGCAGTCATTTTGACACATCGAGAGCAGATGTCACCGGTGAAGTGTTTCAAAAAGAGGTTACGTTTAATGAAAGTGAGTGAAAGAAATAAAACAAATAGTATTGTGTTAAAGAATTTAGGAAAGGAAATAATAGCTTTAATTGTTGTTTCTCTTTTCAGGTAATCTATTTTTGTAAGTTCTCTCGTAAAACCTTATGTAAAACGTGTAACATAGTTTAATAAAAAAATATCTCTTTTCAGAGCAACGCAACACAGCTTTTATTTTTCGAAAAACCCTGTAATTTGAATCTGTCTGTAAAGACACATTATATATATATAAATAACTGGCTATTATTAGTAGTAGAGATAATAATGGTTTAACTGGACTGTGACATCGATAAAATCTCTGAGAGATTTTAAGACTTCAAACATATGAGATGGCGTATTTATTGAAGCGACGACGCCACGGTCAACATCGATCAACCGCTGTCTCCTTGCACCCTAATATCTGTCACGAAAACTTATTTTAAATCTTCGAAAACCACCCCAGCTCAAGCACTTAACATGTTTTAAGACCAAAACTTTGACCATTACAGACTTAAAAGAGTTTATCTCCAAATAAGCCAGCGACGAATATTTCAAAAAAATAATCCCAATTGGCAAAAACTGAAGAGTTGAAAAGTCTGCAGGGAATATGAAATTAAAGAAAATAAAAGAGAAAGGCTCCTCTCGAAACTTCGTGGAGTTAAAGTTTCACAAGTTTGCTTTCCGAAATGGATTTAGAAGACCCGGGAGGGCTTTAAAGTGTCTGAGATAACTCTCCGCTGGAAAAATATGCCTTCTACCTGTAGTTTTATGTAATTAAGGCGCCTCCCCGAGCAAAACGCCGCGCTAGTCGAATTTTGTGCAGTTTTTAAGAGCTATCTACTTTTTATTTAAAAAGAAATATCAATTAATAAAAATACATTAAATTTCTACATAATGTTGATTCTAAAATGGTAGTACACTTTTTTTTTTAAGAGTTATTTGTGTCACTAATCTCCTTCCAACAAAACCATAAAAATGTGAAATAATTATTGATAGCATGCATCTCCTCGTAAAGTGTTCATTAATTATTTTTTTATACTAACACTAATGGATAGAAAATTTGATAACGAACATTTTGTAAGTTTATTTTTTTTCGGGTAGTATTTAAACGCAAATCAAAAAATATCCTTTTTCTATGCAATAAAATTCCGAATTCTCATCAAAATTAAATGTGGCGACGCTTGGGGGAGGCCTATGTCCAGCAGTGGACGTCTTTCGGCTGATATGATGATGATGATGATGATGATGATCAAAATTACTGATTGCGCAGCATAATATTCAACGCAAAATATCACTAAACACACTACAATTTATTTTCGCAGCGTACAGCGATTTTTCCTAAAGCAAAAGCTTTTTTATTAATGCACAGCTAATAATCTTAATGCACATCATACATGTTAACTCTTTTTCTTTTAAATCCATGGTTAAAGTTTTTACAATTACTATTTAACGACAATGTCGACGGAGCCCCGCGCAGCGGGGCTCCTATTTCTGTCTAAAGGGTCTAAAGTAACCTAACACGAAGAAGATGACGGGAGCTGAGTTCGCTCGCTTTGCTCACTCACTTCAGCTGCCATCATCTTTTCAAACCTAACCTGTCCGTGTCGGGGTGCCCTAAGTTCCCGAGCTCGCTTCGCTCGCTCTTGGACTAATGACTTCTTGAAAATTAGGACAAATGTGATGAACAGGTTTTGTTGTACTTACTGGTTAATATGCGACTGAGATAGTTATTTTGCTACGAAATATGGAAAATTTGCAGTGCAGTTAGTATTTCTGCTATGTATGTAGTATTTTTGTACAAAAATAAATTTAACTGTATTGCATTATGAGGAAAAAAGTAATGTCATATTGATGTATAATTTCGAATTATCTGCAGTTTTAGTTTTGCTAAACATTTAGTTTATTTGTAGTGAAGTAAGTTATTTGATGTAAAAATGAATATAAATGATGAGTATGTATTGATAGACGATTATTTTATTTGATATGCAATTTATAATATCCCATTTTTTTCAAAAGACCAATATTCGATTTTATAAAGATTTTATTCTAAAATCTGGGCGTATTAACTACTGCAATTCATGCGCCACCAGTGCCGCTAGGCCAATAGGAATGCTCATATCTCATGCTGATTTTATGGTCAGGGTACGGCCTTAAGTTGTACATGTGTTGGGGTTTTTATTAGGTACTATCCATACAGCAGCAATAACTACACTATGCGTCTAGACTATAGAAATGTTACTAAGGTCGAATTTGACCAATGAAATGATGGGTTCCGTACCTAAAGGGTAAAAACGGGACCCTATTACTAAGACTCCTGTCCGTCTGTCTGTCACCAGGCTGTATCACATGAAGCGTGATGGCTAGACAGTTGAAATTGTTCACAGATGATGTATTTCTAAAAACAGAATAAATATTTAAGTGGGGCTCCCATACAACAAACGTGATTTTTTTGCCGTTTTTATGCGATAATGGTACGGAACCCTTCGTGCGCGAGTCCGACTCGCTCTTGGCCGGTTTTTTATTTGATATATGCAAATTGACATAATAATATGAGAACGTTTACGCTAACGCGAGTACGTTAAAAAACTCACATTGAGGCCTCTGAACGCGATCAGCACATTCAAAATCGCGCTAAACAGCTGTGTCTTATCGCGTTTAATATCATTGGTGATATGAAATTCACACTTACGCATATTTCCATAGCCACACGAGCTCGCAAAAGATGGAAACAGAGGAGGGAGGCCTTATCCCAGAAGTGGGATAGCTGAGACGTGGTCGATTTCTTTGCCAGCTTGAGCCTACTACATCCTACCTTAATATTTTAATGCTATGGTGAGTTTGATTATTAGTTATGCCATCACGCCTTAACTACTCGAGCAATCATTATGAAATATCGCATACCCATTGACATACAGAAAAGGACGATCTTTCATCCAGAAAATCAAAATTAAACGAGCGAAAACGCGGGCAAATGCTAAGTAACCCATAAGGGTCAGCGCAGACAGAGAGGAATAATCCCCGCGCGGTCTCGGGCATTTTCTTTACGGATCCCGTACGCGCCGGCGTATCTTCGAGGACGCGCGAGCATTTTTTGTCAGGTTCAAGCATTTATGCACTTTATTGTAATAATTTTAAAGTTTATTTTCAAGTGCGTTAATAAAATCCTCTCCGCTTCGCTCCGCTCTGTCTGCGCTGAGCCTAAGAGTTTCCACTCCTATATTTCTTATTCTAGAACCTGGTACTTCATTCCGCCCTTTCACGTTCCTAAGTGAAGTAAAACATCCTAGTCCTTTTACCTACCTTATAAATCCTACAAGATCGAGACTTACCTTGGTACCTGAGCCGTCTAACAAGCAGCTTGACAAATCGTCGGTCAGTCCAGTAGGAGTATGTAGACAGTTACTTACCTGAAAAAAACAAGTTGATGTATTAGACTCACGTATGGTGACATAGAGAAAAAATGCTTTCAGCTGAAGATTATTTATGAAGTTGTTTATGTAAGTATGAAATTTATGATAAATTGAGTACATTTGTAGCAGATACAAAGCTGAATACGGTGGATGGAATATTTTTTAAGCTTTTATGCTTGATAGAAGCAGATAACAGTCAAACATCAAGATTTGTTGGGTGCCTCTAAGTTTGTGATAAATAAATTTATTTTCTTTCTAAAACATCTATGAAATTTAAGTATCTACATTTCTTATCGAAACATTTACCTTCAACATTAAAACCTCCAAAAATCTTAGCTAAAACCTCTAGCACGGTTTTAACATCCTGAAATTCAAAATTCAAATCTGCCAATAAACCAAAAACACGCCAAACGCCTCACACTAACGTTCGATGCGGCAATTAAACTGATTGTGTGAATAGCCGTCTTTTGCCAGCCGCTGAATGAACAGGCCGCTTTTGACACGCGAGCCCTGATTGTTTGAACACTGCTTAACATAAGCGTCACGTCCGTGTTAGGGGTATAGTGTAATACTGGTGTGGGATGGATCTATCATTGGTATGTCTGTGTGTGTATGGGTTTTTGTGTGTGTGAGGTTCCTCTTACGTCTTCATACCTGTGGGGTTGAATAGGAATGATGGTCAGCCGTTTCTTTCCGTATGATTTGTACAAAATCCTCTGTCTCTTAATCAAAAGCATGTTTACTAAGCGTGGTGGATCCACAGCGTTTTAGACCGCTAGGCAGAAATATCTTGCTCTGTCCGTCCACCAAGTGACTCGAGGAAATACGGTGACACAGTGATCACGTGCTGTCATGCACAGCGTTGCTCAGGGGAGGTGTTTTTCAGTCTCAATTTCGTAGGTCAATGGGAAGTTAAAATATCTTCGGCACAAAATTATGTGACAGACGACGGACAGACAGACGATAGGGTTCCGTTTGGACCCTTCGGGAACGAAGCCCTAAAAAGGGAAAATAGACGCAGTTAATAAACGTGATGGTAATCGATGCCTGTTCTTTTTATACAAGCACGGAAAAGTACCCTACGAGAAATATTACCAACTGACATTATTAATAGCTACAAAGTAAATACTATACTCGTTATAACTGCTAGTTAAACTGACAATAATAACGCGAATAAACTTATGTGGGCCAAATTAAATGGAGCAGCGCGGTGCGGTCATACGAGATGATAGCTACTGAGGTAATAATACTACTGTGACACAAACTATTACGTTACTGTACTAGTGCTAATATGTACTGATGATATTGTTGAGAGCAGTGGTGGCCCAGTGGTAGCGGCCGCGCCTTACAAGTTGTAGTTCGTGAGTTCGAACCCGGGCAGGCGCTTTACTTTGTGTAAATTAATTCATTACCACTGCTCTCAAAACGGTGAAGGAAAACATCGTGAGGAAACCGGCATGTACTAGAACCAAAAATTCGAACACATCCACCAACCCGCACTGGGCCCGCGTGGTGGTTTAAGGCCCATTCCCTCCCACAGAGAGGAGGCCTGTGTCCCAGCAGTGGGAACATTAAAAGGCTGATGATGATGATATTGTTGTTAAGGAATGTTTGATATGTGGTTGGAAAGGATATCCGATAAGAAACACTGCGTGTAAATTGGTTGCCAAGTTTCACAAGCTCGCTTTGCCTGTTACAAAGTTATCAGAACTTAAAACCACTGCGTGTAAATTGGTTGCCACGTCTCACAAGCTCGCTTTGCCTGTTATAAAGTTATCAGAACTTAAAACCTCTGCGTGTAAATTGGTTGCCACGTCTCACAAGCTCGCTTTGCCTGTTATAAAGTTATCAGAACTTAAAACCTCTGCGTGTGAATTGGTTGCCAAGTTTCACAAGCTCGCCTTGCCTGTTAAAAAGTTAACAAATCTCAAGTCCAGGCAAGTCCCATAACTCTAGGACTAATTCTATACGGACTAATTCTGCAACCCAGCTCCCAACCAACCCAACCCTTTGGCCCTTTGGCCTTTGGCAGTAAATTTTTCCTAAAGAAAGAAAGAAAGAAAGAAAGAAAAAGAAAGAAAAATATTTATTTGTGACCCGCACAGGAGACACGAGATAAGAAAAACACAAACAATAATAAAAAATAAAAATAAATTACCCCGTGCGAGACCAAAAAGGCTCCTATCTCAGCATGAGCAACGATATCAAAATGAAAATAACGCTGCGCTGATATTCTGATAGGGCCCAATGTTGATGCCACGGACACATTTACGGAAACGGATCATATTATCATATTTAAGAAATAAAAATAGAACAAGATATATAATATCAAAATATTATAAATAAACACAGTAGGTGAGTCGCTGTATGTAAGTGTATACGTATAAAATAAATATCTAAATAAAACACAATAAATATACGACCAAAATCTCGACGGCTCTATGATCATTTGTCAAAACCGTAGACAAACGAAAGAGCGCGTGTCAATCTGTGGTCGGTCCTAATGTTCGTGAACTATTGTATGACAGAATATTAACAACTTCCCTGTCCAATTAGCAGATAAAATAGTTAAACAATCCACGTGAGTCATATATTTTTCACCTTTCTCTACCCAAATTTAGGTTTTCCATAAGAAATATATTGGCATATAAATTTAAATAATATAATGTTATACAATAATATAATATTAAATTGTGACTTCTTTGAACTGTGTGAACTTCTGGTTGTTGTTGCACTTAGGTTAATTTACTTGTATATTAATCTGTGGAAACTGTTTCTGGATTGTGTTGAACTAATTGTATGCTTATGTTTGTTATTGCATCTGTTTGTTTCCCAAATAAAATAAAATAAAATAACTCATTAGACAGGGAACTTGTTAAAAGACCAATGACTTAATTTCTTATCATGGTGCACCCATCCGTCAGTCAGAAAATCTAATTCAAATCCTGCCAAGGGTTACCACTTTACTCAGCTAGTGGGTTGTAGAGGTTACATAGACAGTGGCTCCATGAGAAATGGAACCAAGCTGAATCCGATTAGACTGGAAGTTGAATCCAACATAGTTTATTTATTTAATACTTCATGCACGCAAACGTACAGAGGTGGACTTAATGCCTTAGGTATTTTCTACCAGTCGACCTTTGAGTGATGCAAAGACAAAAATAATGGTAAGTGCAATAACGAAAGTAAATCACGACAAGGTAGGTTTATTCAAATACAAAGCTATACATACATACAATATATATTCAAACAAATAAACTAATTACACGAATATACTTAAAACAGTTAGTGGTAACAGATAATTGCAAAACATTATCGCTGTGACGATACTACTGCCAATTTCTTACGAAAGTAACTTGTAAAATAAAAAAACTTTTTTACAAAAATTACAACCGACTTCCAAACAAAAACACTACAAAGTGAAAAATAACTTCAATTTCGAAAGCCGGTGTTCCTGTTTTCGAGTTATTATTGTAAAAAAGTTTTTTATTTTTCACATTTTTAGTTGTGTTACATAATAGACCAGTTCTATAGGCTAGGTACCTATAAAGTGAAGCCAGAATAGATAAATCCAATAACATGAAACTAAAATAAACAAAACCGGTGGAATGAGAGTATACCAGGGTGAACTGTACACACCTGCGTACCCCTTTAAAGCGTACCAGTGTTATGATATGTTATGAAATGGTGTAAACAATAAACAGATATGCGATTACAGCTATCCCGAGTGATTTGCCGTCATTTATTGAAGAGTTCTGATGTATATCTCCGAAGTTCTTCATCAAATCTTGATGAAAATTAAATGGGACCATATGACAAATACCAGCTTTCGAATAAAAAAAGAATCATCAAAATCGGTTCACCCAATAAAAAGTTCTGAGGTAACACAAAAAAAAAAAACAATCGAATTGATAACCTCCTCCTTTTTGCGAAGTCGGTTAAAAATAAAAAACACTCAGCAAACCGCGTTCAAATTAAACACTCCTCCATCACTATAAAACAATATCCACGTTTTCCAATTAAAATAAATGCAGCTATTCAATCTTTCAACAACGAATCAATAACGCGCCGGAATGAATATGGGTTGCCACAAAAAACCGCCCAAATTGAACAGAACCCGTATTTCCCTGAAAATAATTACTTCGACCAATATCGACATGCGAAAAAACAAGGCTATCTACACACTGAAGCAAACGATGAAAACTATATTTGCATGGCTTCTTTATATCGCAACCCTTGAATTAGTTTGAAGTGACAAATTCAAACCATATTTTATAGGTCCCCCTTAACTACGTCTCGCTAGATTCTTCACTAAAGGACCTATAAATGATCTGTTACAAACTCTGTAAGGCAGTGGGCACATGATTCGTTGCGGCGCCGCACCGCAAAGATTTCACCGTATCGGCGGGCATACGAGCGGTGCGGCGCCGCAACGTTGTTATGTCGCAGCAGCGCCGGTGGCACCCCAGCAGCGTTGGACAGTCTGTTAATAAAAAAACAACTGAGCGGTGCCACTCCGGCGTCGCAACGCATTCACCCCTCCCCGCCTCGTCTCGGTGGTTGCAAGTCCGGTGCGGCGCCGCAATGCAATGTGTGCCCCCGCACTTACGGTATTTAGATTTAATCATCTTGCCTATTTTAATTATGATTTTAACTTTATTTCATTTAATTGCAATCTGGAATCAATTTGAATTTATTTTATTCAGATAATTTTTTGATTGTATGTTTTTTTTTTAATTTAAATTTTATTTTGATTTCGTTTTAATTTGATTGAAATTTTGTTTTGACATAATTTAATTGTGATTTAATTTAATTTTATTGCAATGTTGAATATATTTTTAATTTAATTTAATTACAATTTGGAATTTACTTTACTGAGATTTTATTTTATGAGATTTTATTCTTAGTTCGAGCATGCTTTGTTATTATATTTATTTTGTCACTTCTATTGTAAACAAGCGTTTTTACCTAGCTCAGAAATTATTATGGTGTAAACATCTATATATATATTTGTTAATAAAAATTATTTGTTTTGATTTGTCAGAAATCCTTTCGATGTTTTAATTATTAAATAGAAAAATGTTGCTGTACATTTTCTTGAACCCACTTCACTTCCTATTAGGACATGGAGGAGAGTGAGGACAGTGCAGTACACAATTGTCACAGTTAAATAAAATAAACATTCAAGCTTAAACCGTAAAACAAGTCACAGTAAAGGCAGTTAAGTCAGCAGGTCAGAAAAACTACTTCATCCCTTCATACCACAGTAAGCACCCAGCTTAATAGTGTTGTTTTGACACGGGCCCAAAAGACGTAACTTTCAATTTGGCCAACAGTAATTTTGTTGATGTAATTTTAACGGTGCGGGCGCGGCGCGAACGCAATGTGTTGTAATAAAAGACGAATACATTTGTAAGGGCGAGTGAACATACTGCTTTAAGTTTACATGTTACAGGAATGATGGTTGTAAAACTGAATATGTTTTATTATTAGTGTTGTAACTGAATTGAAATGTTATCTAGTGAATCTTACTAATATTATAAATGCGATAGTTTGGATTGAAGGATCAATCACGCCGGAACAGCAGAATGGATCTAGATGAAATTTAGCACCGAGATAAACTATAGTCTGGAATAGCACATACGCTACTTTTTATCACGGTATAATGTTTCCTTGGGATGATAAAACTCTTTTCACGTGGGCGAAGCCGCTGGCAGAAACTAGTATATGTACACTAATATTATAAAGGCGAAAGTTTGTGAGTGAGTGTGTGTGTGTGTTTGTATGTTAGTTTCTTCTTCACGCTCAAACGGCTGGACTGATCTGGATGAAATTTGGCACAGATATAGATTAAAGTCTGGAATAGCACAGAGGCTACTTTTCATCCCGGTATAATGTTCCTTGGGGATAATTTTCGACATACACGCGGTCGAAGCTGCTGAAAGAAGCTAGTATGATAATATAAATGAAGGCATTGATGGCTAAATCGCAAACCTTAAAATAAGTCAATAAAGTTCTGACTGTCAAACTACTGGGTAAAGGCCTCTCCTCCTAGACCTTACAGATATTCTTCTTGGATAGCAAGGCTAGTCAATAAATGATCTGAAAGTACCTGACTGTAGATATGTGCAATACAATAAAGAACACATAAGATTCCGCATCGCTTTAAGACCCAACACCCGAGACAAAGTTGCGGTGAATAAAGACCTCCTCTAGTTAAGGTTACACTAGTCGACGGCACGAACTGTTTTGTGCGCGGGGTTAAAATGCATTTTATATCAACCGACAACACGTGCGGAAGAGATAGATGCTGTGATGAGCAGTAGGAAGCTAGTTCGCGTACGAATACACACTGGCAAATTTGTAGCGAAATGGATAATGATTTAGGACGAAACCGAGCGCGCGAAATTTTATAAACAGTCCTTTGGGAGTCTGGATATCATAAAAAAAAACCGGCCAAGTGCGAGTCGGACTTGCGCACGAAGGGTTCCGTACCATTATCGCAAAAAACGGCAACAAAAACACGTTTGTTGTATGGGAGCCCCACTTAAATATTTATTTTATTCTGTTTTTAGTATTTGTTGTTATAGCGGCAATAGAAATACATCATCTGAAAATTTCAGCAGTCTAGCTATCACGGTTCATGAGATACAGCCTGGTGACAGACGGACAGACAGACAGACGGATCGCGGAGTCTTGGTAATAGGGTCCCGTTTTTACCCTTTGGGTACGGAAACCTAAAAACGACTCAACGTATTTGTTCAAAATAAAAATATTTGCATTGTTGAACTATTAATCTATCCTATATTTTTGCAATTTTCCGTCTTCTTATGGCATTTATTTGCGCCCAAAAATGCGTTAAAATTAGTGTCGAAATGTGGAACTTTCGACGCTCATAGCTTTCAAATATTTTATTTTTTTTACTTTTTTGCTTCCATACAGTGCTAGATAATGTTGAGACAAATTGATATCACTTTTTATTTTAAACGTACATTGTCAAACAGTGGAATAATCCCTAGACTACGTTTGTATGGAAGAATTTTCGACTAGTGTACCCTTAACGCGCCCGCGCGTAGCATCAACTAAAAGCGAAAACACTGAAAACAGACGGACTGAGCCGAAACAAACATACGGCTTAGAAACAAAACCTCATACGTTATCAGCTAACACAAACATCCTCCTTCATAGATTTATCTATCTATCTCCGCTTCTATCTCCTGGCATTAAGAACCAGATTCGAACGTGACAACATCCAATTCGGATTTGATGAATGCCCTCGGCGGCGATGCGAAATAATTTCTTCCATTCATTCGCTAAAATATTACAGCCGACTCTCCGACTAATGAATTCATTTCAATAGAGGCTCTTCAATCCGGACTGAAGCCATCGATAAAGATGACGAACAGTGAAATGGGCGGTTTAATTCTGACGGCCGATTAGTATTTGAGCTGAGAACTAATAGATTTAATCAATTATATTGAAACGCGGACAGTTTTGGATGTACATATACGCGTGACTGTTACGATCATGACCTACGTACTGGGGGTTGACCATAAGCTCTTAGAGCGGTATCAATTTGAGATCAAATAAGGGACAGATGTATCTGACTTGTATACATCTGTCACTTACTCGATATAAAATTGATACCGCTCTAAGAGCTTATGGTCACCCCCCTGATGTGTGGTTCAGATTAACAATCGCAATTTGGTATTCGACTTATTGGAGACTTGGCACCCAAAACTAATAACTTTAAAAACTAACACCTTTTTAGAGCGTGAAGTTTGCAGTAGTCGGATTTTAGTTATTGAACTTATTTTTTATTTAAAGTATTTTGGGGTTTTGCAGAGCCACATTGCATTTTTTTCTGTTTAGTATTTGTTGTTATAGATGTATCTAGATAATTCATGTTACAAGAGTGGACTTTGCGACGCCATAGTCGGGTAAAAAAATTGTTTTCATGACTTTGATAAGCGGACCGTTCGCGAGAAACCCCCTCGCGAATGGTCCGCTTGACAAAAATTTGATGTACCAAACCCTACCTTCATTTTAAAATCCCCGTTCAATGATACACGTGCTGGCTTGGGCGATTTTTTTGTTTTTGTCTTCGTGACACCTAGAGGCAGCCATATTCAATTTAATGTGACGTCACATAGCCTATAACCAGCGGACAAACAAGACGCTTCCAACGACACCTTTTTTTGTCAAATTATGATAAGTAGTTTAGAAGTTATGAGGGAACAGATGAACATGCATACACACATACCTACCTGTCAAAATCATAACCCTCCTTTTTGCTTCGCCGTAGTCGGGTAATGAGATACGTTCGAGAATGTAAAGTAGCTAAGTAAAACTTCTTGCTCAGGGCAACATTTTGTACAGAACACGAAATGGAAGCTAAAAGAAGAGGCCATACAACAAAGCTCACGTTAATACCATCAATTAATTCTCAGGTTGCCAAGCACCACCTATTTCCTGCACCGAACGTTCACCAATGATCTACCGTCATAATATGTCGCAAGTGTCGAGCTATATTTTACCACTCTCGAGCTCCATTATCTCCGAAACTAGAGCCAAGAAAATTTCAGCAAATTCCCGCCCGCATCGCGATAAATATCACCGCAGAGGTAATTATTAAACCAAATGGATAGAACAACACCTAATTGCTGCAACTAAATCTATGTAGTGCATAAGAAAATGTACTCAAGTTTTGGGTGTTTAATGGCGAAAATGGGTTTAAGAGTGATTAAGGACAGTGGCGCTTTCCACAATACGGACGAGTGCAACTATTCGCAGTAAATTACAGGGCAACGAAAAACTGCAGCGATAAATTTATCTGTCTTGGGTCCGAGTAAATAAAGTAAGAAATAATTAAGTACCGCCAGCTTCACATCTTATGCAGTACGGTGGCGAGATCCTTCTTGTTATTTCCAAAGTTCCGAGGAAGTTAAACAAATGTGGTGCTTGCGACCCTTGTGGCCAGCCGAGCGTTAACGACTTCGATACGACATATCCAAGTCTTAGTTGTGCGGTAACGTCTCGAAAATGTGAACAGGAATAAACAGTGGGAGATGAAATATGGGGCGATTTTTCTCTAAGTTTCCAAACGATTATTTACGATACGATCAAATGTTATATATCGGATCTGAATACGTCACGGTTACGATACTCTGTTGCTATAGGGTAGTTGACGAACATTATCGATTTAGTCCGTCAATCGACAACCTAAAAATATTGGACACGTATTTTTCTTTAGTCACGTAAACAAAAAATTACGCGGTGAAAAATTGTGTGACGTCACAAGCCCCAACTCCTGAACTTTGATGCGCTTTATCTTTGTTAATTTTTATATGATCGCTATAGCAAAAAATACTTGTCCAATATCATTTGTTAATTTCACAGACAGAGTATATAGATTTGTCATTTTTGTACGCAGGAAACATCCCTATTGAAGCATCATAAAAGCAACATTGTAGCACTATATTAAAGAGAACAAAAGCACGAAGAGAATCAGAGCTGTTACATAACTTACGATCTTCAATATAAGTTAATATTGCCTCGCGAAAGGTGCGCATAAAGAATAATGGTTTTTGAATATGAAACTAGGTATTGCCGAGGCACCTAAAGTACATGTTCCGATGCTCCCCTCGAACGTAACATTTTTCTTTTCGACGAGGAAATATACGCTGTCAGTTGATTTACGAATTGTTTGTGAATGCGGCATCGGGGATAAAATTGGAGTACCTTGGTCCGATGTTATCTGTTACAGAAGGGACTGTTACTGCTGATTGGATGACTTCTTTGTACTTGTGTAAGACAAGATTACGTTAATAAATTGCTGTTGGCTCTAATTACGGATGATTTTGTGATTGTTTTCGCTGATGTAGGATTTGGTGGCCTTGTAGCGTTTTTGTCATTGGATGTGATTATGGTGTAGCGGCACCAACGCCGCCACTTACGAACTAATGACATGACGTCACACAAATCCTGCATCGCGCAAGCAAAGTTTTCGGCGCGATTTGAACACATACAACAGTCCGACAACAACCGTCGGGCAGTTGCCCGGACCAGACACAACACCCGTCTGATCGGAGGATCCTCCCTTTTCTATGGAGGTTTGTGGGACTTTACACCCTGTTCCACAGTCAAATACATTTTATTAGACTTTAGTGCAATCAATGGATTAAATACCGGGGCTGATCTGGGCTTTCTGAGTCAAAACGAGTGGCAATTTGAATTCACCCAAACGTATTGATGCAGTTGTGTTGCTTTTTCACGATAACACCGACAAAAATATCAGGAAAAGGTTAATCTTTGCAGAAAAATAAAATCAGCACTTCGAACTAAATGCCGGCTAAATGTAGGTGAATACGGAATTCTCGGGAGTACCTACCGGGGATGCGACCACTCGTGAGCTGTGCGTGCTGAGAATACTCTAGTGTACTCTTTATATTTGCTGCTGTATTGAATTACTGCTGAGAAATGTGAAGTTTTAAGGAAAGTGCACGATATTGGTATAGGTTAGTAAATACTTTAGGGATAATGGTGCATGGGTCAAAATTTCTAGGCGGAGAAGTCAAAAAATCGCAAACCTTAAAATAAGCCAATAATGTTCTGACTGTAAAACTAATGGGTAAAGGCCTCTCCTCCTAGACCTTTCAGATATTCTTCTTGGACAGCAAGACTAGACAATAAATGATCTGAAAGTACCTAACTGCAGATATGTGCAATACAATAAAGAACACACAAGATTCCGCATCGCTTTAAGACCCAACATCCGAGACAAAGTTGCGGTGAATAAACCCTTCACCTTCTAGTAGTAGTAGTTAAGGTTACACTAGTCGACGGCACGAACTATTTTGTGCGCGGGGTTAAAATGCATTTTATATCAACCGACAACACGTGCGGAAGAGATAGATGCTGTGATGAGCAGTAGGAAGCTAGTTCGCGTACGAATACACACTTGTAAATTTATAGCGAAATGGATAATGATTTAGGACGAAAACCGAACGCGCGAAATTTCATAAACAGACCTTTGGGAGTCTGGATATAATGAAAAAACGACTAAACGTATCTGTTCAACATAAAATTATTTGCATTGTTGAACTACTAATTTATCTCTGTATGGTGGCCTTTTTGCAATTTTCCGTCTTCTTATGGCATTTATTTGCGCCCAAAAATGCGTTAAAAGTAGTGTCGAAATGTGGAACTTTCGACGCTCATAACTTTCAATTATTTTCTTTTTTTACCTTTTTGCTTCCATACAGTGCTAGGTAATGTTGGGACAAATTGATATTACTTTTTATTTTAAACGTACATTGTCAAACAGTGGAATAATCCCTAGACTACGTTTGTATGGAAGAATTTTCGACTAGTGTACCCTTAACGCGCCCGCGCGTAGCATCAACTAAAAGCGAAAACACTGAAAACAGACGGACTGAGCCGAAACAAACATACGGCTTAGAAACAAAACCTCATACGTTATCAGCTAACACAAACATCCTCCTTCATAGATTTATCTATCTATCTCCGCTTTTATCTCCTGGCATTAAGAACCAGATTCGAACGTGACAACATCCAATTCGGATTTGATGAATGCCCTCGGCGGCGATGCGAAATAATTTCTTCCATTCATTCGCTAAAATATTACAGCCGACTCTCCGACTAATGAATTCATTTCAATAGAGGCTCTTCAATCCGGACTGAAGCCATCGATAAAGATGACGAACAGTGAAATGGGCGGTTTAATTCTGACGGCCGATTAGTATTTGAGCTGAGAACTAATAGATTTAATCAATTATATTGAAACGCGGACAGTTTTGGATGTACATATACGCGTGACTGTTACGATCATGACCTACGTACTGGGGGTTGACCATAAGCTCTTAGAGCGGTATCAATTTGAGATCAAATAAGGGACAGATGTATCTGACTTGTATACATCTGTCACTTACTCGATATCAAATTGATACCGCTCTAAGAGCTTATGGTCACCCCCCTGATGTGTGGTTCAGATTAACAATCGCAATTTGGTATTCGACTTATTGGAGACTTGGCACCCAAAACTAATAACTTTAAAAACTAACACCTTTTTAGAGCGTGAAGTTTGCAGTAGTCGGATTTTAGTTATTGAACTTATTTTTTATTTAAAGTATTTTGGGGTTTTGCAGAGCCACATTGCATTTTTTTCTGTTTAGTATTTGTTGTTATAGATGTATCTAGATAATTCATGTTACAAGAGTGGACTTTGCGACGCCATAGTCGGGTAAAAAAATTGTTTTCATGACTTTGATAAGCGGACCGTTCGCGAGAAACCCCCTCGCGAATGGTCCGCTTGACAAAAATTTGATGTACCAAACCCTACCTTCATTTTAAAATCCCCGTTCAATGATACACGTGCTGGCTTGGGCGATTTTTTTGTTTTTGTCTTCGTGACACCTAGAGGCAGCCATATTCAATTTAATGTGACGTCACATAGCCTATAACCAGCGGACAAACAAGACGCTTCCAACGACACCTTTTTTTGTCAAATTATGATAAGTAGTTTAGAAGTTATGAGGGAACAGATGAACATGCATACACACATACCTGTCAAAATCATAACCCTCCTTTTTGCTTCGCCGTAGTCGGGTAATGAGATACGTTCGAGAATGTAAAGTAGCTAAGTAAAACTTCTTGCTCAGGGCAACATTTTGTACAGAACACGAAATGGAAGCTAAAAGAAGAGGCCATACAACAAAGCTCACGTTAATACCATCAATTAATTCTCAGGTTGCCAAGCACCACCTATTTCCTGCACCGAACGTTCACCAATGATCTACCGTCATAATATGTCGCAAGTGTCGAGCTATATTTTACCACTCTCGAGCTCCATTATCTCCGAAACTAGAGCCAAGAAAATTTCAGCAAATTCCCGCCCGCATCGCGATAAATATCACCGCAGAGGTAATTATTAAACCAAATGGATAGAACAACACCTAATTGCTGCAACTAAATCTATGTAGTGCATAAGAAAATGTACTCAAGTTTTGGGTGTTTAATGGCGAAAATGGGTTTAAGAGTGATTAAGGACAGTGGCGCTTTCCACAATACGGACGAGTGCAACTATTCGCAGTAAATTACAGGGCAACGAAAAACTGCAGCGATAAATTTATCTGTCTTGGGTCCGAGTAAATAAAGTAAGAAATAATTAAGTACCGCCAGCTTCACATCTTATGCAGTACGGTGGCGAGATCCTTCTTGTTATTTCCAAAGTTCCGAGGAAGTTAAACAAATGTGGTGCTTGCGACCCTTGTGGCCAGCCGAGCGTTAACGACTTCGATACGACATATCCAAGTCTTAGTTGTGCGGTAACGTCTCGAAAATGTGAACAGGAATAAACAGTGGGAGATGAAATATGGGGCGATTTTTCTCTAAGTTTCCAAACGATTATTTACGATACGATCAAATGTTATATATCGGATCTGAATACGTCACGGTTACGATACTCTGTTGCTATAGGGTAGTTGACGAACATTATCGATTTAGTCCGTCAATCGACAACCTAAAAATATTGGACACGTATTTTTCTTTAGTCACGTAAACAAAAAATTACGCGGTGAAAAATTGTGTGACGTCACAAGCCCCAACTCCTGAACTTTGATGCGCTTTATCTTTGTTAATTTTTATATGATCGCTATAGCAAAAAATACTTGTCCAATATCATTTGTTAATTTCACAGACAGAGTATATAGATTTGTCATTTTTGTACGCAGGAAACATCCCTATTGAAGCATCATAAAAGCAACATTGTAGCACTATATTAAAGAGAACAAAAGCACGAAGAGAATCAGAGCTGTTACATAACTTACGATCTTCAATATAAGTTAATATTGCCTCGCGAAAGGTGCGCATAAAGAATAATGGTTTTTGAATATGAAACTAGGTATTGCCGAGGCACCTAAAGTACATGTTCCGATGCTCCCCTCGAACGTAACATTTTTCTTTTCGACGAGGAAATATACGCTGTCAGTTGATTTACGAATTGTTTGTGAATGCGGCATCGGGGATAAAATTGGAGTACCTTGGTCCGATGTTATCTGTTACAGAAGGGACTGTTACTGCTGATTGGATGACTTCTTTGTACTTGTGTAAGACAAGATTACGTTAATAAATTGCTGTTGGCTCTAATTACGGATGATTTTGTGATTGTTTTCGCTGATGTAGGATTTGGTGGCCTTGTAGCGTTTTTGTCATTGGATGTGATTATGGTGTAGCGGCACCAACGCCGCCACTTACGAACTAATGACATGACGTCACACAAATCCTGCATCGCGCAAGCAAAGTTTTCGGCGCGATTTGAACACATACAACAGTCCGACAACAACCGTCGGGCAGTTGCCCGGACCAGACACAACACCCGTCTGATCGGAGGATCCTCCCTTTTCTATGGAGGTTTGTGGGACTTTACACCCTGTTCCACAGTCAAATACATTTTATTAGACTTTAGTGCAATCAATGGATTAAATACCGGGGCTGATCTGGGCTTTCTGAGTCAAAACGAGTGGCAATTTGAATTCACCCAAACGTATTGATGCAGTTGTGTTGCTTTTTCACGATAACACCGACAAAAATATCAGGAAAAGGTTAATCTTTGCAGAAAAATAAAATCAGCACTTCGAACTAAATGCCGGCTAAATGTAGGTGAATACGGAATTCTCGGGAGTACCTACCGGGGATGCGACCACTCGTGAGCTGTGCGTGCTGAGAATACTCTAGTGTACTCTTTATATTTGCTGCTGTATTGAATTACTGCTGAGAAATGTGAAGTTTTAAGGAAAGTGCACGATATTGGTATAGGTTAGTAAATACTTTAGGGATAATGGTGCATGGGTCAAAATTTCTAGGCGGAGAAGTCAAAAAATCGCAAACCTTAAAATAAGCCAATAATGTTCTGACTGTAAAACTAATGGGTAAAGGCCTCTCCTCCTAGACCTTTCAGATATTCTTCTTGGACAGCAAGACTAGACAATAAATGATCTGAAAGTACCTAACTGCAGATATGTGCAATACAATAAAGAACACACAAGATTCCGCATCGCTTTAAGACCCAACATCCGAGACAAAGTTGCGGTGAATAAACCCTTCACCTTCTAGTAGTAGTAGTTAAGGTTACACTAGTCGACGGCACGAACTATTTTGTGCGCGGGGTTAAAATGCATTTTATATCAACCGACAACACGTGCGGAAGAGATAGATGCTGTGATGAGCAGTAGGAAGCTAGTTCGCGTACGAATACACACTTGTAAATTTATAGCGAAATGGATAATGATTTAGGACGAAAACCGAACGCGCGAAATTTCATAAACAGACCTTTGGGAGTCTGGATATAATGAAAAAACGACTAAACGTATCTGTTCAACATAAAATTATTTGCATTGTTGAACTACTAATTTATCTCTGTATGGTGGCCTTTTTGCAATTTTCCGTCTTCTTATGGCATTTATTTGCGCCCAAAAATGCGTTAAAAGTAGTGTCGAAATGTGGAACTTTCGACGCTCATAACTTTCAATTATTTTCTTTTTTTACCTTTTTGCTTCCATACAGTGCTAGGTAATGTTGGGACAAATTGATATTACTTTTTATTTTAAACGTACATTGTCAAACAGTGGAATAATCCCTAGACTACGTTTGTATGGAAGAATTTTCGACTAGTGTACCCTTAACGCGCCCGCGCGTAGCATCAACTAAAAGCGAAAACACTGAAAACAGACGGACTGAGCCGAAACAAACATACGGCTTAGAAACAAAACCTCATACGTTATCAGCTAACACAAACATCCTCCTTCATAGATTTATCTATCTATCTCCGCTTTTATCTCCTGGCATTAAGAACCAGATTCGAACGTGACAACATCCAATTCGGATTTGATGAATGCCCTCGGCGGCGATGCGAAATAATTTCTTCCATTCATTCGCTAAAATATTACAGCCGACTCTCCGACTAATGAATTCATTTCAATAGAGGCTCTTCAATCCGGACTGAAGCCATCGATAAAGATGACGAACAGTGAAATGGGCGGTTTAATTCTGACGGCCGATTAGTATTTGAGCTGAGAACTAATAGATTTAATCAATTATATTGAAACGCGGACAGTTTTGGATGTACATATACGCGTGACTGTTACGATCATGACCTACGTACTGGGGGTTGACCATAAGCTCTTAGAGCGGTATCAATTTGAGATCAAATAAGGGACAGATGTATCTGACTTGTATACATCTGTCACTTACTCGATATCAAATTGATACCGCTCTAAGAGCTTATGGTCACCCCCCTGATGTGTGGTTCAGATTAACAATCGCAATTTGGTATTCGACTTATTGGAGACTTGGCACCCAAAACTAATAACTTTAAAAACTAACACCTTTTTAGAGCGTGAAGTTTGCAGTAGTCGGATTTTAGTTATTGAACTTATTTTTTATTTAAAGTATTTTGGGGTTTTGCAGAGCCACATTGCATTTTTTTCTGTTTAGTATTTGTTGTTATAGATGTATCTAGATAATTCATGTTACAAGAGTGGACTTTGCGACGCCATAGTCGGGTAAAAAAATTGTTTTCATGACTTTGATAAGCGGACCGTTCGCGAGAAACCCCCTCGCGAATGGTCCGCTTGACAAAAATTTGATGTACCAAACCCTACCTTCATTTTAAAATCCCCGTTCAATGATACACGTGCTGGCTTGGGCGATTTTTTTGTTTTTGTCTTCGTGACACCTAGAGGCAGCCATATTCAATTTAATGTGACGTCACATAGCCTATAACCAGCGGACAAACAAGACGCTTCCAACGACACCTTTTTTTGTCAAATTATGATAAGTAGTTTAGAAGTTATGAGGGAACAGATGAACATGCATACACACATACCTGTCAAAATCATAACCCTCCTTTTTGCTTCGCCGTAGTCGGGTAATGAGATACGTTCGAGAATGTAAAGTAGCTAAGTAAAACTTCTTGCTCAGGACAAAATTTTGTACATAACACGAAACGGAAGCTAAAAGAAGAGGCCATACAACAAAGAACACGTTAATACCATCAATTAATTCTCAGGTTGCCAAGCACCACCTATTTCCTGCACCGAACGTTCACCAATGATCTACCGTCATAATATGTCGCAAGTGTCGAGCTATATTTTACCACTCTCGAGCGCCATTATCTCCGAAACTAGAGCCAAGAAAATTTCGGCAAATGCCCGACCGCATCGCGATAAATATCACCGCAGAGGTAATTATTAAACCAAATGGATAGAACAACACCTAATTGCTGCAACTAAATCTATGTAGCGCATAAGAAAATGTACTCAAGTTTTGGGTGTTTAATGGCGAAAATGGGTTTAAGAGTGATTAAGGACAGTGGCGCTTTCCACAATACGGACGAGTGCAACTATTCGTAGTAAATTACAGGGCAACGAAAAACTGCAGCGATAAATTTATCTGTCTTGGGTCCGAGTAAATAAAGTAAGAAATAATTAAGTACCGCCAGCTTCACATCTTATGCAGTACGGTGGCGAGATCCTTCTTGTTATTTCCAAAGTTCCGAGGAAGTTAAACAAATGTGGTGCTTGCGACCCTTGTGGCCAGCCGAGCGTTAACGACTTCGATACGACATATCCAAGTCTTAGTTGTGGGGTAACGTCTCGAAAATGTGAACAGGAATAAACAGTGGGAGTTGAAATATGGGGAGATTTTCCTCTAAGTTTCCAAACGAATATTTACGATACGATCAAATGTTATGTATCGGATCTGAATACGAGTACGTCACGGTTACGATACTGTGTTGCTATAGGGTAGTTGACAAAAATTATCGATTTAGTCCGTCAATTAGATGACCTAAAAATATTGGACACGTATTTTTCTTTTGGCATGTAAACAAAAAATTACGCGTTGAAAAATCTTGTGACATCACAAGCCCCAACTCCTGAACTTTATATATTTATATATTCGCTATAGCAAAAAATACTTGTCCAATATCATTTGTTAATTTCACTAACGGAGTATATAGATTTGTCATTTTTCTACGCAGGAAACATCCCTATTGAAGCATCATAAAAGCAACATTGTAGCACTATATTAAAGAGAACAAAAGCACGAAGAGAATCAGAGCTGTTACATAACTTACGATCTTCAATATAAGTTAATATTACCTCGCGAAAGGTGCGCATAAAGAATAATGGTTTTTGAATATCAAACTAGGTATTGCCGAGGCACCTAAAGTACATGTTCCGATGCTCCCCTCGAACGTAACATTTTTCTTTTCGACGAGGAAATATACGCTGTCAGTTGATTTACGAATTGTTTGTGAATGCGGCATCGGGGATAAAATGGGAGTACCTTGGTCCGATGTTATCTTGGTACAGAAGGGACTGTTACTGCTGATTGGATGACTTCTTTGTACTTGTGTAAGACAAGATTACGTTAATAAATTGCTGTTGGCTCTAATTACGGATGATTTTGTGATTGTTTTCGGTGATGTAGGATTTGGTGGCCTTGTAGCGTTTTTGTCATTGGATGTCATTATGTTGTAGCGGCACCAACGCCGCCACTTACGAACTAATGATATGACGTCACACAAATCCTGCATCGCGCAAGTTTTCGGCGCGATTTGAACACATACAACAGTCCGACAATAACCGTTGGGCAGTTGCCCGGACCAGACACAACACCCGTCTGGTCGGAGGATCCTCCCTTTTCTATGGAGGTTTGTGGGACTTTAGACCCTGTTCCGCATACCCCCCAGTCTAATACATTTTATTTGACTTTAGTGCAACCAATGGATTAAATACTGGGGCTGATCTGGGCATTCTGACTCAAAACGAGTGGCAATTTTAATTCACCCAAACGTATTGATGCAGTTGTGATGCTTTTTCACGATAACACCGACAAAAATATCAGGGCAAGGCAGGGTAATCTTTCCAGAAAAAAAAAATCACCACTTCGAACTTACATGCCACGTCCAAACCAGCCCTCTTCCAACATGAACAGCCTCCGTCGTTAGACTACCAACTAGCGCCGGCTAAATGTAGGTGAATACGGAATTCTCGGGAGTACCTACCGGGGATGCGACCACTCGTGAGCTGTGCGTGCTGAGAATACTCTAGTGTACTCTTTATATTTGCTGCTGTATTGAATTACTGCTGAGAAATGTGAAGTTTTAAGGAATGTGCACGATATTGGTATAGGTTAGTAAATACTTTAGGGATAATCGTGCATGGGTCAAAATTTCTAGGCGGAGAAGTCAAAAAAACTTGGTGGAGGGGTCAACAAGACCTGGGAGCCCCCTCCCAGGTCTACAAGAAAAATGACTTGGTGCAGAGGGTCAAAAAAATAACTTTTGGTTTGCAACAACACAGGTGACCTGTTCTTACATCAATACAATAAAACCGTATGGAACAGCTGTTTTTAAGCCGTCCCAGCTAAATGTAAGTCATCACCATCTGCCTAGCCTTTTTCCCAACTATATTGGGGTCGGCTTCCAGTCTTACCGGATTCAGCTAAGTACCAGTGTTTTACATGGACCGACTGCCTATCTGACCACCACAACCCAGTAACTGGGTAACACGGTACCCCTTGGCAAGACTGGTGTCAGATCTCAAGCTTCTGACTACCTGTAACGACTGTCAAAGATCTTCAAATGACACCCGGGACCAACGGCTTAACGTGCTTTCCGAGGCACGGAGGAAACTCGGTATGTTGAAATGGTCACCGATCCACGGACCGACCTCGTCAAGTGTCGCGGCTGTTGTTATTTAGCCACGAGCTCCTCCTCCTCCTCCTGCCAGCTAAATGTAAGTGAATACTGAATTCTCGGGAGCATCTACCAGGGATGCGACTACTCGTTAGCTGAGCGTGCTGAGATTGAACTCTTTAAATTTGCTGCTGTATTTAATTACTGCTGCTTTCTGCTGTGAAATGTGCAGTTTTGAGGAAAGTGTACGATGCGTGTTATGCTGGTATAGGTTAGTACGTACTTTAAATGACAAAATGGTAGTGAAGGATCTACACCTGGTGGAGGAGTTAAAATCAATTGTTTACGCTTTGGTAATGTGAGGCAAATCTACTGGTGGAAGGGCACTGAGTAACCTCTGCACAGCCACCAATGAAGGCCTGTTAAAAGGCGAAATTTTGAGACAGCAAAAATATATATTCAATCATGAAAATGACACAAATAAGAAGAAAAATGAAAACCAACGTGTAAATTCCTTTGGCAATTTCAACTACGAACAAGGAGTAAAATATGAATGCCATCTGAACCACTTATGGGCCATCTCTTTATCAGGATTCGCAGTTCCTATCATACTTAATCATTGGTCAATCAATATTTCACGTAGGACTGGTGTATTTTAGTATTTCACTTAAGACGACGACTAACGCCAACGACCTTGAGGGAACAAAACGCGCACTCGTTTCACGCCCGCGCGACCAAAAATTTAACAGTTTTTTGTACTTGACACAGTATTCTATGACTTTAAAAAAACAAGCCTCAGATCAAAATGTAGATAATTAAATTATCTTTGAGATGGTGTTGATTTCATTAAAATACGCACAGCGGTTTTAGTGTGATTGTCGTGTTTTTGTACGTTTTAGACATAAATTTACAAATTAATTACACTATTTTATACTAATAAAACTCAAAATTTGCTTAGATCAAATTATTAAGAAAATAGTCCTAACATAATATATATTTTTTTCAAAAAATTACTACTAGCCATTTAGACGTGATTCCCATTTTAAAATCAGCTACTCAAGGGCATCGGCGCCTTAATTTCCAGTTTGAGAATTGCGGTTTATTTACTGACGATGCTTATCAGCGGAACAAGTGGCGCCTCATGACCAGGAAAACCGACCCCGAGTAAACTAAACGTATTTATTGTTGCTACCTGGTAACGAGACTATATAAGCATCTTATCGTAAGAAGCTTCACTATCACAGACTTCCTTACGTTTTCCAAGAAATCGTCATATGTATTTCACACTTTGTAAGAGCAATTTATCAGGAAGTTTTATGATAATTTTGAATTTTATATGTTTTAAACAAGACGTTATTAACTGCAACTAGACTATAAAGTATGGCTCTGATCATCATAAAATTTAAACAGTTGTGCAACAAAGTATGAAGTGATAAATAACTCGATTAGATATACGGGGCACATTACATTTGCTGGCGAAATTGATCTCCGCAATCGTAATAAAATTATTCATCAAAAAACCATTTTTAAAACAAGTTTTTTCGTATTCTTCACAGCAAACCCTTTCATTTGATACTCATATCAAGACAATGCACAAAAAATAACTAGTCCGCCATCTTGGATCGTTCGCCATATTGGATTTAGAATGACGTCACTTGTATTGTCATCAAAAATAAACGTGTATGCAAAATTTCATCTTAATCCGTGGAAGATAACTGCTTTAAAATTCAGTTGCAAGATTTGACCCGAACACACTTACATACATACATACATTGCAAGTTAAATAAAAGCTTGTAAGAAAGAATCTATACATTCAATATAAACTAACTACAGCTGATTAAAGGGTCAACGGCCGCTGGTGTTGTACTGAAAATTTTCTTCTCAGATTGTTTTCATGAGCTATATCTTCATTAAATAGCAGACACGTATCAGATCTGCGAAGTTTAGGTTTATTAAATTTGACTCTAAATTGTACTAATAACTTTTAATTGTCTTGTCGGCCCATCGGGATAAATAGTGTATTACACATCTATTTAGGTTAAGTGTTCTAACTGAAGTAATTACAATTATTTTCTCTAAATGGAAGTGCTAGAAACGTTTGCTCTTAGCATTAACAGCCCAATTTAATCTTATATAACAGTTTACAGCCGGTATTTTAGTCGGTTTGTTTTTCCGTTTACCTATTCAACAGAATATTGTTATAGTTACCAATTTAAAGCAAATATGGACAATATTTATGGCAAATAGCTGCAGAAGCTTCGTACTACAGACTCTCAAAGAAGTAGCTTGCGTAAAATTAACATGCACCTACAACTATTTACTTACACTGATACTAACTAATAAGTACGTAAGAATAAGCTAAGCAGTGCTTAAGAGGAATTGTGGGCAGAGAGCTCCGACTGAAATTCCTTAGTAAAGTCATAATTCGAGGTTTTGATCTCGCCTATTTTCTCCTCCAATATTGGACCAATTTGAAAGATATTCCATACACTAGAAAAGAAAGATATACATTTATAGTTGTCAAATTTGTACAATAGGTCTCTGTAACACACGTAATTTTGTGCATTTTTGAGGGTTCTAGTGCTTCTAAAGATCTCGTGGAGCTCGTGGCTTGACGAGGTCGGTCCGTGGATGTGAGTTTCCTCCGTGCCGCGGAAAGCACGTTAAGCCGTTGGTCCCGGCTGTCATTTAAAGATCTTTGACAGTCGTTACGGGTAGTCAGAAGCTTGAGATCTGACACCAGTCTTGCCAAGGGGTATGGTGTTACCTAGTAACTGGGTTGTGGAGGTCAGATAGGCAGTCGCTCCATGTAAAACACTGGTACTTAGCTGAATCCGGTAAGACTGGAAGCCGACCCCAATATAGATGGGAAAAGGCTAGGCAGATGATGGAGTGCTTCTAAACATAATGTATCATCAAATAGGAAAACATAGGGACATAGTATATGTCTTTCTTTTTCAGTTTATGGAATATCTTTAAAAAATGTATCCAATATAGGAGGAGGAAATAGGCGAGAGTCAAACCTCGAATTACGAATTTTACTTAGCATATTTGTCGGATGTCTGCGACCGCATTTATTTTTAACACCGCTGTTGAAACCTGAAACGTCATATTCCACGGTTTAAATCACTATAAATTTTTCTTTCAAACATCCTAGCTCTAGTTAAACTTTAATATTAATGATTGTGGATTAAACTAGACCATATCAATTCTAGGAACATGTCAACATGTGTTCACTTACGTCATCCTAATATGAACATCCTATCGGCTCATAAGTGTACCACGATGAATCATTTTGCTATAACAAAGCCGTTTTTATCAGAAATTCCGTAGTAAAATCGTGAAACACTTTGTACTTATGCGCAATTGATTACTAATCGACTGGCTAGCCAATGTAGGACACCACATTTTTGTGGTTGTTTCTACTGAAATTGGCCACAAAAATACTACGGTCATTATCTGGTTAATCTCTGCCCAACTAGGATGGTCAAATTCCAGTCAAACCAAATGCAGCTGTATCTATATCATCATCAGAATTTTGACTTTTTCCTCTGCTGGTACACAGGCCTCGTCTCTGTGAAGGGTGAATGGGCCATATTCCACCACGCAGGCTCAGTGCGGGTTGGTAGATGTCTCATGTCTTCGAATTTTTGGTTTTAGGATATGCCGGTTTTCCTTCACCGTTTTTAGAGCAGTGGTGATGAAATAATTTACACAAAGTAATGCCCCTGCCTGGGTTCGAACCCACCACATACGGACACGTAAGTCTGGGCCATTAACACTGGGCCACCACTGCTCTGCTGTACCTACATTACTTATAATTTTTATAAGTCAGTCATTTTTAATTTCAGTAGGTCATAAGTGATACTTTTCAGTTTCAAAGGCACCGTAATGTAGATTAAATTAGATCAATCAGGAAAAGAATATTGAAAAGTATGAGTAAATCGGTATCAAGCAGTTTTATTCCTTTCAAAACCCCTCTACCAAAACTAGATCCCTAAAGCCCATTCCATCGAAAAAACATCCAACAAAGACTTCTGTCAATTCGGGGAATTCAAAACATTAGTCCCATTCACGTCTGCCTCCATTTTAAAACATCCAATAAACTGCCATGAGAATAGGCACCATTTTACCATTGATATTCTTTTTTCAGTCGATCGGAATTCTGGTACGGATCCAAATAGGTCGGATCGTCGGATAGTCTCGGATTGTCGGATGGTCGGATCGGTCCTTTGTGAAGGGGCGTACGTACGATGCGAGAATCGCGATCACGATGCACCGGGTGATTTATGTCTTAGAAACCTTATATGAATGTTATATGATTGTGGATGGTCAAGCTGGTCGAAAGGCTTTGTAGACGGTTTGTGGTTTTGTATTTGATTGGGGCGGTTAGGCTCTGGTGACGAAGCCGGAAGGTAGACACAAGGGAGGTAGGGTAGGGGACCATAAGCGTGTTATTATATTGTATCATGTATGTCGTTTTGTGACAATTTAACACGTATTCTTTCTTTTCCTTTACTTTCTTAACTCTGTAATAAAACAATGTATCCCAGTCGTGTTTAGGCTTGTTGAAATTGTTATGAGAAGTTATCTGGATATAAATGATTTTCATGGTAACATAAGGTACCAAAACTAAAACAATGCTTTTAAGAATAAATTGTATGAATGGGTAATTGATAACAACTTTTATAGTATAAAACAATTCCTAGAAAGAAAATAGCGTTGTTGTAATATAATAATAATTTTGTTAAGGAAATTGTTATTACAAATATTTGCATGCTATGTTAAATCTTGGCAAAACATGTCTGCTCTATGTTTGTACTATAAAACCTTTGTATACCATGTTTTACGCAAATAAATATATAAATAAATAAACAGTACAAGCGCAAAACAACTTTCTTTTCGGAAGACAGTGTCAAAAACGAAAAAATGGTGCCAAAAACAGATTTTATGTTAAAACAAGTTTTTGGATAAAACAACTAAAATATAGTTTTCTTTGACATAGGCCTAGCTCGCAGCAATGACTGTAGACAACAAAGCCTGAGGGAAAGAAAAAGTTCTGTCAAGACCAAGGAAACCACATCATCGCTTACCATCGGGTGCTATACTAGTTAAGCGCGAGCCTAACAAAAATAAAAATATATCAGTATGTAGGAAGGGGCAATCAAACAAACAAACAGGAAAATCTTGTTGGATTCCTTATGAAAATGAACCCATTTCCAAAGAACAGCAATAGTAAAGCCAAGTAATCTCTTGGATAGGGTAGAAAAATTACCAACAAAAAAACACCATCACTTCGCTACAAAACTACGTTTTTCATACATTACTTAGGTCGCAATATAAG
The DNA here is from genome assembly GCA_948252205.1 of Orthosia incerta. Classification (NCBI taxonomy): domain Eukaryota; kingdom Metazoa; phylum Arthropoda; class Insecta; order Lepidoptera; family Noctuidae; genus Orthosia; species Orthosia incerta. The sequence goes on along the minus strand of OX411759.1, from coordinate 22,850,313 downwards.
CTAGTTAGCTGCTTGTATTTATATTAATATCTGTGTGCAAGTCCCCAAGTTATGAAGGCACAGATGGTGCGACAACTTAGCCTGTCGTTAAATGTTGATGTTTTTGTTGGCTCACAGCCTGACCGAAAGAAACTTGCTTGCAATATTATTAAGAGTTGTTGTGTTTAATAAATAAAATCCATTTATTGCAGACTAATTACATGCCCATAGTTGGTAGTAGCAAAAAGTCTTAAAACTATGTTAGTCAACTTATTGTAATAGTTTCATCTCGTCACGTGAAGCTGGATGACTCACCCCAGCACCTCGGAGTCTGGCATCTCAAAAAACATCCTTAGGATTCCGTTGTCACTCCCCCGAATCCGACGCATCAGAGAAGCAGTTTTCTTGCGCATAATGGCATAAAAGTCATCTACTCTTGCATCAGCAAACATGGCCGACGCGCTGCAGAATCGGGGCAGCCTCACCAGAATCCTCAAGGCGTTATTGTATTGTACACGAAGAGCGCTGTAGGCCCTCTGGGCGTAGTTGGACCATAGAACGCCGGCGTAAAAGTTTTGGCAGTAGGCTCTGAACAGTGTCACTTTTACGTCTACTGAACACCTTCCGAATCTATGAACCAAAATGTTAGCACGCACCGACAGCGCTCTTCATTCTCGCTCAACATACGTATGATTTGAATTGTTGGTTGTTGTAATCTATGGTGCATGATCTTTTTTTACTTATGATATCAAAGAGATGTAGGCCCGTATTAACAGAGCAGTTAGCTTAGTAGATCAGTAAACATAAATTTTAAACTCACAGACAGTAAACGTTCAAGTGTTCAACCTAAACTTATACCAAAGAACGGTTCGACATTCTACGGTTTCGACAAATGATCATTGAGCCCGTCGGGTTTTTGGTCGTATATTTATTGTGTTTTATTTACATATTTGTTTTATACCTTATACACAAACATACTGTGACTCACCTTCTGTGTTTTTTTATTCCTTATATATTGTTTCCGTTTCCGTGAGTGTGTCCGTGGCATTAACAGTGGGCCCTATCAGAATATCAGCGCTGTGATATTTTCTTTTTAATATCGTTGCACATGCTGAGATAGGAGCCTTTTTGGGAGATAAGAGCCTTTTTGGTCTCGCACGGGGTAATTTATTTTTATTTTTTATTATTGTTTGTTTTGCTTATCTCGTGTTTCCTGTGCGGGTCCCAAACAAATATTTTTCTTTCTTTCTTTCTTTTTCTTTCTTTCAAAGAAAGCATATTTGGGCAATTCCATCGGTAGTCCGGCTGATATATCTTTAATTTTGGAAGTCGGGCTATGGTGTTTTGGGATTAGCTATGTGAAACTACTTAGCTTGCCGAGATGAAAAGTTATTTCGGTACCGAAAGGTCAATTTAAAAAAATTGGTTCCATATTGATTACTTTCCTTTTGTTATAACAAAAAAAATTAAAGCTTCCGACATATTTTTATTTCCTGCTACATAATTTATCTACTACCTAGTAGACACGCTTAAATCGCCAATCATTTAATACGCGGCGTAATTATGACACGATATCTTGCGAAAACACCCCGATGCAAACAGAAAACAGCCCATGACTTTTGAATGGCTTAACTGATTTTCACCAAACATAGCTAAGAACACTCTCCACAAAGTAGCCTTTCAAACAAAAATTCTAAATCAAAAGGTTCATCCGTTTAGGAGCTATGAGCCACAGACAGACACACAGAAACACACGTCAAACTTAAAACCTCCCTCTTTATCCGTCATGGGTAAAAAAATGCCTCGTTTATACCCACACACACACATGCATACGTTTCTAAAAGTGAGGATATAATTGACTTTCTAATTATGTCAAGTATTAAAGAGAAGAACTTAATCACATCATAAAAACCACTTTCAAATCATGCAATCTTATCGTGTAATCTGACCGATTCAAAATCCAAACAAGAAATATTATTCTCAGCGGCGTTATAAATAAGGTAACATTGGAGCATCATTACAATTTATTTCCGGAGCCTTTGGGAATAAGGAAACGAATATATCAAATGGACATCCAGCCCACGCAGATGTAAGGGAAAACCGAGGAACTGGGGAACTGTAGTTACACTTGGTTTACTGGCAAAATATTTGATGGCCTTCTTTAATAGCAATAGGCTCGCACCTAATTAACTAAAAAAATTCGTTGCTCCACACTAAGTAATTCTCCTGTATCGTGGGTGAATTTACAAACATATAAACTCACATACACAAACAACCAGACCGGAACAACTATCTGTAGGTACAAATATTTGGTACCGTGCGGGAATCGAACCCGCGACACGCAACGCAACAGCCGATCGCTCAACCACTACGCCAACCGTGTTGTCGGCGTCGTATTAAATGGGATTTAAATATAACGGGTGGAATGTGGGGGCACCGCTGCGCAACCCTTCGAGGCATACAGACGCGTTATATAATGTTTAGTAAGTAGTCTACTTTTTAGGGTTCTGTACCATAAAAAGACAAAAAGATGCTACCCTTATAGGATCATTCGCGTGTCTGGTCTGTCTGTCTGTCACAGCCGTTTTGTGATGTTTTTTTATTGTAATTTTAAGATCAATAGTTTTGAAGTTATTTCAGAAAATAGGCGAATGCCTCATCCTCCCCCTCCTTATCTCAGAAACTACTGGGCCTAAAATTGAATAAATAATAAAAGTAGTAATAGTTATTTAAAGTAACATAGATATAGCTGTTTGTACGGAACCCACGGTGCGCAACTCCGACTCGCACTTGGCCGGTTTTTACTACATTGTACTAAATCTTAGTTTGTTGGTCGTGGGACACGAGGCCAACTAGCGATCAGTTCAGTGAGCCAGTTCAAGTCTCGAAGACATCATCTTATCTAGCTTAATGAACTGTCTTCAAACTGTATTCGTAGTTTCAGGCACGATGCCTGTGAAAAGCCAGTGAGTGAACTGACACGCAAACTGGCCTCGTGTTCAAAGCCCATAACATAGGCAGGTTTTCTGGACCTTGGATTAGTCGCGTGTATATTCACATAGAATATCTGTAATTCCAGGATCGTTTTTAACGAATCCGTCGCTATTGGAGGTTATGTTCACACCGCATTTACAGTACCGTTTTAACGGACAAAACGGACAGTGCAGTGCAGTGTAGCACCAAAACGGACTGCTGTATATCTTGTCGGATCGGTATTTTTTACTGGATCTGGAACACTGTCATGTGTCTGAACTCGCTCATACAAAAGTCAGCGCCGAATAAAAACGTATATGTTCGATAAAGTGGAACTGTAAAACGAGCTCTGTGTGAACGAGCATGGTTGTCATCTTAAAGGGGACATCAGCCGGGCGAGCACGGCCTACTGTTGTTGTTGATTTCTTTAACGTTGATCTGTATAGGTTATGTTCGAAACAGCGTATTATATTGATACCAAAAGGTACTAGATAAAAAAAAAAACAATTTTAAAAACCTCCGACACATTTGTATTTCATGCTACATAATTTATCTAGTAGTAGACACTCTTCGATCGACAATCTAATGAACACGTAGTTATGACACGATATCTTGCGAAAACATCTCGATTCAAACAGTAAAACGCCCATAACTTTAGAACGGCTAAACCGATTTTCATCAAACATTTTTAAGAACCCTCTCGATAGAGTCACCTTACAAACAAACAAAAAAAAAACAAATCAAAATAACACTGGGTGTCTGATTTCAGGCTTCTGACTACGTAAAGACTGTCAAAGATCTTCAAATGACAGCCAGGAAACACTCTATGAAAAGAAAAGAAATAAAAAAAAAAACACGTAATCAATCCCTTAGATTTTGGCATTTTGACCATTGCCATTGCTGATAGAATAAGACTTTGTCAAGAGTCTCAGGATCAGCTTTATTTCACAATTCTGCCGTTTTCATCCAGTAACATGCTTACGCGAATGTCTGTATTGGTCTTAAACAAGCAAGTTAGCAAGAATTATCTGCCTAGATTATAAGTTATAACTTATCATCATCATCAGCCTATTAATGTGCCCACTGCTGCTCCACTCTGTAAGAGGGAATGGGCCGCGTAATTCAACACGCGGGGCCGGTGCGGGTTGGTGGATGGCACATGTCTTCGATTTTTTGTTTCTAAGACATGCCGGTTTCCTCACGATGTTTTCCTTTATCGTTTTGAGAGCAGAGGTGATAATTTTCACAAAGTAAAGCGCCTGCCTGGGTTCGAACCCACGACCCACAACTTGTAAGTCGCGGCTGATACCACTGGGCCACCACTGCTCTCAGTCTCAGTTATAACTCATTTACAATAAATTAGTGAGCCACAACTACTATGTGTCACAAACTAACATGTCGGCGCCAGAAAGTTATTCAAATTGTAAGGGACGATACAAAGTTGTGCGCTATATGGTCGCCCGATAGTTGGTCACTAACTTTGTGGGACCCGTTTTACATTTGCGTAAAGAGTATTAAAATACAACTGTGTTGCTGTTATTCATTTAAAGTTACTTGCACTGATTTTAAAGAGAATATAAAAGTTATTTAAAGGATTTTCATCTGGGCAGAATCTACATATTATTATTATCTCCAGGCCCTAAATTTATAACCTAACATAAAGACCCGTCTGTATTTTTTATGTTTTATAGGCTCGCGTTTGACCACTATCTCGCCTGATGTTAAGCGATGATGTGATCGACGGTGAAGCACGCTCGCCTAGAAGTTCACTCTTGACTTGAAGACCCCTAGTTTGTAGCTATCAGAAAACAAGAGTCCGGCAGGGAATGCCACTCCTTAGCTGTACGCATAATAAAAGTATTCTCAAAACGATAAGTGCATATGGGTGGGATGTCCACCATGTACCGATGGCGCATCGCCGTACGTGTGGTAGTCCGATGATGAAACGGGCTGGGCGGAATTAGACCAAGCAAATCCATCGCACACTCCCCGAAATGTATTCGATAAAAACCGGCCAAGTGCGTGACACGCACTACTAGGGTTCCGAAGTTACATAATAATGCGGACTAAGAAGAGGGTTTTTTTGTTGTTGTTACGTGAACATTAAAACGGTTTCAGCGGCACACAACGTCTAAAAACGGACCCACATAGCATGATGTTTTTTTTTATCTAATCTATATGCTCGCGTTTGACCACTATCTCGCCTGATGATAAGCGATGATGTGGCCTACGGTGAAGCACGCTTGCCTAGAAGGAACCTATTCACTCTTGTCTTAAACTAAAGAAGGACTAACTGGTAACTGAAGAAGGAGTTATAAAATACAACTTCGCAACTGAAGTTAGAAAAATATTATCTATTTGAGTACCATAGCGGGTGCGAATTGCGAAAGGAGCCGATACGAGCGCGCGTTAGAGCCACGGGGGGAATGGTATGGTTCGTTCCTGGATCCTTGCGCGCACGCTCCTTGTTTATTTCTCTTTCAGTATTTGAAAAAAATCGTATGTATTCACCTCTTATCTACGGTATTCATTATTTCGCTCTGGAAAGTTTTACGCTACTTAATTAGTGATGTAGTCGGGTCGAATATTGACTTTATAGATGGATATCGACAAAAGAAAATAAGTAATTTGCTAGGCAATCGAATCTACTTTAACTTTAGATTACAAAACATAAAATTATATATTTACTATCTGTTTGACACAGCTAACAACGTTATTTAAGTAATTTTTCAATGGCATTTATACAAAAATTTTACTGTGCCAAGTACATTTTATAAGTTGGTCGACTATTACTCGAAAACTTGTAAAGCCTGTTATGATTTTTTTTGTATATTTTTACATGGATCATGCGCTGTATGGACTACGGACCGGTACTGCCAACGACTCCGGCCACTCCAATGCGTTATTCGAGCTTAAACATTATTAATTTAGAAATCATTATTGTTAAGGAGGTTACCTATGATTTTATTTTTGTATATTTTACATGGTTCATAAGCATATATATTTACTATCTATTTTACACAGCTAACAACCTTATTTAAGTAATTTTTCAATAGTTTTTGTACAAATTTTTTACGGTTCCAAGTACATTTTATAATTTGGTCGACTATTACTCGTAAACTTGTAAAGCCTACTTATCTTTGATAGTTTTCCTTTTAATTTCGTTATATTTACTACCGCCGTGAATTTTTTAACATAGCCAAGACCAACCATTACGCTGGCAGGGGGGAGGACATTTGACTCTTACATAAATTTGCAATTTAAAGCTTAATTTTACGCAAACGGATCTCTGAATCGAAAAATGGTTTCAACAAATCCGTAATATTTTTGAATGACCTATACAACGATACCCCACACCATGGGACAGATAATAAAAAAACACATCCCCACTTTACGTCTACAGGAGGAAACCCAAAAAAATTTTTTTTTCATCATTCTATTGTACCACTTCGTCGAAATTATTAATATGTATATGCATGCCAAATTATATGTTTCTAGTACTTAGAGTGTCTGAGCTAAGCTGCGGACGGACAGACGGACAGAGCGAAACTATAAGGGTTCCTTGTTGACTTCGGAACCCTAAAAAAGCGACAAGCTTGCAACTCGGCGACGATGTTCAAGGCTCTGGAGCTTTGAATTAACCAGTGCCTCATCGCCGATGAGTTTCTAGGCCCGCTTTTCGATCGACTCAAGTGCATCAAGCTGGTACTTGGCAGAATTACATTTAACCCGGTTAAATGCCATCAACCGGGCACAAATCCAAACTCGGCGGGCGAAAACTGATAAGTTTCAGACGGAAAACCCTCTAACAACTTGCCCGAACCCGGCATCGAACCCTAGACCTCATGATCAACAGTAGCACTTAAAGTTAATAGAACAATGGGGCAGTACTAAATTCCTACAAAATGGCTGCCTGATCAACTAACCACATTATCTACTGGCTTCTGCCAGCGGTTTCGCCCGCGTGAAAAGTGTTTTATCATCCCAAGGGAACATTATACTGGGATGTAGCCTATGTGCTATTCCAGATCATAATCTATCTCTGTGCCGAATTTCATCCAGATCCGTTCAGCCGTTCTGGCACGATTGAGTAACAAACATACACACAATCCATAAAAATCCATAAAAAAATCACATCAATACATATAATAAATCTGTAGAAAAATTATTTTTGTACATCGAAAACATAAAAAAAAAAATAGCCAGGGTGTTAAAGGATAACCAACAGAACCCATTTCCAGCATTTTTGAAATTTTTGTCTGTTTGTCTGTTTATTTGTGCACGCATCACGTGAAATGTACGAAACCAATGTAGATAACTTTTATACATAAAAATTGTGCGTAACTTGAAGAATTACTTAGTTTTTGTTTCATCGCAATCGGTTCACTCTATCAAAAGTTAGATGAATTTAAATTGTTCAAGAAGTAAAATTATCACAGCACACGCAATTCAGTTACTCGGACAGTTGAACTCGCTATTCGATAGATGGCGTTGTGCATTTAAAGTCATTTTCTGAATCGCGGTGTTAAGATTCTACGCGAAATAATGAGACTAGAAAAAAAATTGGTGTGTAGTAGAGATGGGTCGTCGACGTATTTTTCGTCAACGAAACTAGACCGTCCATTTCCGTTGATCTACTAGTCGATCAACTAGTTGAATTTATCGACTAGTTCATAACCCAGTTGAATTTATCGACTAGTTCATAACTATGTTAAGTAGACGTTCTTTATGAACTTTGCGACGACGCGACGCGCGGCGGCGTCTACGGCTCGACATTCGATAATAACTTTCAACTTTTCGGTTGAACGTAAACATTAAACAAGTACAAACCGGTGTACCTCGCATCGTTCGATCGTTAAATAGGGAACTATCCGCAAAGCTGCGCTCAGATGGCGCCACAGGTTTCTGCGTAAACAAACTAGAGAAGGGCGTTTTCGGTTTTTTACGCAAACGGTTATGTATGTGTTTTCATATCGATATCGAAAACGGTTTTCAGATATCGATATCAGAAGTAAAGTTTGCAAAAGTTAAAATGTTATTTAGATGAGCAAACTAACAACGAACACGAAATAATACTTAGAAAGATAGGTAGCGCATATGGTTCCTAAGGTTTGTGAAGTTTGCGTTTTGTTCGTAGTTCGTACGTTTTCGCATTGTTACGGTTTTAAGTTTTGAATTATTCGTTCTCACACGCTAGTAAGGTTTTTATTAGATACAGCTTTTGTAATATCGGTTATTTTGATATCGATGTCGATATGATATGATATCTAACACATGTCCGATATAAGTTACGTTTAGATATATCGGACACATCCCTGAAAAAAAACCAAACTGTCAAAGTCCAGCGACAAAATTTCGCAGTTTATGTATACAAAATATATAACAAAAAGTGAAAGAAAAATGAAGCTAACTAACTTCCCCAATATTATTATTTGGTTTTTGAACACAAGTTATCTTAAAAACAGTAAAAAAGAGTTCGGTAACCACAAACAGTAGTAGACGCCTTGTAGTTATGTTTTTGTTTACTCAAAGCCGTCAAGCGCCATCTGGCGGGAGCAATTGACAGTAATGTTCCCTATTGCTTTACTCTTTTGCACACGTGAAACTATTGGCGTCCTTTTCTTCTTAACACAATTCTTATTCCAAAATGGCATTCGGCCCATAGAAATATCAACTCTTCGTATCGAGAGTTAGAGTTCAAATTAATTTGCTCGATGTTCGTCCGTTGTTGTTATTTTTTCGAACGTATGTACTGGTACTACCCAACTAAGTTCTCGCGTCGGTCGTCGCGTTACAAGTCGACATGAACATAGTCGAGTATCAGTTTAGCCGTCTACGAATTCAACTAGTTCGTTGATTATCGGTCAACCGTCGAATCGTTCATTTTACGTCGACGGTCGAATGAACTAGTTCGTTCATTCAACGCCCATCTCTAGTATGTAGTAGTATGTAGGTATGTAGGGTGGGCAGGAAGGTAAGTAGGGTAGGGTTGGCGGACAGATGACGGGGGCGAAGCCGCGGGCACAGCTAGTTTATAATAATAGTGAGATTATGATTGCTTCATGGTTTCTGGTAAACAGCATAGGTACAACAAAACAATTGGTTAAAATGCCGCTTTTATTTTAAACTTTGCGTGTCATTTTCAGGCTAATAATTCCAGACACTATTATATTGAAATTTTCCAAAATCCTATCGCAGTTCTTTGTAGAAACCACGTTTAAAACAACAGTGAAAATAGCACGTATAAAAACATAATGAGTTTATCTTTCTCCCCCATGTTTTTGAACGAGGAAGTTATGATGGCCTCCTATTGTTCAAGACTATTGTAATTCTTCGCTGCGGCTTATCTTGTAATGTTTCATTTTATATAAACTTTAAACAATTGTTCTGTTTCCTTGTTAATTAAATAAACCATGCATCTTGATTTTGTGCGAGTGTTATGTATTTTGATAATGTTAACTAAAAGATGTATCAGCAGATAATCTAATCGTCATCTATACTAATATTATAAAGAGCAAATTTTTTTTGTTTGTTTGTTTGTACCGAATAGGCTCCGAAACTACTGGACCGATTTCTTTCACCAATAGAAAGCTACATTATTCCTGAGTAAAATAGGCTATTTTTTAATCCCTAAAACGGGTCCTGTGGGGTGGTCCACGAGAGCGAAACCGCGGGGAACAGCTAGTGTCATAAAATCAGTAAACTCAGCTGTGTCTTCTAATTTACTGCCTCCTTGGTCATGTGGCAGCCAGTGGTGCTGCTGGAGTGTAAATCATTGTAGCGAAGTTCATTACCGCGATGTACGTTACCGCGAACGTTTACTATCGCGATTCGCAACGCTCGTTGTTCCGAAAGTTCTTTACTGCGATGTACGTTACAGTTGCCGCGAAAGTTTTTTACTGCGATGTACGTTACTGCGATACTTTACCATTTACTTTCTTGATTTATGCCCATCGTTTTACATCGAACTTAAATTGGAAAGCATAACTGTCGAATTTTGGATGTACTATAATTATGTAAATCTCTGCTTGACCTTTCGGAGAACACAGGCGTGTATGGTATGTTACATATGCAAAAGTAAAATAAAAATAAAATCTACACATTATTTATTCGTGCTTATTTAAACAACATAATTTAACAAGTAGTAGACACGCTTCAATCGACAATCTATCGAAATGTAATTATTACACGATATCAATATATATTATATTATTAGCTACAACCTTGGGGTCTTACCCAGTTACCCAGTTACTGGGTTGTGGAGGTCAGATGGGCAGTCGCTCCACGTAAAACACTGGTACTTAGCTGAATCCGGTAAGACTGGAAGCCGACTCCAATATAGTTGGGAAAAAGGCTAGGTAGATGATGAACCTTGGGGTCTTTAAGTCTAGAGTGAATAGGTTACTTCTAGGCAAGCTTGCTTCACCGTCGACCACATCATCGCTTACCATCAGGCGAGATAGTGGTAAAACGCGAGCCTATCGATAAATAAAAAAAAAACTTGCGAAAATATCCCGATTCAAACAGTAAAACGCCCCTAACTTTTGAACGACTGAACCGATTTGCATCAAACATAGCTAAAACACTCGATAATGTGACCTTTCAAACGACAAACTACATCAATATCGGTTCATCCATTTCGGAGCTGTGATGCCACAGACAGATATATAAATACAGAAACACACAGATACACACTTCAAACTTATGACACTCCTCTTTTTCCGTCGGGGATTAAAACACGTAGAGCCACGGTGGTGGTGTCGAGAACACCGCGATTTTCCCAGAAAAACATGCAATACTAGCTGACCCGGCAAACTTTGTTTTGCCATAAAAACACCAAACATTCATCTACCCTACCCTATCTATCTACCCTACCCACCCTATCAGACCCTACCTACCCTACCAGACCCTACCTACCCTACACTATCTAAAAAAAAAGACAAAAAAAAAACAAGAGTCCGAACAAAGCCTAAACAGGGTTTTGGCGGGAACGTGATGGCGTCTACGTTGCTTATCTGTTTTATTTTCCTAAAATTGTGTTAAATTGAATATTAATACTGTGAAAATGGTGGTTTTTTATTCTAATAACATTTGTGAACGTGCACGAGTGTGGGCAAGTAGACACAGCGGTAGAACATGAGTTTGTACATGTTGTCGACAAAACTCCGTAGAAGCTTCCAATAAAGTTACCGCCATTTTATTGGGGCCTAACTAGGACACTGGACTAAAATCTAAATAAACTAGAACTTCTATTCTAAACGTGACACTGGCTAAATGCACGCACGAACCGTGCGAAGCCAAAAAAAAAAAGCCTAAACATTTGGTTTGAATAGGTGAGCCCGTTCTTGAGTTATGAAATTACAACGAAAAGTGGCATTGATTTTTATATACATATATAGAAATGTTTTTGAGATCAAAGTTTTCTCTTCAATCTGGTCCTAATGTAGACACTAAAAACATCGATGACGCATCTAAAACCATTGACTGTACGTATAGTCGTTAATTTTCATCGTAAAATTTAATGCGCCGAATAACGAAAGCGCGGAATACCGTCACAGTTACGACTTATTTACGATAGGAGGTTATTGTTAAAATGCGATTTATTCTGCAGTTAATGATCTGAACTTCCTATTGTTATGCAAAAGTTAATAGTTGCAATGTAATACAAAAGGTTTTGCTTCTATTAAAGCTTAAAAAAAATTTGAAGCCATTTTGTGTGCCGTAGTACCTGTGGGTAGATAGATGCATACTTAGATAGGTATGTATAGACTTTGATAAATTACGGAATTTGATGAACCATCTTTGAACCATTTTGCACATCATAATACAGTATATGTTTCGATCATTGTTTAAAACTTCTAATGCAGGACAGAAATTAGAGAAAATTAATTATTAAAGTTTTTTTTTTAAACAAGCTTTTTTCGTATTCTACTCAGCAAACCCTTTCATGTTCATACCAATAACATGGCAGTGCACAAAAAATAACAATTCCGCCATGATGAGCCTTCCGCCATATTGCATTTAGAATGAGTCTCTTAGCTAACCATGCATTGTCATCCAAACTAAACGTGTATGCAAAATTTCATCTCAATCGGTAGAGTATAACTGCTTTAAATTCAGTTGCAAGATTTGACCCGAACACACCATACATTGTAAGTTAAATAAAACATTAGAAATAAGGTTTTTACACCCATTGATTTAAAACTTGAGACACAATTTTTAGTTTAGAGAGTCCAGTGTTTTTCATTATGCTTGTTAGGTCAAAACTTTTGGTCATTTTAGAAGTAGCACAGGCACTTTAATGCTGCTAATACCGACATAATTAACCTAGCTGACCTGCCTAACCTGCCTATAACCCTACCCTACCTACCGACCTACTATTTTTTATCTATCATCAATAGTTTTCTCAGCGCACGCAAAAAAAATAATTTTATAGGCAACATTTTGCTACCTTGGGTTACATTATTGCAATTTTCATAAGGATCTCTATTTTTTTTTTAAATATGTTATAGCATATGACACTCAGGAATAATGTAGTTTTCTACTGGTGAAAGAATTTTCAAAATCGGTTCAGTACATCCAGAGATTATCCCTTACAACGTCACAAACTTACAAACTTTACCTCTTTATAATATTAGTATAGATAAGTGATAACTTATACAGAACCACTCGAAAAACGTTCACAACTACTTACACGCTGTGAAAAATTGCCCCTAAAAGAAAAATTAAAGACACGAAAAAATTTACAAGTTTTCAATTTTCTTGCAACACCGTGTTCGTACAGTGTAATTAGAAACCTGGGTAGTGGCCAAAAGTTGTAAGTTTTACCCGCTGATAGGTTTTGAACAAGTTTCAGTATAAAGTTGGTGCAGCACCACTGACCCATATTGTGGTAATGTTGGTAGCATAAGCACTGTAGTTACGTGGAGGTTTTATGTATGTGCAAATGACTAGTTTGGTATTTCGTTGGGTTGGTAGTACCTATATATGATTATAAGTGGAGCAAATTCTACTGCTGTTTGAAAAGAAGTAGTAGGTACTTATTGATACGTTGTAAGAACGTTATTGCGAACAATTATTAGTATACAATCCACTTGATATACAGAGCAAGCTATAGAAGATTTTATATTCCTTTCGTCCATTCATTCATTAATTTTTCATCATGCTATAAAACTGGTATGAAAATATGGTTCGTTTATTTGACGAGATTTTATGTAAAACAAGATAAAATTACAAATTTAAAATACCCTATTGTAAGTTTTTATTTCATGCTTTTTAAACTACATATAATATATCTAGTAGCAGACACGCTTCAATCGACAATCTATCGAAACACGTAATAATGACACGATATCTTGCGAAAAAATCCAGATTCAAAGAGTAAAATGCGAATAACTTTTGAACGGCTAAACCGATTTTATTCAAACATAGCTATGAACACTCTCGACAAAGTCACCTTACAAAAAAAAAACTAAATCAAAATCGGTTCATCCGTTTAGGCGCTATGATGCCACAGACAGACACACAGATACACAGCAACACACGTCAAACTTATTACAGCCCTCTTTTTCCATCAGGGTTAATAAAGTTTTTAATGGGAGGGAAATACTAGAGGTATATAAGCAGAAGCCTCGAAATATGAATATTTATTCTCAAGAAAAAAGAAACTGTTTTATTTTATTATTTATTTATTTATTAAAACTTTATGCACAAGTACAAAGGCGGACTTAATGCCTTAGGCATTTTCTACCAGTCGACCTTAGGGTGGTGCAGAGAAAAAAAAAGGCAGGTGCAACTAAATGAAAGGATAAATAGAGAAAAATGTATATAAAAAAAATAAAACTTAGATACATACATACATAAACAATGTTATAGAGAAACCGAAACCAACAAATCAATTCTGTGATGATTCTGCAAACTTCTTGCGAATGTGCTCACGTGCCTCAAATTTGAAAGGGAACCGACTGGTTTCATCCTATCTCTACATGCCTCTTATCTGAGGATAACAACACTATGTATAGACGAGAGAACTTGAAAAGATTACGTCCGTGACACTCACCGCCACAGGAACTTCGAACAATAAGAACCACATTATTCTCCCAAAACCTTTATGCCGACATCACCCTTTCTCCATTTTAGAATAATAAAGAGTGCCTAAAAAGTATGTAAGGAGTTGTCGGCCCGGAAGGGTGCAATCGGGGCCGGCCCAAATTACATGGCAATTGGCAATACAATCATGATTCGACCGCCAGCAAATTGTTAAATAACGCCCTCTACCGGACCAATTCATATTTATTTTTACGACTTTCCTACAAGAATATCGTTATGATCTTAAAAGTATTTAGTCATTTGGCTGGAAAGGCTTTTGCGTAGGGGCTCGTTTTGTGTGTTTAATAATTCTGAAGAATAATTATTCTTCTTCGGCTTTCTATATTGAAATTACTTTCTATGCAAGGAGAAAAAATACATTATTTATTTATTTATTTAATACTTCATGCACACAAATGTACAGACGCGGACTTAATGCCTTAGGCATTTTCTACCAATCGACCTTTGGGTGAGCAAGAGACAAATAGTGGTAGGTGCAATATATTGAGTAAAGCAAATCGCGTTTATATAAAACGTATGCCTATACTAAAAATACCATATATACTCAAATAATAAACTAAATACATTAATATACCATAAAAGTAATAGATAAATAATTGAAAACATTAGCGCTGTGACCATACTACTGCCAACTTCTTACAAATATGCACAATTCGCATAATCAACTAACGAATTTGGTAACTATTCTTCTTTTCGCGTCGATTCGACCCAAATTTTGTCCGACCAGTAAGTAACCACCTGGATATCTCTGTCATTGGCTTCGTTAATCGTGGATGGTGCAAGCGTTTGCACATGTTGGGCAGGAAAGGTGATGCATAAACTGTGACGGGGCTTGCAATGACACTGGGTTTGGAATGAGTTAATGATAGACTGGCCCTTTGGCCAGAACCAGGGCCCGCAAAAAATGATTCTAACCTAATTTAATATTTCAATGAAACCATAAAATCCAAAAACGGCAAATGACACCCAAAAATAGCAAAAACTGGTCCTTCCAGCAAGTTAATCAGAACTCTTCCGAACGGTCAGCTGTTCCATAATGGCGCTGTAAGTTGCCATGTATTTAGTTGCATCGAAATTATAGTCGCACTCTGACCTCAAAAATATACGGTCAGTATACCTCACACTCCACGAAACGTTAGCGGTAGTACGCTAGTTAGTTGGACTTAAAATTTGATGTACGTTTATTAAACACTAGCTTCCGCTAGCGGCTTCGCCCGCGTGAACGTTAAACCGAGATGCAAAGTCTATGTGCTATTCCAGACTATAATCTATCTCTGTGCCAAATTTCATTCAGATCAGTTCAGCCGTTCTAGTGTGATTGAGTAACAAACATACATACATCCATCCAAACTTACGCATTTATAATATTAGTATGAATGAATGGTACTCTAAAAATTATTAACTTGTCCGACTTTTGGTATTGTTACATGTTTTGTTCATCGCGGTTACTACGTGTGATATTCTTGTAATTTAGGTTCGACAAGTTTTAAGCTCTCTGGGCCGTTATATTAAGGTTACACTAGTCGACGGCACGAACTATTTTGTGCGCGGGGTTAAAATGCATTTTATATTAACCGACAACACGTGCGGAAGAGATAGATGCTGTGATGAGCAGTAGGAAGCTAGTTCGCGTACGAATACACACTTTTTCAAATTTGTAGCGAAACGGATAATTTTTTAGGACGAAACCGAGTGCGCGAAATTTTATAAACAGACCTTTGGGAGTCTGGATATCATGAAAAAATTACAAAACGTATCTGTTCAAAATAAAATTATTTGCACTGTTGAACTACTAATCTATCCCTGTATGGTGGCCGTTTTGCAATTTTCCGTCTTCTTATGGTATTTATTTGCGCCCAAAAATGCGTTAAAATTTCGACGCTCATAACTTTCGACGCTCATAACTTTCAAGAATATATTTTAGTTATTTTTTGTTTCCATACAGGGCTAGATAATGATGAGATAAATTGATATATTTATTTTTTATTTTGAACGTACATGTCAAGCAGTGGAGTAATCGCCAGACTACGTTTGTATGGAATAATGATCGACTAGTGTAACCTGAAGGGGTTCGTTTAAAATGCTGTGTAGGTGGTTCTGCATGTTGGGAAGCAGAGGAGGTGACGCATATCCTGAAAGGGCTCCACACCACCACTGATTCGAGATAGATTGAGGATACCACAATTATACAGATTATTTTTGCAAAGGCGAACTTGGGTCCGCAATCAGCTAAATATTTAAATCAGGTTCCCGATTTAGTTTCTGGTGCAAATGAATTGATTATTTGTATTTATATATATATGTATATTGGCACTCCTATCGGTTTAACAAAACTACTGAAAAGTTAACCTACTTTCCAAAGTCTGAATGTACAATTACAATGTCGGTCGAATAAATTCTTTTACCAATTGTGACCGCATAAAGGCGATTTTACGACAAAAGTGTGGCTGTCCAATTCATCCGGGGGCCCCGTAGGCTTTTCATTATAGTATTTTGGATCGTAAAATTTTAATCGAGGAAAATTCGGGACACGGCGGTTAGGGCGGATATCAAATTAAATTTCTGTGTACTGTGTCGTAGGGATGTTTTGCACAGAAGATTGTTTTAACACAGCTTATAAAAAGCTTTTAGAATATTTTTTTAGTTCCATTGAAAAAAATAAACCGTCGTCGCACAAAAGTGTTGTAACATTTTATTTGAAATCGTCAGCCCTTTTGAGCTCTTATCCGTGTAATTCAATTTTATTTTTATCAGCGTTATTAAGGCCTAACGAGCTTCGAACATGGGCTAACGACAAATGTCATTTAGCTCCGTTTGCGCCTTAAGCTGGTATTTTAAAATGGAGTCCTGGAGCTGAAGAAAACCGATATGCATTCACGATTATGGAATTAAATTATAGTATTTACGACGAAATTATGGTACAATGGCATGGACAACAATCGATTTCCAAGATAGGATAATCTCTTTTGCATCATCACCATCAGCCTTTTTAATGTTTCCACTCCTGGGATACAGGCCTCTCTCTGGAATGGTCAATCTCTGTTTGAAGTGTTGTAAAGATGCACTTTACGAACGAAATATCTTGAAGCTTCTGTAATGTTAAGGCAAAGAGAATTCATCCCAACAGAATCATGTGTAAGTGAACCATATTGTAAAATTTTATGGTAAAATAAGCACATGTTTCGCTACAAAGAATAGAAATAAATATCAATCAGTGACACAATCAATTACAGATAAATAATTGGTTGAACCTTTTAACCCTCAGACACCAATTACCAAAATAATTGGCAGACATGACACTCGCAAAAAAATACCTGTATAGTAGTTTCCATCCCCATCGCACGGAAATACTACAAGAGGTAGAATAATGAAAAAAAAATGCTACCATATTCTTTACTGAGGTAAACGAAGTATGTGCGTGCCTGCGAAGGGAAAACACACCAATTGTTCACTCCTTTTAACCATGAGACGCCAATTACCAAAATAATTGGCACACATGACACTGACAAAAAAAAACCGCCAGTTGTAGTAGTTTTTCTTTCCTATCACAGAGAAATAGAGGAAGATATTGTGAAAAAAAAAACTGGCATAACCTTTACAGAGTGAAATCAAATGGGGCTTCATTAGAAACTCGATTGAACGCGCCAGCATCTCTCCTTTCATTGTCACCTGCTTCCGTTGTCTACGCTGCCGCCCTATAACTAGAGTGCCGCTATCTGACAATTGGCCGATTTTAGTTTTTTGTGCAATCTTCATCATCATCAGTTATTTGGGGTCCCGTCCTGTCCACCGTCACACTATCACTGAAATGATAACGTGAGGGTGTCCAGTAGTGGCACCGTTATGCCACCGTAATTAGCAATAAAATCTCTATCGATCTGTATAGGCAGTATTTTGCTAGATACTATCAATAGATTACGGATAAAAATTAAAAAGCTCCAAATTACTATGCTTACATATCTATTTAAAATATATTAGAGAGGAAAGATTTGCATTTTTGTATGTAACGAATAAACTTAAAAACTACTGGACCGATTTAAAAAAATCTTTCACCGTTGGGAAGCTACACTATCCCCGGGTGACATAGGCTTTTTATCCCTGTATTTCCACGGGAACGGGAACTACGCGGGTGAATCTGCGAGGCGTCCGCTAGTGACTTATATAGTTGATAAACAGCATCGATTTTTATTATTTCTCGGTTTTTTGTTTATCGTTTATAACTCTGAAAATAATGATTTTGTCAGATAGCGACACTTTAGCTATAGGACGGCAGTACGACTCCGCCCGGGGGAAATTCTATGACTGCGGTTATAGATGTAGAGAATTCAAGATAATAATGAGGAATATGAACGTGAATGTCAAGTTATTGTGTTTTTATTAGTGCTGCAGGTGGGAATGAAATAAAGTTTTATTAGTTAGAAGTTGAGTTGGAAATTACTGATTGTTATATGGTCCTTCGGTACTATATCTATTTATAGGTCTAATACGATAATTTTTATCATCATGATTTCAGCCAAAATATATCCATGTCATGCTCTGTAGTGTTATTCTGTAACATAACCATGATAACTTAAGTGAGCTGTCAATCCCCACAACTTTTTTTTATAATCTATTGGCTCATGTTTGAACACTATCTCGCTATGTAAAACGATGATATGGTCTATGGTGAAGCACGCTTGCCTGAAGAAATCTATTCACTCTTGATTTAAATCATTAATTTGATTTCTTAGCATCAATTGGATTGATTGACAACTTACTTGATGCTCACTTCACCGAAATTTTTACGGTGTTCTTTTTTTAGAGTGGACCGGCTAGAGGATACGAGGAGCAGACAACCGGTCAATATGGCGACGCTTTGAGAGGCCTTTGTCTAGCAGTGATAATGTTTAGGGTTCCGTACACAAAGGGTGCAAACCGAGCCCTGTTGCTGTCACTTACATGTCCATCTGTCTGTCTGTCGTCTGCCAAACAATTTTGATCCGAAGATTTTTTTAAATGCCCATTGAGCCAGGAACTTGAAATTTGGTGATAATGTTTCATTATCTTAATCATATCAACCGAAAGACGTCCACTGCTGGACATAGGCCTCACCAGGTCATCGGTCCACCTGGTGGGAGGACTTCATACGCAACGTCTTTCGGTTCGCGGTCGCCACTGTCCCATCGGCCATCCGTTCTGCGAGCAATGTGCCTTGCCGCAGTAGGCACTTAAGTTCGGCAATTCTTCGGGCAATGTCGGTAACCCTGGTCTCTTGCGGATCTCTACATTTCTGATACTGGTGATAATGTTTAATATTACGTATATTTTACTAACAAATACGGGACTCTAAACGTGCGAAGTCCGGTACGCATTTTGCCGGTTTTTATAAAGTAGTATGTTTTACAGAGTCTAATCAAAAGGAGGTCTAAGTCAATATTTCTGCTACTTATTAGTGAGATGTGTTACCAAACAAAGGTTAATTAGATCTATATTTGTGATGAACTCATTTGAAGCCACACCATACAATTTTCAATATAATACTCAATATTACCTGTTGAAACGTCACGTCTTTAACGCGTGGAAACCCTTCAAACTTAGTTAAATTATCTACAAAGTTAAGACCCGAGATATGAGTAAAACAGACTCAATACATCTGTCTATACACATCAGTTCTTAAGACAAGGTGTGTACGTCGTGCATACGAAAACAGGCAGAGAAAGTTACAAAGTTTCATTAATTAGTGTTCATTTCTCCCTGTTCTGAGGATTCTCTTAAGAGGGTGGAAACTATAAGCTCTCAGAATCATACACAAGTTTATTACCTCGAGAATTGTAGTTGCAGAGTGGAATAGTTAATGTGTTAAATATCTATGTTTTCATTTCCTGTATGTGGTTAAGTTGTTGTTGTAGATAAACAAACTAGCTACATGATTTTCAATTTATATGTACAGTTTATTCAAACACTCTTTTCCAAATTAATGTTATTTTCCTTTGAATTAATTAAAGGAAATTAATTTGATTTCAGAAAAACTTACAATCACGAACGCAGTGTAGAAGAAGTAAGTGTTTTAGCTTAGGGCTAGATGAAGCTAGATAACTATGTTTTTGTCTAGGTATTTAAGAACTGTTTCGATACCGTAACTATTACTATAAATTTACCGGTACATACTCATTTTGCGTCGTTTGCGGACGGGTACTACGCTCCTGGTTTTTCTGAAGAACCTCATCAATTAGATCAGTTACAGCCCAAGTAAGCACCTCACACTTGACATCACAAACCAATTTTGTTTTTTTTTTTGCTTTGGAAATCATCCAATGCCTCGCCCACTCTGGGTGAAGCGGCAGGGCGTGTCAGATTTTTACTGACTAAATCCTACCCTGTGTTCCTTCAGTTGCATGAGCCAGGGCCGCGGTAGCTCTTTTTCAAATTTATCCGCGACCCGTAACTCAAGCAGCTGGAAAAACGTTTGGCTAGAGACGAAACACAAGGCTTATAACGACGAATATATACTACGCACCTGGCCTTTCTGAAAATCATTACCAATTAGATCAATTACAGCTTACAGCCCAAGTAAACAACTCACACTTGACATCACAACCACAAGATCAACAAATATAATAATTAATTAATGCATCATAATGACTGATACGACCAATTAACCAAATTGCAATCTAAGACAAATACACGCATTATTGACAAGTGATAATCTTGTTATATTGTCAATAATAATCAATTGACCGACTAATGGCCTACTTGGAAACAAGATGGAGGACGTGACGTCATTAGATACAATTAGGAGACCTTGGCCGGTGATATAACAGTTTAGTTGTAGGTTACACAATGTTAAAAAAAGTGTATGAGCATTTATGGCATGTGGCACTCAAGCACATAAAGCTTATAAACTTTTTTTTAACAGATTCAGACTGCTGAATCTATCAAAAAAAACACTGGTTTAGTTACCATCGTCGATAAATTTTGGACATTGGTTATCGCTAAGATGAGATTGCGACCTAAATCTGGACATTGAGTACAAAAAATGTTTTTTTTTAATTGTTGATAGGCAGAAAGGCAGTTGGTGGTTGTTAACCTAATGAAGAAGGAGGTGACTATTGAGACGACGGCGAAGGAGATGTAGGTATAGAAGAAGAAGGCATGTGTTGTCGCACCTGCTTTCCCGACTTCGAAAAAGCCGAATGCGCGCGCACAAAATGGAAGGTGCGTGTCGAACAAAACGTCATCGGAGGTTTTGGAGGGGCGCGCCAGGCGAGCTTCTTCTTGAACGCCGTTGCGCAGCTCTCTTGGCCCTACACCATCAACGCGACGACACCTCTTCGTGATACTCTCTCGTGTAAAAGTAAATATGTATCAGTTATAAATAATGTTGGTGAAACATTATTTCTGGCCTTTTAATTATTCTGCTAAAAACATGCCTGCAGTCGTTGATTTATTTTATAATTGATATTTACTGTAAAAAATTAAAAAGTAACAGTCGATTTTATTAGGAATATACGTTCTATATTTGAATTTTGTAGATCAGTAAGTGGGTACCCTACTTACTGATTTAACAAAATTATAATGTCCACGATGTTGTATATAAAAATGGTCAATAAACCCAAAATATATTTAACTAACCGTTGTTTTTCTGTTACATGCTAGAATATAGAAGAAGAAGGGGGACATTGATGTGGTTATATTCTTACAGACCAGTACCTTTACAAAGAGTTCTACAAAATACTATTGTCATCATCATGATTTCAGCCAATAGACGCCCAATGTATAGGCCATCCCCAAGTGTCGCCACATTCATTGTGACAGGTCTTGTACATTTCGCATCCAGCGGAATCCCGCAACCTCAACCAGGTCATCGGTTCACCTTGTGGAAGGTATTTTAACACAGCGTCTTCTGTTACGCGGTTACTACACCAAAATTTTTTGTACAGCTACTATAATGTTTATATTTAGTAAAACCGGAGTAGTAAACTCGTGGTCAGCACTTTACCACTTATTGCCGCTATTCGCGATGTTTTTTGTTTTGCTACCGCTATGTTACCGCTAGTGCGGTGGTGTAATGACGTTACTATTTACTACTGCAGTTATAATACGCGTTTTTCTCAAGCAAAATCAGCGTTTTTTTTTTGTGAAAATGATTTAGGTCAGTCTGTTGTTTGCCCTTTTTTTTATCAAGCAAAATCAGCGTTTTTTTTTATGAAAATGATTTAGGTCAGTCTGTTTTTTGTTTTACTAGACTTTATTTTTTATTTTTGTAATACTCTACCGCGGATATGACGTGGCAGACCGCGCTCTTTTTTATCGTGATTACATTTTGTTTGTTTTTTTTTTTCATAATAGTTACAATTGTTTGACTCCTACGTCAGACATTATTTTAAGGTTAACTTAACTAACTTAAGTCTACGTGAGTTCATCCCTCACTAAATACTTTTCGCTGTGCGTCTGGTTAGCAAAGGCCTTCCTCCAAATTTTTGTGCTCGCTCTTCTTCTTTGCCAGTTTGGACGGAACCATTTTATTTCGTATTAAACCCCGACGGAAAAAGAGGGGTGTTATAAGTTTGACGTGTGTACCTGTGTATCTGTCTGTGGCATCATATTTCCTAAACGGATGAACCGTTTTTGATTTCGAGTATTTTAAGCTGTTTGATAAAAATCGGTTCAGCCGTTCTAAAGTTATGGGCGTTTTACTGTTTGAATCAGGGTATTGCCCAAGATATCGTGTCATAATTACGCGTTCAGTAGATTGTCCATCGAAACTTGTTTACTACTAGATAAATTACGTAGCATGAAAGAAAAAAATCTGAGGATTTTTTTTTTGTTTTTACATGTTGATTAAGAACTATTGTAGTTATGATATCTGACAAAAAAATCTTCTCCGTTTCCTACACGTGATTGCAGTAAATATAACTAAGAATATTACATTTAACGGATAGATAGATAACATCACCATCGACCGCAATGCAGTAGTAATTGGGAAGATCATTTTTAGTGACAGATAGTGTGAGACAGAAATTGCTTTACAGTGACTTAATTTTTTTTTCAACACACTTGCTCATAAAGTGGCTCTAATTTCACCGCAATTAGGCACATAATGATACCTGTTATCAAACTGTGACTTTTTCATTGCTATTATTCACTAGTGAGTTATAGAGTTTTTTTTTTTTTAATTTATTGGTTGAGTTGCTTTGTTCTTAAAAAAGTTTCGATACAAAAAAGATCGTGCTCAATAGTACAAATAAATTAATGTACATATTGCTTGCTCATTTCATGCAACTTCGTATTAATTTCAACTTGTACGTGCTAAGTAAATAAAACTTTCACTCAAATATAAATTTTATTTACTCTGTAATTAAGTAAAATTGAAATTCCCTATTTTGTACGTGGCTAAAACACTATCCACGAAAAGCCAAAAAAAAATAAACCTCATTGTTTTAGTCTACGGCCGATCACCATTGTTAATGATGCGCGCGCATAGGAAAACTGATTAATTTTGCAAACCATTGTGAAAATAATTCACAACTCGTTTTTACTGTTGAAAATGATTTTTTTGTATTATTTTCTTCACAAGTGTGTTGAAAAACGTCGTATGATACACACACGTGTGTATTGATGATTACCGTCCTCGGCTCTCTTAAGACCCTCACCTACGGCTCGGGTCTCAATGGCGCCTCAGCGGCAATCACCAACATTGCACACTTGTACCATAATGTACTATTGTCAGTCGGTGTATCACGATTGTTTTAAATAAATATATTATGTTTGTGAATACCTAAGTATGTTCTGAAGCAGCGTTCAACAAGAACAGAAAGTATTCACAGACAGAACAACTTTACATTCCTTTCTTATTTCGCCTACTTGAGTTATGTACTTTGTTTTCCGAAGTTTCAGCAACTAAGGAAGTTAGCGTGTGTTTTTCAATTTGTTTGATTCGTTCGAGTAAGTTAGTTATCCTAATGTTGGAAGAAGCTAAACCACAAAAGTGTTTCAGCACTTCTATTGCAATTATTTTAGACTAGCTGTGCCCGCAGCTTCGCTCCCGTTAACTGACTACTTATCTACCTACAAACAATTTTTTTTCTAGGGTCATCATTCTTTCGCGGAGAATCTTAACACCGCCATTAAGAAAATGACTTCAAATGCACAACGCCATCTATTGAATATCGAGTTCAACTGTCCGAGTATCTGAATTGCGTGTGTTGTGATAATTTTACTTCTTGAACATTTTAAACGCATATAACTTTTGATTGAGTGAACTGATTGCGATGAAACAAAAACGAAGTAATACTTCAAGTTACGCACAATTTTTATGTATAAAAGTTATCTACATTGGTTTCGTACATTTTACGTGATGCGTGCACAAATAAACAGATAAACAAAACAAAGATTCCAAAAATGCTGGCAATGGGTTCTGTTGGTTATCCTTTAACAAACTGGAACAAACTACCTATATTTTTTTGTAAATATTTTCGATGTACAAAAACGAGTTTTATACAGATTGATTATATGTATTGATGACAAGCGGCCCGCCTCGGCTTCGTACGGGTAGCAGACGGTATAGTAAGCTATCATTAAAAGACAGATATATGACATTGCAGACTCTTCTACAGACCCATAAAAGAGAAAAAAATCCACCATATATTGTTTTGTTATATCTCAAAATGGCAGCGTTTTCGATGAAATAAAGGCTTGACTTTTACCGACATTATCATAATTATCGTCATATTTCAACCAATTTACACAAAACCTTAACAAGTTATACACCTAAACCTTACTCATGAATCACTCTGTCTATTGGTGAAAACCTTATGAAAATACGTTCAGTAGTTTGTGAGTTTATCGCTAACAAACAGACAGACAGACAGACGCGGCGAGGGAATTGGTTTTATAATATGCAGTGACTTTACGTATTGCAGTCTGAAAGGCCCAAAATAATTAAATGATTTTGTAGATATATTTTAATTGTATTTAAGGATCATATTAGTAATCTAATTTAGCGGAGATCGGCGATCTATAGAATCATTTTTTTTATATATATCGCTTGTTTATTAGTTTGAGTGTAGGCTATGTAAAATTCTATATCCATACTGTTACTTTCAGCTTGAATTATTAGGTACACAGTCTAAGTATGATGTGGACAGTCTATTTATTTATTTATTGAACAAGGCACACCAACGACTCATTTACAAATTCATACCTGAAAATAAAATTCTGTAAAGATCTTGTGTAAGCAAGTCACTTACAGACATGCACATCATTAGTAAGTCGCATAACATAAAATAATAATAAAGAATTTAAAACGAACAAAGTAAAATCAATTACATAAATTTGTATTAAAATTAATTAAAAATTAAACCAAAATATAATAAATGTAAAATAAAATAATGTCAAAATAAAATCAAAACGAATTAAAATTAAACATACAAGTAATTGATTCAATAATCAATATTAATATTCTGGCATATTATCAATGTATAATTTAATGTCTGTCTGCCTAGCCTTTTCCCAACTATATTGGGGTCAGCTTCCAGTCTCACCGGATTCAGCTGAGTGACAGTGACACAGGCCTCCTCTCTGTGAGAGGGAATGGGCCGTAAGAAGAAGAAGAAGCCGTGGGAAGAAGCTTTTTGAAACCTTTTAATCCAAAAATAAAACGCCCCAGTAACGTCTCGACTTATTTCAGGATGCTATATTTAGTTTACTTAAACGAATTGGATTATAAAACATTTACGCAATCACTTCTACCTTTCGTCTCGAAAGAGCAGGGTTAAATTTCTTCAGTACCAGATTAAGGATAGATCCTCTTAACCCTAACACCTAATACAGTATATCAAGTGCTGAATGACCTTCGTATACCTTTTGAAAATTTAATTAAAGACCCTTCTATTCGCCGTTAAATTTTGTTGCTAGCCCTAGATTTTGGCGCTGGTAGCACTAGGGATATTTATGTAACTGCAAGCCTGAAGCTACGATGCGGTAAACCGAGTGCCTCTGAAATACAGGCTCGTAGTTTAAAACTTTAATTGTCTCTGGAATGATAATAGATCCTCTTAACCCTAATACAGTAGGTATATCAAGTCCTGAATGACCTTCGTTTACCTTTTGCAAATTTAATTAAAGACCCTTCTATTCGCCGTTAAATTTTGTTGCTAGCCCTAGATTTTGACGCTGGTAGCACTAGGGATATTTAATGTAACTGCAAGCCTGAAGCTACGATGCGGTAAACCGAGTGCCTCTGAAATACAGGCTCGTAGTTTAAAACTTTAATTGTCTCTGGAATGATAGTAGTGGGAGTGATATGGTGTTTATATTTAGCTCTGTGTTGTTTTGAGGTTCACATACTTTATTTGAGTGATAGAACTTCATGCTAAGAGAATCATCGACACACTCTCGGATTGAGGGTACAACTAACAATCTTCATACCATACACGCAATCCAAGCATTGGTCCGCTTCTTAGCAGGGGACACGATTTTAATTTCAATTTTATAGGTATTATAATTATGTTAACTTAAAACTTTCGCGTTTCATAATTGATAAACAATATATCACGGGAATTTAACGAAGAGTCACTCTACCCGGGACCACGGTCGTTGCAACACGGCCGAAATGTCGGGTTAAATAGGTAAATAAATAATCGAAATAATCGCGTTAAATTCCCGTGATATATTATTTTTCAATTATAATTACAGTTTCTAATAAACTGGTTGCTTTATTGTTGCTTTGTTGCAATATTGTCACAATTGTAACAACATATTTATAACCTAGCCCGTTTCTACTAGGTACTGGAGAATATTCAGCAAACTTGGACTTAACCCGAATATCTGCCTACCTACGCAGTAAAATATACGAAAAATCCTAAGGCCCATGCAATCGTGAGAAGCGGGTGGCGATGAGCGTATATACACGATGGCGGTTACCTAAAGGCCGGGCCAACAGTGACGATTCGTTAGTCCTAATTTTGTGATCCAATCGGATTGATGGACCATAGCAGACTTTCTCCTCAACTAAAGCTATGCAACATATCGAAGTTCTGAAATATCTAGAAATTGGCTCAAACATTTGGACTGTAATAGTGATGAGGTTTATCGCTTTACGCGCCTACAGCCACAGCCACAGCCTCTCAATTTCGTCGCCTGTCTCCTGAGTATCATGTAGTTATGCATACAAAAACCTCAGCATGTTACATAGCTGTTTTATTCATGATTAACTTAACAATGGAGATTTCTTTTTTCCGGTGAGCTAGCTATCTAGATTGTATTCCTGGTGTTACAATTTTATCTCCTATTATTGCTAGGTGGCAACACGATATCAAAAATATAGAAAATCGATTCAAACTTCGGTATAATTTATTTTGTGACCACAACACTGAAACTGTTCGTACTAATGTTGCGAATAAAGCTATTCAATAAATACGATCAAGAGGAAATTAAAATGTCATACAAAACAACACAAGTTAGACAACAGTTGAAAATTCATTTTAAAATCTCGTTCAAAATAAACCATCGCTGTGAGAATATCAGAGATAGAAACCGTTTTTTCAATTACGCTTTTTAATATAAATAGAGAACGCGACGAAAATGCGCGGCAAACATTTTCGCGGCATTTATTTTTTTAATAAAAACTTTTTCGTTTAAACATTTGATATTTTGCCACAGCAAAAACAATATTGTGTGAATACACAGAAACTTCACTTGATTACACAATGGATATTTTTCAATACAGTTTCTGGCGTTGCCGTGTTGTGTTTGGTGCCGAATAGATTTCGAAATGAAAAGTTTCAATTCATTGAACGCAAACATCGAGTGATGGAATGTGCGCTATTTCCTTTGGGTGGCTCGTGGCTCTACTCTACACGAAACATATGAACGTCGAGCCGTGATATTTGAGGAATGTAAACTGAGTTAATAATATTATATGTTACGTGAGAAAATATGGCTGACCTCTGGGAAAAACCGGCCTTGCTCTATGACTTTGCCAAGTTCTCTGCTTTTAGGCAGAGAGCTGTGTTTGTGTCTTGGGTCAGGCTTTTCGTGAAGCGAAGAGGCACCCGAGGAGGGGCCGCTCGTCAGGGCTTTTGTCGATTAAACCAACGACGAAGCGGCAAACAAGTAAATTGCAGTGTAACTTGGGTGACATCGCAACTGAGGCGGGCCGCGATATCATATGGGGCATCGCGGCTGAGGGTTGGAGGCCGCGGCGGGAGAGGAGTACCGGTATTGCGGTGCGCCGCTCTCCCTACCTTCCGCGGTCTGGACGGGGTCTCCATCGTCTAATGGCGGACGCGGTGGGGCTGCAGGGTAGTAGGAGTGTCGATATTGCTTTGGCCGATCTCCCTATCCCCTGCGGCCGAAAAGTGGTAGGTGGTGAAGCCACTGACCTGACCCGTCCCAGGGGGACCAAGGGTGCCATACACGGGGTCTGGCGCCCATGTGCTGGTTTGGTCCCTAGGGTCGTCGCGGCGTGCTATGTGTTCTGGTGCGCCGGTAATGACCCCCCATTGAAGGATCCGGTGACGGACAGCCGCGGCGGGTTCACGGATGAGTGCTAACGCGTGGCCGTGTTCCCACCATGAGCGGCACAGGAGGACGCCGTGGAGTTTTAGTGGGTTGGACACTTGGACACATAACTGCGCTATCTCCTCGTGTTAGCTCAGTATGCATGAGCGTTTCTCCTGGCAAAAAAAGGATCACCTTCTGGCCTACAGCTCAAGTCAAAATTCTAGATTTAATAGTCAGTTTAGTACCTTGCCATTATGAAAAGACGCAAAAAATCTACACATTCTATTACGATATTATTGCCTGAAATAGGACCAATCAAACAGACTAGACCCTTTTCAATCAGGTAAATCTTAAGAAGAGAATAAACAAGAGCAACGACACAATCTGTGGAAAAGTTGTATCTCGCAATCAAATCGTCTCCATAACAACAATCTAGATGAAAGAAGGAAAAAACCACACAAACGACTACAGTTTCTAACTGAATACACTAAAAGAAAACATGGAATCCTCTTTGAATGCGCACAAAGGGATTACCCCGGATTACCTATCGCGAAGGTATACCGCAAGAAACGAAAGCCTAGCTGAAACATAGTGGCTTAAAAGAATTTATTGTGTTAATATTGGTTCTGGGGTACAAATCTTAGTTATTACCTAAAAAATCCCCGATAAATCTGGCAATTTCTGGGTTTGTATCGCAATTTGTTTTGGTTACTAAATTGGTTGTTATTGTTATAGACCGAAATAAAACAGATATTTTTTATAAATTTTATTGATAGGTTTGCGTTTCATCACTCACCCGGTAAGCGATAATGTGGGCGAAGATAGAGCTCGTTTGCCTAAAGGTTACACTAATCGATAATTCTTCCATACAAACATAGTCTAGGGATTAATCCACTGTTTAACGATGTACGTTCAAAATAAAAAATTATATCAATATCTCTCATCATTATCTAGCCCTGTATGGATCCAAAAAATTAAAAAAAAAATATATTTTCGAAAGTTATGAGCGTCGAAAGAACCAAATTTCGACACTAATTTTAACGTATTTTTAGGCAAATAAATACCATAAGATGACGAAAAATTGTAAAAAGATTATTAGTTCAACACGGCACGAACTATTTTGTGCGCGGGGTTAAAATGCATTTTATATCAACCAACAACACGTCCGGAAGAGATAGATGCTTTGATGAGCAGTAGGAAGCTAGTTCGCGTACGAATACACACTTTTGCAAATTTGTAGCGAAATGGATAATGATTTAGAGAACGAAACCGAGTGCGCGAAATTTTATAAACAGACCTTTGGGAGTCTGGATATCATGAAAAAACGACTAATAGTATCTGTTCAAAATAAAATTATTTGCATTGTTGAATTACTAATTTAGCCCTGTATGGTGGCCGTTTTGCAATTTTCCATCTTCTTATGGTATTTATTTGCGCCCAAAAATGCGTTAAAATTAGTGTCGAAATGTGAAACTTTCGACGCTCATAACTTTGTAATATATATTTATTTTTATTTTTTGGTTCCATATAGGGCTAGATAATGATAAGACAAATTGATATCATTTTTTATTTTGAACGTACATCGTCGAACAGTGGAGTAATCCCTAGACTGCGTTTGTATGGAAGAATTATCGACTAGTGTAACCTTAACTTTTGATTTTACTATTTTAATGCAAATTAATATGCATTCCGTTTCTAGATTATTTTATCCGGCTACATGCAATCGTATAATTTATGCAGTCCATTCCTTTGTCCAGATTTGACTATCCAATACAGTTAGAGCCCACCATTGTCTGGCTACAACAGCATGAAATATGGCATTCTCTGGCAGGACGTCGTTATACCTATTTAGTCCCCCTAGTCTGTTACGTCACCCACGGGAACAAACGAGCCTATTCATTATCAAGGCCGTCGGAACATAGTTTGTAGCTAGAACTATGTTAGATTGTCATGAATCTTTAGTAAGCTTCCTACATAGAACATAGTATCGTGGGTGACTGACGGACTGAGAGATAGCGCACAACCTAAAGTGAAGATAGAACTAACTTTTAAAGAGTTAGCCTAGGAGAGGGCCACACATTAGGACCCGAGGTGGCGGCGCGTAGTGTTCCACGCGCGCTCCGCTTAGATGTCGCGGGGACAGTCAAACACCTCACTCTCAACCGACCCGGGGTCGAGGCCGAACACCGAACACCGGTCGAGGTGTTATGGAACACTAGGGTGGGTTTTTAGTCAGTAGGCCCTCCGCCCTCCAATGAGGATTTTCCACCACGGAATAAAGAAAAACAAAAAAAGCACTAATAATATTTTTCGATAACCACCGGACGATGGATAAGAGGAAAATTTTAATTATGTAAGCTTTTGCTGCTGTTTAACAGGTTATGGCAACAATTATAATAATATAATCGCCAGCGGTTTCCCCGCTTGGAAGTCGGATATTTTTCCATCTCCTATTCTATGCCCTTGTCCGAGGTCTAATCTAACCAGACCAAAATTAATCGAAAATTGGTTTTGCTGTTTAGACGTAAAAATGTAGGTAGCAAACAAACAGACAATGTTACTTTCGCATTTATAATATTAGTATGGATACAGTTTGCCATCAAAACGTAACATTATGATATTTTCATAAACAAAAAGTAACATTCTGCCGGTACCGCACGCCCGCGTAGAATATTCAATTCGTCTGAATAATAGCACAGCAGCATCTGAATTATGGAAGTGCGAACGGCCAGTTTTACACAATGATCGCTATAACATGCCGTTTATCTGCTAGGCTTTTGTTGTGCTGGACTTACCTACATAACCTTGGAGTATAAATGATATGAGTTGTAAATGACTATGTTAATATCGTGTGCAAAAATGACTAAATACTGTATTGTTCGACTACGAACTACGTCAAGAAATGTGTGAAAACGTTGTTTTACATATTTTTTCTCGAAAATTGATAGCCCCTTTTACTATGCACTATTCTATTGTCAGTGCTGTTCTTAGGGAAACAAGCAAGCCAAAGTCACGCAGAGAAGCCCTAGCCTATTGCCCTTTGAATGAATCCCAGTCTGCTGTAGAGGCTGATTGCGATCGACCACGTTTATGTCATATTATGTCATCACTGGCAACACGCACTGGTAAAGACTGTCGTCTTGAGACGCCGCGGTATGTAAAATAAGAACATATTGGTCGAGTATATACTCACTGAATCTTAATTTGCCGATTTTCACGTCGATTTCAGAATTACATTCAATGCTTGCCTCAAGCATAAACAGGTGCACCGTTAATGCTTCAGCTAACACTCGCTACACGCTCTATTGCTTATTCATACTCCAACTACTAAATCTATTGTGGGTACCGTTTGTCCTGGTTTACCGATGCAAATCCTTAGGATACAATATATCAGTTTTGTGACGCAAACGCACACTAAGTGCCGATTTATTGTGATTTGGCTAAGAATAGATCTGACGGAGATATTGGACGGAAGACCACGAATGGGTATTCGAATGTTAAGAGCAGGTTTGTTTTGTAAAATTAAACGGTGTTAGCTGGTAAACATAATATAGGTACGGTGATTTATGTTTGAAATTGTTGCTAATTCCTAAGTGTGAATTTAGTTACATTATTATTTTATTTCGTTTGCTTCTTCAAAAACCAAGCTGGCAAGTCGACCTTAATATGAGCCATCATTAGCAAATTTATATGCATTTAGCACGAATACAAATCATCCATTTATTTCAGTCTATCGTTTGAAGATGACAGGGACAAAATGGTGTCATGGTGACAGTGGGTCCTAACAGAATATCAGTGTAGCGTTATTTTCATTTTAACCAACTCAAAAAGGAGGAGGTTCTCAATTCGACTGTATTTTTTTAGGGTTCCGTACCCAAAGGGTAAAAACGGGACCCAATTACTAAGACTCCGCGATCCGTCTGTCTGTCCGTCTGTCACCAGGCTGTATCTCATGAACCGTGATAGCTAGACAGCTGAAATTTTCACAGATGATGTATTTCTGTTGCCGCTATAACAACAAATACTAAAAACAGAATAAAATAAATATTTAAGTGGGGCGCCCATACAACAAACGTGATTTTATTGGCGTTTTTTTTGCGATAATGGTACGGAACCCTTCGTGCGCGAGTCCGACTCGCACTTGTTTTATTGTGTTTTACTAGGTGAAATGATTTTGACGATTCTTTTTTTTATTTGAAAGTTGGTGCTTCTCATGTGGTCCAAATTAAATTGTGTTTGTTCTTTTTCTGATCTTGATCTGATGAAGAACATCGTAGATATACAACAGAACTCTTCAATAAATGGCTTGCCGCAATCAAATGTCTGTTTATAGTTTACACCATTTTATAATATATAATCACGTCGGTACGCTCGAAAGGAGTACGCAGATGTGTACAGTACACCCTGGTACACTCTAATTTCACTGGTTGTGTTCAAGTTTCATGTTATTCGAGTATTATATTCTGGCATAACTGTAGGCAGGTAGGTACCAAAGCTAAAAAGAGTTTAATAAAAATGTTTCTAAACATTAAAAGGCAAAAATACCTAAAAAGATTACAGATGCCGAAATGTTGAAATACAAAAATAAAAAGATGAATCCCTTATTTATGACACCCACAGACAATATACGTCCTCATCCAATGTCGTGACCCGCGAGGTCAGTTAGTTTAAAAACAATATAATTTCTCGCGGGAGCGACGACGGCTGTCATAACTTGGAAAATTGAGTTTCGTTTCAATACGAGAGTAATGTGTGAATTTTTTCGATTATACTCTGATTTATTATATCAACCCCCCTACTATGAAGTGCTAATGCAATCTTGATTCCGTTGTGAGAGAAAGACGAAACTGGTGCTTTTCTACCAAAGATGCGCTATGAAACAAAGTGTAGCGAGGCTGTGCAAGGATGATGCATGTGATGGTCACAACCCTAGTCCGTATCCCTCGCACACATCCCACACACGCATCTTTTTTTTTTATATAAAGACGTTGCCCCACACTAGGAATTTCTCCTGTATCGTGGGTGCGTTTACAAACATATAAACTCACATACACAAACACCCAGAGCCGGAACAACTATTTGTAGATCATACAAATAATTGTTCCGTGCGGGAATCGAACCCGCGACACGCAGCGCAGCAGTCAATCGCTCAACCACTGCGCCAACCGTGCGCCAACAAGTACACGCATCTTTCACTTAATTGTATGCAAAAATACATATCTAGCCTTTTAGCCAATAGCCAGAGATTCGCTAAACCTGGCCAGGGCACCCAACGCGAAGAAAGAAAATTTGGTTCAAATAAATTGCACTAGATGCCGTGATAAGCTTCGATTTGTGAAATATTAAGATTTTCTAGAGACGATCATAAAAAATGTATGTTCTTGTTTTATTAACTCTCCTAAGCACAAAATTCAGGAATATTGGGCTCTTAATTTATTTTCTTGTTTAGAGCAGTGGTGGCCCAGTGGTATCGGCCGCGACTTACAAGTTGTAGGTCGTGGGTTCCCAGGCAGGCGCTTTACTTTGTGTACATTTTTCATCACCATTGCTCTCAAAACGGTGAAGGAAAACATCGTGAGGAAACCGGCATGTCCTAGAACCAAAAATTCGAAGACATGTGACATCCATCAACCCGCACTGGGCCCGCGTGGTGGATTACGGCCCATCCCCTCTCATAGAGAGGAGGCCTGTGTCCCAGCAGTGGGAACATTAATAGGCTGATGATGTGTGTGTGATGTGAAGCACAAAATTAAGGCATATTGGGGTCTTAATTCACATTTCAAACATTTTTCGAATGGATCATTTAGAATTGATTCCAATAGATGGCGCGGTTTTTTTCACACACTCACAGTACTGAACGAATAGCACTATCCCATTTTCACAATGTACTCATGATGTTTAAGTCACGTCTCAGTAGAGGGCTGAAGTTCGCTGGATCAATCCACGATGGAAGATTAATAAAAGATTATGTCAATCTAATTAGGGTATCCATTCGTTACCAATCACTTTTGCGTCAAATCCAAATGATTTTACTGTCAAAAATAGACGTTGCAAAGTACAGATGGATTTTTAATATTAGTAAGTAGAATCGATTGAACGGTTTGGGAATTTGAAATACTGTAAAGGTTTTGATTTACAAGGCTGAAAGAAAGACACTAACTTATTTTACGTCACTTTTTACCCGACTGCCAAAGGAGGGTAATGTGTTTATCAGTCTATGTATGTTATGTATGTGTGTTGCTATGTGGCTTTCTAGTGACCAAGCGCGTTGGCCGATTTTGATTTAGATTCATACGTCAATCTATTCGTATTAACCTTGCAAGTGTCACTGGCTACATTTAAATTGGAAAATAGAAAACCGTGGGGGGGCCTATTTTTTTTTCTTTCAAACGTTATATATTTTCGAAACCCACACGGTGGCGTGTGGGTTTCGAAAATATATAACGCTTAAACCCATGTTTAAATGTACCTAACTCGAAAAAAAAGAACTAAAAATTTATAAATAAAAAAAGTAATTCAAAAATAAAAAATCCCGACTGCTTAAGAAGCGAACTAAAAAGACGTAAACAAGAAGAAAATCATACTGTGCAGTACTGTGGAGGATACATAGTCGCGAGCTAGCTGACCAAAACCAGATGTATTTTCTTCCTTCTTCGCTTCTTAAGCAGTCGGGTTTTTTGATTTTTTGAATCAACTTTTTTTGTTTCTCAAGTTCACACAATCGCAGAATTAAAAAAAACTAGTACAAATGGCCAGAGGTTCCTGTGAAAAGGTTAAATTATCCAGGTAAATGGACGCCTAGGCTGTTCATTGAACGCCGGCATCCAATTAAATGGCTGATGGACAACTAGCCAATTCATTGAGCGCAACGTTTAACCAGATGGCTGATTGTCGTGTAATCTTTTAGTTAAATTGAATTTTGATGAATTTTGTAATGTTTGGTTAGAGTGACCAGATAAATTAGACTCAAATATTTTACGAAATTTGCAGAAGACGTAGTATTATTTGGCACCTCTATTTTTTCAGTATGAAAATATCCCACTTGAATTTAATTTAAAATTGCACACAAGAACGAAATATAACATTCACGGTTTGCGCTGTTGACGCCATATTTGTTTTGGTGACTACTAGCGCCCCAGTGTAAAAACTGAACTAAATTTGAATTACTTGGCTGAGTATTGGTCATTTTCAAAGAGCTGACTTTCATTGGTCATCTTCAAAGAGCTGACTTTCAATACGTCAAGTTGTTAAACGTTGAATGATTCTAGTTCAATTAAGTATCGGCCTAGGATGAAAATTAATGCCGCGTGTAATAAACGGCTTAGACGTCCAATTAGCTGGCTAATTTAACCAGATGGCTGCGAAATCTATATGCGTGTGGAGCCTCTACGAATATGAAGGCATAAAATCCAGACATGTTTAAAACATACAGATTCAGACACTAAGTTTTATGTCTCTTATATTCTCAAGTCCAAACACACGCAGATTGAAAAAAAACTAGCATTAACTGTATCTATATTTAATGTTCCTGTCTGTCTGTTTATTCTAGTATGAAAGGCAACAACAAATGGCCAGAGGTGGCTGTGAAAAATGCACGAGGCTTCTCACGCCGATGCCACGCCGACGTAATGCGCTTGAACTCAAGTAACTAAAACTTTTACACTTTGGTCGTACGATACTGAGTTTATCTCAGGAAGTAGATTTATGGGATTTTTATTACGGAAAAGATCGCATTATTCAAAGACTTTAGACCCGCTTTATGGTAAGCTAGTATTATTAGAAATAAAGTTTAATAAAGGCAAAGGTTTACGTTTTTTCTGAGGTTAATAAAGATGTTATTACATCGTTATTAAATCCATGACTCATTAACTAAAGCCTCAAAAAAGCCTATAATAAAATCTAATATTTATCTACAATATGCCTTATTGGTTTGGAGGTCACAAGCGTTATTGCTGTGCAGGGATCCTGAGTTCGATTCGGACAGTGTTAGTGGATATTTCAAACTAGAGAGCTGTGGTAACGGCCGCGACTTACAAGTTGTGGGTCGTGGGTTCGAAACCGAAGGTACGAAAAACGGTGTAAGAAAACATAGTGACAAAACCGGCTGTCTTAGAACAAAAAAAAATCGAAGACATGTGACAACCACCAACCCGCACTGGGCTCGCGTGATGGATTACGGCCCATTCGATCTCACAGAGAGGAGGCCTGCACGCACAACTAACCAAATACGAGTCTAAGTGTGGAAAAGGGGTACATATATGCTATCCTATCCTTCCAACTGGAATTTTTCAGTAGTAGCTAAAGATTATAAATTTATGCATAATATAAAGGCATTAAGCTCGCCCCTTATTCGTTATAGTCCAGCAGACCAATGTGGTTATACGGCGGGCCGATTGCGATTTAACAAAAACTAAGTTATACTTCAAGTAACGCACAATTTATATGTATAAAAGTTATCTACATTGGCTTCGTACTTTTTACGTGATGCGTGCACAACTAAACAGGAAAACAGACAAAAATTTTAAATATGCCGAAATGGGTTCTGTTGGTTATCCTTTAACACCCTGGCTATTTTTTTGTAAATATATTCGAGGTACAAAAACGACTTTTCTACAGAATTAATATATGTATTGATTAGAATTGTTTGTTAGTTAATCTAAAGATACATCTGCTAACGCGGCAGATACCACATCTACCCATCCTGCACAGCTAATCGCATTCCCACATCTCGGCATAAGCATATCGTGACCTTACACGCTAATTCATGTTCCATGTTACCTACTCTCGTATCCAGATTGATTAGACCATGTTCAGGTGGCTATTAGGCGCGACGGAGTATTATAATCGCATTACAGATATGATCACAGAAGGACCAGTTGCTGTCCGTATTGTGGAATTCTCTGAAAGTTATGTTTAACTAACATGAATGTAATGTAATTGCTACGAAGCGTGTGGTTGATATTTTGGCGGTTTACAAATGTTGGGTCTACTTTTGTGGAGTCGCGATGGACTTAAGGCCTCATCACATCATCAGCCTATTAATGTTCCCACTGCTGGGACACAGGCCTCCTCTCTGTGAGCGGGGATGGGCCGTAATACAAAGGCCTCGCCTCAGTTCAAATACGAGCAAATGTGAATGTGACTTTTTCAATTCATATTAAGTTTATCTTAGACATCACTGATATCGGAGAACAAAAATCATGAGGAAACCTAGCTTGTTTTGATCACCAGCATACATTAGTTCTGTTCAATGAGAGACATAATCTGCACCATCATTGCGTAACACCGTTTACATCACAATCTAAACCAATTTGGAAGAAATTACTAGGTATTCTATTGCTTCATGTTTGAAAAATACGCCTGTGCGGTGCGGCGAGCACTGCCTACTGTGACAGGCTCGAGTCACACATTTTTATCAGTACCAGTTTGGGAGCAAAAACTATGAACAAATGCGTGACTCAAGCCTATCACAGAGGCAGTGCTCGCCCAGCTGGACAACGTAAATTAGGCAATGAATGTTGTTGAATGGCCAAAATCGATTGTTTACACACAAAAAGAAAACTGGTCAAGCTATCAGAAATCAGAGCTAAGACTTTAATTTATTGAGTCCATACATCGATTGGTTCTTCTGGCAACTCAGATATCGTTTCTAATATATAATGTCACAGACTAAAATAGCCCATGATCGATCCTCCAGTACGTCGACGTGATCTTTGACGGTATATTTTTGAATAAGGAAGCGTGTCGCGCCTGCAATTGGAGCAGGTAATTTTGTAGCGACGTTCAAAGGGGACTTTTTTATTGTTGTCGGGTAAACAGTAAGCTAATATTACTGAATGCTTTTTCTGGGAAAACTGGTAGCTCATTTACTGTAAAGCGAGATAGGTCTAAAAGTAAAACTGATTGAAAACAGAATTGGTACGTGGGCACGTCGTTAACATTTTTTTATTTACTATTTTTACTACCCGACTACGGCGTCGCAAAGTCCACTCTTGTAACTTATGAATTATCTGGATACATGTTAAGCAACAAACCCTAAACAGAAAACGATGTGATGTGGCTCTGCAAAAACCCCAAAATTCTTAAAATAAAAATTAAGCTCAAAAACTAAAACCCGACTACTGAAAAATCACGCTCTAAAAAGTATGAAACAAGAAAATATTCTCATCTGAAATTGTTAAGTACAAACTATTCGATATGTATCTAGTAATAAATAAACAATTTACATGTAATATATATTTTATTGTATTTCATACATAATCATAGTAGTGTTCAGAGGATAACCGTGGTCGTATGCCACTTTTTAGAATGTATTGTTTTATTACGGTACTAGCTGACCCCCGCGGCTTCGCTTCGTCAACTGGCTACCTGCCTACCCTACCTACCTAATAATTTTTATCTATCATCAATAGATTTCTCAGCGTACGCCAAAGAATGAATTTTATAGGCAACATTTTGCTACCTTGGGTTACATTATTGCAATTTTCATAAGGATCTCCATTTTTTTTGAAAATATATGATGCCTATGACACTCAGGAATAATGTAGCTTTCTACATATGAAAGAATTTTCTAAATCCGTTCTGTGGATCCAGAGATTAACACTTACAACATCACAAACTCACAAACTTTACCTCTTTATAATATTAGTATAGATGTATGAATATATTTTTTTTGAACTTATTGTGCGCCAAATAAATGTTGTAATTTTCTTTCTTTATTTCTTTCTTTCTACCCTACATCATTCTTCAAAAATGTTAGCAATAATTTATTGGGTTAAAAGTTGCAGCTTATTACTACGTTGTTAATTTTCATGTGTCTCCTGCTGGATTTTCTTAAAACGGATAAGTAACTTCAGGTCAACACAAGAGGGCGGTTTTGTAATAAAAATTGATTGCCGTTAAAAAGTTTCAGTTTAACGGCTGTTTAAAAGTAATTTATACTTTGAGGGATCATAAGTTACAAGTCTCTGCAACATTGATCATATTTTTCTTACGCTTGCTGATCTCGGTCACAGTATAAATATGGACGAACAGTACGGAAACTACCAACAAACTCTCGAAACGGCACACTCACACAAACATGCGCATATATGAGACCCCTAAGTGGCCCGCACTACTTACTGACAGCATCGCTAAAACTGCTTAGGCACTGCCGTTTCGAGCATTTGTAGGTATTTTCCATACTGTTTGTCTATATTAATACTGTGTCTTGGTGTACTTTAGAATCACATTTTTCATTTGGTGGCTAGCTTTTTGATAGGCAAACATTTAATCTGTCTAGATTTTTGCTAATTATGTTGAGGTCGGCTCTAAATCTAACTAGATGCAGTCGAGTGCCAGTATTCTGGATGGAGCGACTGGGTTTCGAACCTCTACAAGCCAGTGCCTATGTAACTATTAATTGAAAATAGTTTAAAATAAATTAGAATTGCAATAATATTAGTAACTAAAGCCTATAGGTGCTATAACGAAAAGATGCTAGTGGTCTGTTTATAAATTCAAAATACTACACGTAATTACAGCAAAAAGTTTTTACACATTTAGACATTTCTTTGTCATACTGTTAGTTAATAGACTGTGTCCTTCGTATACCCAAATAATAGAGTAAGGATGCAATAGCATCGACGATTACTCCTGTTATAACGTATGTGTGTTTATTGCAGTTGTTTTTTTTGTCCCGCCGCGCCGTATAGTAAATAATATAGAGGTGAGCCGTGTGTCGTTTCTGCATATTTGATCTGTGACCTGTTGAGTTCATATCAGTCATTTTCAATTGTGGTTCAGTCATTTTGTTTAGATAGTTATAGTAAAAAATAAGGGGTAATCATGCTAGGCACACAGTTCAATAATGATACCTATAAGTACAACAATGTCATAATCGTCTGGCTAGAAATTTCTCAATTATGTTGGAGTTAGACTGGTAGCCGACAATCAGTTTATCAGGGTGTAGATGAAGAGCTGTATTTTTATTCATGGAATCTCGCCTATTTGACGTACCCAGTTACTCTACTAAAGCTGGAGTAACAATTAAGGCGTAGATACCCTTGAGTAGCTGATTTTATAATGAGAATTACGTCTAAATGGCTAGTCGTAATTTTTTGGAAAAAATATACGTTACATTAGACTATTTTATTAGTACTAGTTTTAGTCGTATAACATAGTGTAATTAATTTCTAAAGTTACGTCTAAAACAGACAAAATCACGACAATCGCACCAAAACCGCTGGGCGTATTTTAATGAAATCGACATCATCTCAAATACAATTTAATTATCAACATTTTAATCTGAAGCTTTTTTTTAACGTCATAGAATAATAAGGAAAGTACAAAAAACTACTAAATTTTGGGTGGCGCGGGTGTGAAACGAGTGCGCGTTTTGTTCCCTCAAGGTCGTTGTTCCATTTTAGTTATAACTGTGTACCAGCTACCATCTGGATATTACATTTTCTATTATTTCTTTTTCTGCTCAGGGCTCAGGTTACTCCTTCGCAAGTTGAGTCTTTCGGGCATTTGGCTCAGTTTTTTTCAAAATTATATTTTTCAATATCATTTATCAAAAATCTTAAAACTGTTTGAAGGTGAATTGTTTAATTTACCCCGCGTCGTCTAGTATCATTGGCATAATTTGTAATTGAAAAATATTCGCTATACAATACTACACTATTTAATTTACTCCTTACACCATCCTCAAAAGAAAGGTTTTGAGGACAATAAAAATAAACGTGAAACATCCCTTGACAAATTAAATGAATTCATTAGGGAGACTAATTAATTTGACCGACCGTCCCAGAGGCTTCCAGTAATTGATGTGCCAATACTATGAGACTATTCGATGTGTGGATGTGTAAGTAGGTTACCTCTGTGTTGTGACGTCAGCGATGTAGGTGTCTGGTACTTACCTGAAATAATAAAAATTGAGGTGTTAAGTATAAGAGCAATATTACAAAATAACTTTATTTAGTGTTTTATCTCCACCAATTTTTGGAACGAAGTTCCTTATCGCGCGTTGCGAAAGGGGGCTAGACGGAAAAAAATAAGACGAAAAGTTGTAACGACACTTTTTGCCAAGCCGTGCGGAGTGCGCGTGTTTCGTGCGTGTTCTAAGCTATACGCTGTTGTGTTTACGATGTCGAGAGAGTACATATACATATGTATATATGTATACATATATATATATATACTAAAGGAACTTCGTTCCATCCGGGTGTCCCTTGGCACCTCTCAAGTTTTTTTTTTTCGTGTATATCGTCTGAATTTCGAGCCTGCTTCCAACAGAAACAGATTTATCTAAACCTTACATTTGAAGTCAACCTTTCTGGCATGTCTCGAATTCTGTAAGCACCAGTGCACTTAGCTTTCCGTCATTTTGTAAATAGGTACTAAGGAATCAAAGGAAGTCATTTCCATATCTTGTAAACTGCTTAACCGATTTTGATGAAACTTGTAATGTACCCTAAGTTGAGAGATACCTAATCCAATAAAAAAAGAATGATCACGATCCGATTACTAGTTTAGGCGATATGCGTGGACAAGCAAACATACATACAAACAAACATACATAAACTTATAAAATTAGGCATGTATGTGAATATTGTGCAATTCCAACAATATAACATACATACGTGTCGAATTGATAAACTCGTTTTTAGGGTTCC
Organism: Orthosia incerta; assembly: GCA_948252205.1. Taxonomy (NCBI): domain Eukaryota; kingdom Metazoa; phylum Arthropoda; class Insecta; order Lepidoptera; family Noctuidae; genus Orthosia; species Orthosia incerta. Next base: position 22,808,113 of record OX411759.1, on the reverse strand, counting down.
GTACCCAAAGCATAAAAACAGGACCCTATTACTAAGATTCCGCGGTCCGTCTGTCTATCTGTCATCAGACTCGCGCACGAAGGGTTCCGTACCATTATCGCAAAAACGGCAAATAAATCATGTTTGTTGTATGGAACCCCACTTAAATATTATTTATTTTATTCTGTTTTTAGTATTTGTTGTTATAGCGGCAACAGGAATACATCATCTGTGAAAATTTCAACTGTCTAGCTATCACGGTTCATTAGATACAGCCTGGTGACGGACAGACAGACAGACAGACAGACGGACCGCGGTGTCTTGGTAATAGGGTCCCGTTTTTCCCTTTAGGTACGGAACCCTAAAAATTACTCGTAATCTCATCTTATAGACAATTATGATTGACAAAACTTGACATAAATGTAGGTAGGTAGTTGAGACCGAAAATACGATAATTTCGATAAAAGCTCAAATTGTCCCTTTCACAGTTTCGCCATTAGATATTGAACGAAAAAAAAAAGTGTATGTACAACACTATAGAAAAAGAATCCTTCAAAATATAATAAGAGCGTAAAAACGTGAGTATACTCATTGTAACAAAATAATTAAGTAATGTCTTACTTATAACAGTTTGGTGATAAATACATAATGATTTATTAACGAAACAATCACATCACATCACATCATCAGCCTATTAATGTGCCCACTGCTGGGACACAGGCCTCCTCTCTGTGAGAGGGAATGGGCCATAATCCACCACGCGGGCCCAGTGCGGGTTGGTGGATGTCACATGTCTTCGAATTTCTGGTTCTAGGACATGCCGGTTTCCTCACGAAACAATAAGTTTATAAAATGTTAGACGTATCTCCAACGCATGACGTGTTTTTAAAACTTCAAACAGATATAGGCATCAACTCCATATACAACATGTTGAAGATAATCCGTTAAAGGCAAGAAACGTGACTAGATTCCTACAAAAAAATATACATTAATCATTACACAATTAAAGTCTTGATTGACTTATTATTATTCATGTCAGTTGATGCATGACCTGCAGATTCTGGTCATCCTTATTGGAGTTATTTTACTCAGAGTATCTTGTGAACGAGACTCATCATCTGCCTAGCTAATTAAATAAACTAATAGCTAATTGATGAGTAATTCTACGGGTTTGAAACGTGAAAGGTAACAAAGAACATCTCGCGCCAAATCCAGGCTTCGTCGCATCCTCGGCATTTACTGGCCCGAGATCATCTCTAATGTAGAGACGCAACGAGACCCCGATCGACCACCAGATCAAGCGGCGTAAATGGAGTTGGATTGGTCACACGCTCCGGCGGTATTCCGATCACATTCCTAAACAAGCCTTGGATTGGAATCCTCAAGGAAAAAGGAAGCGAGGCCGTCCCCGTCAATCCTGGCGACGTACCGTATTAGCTGAAGCGAAGCTCAAGACCGGTCTCGATGGAGGACTACTGTGGAAGCCCTCTGCCCCAGCTAGGGGTTATAGGATCTTAAGTCAAAGTAAGTCAATAGCTAATTATTTTGGGTTCGGCTTCCAATCTAACTGTATTTGTCGTGGCCAGATTTTAGAATTGAGCACTTCATGATGTGGCCGACCATTTCATGAAATGCTCATATTTCATGAAATGGCAAATACCCTGTGCCCACATCATGGTATGGTCTGGCAAATATCAATGTATAATCGGCGTTTAACGATATGAACAGCTAAACGCACGGCTACTTCATGATATGGTCAATCATTAGTGAACATACTCGTATATTAAAATAATTACATTATCCACCGTTAGAGGAGCTGATATCGTTTTGTTTTTGTGATGCATCATGGCGGCGAGAAAGGAAGCGAGCTTATTCTGATGAAAAGCTTATAATAAGGCGCCAATTGAAGATAAAAGTGACATAAAAAAATGTCGTTACAACATAAAACTACTTAAATTTTGCGAAAGTCACTAAAAACGTGCACGTAAACCTTTGATATCAAGATATGGCCAAACGTGGATTAACATATCATCAAAGCGTTGACGTTTAAACGTTATGGTCAGTTTTGGTTGGCCATATCATGAAATACAACAATTTCATGAAATATGTTTTTAAACTGTCATGCTCACTAACACTAACATTAAACGCGGGATATCGGGAACTCGCAACAAACAGTAAACATGGTAAATATCCCGCTTTTAATGTTAATGTTAATTTCATGAAATGCTAGGCCACATCATGAAGTAATCAATTCTAAGATCTGGGCACGACATTACATCTGAATTCGAATAATTTACTTGGAGCGACTGCCTATCACCTCTCCACAACCAAAATAATCTATTAGGTAACACGATACCTGTTGGTAACTCTAGTTGTCAGATATTCGGGCTTCGCATTGCCAAAGATCTACGAATAACAGTCGGGACAAACAGCTTAACGTGCTGTATGTAACAAGCTGTGCCCGCAGCTTCGCTCCCGTCAACTGCCTACCCTAACCTACTTACCTTCCAACCTACCCGACTTGCCTTCCTGCCATCCCTACCTACCTACAATTTTTTTATAGGGTAATCTTAACATTATTCAGAAAATGCCTTCAAATGCACAACGCCATCTATAGAATATGAAACTATCAACTGTCCGAGTATCTGAATTGGATGTGTTGTGATAATTTTGCTTCTTGAACACTTTAAATTCATCTAACTTTTGATAGAGTGATCGATTGCGATGAAACAAAAATTAAGTAATACTTCAAGTTACGCACAATTTTTATGCAGATAAGCTATCTACAATAGTTTCGTACATTTTACGTGATGCGTGCACAAATAAACAGACAAACAGATAAACAGACAAAAATGTATTGATGAATGGTCACCTATCTAAGTTTTTTTTTATTCATATATTTTTGTTTCCGCTTGTCAATCGACCTACATATCGACAAGATATCTGAAGCGTGGTTGCGTAAACCCCGATCAACAGAGCGGTTTGATTCGCTTTCTCCCATTGTTTTAGCATCATTAGAACAATGCTGATCACCGTGACTAGCTACTTTTACTTACGGTTAATTGGTGCACCATTGCTTGAAGTGTTGGCTCGTTAAATTGTGTATTAAAGTGGTGTTGTGTAAGTTCTATACAGTTTTACAATACTAACTGAGTTAGATGCTGAGGAAAACATAACATTTCTACTATCTTTGCACCCGTCAACTGGTAAAAAACCTACGCTACCCTACCTACCTATTATGTATACATTTTTAAACCTTTCCTGTATTCTGTCATGTATCAGAGATGGCCCTGTGTTCGGAAAACGTATGGGAAAATGCAATTACAAAAGAAAAACTTTAATTTTGCCAATGTTTTCATTGTTATTCGGGACAGAGATATAGAACAATTAAAAAATTATGCAAATCGGACCAGCCGTTCTCGAGTTATAAACGGTGTAACTAACCCGACTTTGTTTTATATTTAAATATACATACATACATAAACCTCCGCCTTTTTCCCCATGGGGGTAGGCAGAAACTACAGAACGCCACTTGCTACGATCCTTACAAACTTCTTTTGCTTCACTCACATTCATACATCTAGTCATACACACACGCCGGTTATGAGTACTGAGCACCTGGCCTTGCTGAAGAACATCACCTATAAGGTCTGTGTATGTCTTCCTAAGGCGTCCCCTCCCGGCGAGGTTAAATATTTTGGTCGAAATAAAAATAATGTATACTAAGACGAATCATATCAAATTACGGCTTGTTACTCTTTAACAAGAAAGAGAAACTCCATCTGTTCTGTGAAACAGGCTTTACCATACCTACGCGTAAGCTACTAACAGATACCACAGTTCATTTTATTATTATCAGATCATTTGGAGCAACCACTATCATCAATGTAAATATGCATATCTGTAGAACATTTCCAGTCAAAACAAAAACACATCCAATTCCTTCTTAAATACAGTTAAGTTTTTAAATCTCAGAACACAATTCCACTTTCACTACCATATAAGCCTTTCATTCCATCTGTTCCTTCTGTAACGTGTCGACTGCTTGCCTAATAAGGATTCACAGTGGTTTCTGCACCGCAGCCGGACAATGGGCCCGAAGTGTCCCGAAGTCCAGTCATTGGGCCACTCCCCAGATTACTATTGAAACGTCCCTAATGGCGGCATGAAAGGCGTCTCCAGAGATGAGAAGCGCGGGAAATTACCAAGATTGAGGCGCCATTGTAGATTCGATGTAGGTGATGGAATTGAATGCATTCTAGTTACTTGCGAGTGATTTTGATATGCGATTGAGTGAATGCAAAGAGAATTAGTCTGCACAATTTCTAGATTTAAATTTGATACAAGTTCGTAGAAAGCACTTGAGACATTTCTGTTTTTGCAGGCATATTTTGAATTAAATGACAAACGTCAATATTTTATAACTGTTGTTATTGACCGGTTCAGGTCAAAGTCAAAGTCAAATATATTTATTCAACTAGGCTAATAAGCGAAAATTAAAATTTACATTTAATAAAAGTTGATTCTACCGTGCATTCGCAAAAGTAGCTAAAGGCTGATGATGTTGATGATGAATGGACAGTTTGAGAGTGGGTACCTGCTTCTGTTATTTGGATTAAACAAATAGTAACAACTAGGATATTGACAGTACTACAAACGTTGAAAAAATCATGGTCTCAAATATTCTTAGAACAAATCACAATAGGGTATATTCAAAGATAATTACAAAAACATATATATCAAACTCATTTAACCCCTTAATAAATCGTGTAACCCTTAACTTTTCTCATATAAGCCATAATTTCTCCAATAATGTTTGTCATAACAATAAATCATATTCAGTTATAAGCTATAAATTAGGTCTAAAACACAAATATGGAAGATCGCTGAGAAACGATTCTAAACCACATATGGTTCAGAATCGTTTCTCAGCGATCTTCCATCCAATTATAAATGCTAGTTTGCATTGCGGTGATTAATTAGCTGAGCTAATTGCGTTTTAAATTGGTAATCTCAATACAGTATAACTTCTAGTGTCTGTCAATATTGCCTGCAGGTAAGCTACTTTAATTATTATTACATTACAGTTATAATAAGAAAACAACTAAGTGTAGTCAAGAAACGTTCTGAGCGTCGTAGCCCTCTACGATATGATCTGATCAAGTGAAACAACAACTAAATAGTAAATACTGAGATCTCCAACGCACTACAACAGGTCAAACGTCGTCGCCAATGGCCTAATAGTAGTAATATTATATGAAAAAAAAAAAAAAAACTATACGTGGAATGCCTTGTCACTGCTGAACAAGACAAAAACCCGAAAGTATCCGTTACATTTTAACCGACTCCAAAAGAAAGGAGGACGTTATCAAACCTAAACCACAAGACACTGAAACAGCAACCGTTACAACATCCGCCGTTGCACAGCAAAAAACCGCGGAACATCGTCATCAAAGGAAAACTGTCAAGTGAAACGGTTAGACTATTAATAAAAATAAAAACAAACAACTTGACTATTAGTCAATTACGATGTGCCGTCTGTTACGGTAATTGTCATTATAGAAATATGTTGGAACCACAGAGCATGAAATCGACTAGAGATGTCACTAACTAAAATTATTCGTTGACCCGCAATGATACAAGTTTTCAGAGTCAGATTGAGGTAAGAACTGTCACGGGCTGTCAAATTATATAAGTAAACGTCGATTATCATGAACTTACCCAGAAAGCCGCTCCCCTTATCTGTCAAAATACCCGTAGCGGCGCAAGACAATGGAAATTTCTATTGTATCTGCTAATTAGCAGGTGACAGGATGTGTTATATTGGGCCAGACATGGCTACCGCATGTCAGATGAGAAATCAATCTGCCTAACCTTTTCCCAACTATATTGGGGTCGGCTTCCAATCTTACCGGATTCAGCTGAGTACCAGTGTTTTACATGGAGCGACTGCCTATCTGACCTCCACAACCCAGTAACTGGGTAACACGGTACCCCTTGGCAAGACTGGTGTCAGATCTCAAGCTTCTGACTACTTGTAACGACAGTCAAAGATCTTCAAATGACAGCCGGGACCAACGGCTTAACGTGCTTTCCGAGGCACGGAGGAAACTCGTTATGTTGAAATGGCCACCCATCCACGGATCGACCTCGTCAAGCGTTGCTTAACCTTGATGATCGACCCGTGCGGCTGTTATTATTTAGCCACGAGCGCAGAGTCAGATGAGAAATATGCGAAAAGCATAACTGGACCCATTAAACGCAAGACGACGCCGACGTTGCGGCAGATCAAGGCAAAGATGACGGGACGAGATAGGACTGGACTGAACTTACAAGAGACAGAATTATGTGGACAAGGAAGAGGAAGGTCTTTGCTAAGCAGTAGGACAACATAGTCTACATAGAAATGGTGAAACTGACACGCATCCAATACTAAAGTTTTGACAATTCCTTCTCTATAATGACCGCCGAGGCATCTCCATGCTCTGTGGTTAGACCAGTCCCGACAGGATGCTAGCAATTCAATTGAAAGTGCACACTCCTGGTTTAATGGATAAACGTTAATCCGTTTTAATGCACATCCCGTTTATTACACTCTTATTTATTAAGATGGAGGCACTAATGTAATTAGTTGATACAAAGTATAATTTAATGTGCAATGAAAACTTTTATTCGCTGCAATCTTTTATGGAGTGAGAAATAAAATCATGCACAGCTTTGGACTAAGCAAACTATATCTCTACGAGTGACTTCGAATTCTGAAAGTGCAATTTGATATAATTAATACCTACACAAACACATATCATCAAACAGTTATCCGACTCTTCGCGTGACCAGGGGGTGACCATAAGCTCTTAGAGCGGTATCAATTTGAGATCGAATAAGGGACAGATGTATCTGACTTGTATACATCTGTCACTTACTCGATATCAAATTGATACCGCTCTAAGAGCTTATGGTCACCCCGCTGAGGCCTTTTTTACCCGACTACGGCGAGGCAAAAAAGAGGGTTATGTTTTTGACCGGTATGTGTTTATGTAAGTATGTATGTATGTTCATCTATTCTCTCAAACTTCTAAATTCTTTATCATAATTTGACAAATGTGGTGTCGTTGGAAGCGTATTGTTTATCCGCTGGTTATAGACTATGTGACGTCACATTAAATTGAATATGGCTCCCACTAGTAGGCACGACGTCAAGAACAAAAAAATCTTCGCCCCACCCCATCATGTGTGGTATCATTGAACAGGGATTTTAAAATGAAGGTAGTTTGGCTAAAAAAATAGTGTTCTGAGCACTTTTCATATTGACATCCATGCGGACGATTTTTTTGATGCCATTTGAGTTCTTCTACTCTGTTCTTTTTATACGCGATTGCACATATTTATTATCATATCAGTTTGTAATCCATACTAATATTATAATTTCGAAAGTAACTCGTCTGTCTATCGCCTTTTCACGCTTAAACCGCTGAACCGATTTGGATGGAATTTGGTATAGAGATAGTTTTTATCCGGGCAATTTTCCTTAAGGGGGTGGACTGAGGAGTGGAAGTTTGTATGGTGAACTAATACAACTACAATATTATTGCGCGATATAAAAACATAAACATAAATAACAAAGTGCACAAAAAATAACGAGTACGCCATCTAGTCTAGCTCAGTCAGCCATATTGGATTTAGGATGACGTCACTTAGCTAACCATGCATTGTAATCTAAAGTCTAAACTAAACGTATTTGCAAAATTTCATTTTAATCGGTGGAGTGGTTGATAAATGCTTTAAAATTCAGTAGCAAGATTTGATCCGAACACACTTACATACATACATACATTGCAAGTTAAATAAAAGCTGGTAATAAGACATAGGAAATATTGGTAAAACAATTGCCATTTTGATATCTTTATAAAAGAAAATAAATCAGAACCGGTTACTACTTGTGTCCCCAAAACTCCCAAGTCCGGAACAGAATTGATTTCCTTTCCAAATTAATTTAAGCTTCACATTTAAAAACCATCAGCGGCTGAAAAACGGTGTAGAAATTAATTTCTCATTACAGTATGCTAATTCATCCGAGGTCAACATTATGACCGCTGTCAAAAAGATCCGGAATAAATTATGGAGAAAGGACAACTGTATTTCGAAAAGGAAATTTGAATGCTATCTTTTCCACAATCGAGATGATAGCAAATTTTAAATAAAATGTATTTCAGCTCTATTTAAAAATATATTTAAGCTGCAATTTATTTGTTTTTTAACTGATTTTTTGGCTAAGACCTCGCCTCTCGTGCCGTGCTTGAGGTCACGGGTTGGAACCCGGCAAGTACCATTTTTAGGGTTCCGTAGTCAACAAGGAACCCTTAGTTTCGCCATGTCCGTCTGTCCGTCCGTCCGTCCGCAGTTTAGCTCAGAGACTCTTAGTACTAGAAAAATCTATTATTTGCGATGGATATATATATTAATACCGCCGACAAAGTGGTCAAATAAAATCATGAAAATAATATATGTTAGGGTTCCTCCTGTACACTTAAAGTGAGGAGGTTTTTTTTAGTCTATCCCATGGTGTGGGGTAACGTTGGATAGACCATTTTAAAAAATCACGGGTCTGTAAAAACCATTTTTCGTTTTAGGGATCCGATTAAGTAAAATTAAACTTTAAATTCCAATTTTTTGTTAGAATCAACTTTTTCCTGCCAAAATCACGGCAGTAGTATAATATATGAATAACGAAATTAAAAGGAAAACTATCACAGATAAGTTTAAGCTTAGGCTTTTCAAGTTTACGAGTAATAGTCGACCAACTTATAAAATGTACTAGTTAATTTTGTCTCTTCGTTAGAACAGTGTTCGGTGCTTTCTTGTTTATGAATTTTAGTAATGTTACCTATATATTTTGGGGAATGTAGCTGTTTATACGTAACCCTATGTCCGCTAGCCAGAATCGCACTCAGTGGCGGCTGGTGGATCATAGAAGTAGTAGTGCACTTTTCCGTCTCACAGGGTAGTTGTATTAGATTTACTAAAATTCACAGGAGCCTATGTAAATCGGCAAATCATCTCGCTAGCGACTTCTAATTCGACGCCAACGCCATCTAGTTACGTCGTTGTACAACTTGTAATGTTGGTACTCGACCCGAAGTTAAATTTCGTTCGTCAAACCTCGCCCGCTCTCGGTAATCTTCAGTTCGCTGGGGTGGCGCACGAGAGTGGTCATATTTTGCCGTACATTTTCTATTGGACTATCTCTGTCTCACGCGCCAGGCGTTTTCGCATGTTTCTCGTAGAAGTTGTATGAACTCTCGCCGTGCGCTTTAGCCTACCGCACGGGGATTTTTTTTTTACAGCAATATCCGTCTTTTTACTTTAGCAAAGAGCTTAAATTGGTTCTTCATAATTTCGTGAATATTGAATAGATCGTAAATCAGATATTATTAAACATTTTTTTTTTCTAAACCTATCAATATCTGGCAGTTCAGCGCACGAGTGAACTTAAAGTACAGCCGCCTCTGCTCGCACTTGGCCGGTTTTTTACTTTTTCTAGTCATATGTACTTTCTAAGTTTATCTTGGACATCGATGACAATGGTGAAAGAAAACATCTTGAGGAAACCTGGGATTATACTTTGATATCGCCAACCCGTATTAAGCAAGCATGGGGATTAATGCTGGTGCCTGCCATGCCTTCTCTGTATGAGAAGAGGCCTTTGACTCGCAGTGGGAAAGCAACAGGCTGATATTGTTATTGTAAACTGTTTACAGGTTCTTTACAATTGTCAACGAGTTATTTCATCCGCAAGATTAAACTAGTTACACTTTCTAAAGCGTATAATCTATAGAAAAGAACAAAGATATTTTATCTTTATTGCAACGCCGTTTGTTCACTAAAAAATCGCTTCTCTACATAAAGATGATAAATATTAACTGCGCTTGAGATAGCCAGCTTGTTTGATAATCTTACAAAAACATACAAACAGTCTAACTCTGTTCAAAATTAGCGGCCCACCCCCATTTAGCCCGAGTTTCATATACACAAACACAGCCATTGTTCATCTAGAATAATGTACCTTACAAATGATGAAAGGGATTTTCAGATTAGTACAGTGGTTTTGGAGATTTGGTACTCACAAAATTCGCACACTCTCTTCACAACATTAGTATAGATGATTTCAAATTACAGTTTCCACTTTTTAGTTCCACTTTCGTCGAAACGTCACTTCATTATAGTGACACACCCGAATGACAGGCAATTTAGCTGATGGACCGAATCGGTGGCAAGAGGCGTGTCCACAATGGAACTCTTACACTTTTGAGCGGTCACGCATGTCCGGATTGCCTGGCCAGTGAAAACATGACAAGTAGAAAAAAATAAACCAGTAGTTTAGATTCGTATGTATCGTTTACGCTTGCATAAGCAAGTGTTAGAGGCAAGTAGCGATGTAACTGGGCCAGCATTGGTGAAGCATGTCCGATCCGTTGTGGATTATTGGCATCAATGGTCATTAACATTTTTGGTTTTCCTTTTACTATTAAAAGTACCACAAAAAAAAAAGTTATAATCAATTTTTTTTTTTTTAAACATGGTTTTTTCGTATCTATTATTCTCAAGAAATCCTTTGATTTAACCCATATCATGGCAGTGCACAAAAAAAAAATAGTCTGCCAACTTGGGCCGTCCGCCATATTGGATTTCGAATGACATCACTTAGCTAACCATGCATTGTCATCCAAACTAAACGTGTATGCAAAATTTCATCTTAATCGGCGGAAGATAACTGCTTTGAAATTCAGTTGCAAGATTTGACCCGAACACACTTACATTGAACAGTTTTCCTTGGTATTTAATAAATAGTAGATTGTTTTCATAATTTTGTGAGTTTTAATAAACAAAATAATTGGTCAAAATTCGCAACCTAAAAGAACACGTGCAGTTACACTAAATTCGGCATCAACAGCATCTGTCAATGCTGTTGAGGATATTGAATATGATACTGAAGTGCCGCGGATTTTGAAGCCTATGTTCGCAACAACCCGGATACCGACACCGGTCCGTTCCTCGGAAATCGCGTTAATCTGTGAGCTACGGCTGTCACTCGGAAGACCTTTGACCGTCGTTAGATCTTAGATAGGATAACACGATATGCCTTGGGTATAGTGTTACTTTGTGCTTTGTGGATGTTAGAAATACAATCACTTCATGTAAAATACTGAGATTTAGCTGTCGGTTAGATTGGAAGCCGATCGCTAGTTGAGAAAAGAATCAAACTTCAGGTTCAGGCATCTTAATTTTAAGACGATGACAGTCGCCAACGACCATGAGGCAATAAAACGCGCACTCGTTTCACACCCGCGCGACCCAAAATTCAGTATTTGTTTGTACTTTCCTTAATATTCTATAACTTAAAAAAAGCCTTAGATCAAATTGTAGAGAATTTAATTGCCTTTGAGATGGTGACAATTTTATTAAAATACGCCCGGCGGTTTTGGTGCGATTGTCGTTTTTTGTCCGTGTTAGACGTAACTTTACAAATTAATTACACTATGTTATACGAATAAAACTCAAAATCTTCTCAGATCAAATCATTAAGAAAATAGTCTAATGAAACATAGATTTTTTCCAAAAAATTACAACAAGCCGTTTAGACGTGATTCTCATTTTAAAACCAGCTACTCAGAGGTATTTGCGCCTTAATTCGCAGGAATCGTATATCTAAGTGGAAATAACACTAATTGGATTGCCATTATCGAGAGCTGCACTTAGCAGTACGTGTTGGATTAAAGCCACAGCCATCCATTGTCTTTTGGGGGACATTTTGTACAATTTCGGTGTTTGCGGTGCGACCGCAGTGTAAATAAACGTAATTAAGTATTTTGCGGTGCAATGCTTTCGGAAATCGAGTTAAAACCAGGTGTTTAAACCCAATAACAGTTAATGATGTGTGTGACTGGCCTAGAAAATAACCACTTGTGAGGAGACGAATGCAAGACTTTAAAATTATTGAGTCGGGGACAACAGTATTCTTTCCGGATCGAAGGACCATAGTACCTACTTGGTTGTCGGTAAGCGACCACGTCAAAAGTCCCATAAAGTTGTACTACTAAAACATTCTTTCCGCACCACAAATGATTTATACAACATCGCTTATGTAGTTTTTGCCGCTATTATCGTTGTGCGACACGACACGGATTATATCGTTACACACAAATGGCTCTAGCTAGCCATTAAGGCGATATTTTGTGGCCATTTTGCTGTTATAGTCAATAATGCCCGCTAAAATCGAATTATCGGCGATATTTATAGCAAAACACGCATGGAAATGGGACGAAGGTAAATTGTGGCCCTTTTGAAGGTAAGTGGGATACGATTATTGATATGTGAGCATAAAAGCCAGCCAAATAGGAGTAGCAGGATGAAGGTTTTCGTATAATATTTTTCATTGGTTATTTGGAAAAACTTGTGCTTTTCAGGAAAAAAATGTGTTGAGTTTTTATCTAATTCATTAGTTTCCTAGGAAATGAGGATAAGTAACTGAATTATTTCGACACGAAGCACTTTTCTAAAAATTTGGGTATCTAAATAATCCTATTTCTTTATGGTACACTAAAAATAACATTGTGTTACAACATAATATCAAAAGTGATTTGAAAGTTCTTGTAGAAAGGCGAGCTTAATTCAAAGTTGAATTTCCTCCCAGCAAAGCTTTGATCGATAGAAAGATGAAATACAAAAGCACAGAATACATTTTATATTCCAAATCATCTAACATCTAGGTTTAAACTAACCCAGGACAAAACTCCAGACTATATACACAACCCACAAGCCACTACAACTTGAAGCAACACAAACATTTTACTCGTAAACCCAAATGGTAACTGTGCGAGCTCTTATTTCTTACCTTTATTTACGATGTTCTAGGTTTCTGACTAAGGAGTATCGACTCCGACTAAGACAAGTCGGAACTTTCGATTGATATTACACCTCCGGTTCCGACATTTTAAATCGGATTTCGAAGCAACGAACGGCCGGTGGTCCGCGCCCGATGGCTGAGTTTAACGTGTAGGACGTACACTCCCTACGTACTTCCTGTCGCAGGTTTTTTATTTTAATTAAAAAGGCTGACTGCATAATGTTATTTTATTATTACCGACTACGACTCACCAAATTTAAAAACTCCCTACTCCGACTTCGGTTCCGTAAATCCACTTCCGTAACATCCCTAGTTCAGACTAACGAATGGCACAGCATTATTTCATGTCTGAATATAACAGTGGCTGCATGAACTTACTGACTGTTCGTGCTTCCAGCTTATGGGAATATTACCACAGATATTATAATGTTGCGGTGTGGTCTTGACTATGAATAGAATACTGAATGCTTCTTCTCTTTAGGAGAATGGCGTAACTTGAAGGCCACAAAATTTTGAGAAATGAATATGCTGGTTAAGGCCCAGTAAATTCTGGAACCAGAATTATTGGAAAGTAAATTGTGACAAGCTGTGTTAGCTATTATTATTGGTTGATTGAATTTTCAACTGTCAATTCCATAATTTAATTGCGTTTCATTTGATAGGTAATTTCTTTCTACAATTTTGGTGTAAGTATAGTAAAAATTCTAAATAAGAATACACTATTGGCTGATTAATTGAGTGAGCTAGTCACCCCCTGCCATATTATAGCCGTGTAGTTCAACAGTGGTCAGGCAGGGGCCATTAATCCTCCTACAGTTTTAGACAACCGATCCTACTAAACCGACTAGACCTACCAGACCCATAGCCCGATACATTTATCCTCCATATTTTGCAATAGTCCTGCACCAACCAGGGATTGGTACTGCGTTACTTGCGCACTGCGTAGTGCATACAAGGATAATCGTCGGTTGGTGTCACATTTCCTGAAACATGCCTAACAAGGCCTCTGCGAGTTGGCTTCGGCCCCTGCCGCCTTTCAAAGGACCGGAACCCCAGGGTCCCGAGACTGTCAGTCATACACTATTGGTGTCAATTGACATAAGATTTGGCTACAGACTAAACTTGCAATTAGTTGCCCAAAATCATATGACATGATTGGCTGATGTCATTTGCCATAAGATTTGGCTACAGACTAAACCTAACTGGCTGCAAGTAAAACCGGCTAAAAAAATCAACTAGTAGATTCCCTTTTTTACTACAATATTAAATAATGCCGATAGTACCTACGTTTACCACCTTGTGTGTTATAATTGTGACTAAACAAGGCCGCTCAAACCTGTGCCTAAGCAGCCAAGATATTTATACCAACAATCTTTTTGGAAGTAACAACGGCATGTCACCTTGCCAACAGACTACAGGAAAATATACTATTTTAGTATAGACACGAGATGGTTCAAGTAACACATACCTACATCCGTTGTTTCACTGTTACAGGTATCGCGGGAAGACTTAAACCTGACGGACTGATTTAGTACAAATGTCTCGGAGACGTGCTATGTTTTCGGCAGAGATATATCGGAGATAGTAGAAAATGGAAGGGAAGGTTTTAAAAAACATTTGGATTAACTAACGGACAGGTGAAAGACACAACGAAATGTAGAAGAAAGATATAAACAGAACATTATAGTAATTAAAAAAATTATTCATAAATAAATCTATTTTAATACAAGCTTTTTTCGTATTCTTCTCAGCAAACCCTTTCATTTGATACCCATATCATGGCAGTGCACAAAAAATAACTAGTTCACCATATTGGATTTAGAATGACGTCACTTAACTAACCATGCATTGTCATCCAAACTAAACGTGTATGCCAAATTTCATCTTTATCGGTAGAGGATAACTGCTTTAAAATGCAGTTGCAAGATTTGACCCGAACACACTTACATACATTGCAAGTTAAATAAAAGCTTGTAAAAAGGTTATGTTATCCATAGTTAGAACTGGTTCGAGGTGGAAGGCTTTGGGGGAAAATTTTGCCTACCAGTGGAAGTGTGTAGGCTCTAAACAAGAAGTTTGACAACAAGACTTATTTTTTATAGAGCCAAATCCACCGCACTCTTCCCAAACTACAGCAACCCCTGAAAGCCAGAATCAACAGTGGCGACCAGTAAAGCGCCGAGGCACTGAAGCTCGATGAAGTCCCGGAGAATTAATTTAACTGTCTCGGATACCGCAACGAAATTAATAAAATAAAAAACTGACAAAAAGACTAACCAAAGGATATTGTTACCCCGTGATGATTGTGGAGATCAGATCGTTAGTCGCTCCATGTAAAAACCGTCAAACCAAACACCAATAATGTTGACACGAGGTTTATTCTAAACCTCGATAGATGGCGCTGTACTAATTTCAGATTCGCGCTTTTAAGATTCTCCGGCCGTAGTGTAAGCTCCGACGATGTTTTACTTTTTTGAAAAATTACAATCATTTCAGTGCAGGTGAAATGTTGTGGTTTTATTTCTACTACACTGAGTTATTTCTATAAGTGCTGTAGTGCAAGTTGTGTTGTACCATCTCGGGTTAATATCAGGCAACTCTTGATATTAAACACCCGGTTAGAATGTAAGTCAATGAAGATAATTAAACCTAGGAAAAATGGTTCTAAAAGCTGCAAATCTTTGTGAAAATAAGAGGATGAAGCTTTGAAAATAATAAAATGCATTTTAATTCTCTCCATTTTCATAATTTTCCGATTTGCATTTTATATAAATGGCGTTAGATAGCTTTTTCTGTTTACTGTGGGACTGATCATAAAGGCAATAAGGAATAAGCTTTTGCTTTTCGATCACGACAATTTAACTTTGAGAGTAGACAGTGAATCGCAAGGCGTATCACGAATATTTGGACCGAAAACCTTAAAGGTAAGCTGGATGCTGGATGCTGATCGTGGAAAGCCTGGTCTTGTAGCAAAAGTTGCGAGATGCGTGAATTACACAGAAGTCTTTGGACTTTTCCAGGTTCATGTGGTTGAATTACCTTAATCTAAAGTTATATCATAAAGAGATTATTTTGTTTCCTTGTATGTAGGAGTTAATCTCAGGAAGCACTCGTAACAAAAGAAGCTACGGTATAGCTGAGTGACATAGACATTTTATCTCAGAAAAATTAATTGTTCCCACGGAAAAGATCACAGGAGCGAAGGTGTAGGTAAAGAACTATTACAAAATGAAGAAAGGCATTTCAAGATCCACACTGTTAAAGCTAGTCGCCGAAAACGTTACTAGCAAATAAATTAAATCACTTTAAATAAAAAATCGCGCTCGATTGCGCTTTGCCGTATCACAACCTGAATTCTCCGTACGTAAAATGGACGCTTCACCCGTGCAAAAGCCGGGCTCCGGCAAACTTCGTGTCCAACGTAACTAACGAGTTTTTAACTTTTACGATTACCCTATTATATTACACTTTAGCTCCCACCGCGGTACCAACTTATATTGTAATCCGGAATACGGTGCTTGATAAGAAAAGGAATTGGAAAAAAGTTCGTGTAATTTGAATGTTTGACTATGAATTTGGATTTGTGTTCTGCGGGTAAGAATTGCCATTGTTGAGGATGCTTGGAGTTTAATTGAGGTGATAACACTGAAAAGAAAATCAAAGAAATATCTTGGGCAGGTTCCATGGCTGGTCGTCTCAGTCAGTTCGTTCCGCTTCACTCTGAATTTGTTCGATATAGATGAATTTTTTTGTCACATTTTTTTTTATCTATCAAAATTTTTTAAATTTGAACCGCAGAAATAACGAAGAGAAAAGCAAAAAAATATATATTTTAGTCTAACATTTTGAGTTGGCGCCAAACAAAAAAAAAATCCAAATTAAAGCGCCTAAAGCGTAGAATGACTGTAGCTTGGTTGATCTTCTTTGATAGTTTGTTTGGCGCCGCCTAAAAATGCTAGACTAGAGACCGTTATTTCGGTCTCAAGTCTAGCATTTTGAAAAAGATTAAATTTTCGCTTTTTAGTTAACTTAATTTAAAAATTGAAATTACAGTGGGCAATTAATCATTAAATAGAGCATGTATATACCAGAAAATCACATGTAGCTGCATTTGCAGCTTAAAATAAACTGGCCTTTCAACAGCCATCTCTAGTATCGAAAGTTTTATTTTTCATTACCAAAACCCAAAGGCCAGTCCTCAAAAGACAGTAATTTTACCCTCAACATCAGAAAACCGACACAAATCTAAAAGACGACTTACATAATGAAGATCCACCATCACTCCTCAAAGCACATCGCTATGAATTTTAATCTTTAAGCTAAAATTTTCCGAGCTATTAAAAGCCAAAATGCTGAAAGGAATTTCTACAGAGGCGAGAAATCCAGCAGATGACGCGGGCGACATCTAGTCATAATAATTCGAAAAGCTAGACGGCAAAATAAACGTGCCGACTAGTTGGAATTTCTGCTTTAGATGGCTTGTTTAACAGATGGCGGTAACATTTCCTATATTTGTGAATTGCATGTAGCCAGGGGAATGTTTTAACGTTAGTAGGATGTTACTAACATATGTGATAGTCTGTACGTTTGTATGTTTTTTAATAAAAATGGATTTGGATAGGCACACAGGTGTCTGATTAATTTCGTTGCGGGATCCAAGACAGTTAAATTCATTCTCCGGGACTTCGTCGAGCTTCATTGCCTCGGCGCTTTTCTGGTGGTCGCCACTGTTGATTCTGGCTTTCAGGAGTTGCAGTGGTTTGGGAATAGTGCGGTGGGATTGTCCCAAAAAAAAAAAAAAAAAAAAAAAAAGGCACACAGGTGGATCATGACCTCGATGATTTATTTATTTATCTATTACTAGCTGTTGCCCGCGGCTTCGCTCCCGTGGACCACCCCACAGGAACCCTTTTCAGGAATAAAAAATAGCCTATGTTACTCGGGAATAATGTAGCTTTCCATGGGTGAAAGAATTTTTTTTATCGGTCCAGTAGTTTTGGAGCCTATTCGGTACAAACAAAGAAACAAACAAAAAAATCTTTCTTCTTATAATATTAGTATAGATTTATGCAACTCTCTTCACTAACAGTGTGTCCCAACATGTGCAGAGAGGCAATAATTATAAAATAGCAACATTAGATATTAATAATATACAATTCATACATACCAGATATTTAAAACATAAAAATTAAAATGCACAATCAGCCAATGGATAACGATGTCCTCCATCGTAGGTAGTACCCACGATGGTTTTTAGGGTTCCGTACCCAAAGGGGAATTCAGGACCCTATTACTAAGACTCCGCGATCCGTCTGGCTGTCTGTCTGTCTGTCCGTCTGTCACCAGGCTGTATCTCATGAACCATGATAGCTAGATAACTGAAATTTTAACAGATTATGTATTTCTGTTGCCGCTATACCAACCCGCACTGGGCCCGCGTGGTGGATTACGGCCCATTCCCTCTCACAGAGAGGGGGCCTGTGTCCCAGCAGTGGGAATATTAATAGGCTGATGATGTGATGTGATGTGATAACAACAAATACTAAAAACAGAATAAAATAAATATTTAAGTATGGCTCCCATACAACAAACGTGATATTTTTGCCGTTTTTTGCGATAATGGTACGGAACCCTTCGTGCGCGAGTCCGACTCGCACTTGGCCGGTTTTTATTTATTAAAACTGTATGCACAATTAAAAAACATAGTACAAACATTAGGTATTTTCTACTAGTCGAATTTATTGTGCATAGTAGAAATAGATCGGAATATTAAAATTCTTTCACTGACCGGAAACACCATCGCTGAGTTCCGTATTGGCTACTTTTTAACCACCGCCAGCAAAAGAGGGCATCATAACTCCTTAACGGATGACCGATTTTGATTACGTTTTTTTTTTGTTTGAAATGTGACCTTATCGAGAGTGTTCCTAGCCATGTTTGATGGAAATCAGTTCAGCCGTTGTAAAGTTATGGGCGTTTTACTTATTGAATCAGGATGTTTTCGCAAGATATCGTGTCATATACGTGGTCAATAGATTGTCTATCGAAGCGAGTCTACTACAAGATAAATTATATATAGCATGAAATAAAAGTGTATCAGGGGCTTTTAATACTTTAACATTTTACTAGTTACCTCAGAAAATTGCATGATCCTGATTATCTCAATAAACCACAGGAGCGAAGTCGGGGGCAAAGCTAACTGAAATAAAACCCCGGAGGGAATACGACTGTGTGAGGCAGAGAGGGTCCGAAGGCAGACTGCAGTGTAATTAATTTTACACTCTTAGCACTCTAACAAGTGGGCTCTCATTAATTTTATAATGCTTATGTTGAGAGTATGCATAACCTCGCAGACGTCGGATAAAAACATGATGAGGTTTTGAGAGAAATTGCCGCGCAAAC
The DNA here is from genome assembly GCA_948252205.1 of Orthosia incerta. Lineage (NCBI taxonomy): Eukaryota > Metazoa > Arthropoda > Insecta > Lepidoptera > Noctuidae > Orthosia > Orthosia incerta. Next base: position 22,788,828 of record OX411759.1, on the reverse strand, counting down.
TAACAATATTTTTTGTGTCGCAGTTGCTTTTACTGGATAAGGTTACACTAGTCGAAAATTCTTCCATAAAACGTTGTCTAGGGATTATTCCACTGTTTGACGATGTACGTTCAAAATAAAAAGTGATATCAATTTGTCTCATCATTATCTAGCCCTGTATGGAAGCAAAAAAGTAAAAAAAGAAAATGTTTGAAAGTTATGAGCGTCGAAAGTTCCACATTTCGACACTAATTTTAACGCATTTTTGGGCGCAAATAAATACCATAAGAAGACGGAAAATTGCAAAACGGCCTCCATACAGGGATAGATTAGTAGTTCAACAATGCAAATGATTTTATTTTTAACAGATAGATTTAGTAGTTTTTCATGATATCTAGACTGCCAAAGGTCTGTTTATAAAATTTCGCGCGCTCGGTTTCGTCCTAAATCATTATCAATTTCGCTACAAATTTGCAAAAGTATTCGTACGCCAACTAGCTTCCTACTGCTCATCACAGCATCTATCTCTTCCGCGCGTGTTTTCGGTTGATATAAAATGCATTTGAACCCCGCGCACAAAATAGTTCGTGCCGTCGACTTGTGTACCCTTAATTTATATTTGAAAGAGTATAATCGGTTCCTCCTCTTCACAGTAGGAGGAACCGATTGGAGTGGAGATGTCGAAAATTCTTGCACTTGTAGAAAGGATGTGTGCCCGGCGGTATATCAAACCGGCGCGGTTATTAGTCCCCAGCAATTTCACAGTTTCTGTAAGATAATCCACGGAAGCAAGGACACGGGGAAAAGCTAGTTCGTAAGTAGGTCTCTTAGACAACACTGTATTGAAAAAAGCGCATCATAACAAAACTGCTCCAAAAATCAATAGCGCTATAAAAAAACTTTAAAAAAAAATACTACCGACTTCCAATTAAAAACACTACAAAGTGAAAAATAACTATCTTTTTCGAAGTCGGTGTCCATAACGAAAAAAAGGGTACCTACCAAAGACACCGACTTCGAAAATTAAAGTTATTTTTCACTTTGTAGTGTTTTTAGTTGGAAGTCAGTAGTATTTTTTTGTAAATCAGTTTTTTATTTTCACTTCTTAGTTGTATCTAATAGGCAACTTGCCTTTAGTTAGGTAATGAAAAAAATAATGCCAGAATAGATTACCCGAATACCATGAAACCTGAACAAAACCGGTGAAATGAGAGTGTACCAAGGGTGAACTGCACACATCTGCATACCCCTTTAGAGCGTACAAGCGTGATGTTATTTTATGAAATGGTATAAACAATAAACAGACATGCGATTGCAGCAATCCCGAGAGATTTGCTGTTATTTATTGAAGAGTTCTGTTGTATATCTCCGAAGTTCTTCATCAGATCTGCACCAAATTAAAAAATAAACAATTCCGGCACATACTCAATCAAACAAAAATAGTTATTTGTGCTACAAGTGCGGAAAGTAGGTGATTGCCTATGAGTGGATAAATCGACACGAGTCGGAAATCATCTTACGCACGTGTATCATACAACATTTTACTATGCATTGTGCGAGGAAATAAAAAAATATATCTGAACCAAGCAAGAAATTAATAAAATGGAGCTTATTCAAGGGCGCTCAGCATATCCACAGATTAACTAATAGTTCATAGTTCCACTGCGCATGCATATCTACTGCGCATGTGCAAATAGCTGTCACGTCGTAACGCAAAAAGGCCCGAGCAAAATATTCATTCTGCCAAACATAATTAATGAATATTTAAAATTAATTTATTGATCAAAATCTAAATCTAGTGTAATAAAAAACGCCTTAAATGAAGTATTAGTTTTGTTTTACCTTTTATATGAATGATAATCTGTACTTAACTAATTTTTAATACTTTTCTCAAATAATAAAAACTCTATGCGGCGGGCTGACGTTGGAGTTAAAAATTAAAAAAGTACAGGAAGTAAAAAGCACTAGTAAAAAAAGTGACACTTTCCGCACACTTTGGCTGCTTGGAAAACGCTCTTTTCGGGGACATGCATTGTAAAAGAATTTTCAAAATCGGTCCACAATTGACGGAGATATCGGTGAACATACAAAAACAATCAAAACATACTCCTCCTTTTCGGAAAGTCGGTTAAAAAGAATCCATAACCCCAAGACGCTCAAAAAACCAAAACCTATGAACATTTTGTAACGAATAGTTAACCACAAATCAGCGGTAAACCATACAGTTCCAACGTTAAGCAGGCTACACCGGTACTTAAACGTTAGTTTACAACAAATAGTGCTATTGACACGTAAAAGTTTCCTGGAAATTACCGAACTACCCTCGTTCTCGTAGTTAAGATAGCGGGCGTTGTACTTAACGGTATTTTTTTGTTCTTTCAGTTGAAAATGGCTGTTGAAACTGTTTGTAGGTAAGTGGCGATAAGTATGGGCAATGGTGTTTTTTTTTACTTGATAGTCTTTGTCATAGATACGTACTCTGAAAAGAGTTTTATTTTGGAGATATAGATATATATATACACCGTTAAATTGTGGTCGTTTAAATCCTGTAGAGGGTCGATCCGGTACATGAAACATTATCTATTTGTAAATATAATATTAAAAAATAAAATTTTAATAAAATCACAAGAAAATAGACCGACTTTCCTAAGCAAGTCGGTGTTACAAAATGATAAAACAAGAGGTATCAAAGACACCGACTGCCGAAACGAAAGTTATTTTTGCACTTTTTAGTGTTTTGCTTTGGAAGTCGGTTTATTTTTAGGGTTCCGTACCAAAGGGTAAAAACGGGACCCTATTACTAAGACGCCGCGGTCCGTCTGTCTGTCACCAGGCTGTATCTTATGAACCGTGATAGCTAGGCAGTTGAAACACAGATTAAAAATAGAATTCACAGATGATGTATTTCTGTTGCCGCTATAACAACAAATACTAAAAAAGGAATTAAATTAATATTTAGCTCCCATGCAACAAACGTATTTTTTTTGCCGTTTTTTTGCGATAATGGTACGGAACCCCTCGTGCGCGAGTCCGACTCGCACTTGGCCGGTTTTTTTCTTTACTAATCGATAGTGTTTTTTTTTCTTTTGACTCTAGTCTAGGTCAGAGGTGACAGAGACAAAGTCGATGACGGAATGAGCTTACCCAGAAGAAGCCTGTTCACTCTAACTTTGAAGAGATTTGGGTTGTATGCGTTCGGAAACACAGACGCAGGCAGTGAGTTCCACTCTTTTGCTGTGCACATTATGAAGGATGTTTGGAAGCGCTTGGTGTTGTATTTAAACAACCAAATTCAACGGTGTACATAGAATAGATACTCTTTATTATGTATCACATCACACTTATTTAACACTAATGTTATAAAGGCGAAGTTTGTCAGTATGTGTGTGTTTGTATGTTTGTTACTTCTTCACGCTCAAACGGCTGGACGGATCTGGATGAAATTTGGCACCGAGATAGGTAATAGTCTGGAATAGCACATAGGACACTTTTTATCCCGGGCATATGTTCCCTCGGTATAATTTTGCTACACTTTATCTATGTTAATTTTTATTAATTTGTTATAGCAAAATATACATGTCCAATATTATTTGATAAAATAACTGACGGACTAAATAGAATTATATTTTTTCTAGCCAGGCAACATACCTATTCCACACACTCAAACACAAAAGGTTATTACGTCGCCCAAACTGCCATAGAGAGACTCTTACCACTGGTTTCCGACCTGCACCATCACACCATCCCACTATCTAGCTATACAAGATTTATATTAAATTTATATTTACCCTACTTACCCATAAAACAAGGTTTACGCATTTAAAACGCGTTAATTAAGTCTATAATCAAAGTAGAAGGTCGAGCGGATTTGAGGGCATCAACTAATACCTACAAGAGGCAGTAATAGTACGAGATCCCGCCGCTTAAATCTGCAAGTAACTGACTTTTTGATAATACATAATTTTCATGAGTGATAATAAGATAGAAATCCCTAGTTTGGGACAAAGTTAAAAAACTGGACAAGTGCGAGTCGGACTCGCGCACGAAGGGTTCCGTACGATTATCGCAAAAAACGGCAAAAAAATCACGTTTGTTGTATGGGAGCCCCCCTTAATTTATTTAATTTTGATTTAATCATTATCATTTTTTGAAGTGAATATACAACTATATATTCTGTGAATATTTCAAGCGTCTACCTGTTGCCGTTATTAATATCGAGCAAAAAACGGCAAAAAAATCACGTTTGTTGTATGGGAGCCCCCCTTAACTATTAATTTTATTCTGTTTTAGTACTTGTTGTTATAGCGGCAATAGAAATACATCATCTGTGAAAATTTCAACTGTCTAGCTATCACGGTTCATGAGATACAGCCTGGTGGCAGACGGACAGACAGACAGACGGATCGTGAAGTCTTAGTAATAGGGTCCCGTTTTTACCCTTTGGGTACGGAACCCTAAAAAAGAATTCAAATGGTGGCTAGATCTGGACAGGCACAGCAATTTATACCAACAACTCAAGAAAATAAAGTTAAATCAAAAATAAGTACTCAGTATTTTTTTGAACTAGCTTTTTAAACTGAAAGGTACTTTAACATCACTTGTCAATACACTTCCGGCTCCGACACGAGACTTACTTCATAGTACCATATTATTTCAATGTTTCCAAAGTTATATAAGTAAACCAAGTTTCAGCTAACTTGTATGCCAGAAAGTGTATGAAAAATGGATTACTAGTTACCGGACAACTATACGAAGGCAAGGTGACATAAAATTTGTAAAAAAAAACAAAAACTCTGCATAAGAAGCAAACCAAAAAGATGTAAACAAGAAGAAAATCATGCCGTGCAGGCGGAGGATACATATTCGCGAGCTGATTTTTTTTTAGGGTTGTACCCGTACCCAAAGGGTAAAAACGGGACCCTATTACTAAGACTCCACTGTCTGTCTGTCTGTCACCAGGCTGTATCTCATGAACCGTGATAGCTAGACAGTTGAAATTTTCACAGATGATGTATTTCTGTTGCAGTTATAACAACAAACACGAAAATAGAATAAAATAAATATTTAAGTGGGGCTTCCCACAAACTTGTTTTTTTTTTCAGTTTTTGCGATAATGGTACGGAACCATTCGTGAGCCAGTCCGACTCACACTTGGCCGGTTTTTATTTATAACTTTTTAATTAATTTTTATTTTCGAATTAGGTACATTTATACATATGTGTAAGCGATGGGATCTTAGACTGTAAGTACGTTCCACTTGGCCGATGGTAGCTCATGTAGACATGTTAGCAAGTTGGCAGACCGTGCAAATTGTCCGAATCGTTCTAAGGTTTTTGTCGATAGATTTAATTTAGATAAGACTAGTTGAAGTTCCGTTCTTGGAGTTCTCGTGTAGCATGTTTTTAATGATACAGTTCACAAGTACAAGTCACTGACAACAAATGCAGTGTTAACCTAAAATTTGCGTAAGCGGTCCTTTTATAAAGAAAATTGGGCACTAAGAAACCAGTTTTGAAAATTAGTCCTCTTTATTTTCGCCGTCCGTCTTCAAGCACCCATTCCGCAGACTTACTCAGCGGTCATAGTGTATTCGTCCTATAAAGGCTTAATTAAATAGGAGTTAAACGTTGTGTAGAAGCTCGTATTTTTTTTTCGATAGGAAATCCCATCGGGCATACGGCTTGTTAAAATATAAATGCCCAAGACAATAGATGAAGCTTTCCATGCCTGTGTTGTACATTTATCGACAATGTGGTCACAAATGGTATCCAAGGTCACAGTCATTAATATTTGGTAACTTGCCTTAATAAGTGAAACGTACTTGTACTACGTTGAACTACTAATCTATCCCTGTATGGAGGCCGTTTTGCAATTTTCCGTCTTCTTATGGTATTTATTTGCGCCCAAAAATGCGTTAAAATTAGGGTCGAAATATGGAACTTTCGACGCTCATAACTTTCAAATAATTTATTTTTTTACTTTTTCGCTTCCATACAGGGCTAGATAATGATGAGACAAATTGATATCACTTTTTATTTTGAACGTACATCGTCAAACAGTGGCATAATCCCCAGACTACGTTTGTATGGAAAAAATTTCGACTAGTGTAACCTTAAATGAGTATCTCACAATAAATTCCCGTTTCGGGTCCCGTTTTTACCCTTTGAGTACGGAACCCTAAAAAGGCGAAAGTTTGTGAGTGTGTGTGTGTTTGTATGTGTGTTGATTCTTCACGCTCAAGCGGCTGGACGGATCTTGATGAAATTTGGCACAGCGATAGATTATAGTCTGGAATAACACATAGGATACTTTTTATCCCGGGAATACGTTCCCTTGGAATAATTTTCGACATTCACGCGGGCGAAACCGCTGGCAGATCCTAGTAAGACATAATATTTATTATCTTCAAATCATAAAATGGAAAGTTGTATAATTCGGGAAAACCACGTATCCTTACCCACCAGTGCTTTAATTTTAGTTAGCTTATACATGCACGTTCTCGTACCAAACTGGAACAATAGTTATTTATGCTACAAGTGCGGAAGGTAGGTGATTTCCGATGAGTGGATAAATCGACACGAGTCGGAAATCATCTTACGTACTTACGTGTATAATACAACATTTTACTATGCATTGTGCGAGGAAATAAAAAAATATATCTGAACCAAGCAAGAAATTAATAAAATGGCGGGCTTATTCAAGCGCGCTCAGCATATCCACAGATAAAGTAAGAGTTCCTCGGGCATATCTACTGCGCATGTGCAAATAGTTGTCACGTCGTAACGCAAAAAGGCACGAGCAAAATATTCGTTCTGCCAAACATTAAATAAATATTTATAATTAATTTATTGATGAAAATCTAAATCTAGAGTAATTAAAAACGCCATTATAAAGTATTAGTTTTATTTTACCTTTTACATGAATGATAATCTGTACTTACCAAATTTTTTAAACTTTTCTCAAATAATAAAAACTCTATACGGCGGGCTAACGTTTGAGTTAGAAATTAAAAAAATACAGGAAAGTAAAAAGCACTAGTAAAAAAAGTGACACTTTCCGCACAGTTTGGCTGCTTGGAAAACGCTCTTTTCGAGGACATGCATTATAAAAATCTTTTGAAAAGCTCTCTTCAGCTTTATCTTTTTATTTAATTATTTTTCATTAAAACTATACTAACATACTTTAAGAACTACTTACACTATCGTTAAGGGTTTAGTCCCCTGACGCGTCGTTCGCACACCATGTGTGCGTAAGCTATTGTTTTGTTTTTGTTCTTGCCTTGTTTTAGCTATTGTCTCTGTAATGAGTACCTGCCTAACCCTTCAGGAACAACAGGCATGATGCGTCACGTTGTAAATAACTACTCTTGAACAAATAATAAAGTAACTTTTGATGTTCCTCTGCAATTGATCGCAACACTTTTTCAACCGATTGAATACTATAACGGTGAATGCAATCTTTGAGCTAACTCACGGCAATACCGTTCCAATCAAATTGATTCGTGTCTGTTCACTTCGCTTGGCAAACAAAAGAAGAATAAATTGCCTCGAAGCTGATAGGTTGCCTAGAACCATCGAGTATTTAGCCTCTAGCTAGACACATAACGAGTAATCGATATCTGTCAATACATGTCACTACAAAAATTGATGTAATGTAATCTCTATAGATAGACATAGACAATGAAGAATAGTTATTCGTCATTCGTCGCCATAAGTATTTGTCCTTCTAACTTAAGAAAAAGACGCAACTGTAGGCGCGTCTTTGTCTATTCCTGTCAATCAATCGGCAGAGGCAATATCTCGTTTCTTCATACCTCTGCATCTGCTAATTGTCAGTTTTTTTTTTTTTTGAAGAGAAATATCCTACATTAGGTATCTAAACGCTCGGGAGGTTCCTGTTCAGGATAAGGCGGGAGGAAACGCCCGGGTGTCACCATTGTGCGGATCGCCCGGAGGACACAGTAGAACATACGTCCACCGTATGTTCTACTGTGTCCTCCGGGTCTGCCCCGCTTGGGCGGAGCAACGCCGTGTCCTCGTGGAGGCGATCGGCGGTGGCGACCTCTCGCGTCCGGCCCTGGTTCAGGCCATGGTACGGAGCGAGTGGGCATGGGAAGCTGTCACCTCCTTCTGCGAAGCAGTAATGCTCTCGAAGGAGGAGGCAGAACGCGTGAGGGAGAGGCAACGGAGGCGCCCTCACGCCCCAAGCCACCGCAGGAGACGCCCGGGCGTCGGGGGTCGCATGCCGATGCCCGGCCACCGTAGGCGCGGGCTTGCGGACGGCGAGTAACGGGTAGCTCGCCGCCCGATAAGGACCAGGCCCGAGTCGACGGCGCGTAGTGTTCCACGCGCGCCTCAAGGAGATGTCAGCAAAATTGACGGGGTCCGCTAGGGCCGATGCCTGTCTGGGTCGCGGATAAATTTGAAAATAGTTACCGCGGCCCTGGCTCAAGCAACTGAAGGAACACGGGTGGGTTTTAGTCAGTAAAAGTCTGACACGCCCTCCCGCTTCACCCAGAGCGGGAGAAGTCATTGGATGATTTCCCAACCAAAAAAAAAATAGTCAATACCTAGACAATAACAACAATAGGAGACATATTTACAACACGGACATAATAACCGTGCACTTCGACTATACAACCACGCGGCGCCCCGCGTTCGCCTCGTGCGAGCGTACGACGAATAGTATAAAAATGTCGACGCTATTTAGCAGATTCTTATTTCAAATTTTCCACACAGAATTTGAATTTAGAACTCGCTAATCAGTTGCTAAACAATATTGTTTTTTTTTTTATAATCCTGCTAGGTGTCTAGAGGCCGAATAGTCAACAGTTACCTAGAACATAACAGACACAATTCTAGGTTTTGATTGGTCTAAATACTCAGAATTCGTGACAAAGCTCATCATCTAGTTAGCAGACTCGTCATCTGCGAACATCATAACAACTTATTTCCTTCAATTGATTGAGACATTCGTGGTAACGTTATTCGAATAATAAGATGCAATAGCTGTCAGAATATTTTTTGTTAGATTCATATTTACGACTATTTCTGTAGGCTCTATTTTTCATGGATTTGATACTTTGATATTTTTATTGGCAGCTTAAAGTTTGGCAAAACTGCTCTATACAATGTTAGCAGATTTACACTCCGATAAATATAACACCATTGATTTTATTCAAAAGCAACCTAAATCAGAAATGAAACAAAATCATTTTAAGGCCCATTATCTTCAATATTCAATTGGCAATTAAAATCAAAACATTTAATATTTCACAATTACCCTCGAGTGTCACAAAAATGTTTAATCTCCTTAAATTTATCCTCTCCTAGTACTCGCGACTTCAATATTGATGAGGTAATCCGCTTTTAACCCTATCATTATTCTCTAATGATCAGCAAACCCATTCAAATCAAAATCAATACCTTCACTCCTTTAGCAATTACCCACCTCAAGTCTCACAAAAATCTCTAATCTCCTTACATTCCTGCTCCCCTAGTACCCGCGACTTCGATATTGATGAGGCACTCCCGTCCCGTATCTCGTTGACTCTATTAGCAAACGAACCACGCAGCGGATTGATGATATCGTACCCTGATTGCTGCCGCGACGTTCCGATTGGATGGCCACATGTGTTTTAAGATTAGAGTTGCTGGATGCTTGTAACTTGTGGAGTGGAATGCCTATTAGGGGTGATATGGTGGTACGTAGTTTTGGTTGTTAACTGAACGTTTACATGATGATACAAGAGTATTCACATTGAATATTAATGAAACTTGAAACGTAGACGTCACTTGAATGAAGAATGAGAAGCAGAGAATTGTTGACTATCTGGGAGCTGGGATGTTGACAAACCCTTGGCTCAGTTGATCGAAAGCTCGCAACAAAACAATCGAAAAAATATTTAAGTTTTCTTTGGAATTGGTTTAACAAGATTTGAAAAGATAAAACAATGAGCAGCAAAAACGCAAAGCAGTTTTAACTTAGCAGTTACAGCAACGCTAAAAGGATAACACCAACACAAAACTATAACAAATCAAGTTTAATCCCATTAAACAAATCATTGCAACGGACATTAACACCGAAATCCCCAGCATAACACAAATCCGGAGCCAAAGCGCAACGTAATTACAAAAATATCGTCGCAAAAAGAGTTAAAAATCAAAGTCTCGATCTCTGCTGAATTGTATAGAACCTCCATTAGTTCCAATCGGAAACTACGGACGACAAAAGATAAAAATGTAACGTGTAACAAGATTTTACGACGGTCATCTCAATCAGAGCGGGAGCAATTTGCTACAATTGAAAACAAATAAATGACCGACACCATCTCAATTCTCTGCGCTTCCGACCTCGACGTTATTTTATAAGTCTGTGGCTTCTCTGAGATTGTTTGTTTTGTCGTGTGTGGAGGGTTTAACTGCATACAGTGAGTTCATTGATCAACTCTGAACTGTAATGACAAAGGATCAGAGAAACTTGATTGACAGAAAGACCACTGATGTAAAAGACTTTCACATGACTTTTAAAATATAAACGAATACTGGTGTTTTGGTGAGGCGCAGGTACACCAATTTGAATATGGATAATGGAGTAGACACTGTTGTAAAAAAAATCGTCTTACCATTTCTAGATATGACCCTCCGAAGCAGGTGACCGAAGCGTCGAGCTCCCAAACATATCCTCTGCTCCCGAACCACTTCATCCGTGCAGTCACTATCACTCGCCGTATCATCATCCGTATCATCCTCTGACACGAGAGATTGGCGATTGACAGCTTTAGAACTCGAATTATTCTCACTAAAACTTAATGTCGGTTCACTGGCACCTAAACTCTTTGGCTCCACGTTCCAGCCATCCAGTTTTTGTACATCATTGAACAGATCGTCTAAATTAGTTTCTAATAAACCTTTGGCACTACATATCACTTTACTTTTGGCATCATTATGTGTTACGATGGCATCGACGCTGTTTGACAGACACTTGTCTCGTCTCGCACTTTTTGCATCGTTAGCATCGTCCATCTCATGGCTGACATTTATATTGTCATGAGTTTTCGTTCGTTGTTTTATTCTTAACGAACTTTGTGAAACCATTTTTGACTTTTCCATTTGTCCCGCACTTTTTTCTGTCGACATATTCAGATCCCTCGGCACTATCTGATTTTGGGGGTGGCTCGCACGAAATATATTCGACAGCACTAACATTTTCACTGTTTTTAATGCACCGACACTGCTCAAATATTCCATCACTGCATTCCTTTTTCATTTCACTGTTTCCGATGTATCGCACTAAACGAAAAATAAAGTGGTCTTGTGTTTGTTCGTGTCGCATCCGAGAACTGCCAGTTGCAACACAACAACGTACATATATGCAAATGCATTCTTTATGGAAAACTAGACATTATTCAAGCGTATAGAATATTCTGGAGCGGTCCGGGTTTGTGTGATATCTCGCTTGGAGCGACGTCGGAGGACACGATACGACTGAATAAATAAAATATCAGCAGAGAAACAATCCGGAGCCTTCATGAAGGTTTTACGGGGTTTTTAATGCATACGAGAAAAAGGTTTAAAAGTGATTCGTGTTTAAGAGGTAGAAATGTGGTTGGATATTTATTTTACGAAAGATTTAATGAATGTCTTGAGTTAGGAGTAGCTTATCTGTGACGGTGGGATTATCTTTATAAGATTGGCTGTGGAGCCTCATCTGTCACCGAGGAACAAAGCCACGGCTGGGGACGGTGACGGCGACGTGATAACACTTCTAGCACGTAAAAGTTCTCAACGTGAGCGGCTTTGGCTTTGCTGTATATCAAAATTACTTTGGACATTGCATGTTACAGCTGGCTTTGTATGTTGTTTAAATTAATGTCTCTTGTATTTCAAGCTTAACTATTGTCTAAATCATTTTGTATGTTTGAAAAATTCTACAATGAATTTAAATTGAATTCCGTCATTGATATTAGAACCTTGACGTAAGTATTCAAATATGATGACATGACAGAGCACCAATTTGTGCCAATAAATGAAATCGGCATTGAAACAATCATAAGATAATTATCTATAGACAATTTGGATTGTCTAGTCTGTAGTATGTAGAAATATGTAAGTTGTTATTTACGTAATACGCCATTGACTGTTAATCTATTTGAATGCACAATATGAAAGTTTTATGCAAATTAATAGAATGCAGTGATGACGCACAGATTGCTTGATTGAATGAATAATCAAATGAAACCGGTATGTTATCTCAGATCAAGCTATTCGATCCGAAATAAGGAGATTTTACGATTTTTAACATATTGTCGTTTGAAATTTTAGAAGAAATATTCCTACATGGGGATAGTATCAATCGCAGAGTTGTATAAACAATCTTAATGGTTACACTACCCTACACCAGTAACCAGCGATTCAAGAAATTACGAGTCCTTTGGAAATGATCAAAAATAAAAGTTATATCCGTCAATCAAACTTCAAGGCCTTAATAGCTCTAGACCAGGGGTCACCAAATGGCGGACTGCGGTCCGGATCTTGTAAACAGTACTTACTATGTAAAAACTTTTTACTTGAGTACGAAATTTGAGAATGTCGTCGAAATCCTCAGCAACATTTACTCTCTATATCCTGATGGCGAACAAAACCCTGCAAATGTTTTTTAGAGTAATAAAGCTACTCTCCAGACGGCAATGATCGATTTCCAAGAAAATACATTTTACAACGCAAAAATACAGAAGTGAGGGGAAAAGGGAGGGTGGCTTTAAACCTTACTGAACGCGACGGTCATATTATTTTTAAGAAACGGACCCCATATGAAACTAATTGATGACCCCCGCTCTGGACCTTCTCTCTTTGGTCTGGACTCTAGAGTATTCAAACTGTATTCTCTTCTAAACGAAGGTTTAGACCAGGGGGTGACCATAAGCTCTTAAAGCGGTATCAATTTGAGATCGAATAAGGTACAGATGTATCTGACGTGTATACATCTGTCACTTACTCGATCCCAAATTGATATCGCTCTAAGAGCTTATGGTCACTGTAAAAAAGCAATAAGCTCTATCCATTTGAAACATTTGCGATAGGAAACATTACACAATCTAACCCTAACTTGAAAACCTCCACCAGATACAGAGTAGGTACAAAACATCAAACCGACCACAACCCTACACAGCTCACCTATTCCATTCCTAACCCTCCCACGCCGCCGAGTATCAAGTGAGTTAACCCTGTAGTAGTGTCGGTCCGGTTGTCGAGTAGAGGTGTACCATCACCTACATTATGCAGTGGCTTACGGCCCGCCGCCCTATGGCTAGATTGTCAGTATCTGACGAAATCATATTTTGTGTTTTAGACGAAACACAACAAAACCGATACATAATAAAAGTTTAATCTATACTTACATCATATGCGAGTTTACGGTGTCAGCAAATTGGTCTAATTACGTTATTTTGATGGGCAGGTTGTTAGTTTAAGGCCCGCTTGCCCCACCCTGAGTTATCTTACTAACTCCGTGTTAATAGCTAACCCTATTAATATAAGTATGATATTAATGTAAGTATGACGTCATTTATTATTATTTATTTACTAGCTGTCCCCCGCGGCATCGCTCCCGTCAACTGGTTACGTAAGTATTTAATAACCGTTTACGCAGCGCACGCAATGGAAGCTCTCAAAAAGGATTATATTTTTCCCGTTTTTGCAACATTTTTCATTCATGCTTCGCTCCTATTGGTCGTAGCGTGATGTTATATAGCCTATAACCTTCCTCGATAAATGAGCTATCCAACACAAAAATAATTTTTCAATTCCAACCAGTAGTTCCAGAGATTAGTGCGTTCAAACAAACAAACAAACTCTTCAGCTTATAATATTAAGTATAGATTTGTTAACCCTCGCACAGGAACGCCTTGCAGCTACTACACCAATGGAGCACAAACGTACAAATACTGGACACATTTTAATTTAACTTCTTGTTAGCAACTAAATCTGAGTTAAATTTTTGGCGCAAGTTGCCCTTAATCAATTACATCTTATATATACCCATATTATAAAGAGGAAACATTTTGTTGTTTGTTTGTACCGAATAGGCTCCGAAACTACTGGACCGATTTAAAAAAAATCTTTCACCGGTAGAAAGCTACATTATTCCTGAGTGACATAGGCTATATTTTAATCCCGATAACGAATCCTGTAGGATGGCCCACGGGAGTGAAGCCGCGGGCAACAGCTAGTCAAAAATAAGTTTGTAAACATAGAAATTTGGGCCTTTTTATTTTTTATCCGGTATTAATTGATAGGTATTAAAAAAGAATGCTTAGATAAATCGATACATATTTTTTTTTTGATTTTGAGGTATTAAAAACTCAAAATAGGCCAAATGTCTTATAGTTGACACTCCAGCCATTGGGCGGCAGTGCATAATGCAGAAGCTGTTTTTCGTATATAACTCAAAATATGATTTTCTCAGATAGTGACACTCTAGCCATAGGCCGGTAGTACGGCCGCCGCCCGGCTTTTTGCCTTAATCTTGTTTAACGTAGGTACGTGTTTTGCAAGCGGCAATTTAAAACAACTTTTTTCCGAACGGGATTATGGCGATGACGGCGTTTTAGTTTTCGGGAAAACTTCGGACACGTAAGCCGATTGATTTGTGTTGTTTTCCGGATATTTTGTTCATTGGACACTGTTGTTGAAAGCTTGATTGGTTTTTAAAAATATTTGCGTTTGCTCTGCTTTTACTTAATTTGGTATTAGATCGGTTTTATCTTGAATTTTAGAATAATTTATTTAATTTTCAATAAAGCTTTAATTAATTGTTTTAATATGCAAAAAAAAACACTAAAAAATCTATGCGATAATACAAAGATCGATTGCATGACCAGAACTGGTTTATTTTTCATGTTCTCATTCAAAAAAATAGAAAATATTAAAAAAACAGATAAACATCTACATAATTTATGGAATAAAGTCAACTTATTATACTTCTAGTGGCCACAATAAACTTCTTCTGACGTACTATGACGTCATCGCAAACAAACATGGTGGATGGCGGTCTTCGGTCTACGAATTTGCCTTTCAAATTCACACAGACAATAATAAGCACTTATTACATGTTCACACAGTTCTAAATATTATGATGTTAATCGTTTTGGCAATCAAAGTGTGTTTGAAAAAACTCAAGGTTTCGGGCAAGGTACTTGGTAGTGACGTCATTGCCCTTAGGCGGTCGTTACACCCACCAACTAACAACAAACTAATTGTCACGACTCACAACACACAAGTATATCATACATTTATTATCAGTTGCAAAATATTAGTTAATCGTGTTAATATAAAACAAGGTCGTGAAACAATATTAGTATTTGTAGAATATGTGCATTATTCATCGACTACTTCACGCTTAATTTAATTAGTTAACAGCTGTTAAAATACAATCACAGTAAAGTCATCCGCATGAAATTCTTACGAAGGTCATAGACAAAGAGTCAATATATAAGCACATCCTTCACCTGTGCACGTTTACAAACAAATGAAACCCATTTTAGTTCATCATCATCAACGTCAGAACGTCTATGAAACGACTCGTTTTGAAGACCTTCGAAATCAAAAGATCAAACATGACAGGATATCAAAGCATACCGTATTCTAATCTAGCAGCTATTTTTTGTAGCTATCAATTCAAACAATGATTATGAAGGATCCAAAATGATCGTCCAGTAACCCATCCAGTTGCATCGTTTCAGATGGTATGGTCACGTGATGCGAAGAGACGAGGAACACATAGTGAAGAAAGCTTTGCAACTATCTGAACATAAGAGAGGTAGAGGACGACCTCCAGCTACGTGGTGGACTGGCACGACGAAACTCCTATTGGAGGCAAAGTTGCCCGACCCGAAAACCCAGGACAAATTGTCCTGGCGCCAGAAAATTAGGAGAGCCGACCCCACCTAAAGTGGGACAGTGCTAGGAAGAAGAACCCATCCAGTTGCTGAGTGTACCGACAGCCTAAACTTTGCACACATATGCTACATATATGCATTAGTCAATATCCTGGATATCTCGACTTCCCGAGGGGACAGTGCGTCTCCCTCGAATCGGGATTAGTCGATTACCATTGTATTATGATTCAAAGCAATCCGAATGTCGATCGGCTTGGCACATTCGAGTTCCGAGTGATTGAGAATTAGTTTTGATCTTTTGATTGGCATAATGAATCAGGCTGTTCTTTATTCAAATTGAAGCTTAGATTCTAGCCTTGTCTTTGAAATATAAATATTAAACAGATTTTGATTTAATTTCGAATTAGACCAAGATATAAATAGCATAGCAATGTCATTATTATTCCAAAACAAAATAAAAACCGGCCAAGTGCGAGTCGGACTCGCGCACGAAGGGTTCCGTACCATTATCGCAAAAAACGGCAAAAAAAATCACGTTTGTTGTATAGGAGCCCCACTGAAATATTTATTTTATTCTGTTTTTAGTATTTGTTGTTATAGCGGCAACAGAAATACATCATCTGTGAAAATTTCAACTTTCTAGCGATCACGGTTCATGAGATACAGCCTGGTGACAGAAAGACAGACGGACCGCGGTAATAGGGACCCTGTTTTACCCTTTGTGTACGGAACCCTAAAAACAATACTTAAAGTGGTATGATCAGGTGCAACTTTAAGAGACAAATGAGAAAAATGGTGCACTATGTCCATTTTTCACATATTTTCGAAGCGTGTTTCGCAATAAATTTGAACTTGGAATGCAAAGGTATGTGTCAAATCTGCCTAGTGCCGGGGTGTTTACAGACTGGCGCACATAAATCGTGGCGATATTTGCGCGATTTTCGCGATCGTAAACAATGCTTTGATCTCGAGTTTTAGCGAGCAGTGTGAACGTTGTTTTTGACAAATTACGTTTTTATGGAAGCTTAAACTTGCAGTGCATAAATATTGCCCAAGCGAGCTGCTTTTTTAGGGTTCCGTACCCAAAGGGTAAAAACGGGACCCTATTACTAATACTCCACGGTCCGTCTGTCCGTCTGTCTGTCCGTCTGTCACCAGGCTGTATCTCATGAACCGTCATAGACAGTTGAAATTTTCACAGGTGATGTATTTCTGTTGCCACTATCATAACAAATCCTTCATCAATAATATTTGTAAAGAAATAGAATACACCTTGGTGATACTTTTTAGGGAAACATTTCCATAAAAAGTTAAAATTGTAAATAAATTTATTTACATACACAATTATGAACCCAGTCGGGCACAGCAAAATTTAAGACAAGTATCTTGGTAGTAATGTCAAACGAAAGTAAGCCATAAGTCATGTTCTATAAAAAGAAAAGTGTGCAATGTCCAGTACAGTGTCCCAGTGTTGCAGCAATAGCAAGAATCCATATTAGTACAGAGAATTAATTGAAAGCATCGAATGTATCAACCGGTTATCACTCCGCAGAAGTTATGCTAAGGTGAATTGGCGAACGATTACTTGGCCGCCATTTATTTGCAACTACAGTATACTTTTGTTAGTGAGTTAAACGGTACGTGTTTTCAATGCAGACATTTTTGACCAATAGTGTGTTTATCGACATTTGTAAGGGAGTCAAAATGGCATTATTTGAAATAGAACACCTAGAAGCAATAAAATGCTAAAATACGATAAGTTTAATTTTTCACGCGCAGTCTGTTTGGTTCCCAAAAACGAATATTTATCATTTGAACAAAATGTATCTTACAAACCACATGTCAATTTCCTCACAAAAGTACTATGAATTTAGTATGTTACATTTATTTGGATCGTTTCAGTAATTTTAACATTAAATGTTTATTTCTCGCATGCTTAACATACTTTTATCGCATAAAACCAGATTTTTACGGCTCTTGGCATAACTTAGCGACATTTAATATTAAGAGGAAATATGGGCAGAGAGCTCCGACTGAATTTCCTTAGTAAAAAGTAATAATTCGAGGTTTGGATCTCGCCTATTTCCTCCTCCAGTATTGGACCAATTTAAAAGATATTCCATAAACTGAAAATTAAAGATATACACTATGCCCATATGTTTTTCTTTTTGATGATACATTATCTTTAGAAGCACTAGAACCCTCAAAAATGCACAAAATTGCACTGTCAACAGAGGACTAGTGTACAAATTTAACAAATATAAATGTAAAAAAGAAAACATAGTATATATCTTACTTTTCCAGTTTATGGAATACCTGTTAAATTGGTCCAATATTGGAGAAGGAAATAGACGAGAGCCAAACCTCGAATTATGACTTTTTACTTAGGAAATTCAGTCGGCGCTCTCTGCCCATATTTCCTCTTAAGGTTACACTAGTCGACGGCACGAACTATTTTGTGCGCGAGGTTAATATGCATGCCATCTCATCCGACAACACGTGCGAAAGTGACAGATGCTGTGATGAGCAGTAAGAAGCTAGTTCGCATATGAATTAGCACTTTTGCAAATTTGTATCGAAATGAATGATGATTTAGGACGTAAACGAGCGCGCGAAATTTTATAAACGGACCTTTGGCAGTCTAGATATCATGAAAAAACGCCTAAATGTATAGTTTCAAAATAAAATCATTTGCATTATTGAATTACTTATCTATACCTGTATGGAGGCCGTTTTGCAATTTTCCTTCTTCTTATGCTATTTATTTCCGCCCAAAGATGCGTTAAAATTAGTGTTGAAATATGGAACTTTCGACGCTCATAACTTTTTTTACATTTTTTTTTTTACTTTTTTGTTTCCATACAGAGCTAGATAATGATGAGACAAATTGATATATATTTTTTATTTTGATCGTACATCGTCAAACAGTGAAATAATCCCTAGGCTACGTATGTATGGAAGAATTATCAAAATAAAAAGTGATATCAATTTGTCTCGTCATTATCTAGCCCTGTATGGAAGCGAAAAAGTAAAAAAAGAAAATATTTGAAAGTTATGAGCGTCGAAAGTTCCACATTTCGACACTAATTTTAACGCATTTTTGGGCGCAAATAAATACCATAAGAGACGGAAAATTGCAAAACGGCCTCCATACAGGGGTAGATTAGTAGTTCAACTATGCAAATAATGTTATTTTGAACAGATAGATTTAGTCGTTTTTTCATGATAATATCTAGACTGCCAAAGGTCTGTTTATAAAAATTCGCGCGCTCGGTTTCGTCCTAAATCATTATCCATTACGCTACAAATTTGCAAAAGTGTGTATTCGTACGCGAACTAGCTTCCTACTGCTTATCACAGCATCTATCTCTTCCGCGCGTGTTGTCGGTTGATATAAAATGCATTTTAACCCCGCGCACAAAATAGTTCGTGCCGTCAACTAGTGTACCCTTAAAGCCTGATATTATTATTATTATAAAACCTACAACCACGTAAATAAACGTACATATCTCCCAGACAAGAAAAACACAGTAAGAACATCAAATCAGCAGTACGGCTACGGACTCAATAATAACGTTAATTACAAGCTCACGTTTACTAATTAACAGTTTACGTAATGTTTACAACTGAACCTTACCGATTCGTGTTTACAATTTGTTTACGTAGAACACTTATTATTGTTTGAACTACTAATGGAAAAGAGATTTGGTCCTAAGAGGTGGATAGGAGATACAGGTACTTTTAAATACAAATATCTAAATCTAAAAAAGTTATATATCCACCGATAAAATTGTTTATATTTACAAGCTTTTATTTTACTTACGTATGTAAGTGTGTTCGGGTCAAATCTAGCAACTGAATTTTAAAGCAGTTATCCTCCACCGATTAAGATGAAATTTTGCATACACGTTTAGTTTGGATGACAATGCATGGTTAGCTAAGTGACGTCATTCTGAATCCAATATGGCGGACGACCCAAGATGGCGGACTAGTTATTTTTGTGCACTGCCATGATATGGGTATCAAATGAAAGAGTTTGCTAAGAAGAATAAAAATGAAAAATATTGTTTTATGAATAAGTTTATTTATAGGTAAGTAACCTTTGAAAGTACTGATCAGGTAAGAAAAACTTCTAATAGAAAGATATACTATCGCTGCATCCCATAGGCTGTTTATCCCGTAAAAAAACGTGTGGGATAGGCAGCTGGAGCAAAGGCGCAAGAAAAGCTAATGGTCTATAGCAGGGGTCACCAAATGGCGGATCGCGGTCCGGATCCGGACTGCCGACCTATTTCATGTGGAGTGTGGACCTTCAGTATACCTACAGTACTTACTAAATTTACTGTGGTCCATTAAAAAAAAGTATCTTAAGAACCGCGACGGTATTATTATTTATTATATAATTTATTGTACACCACAAACACATACAGGACAAACATTTACAAAAGCAAGTTTACAATGGGTGGTCTTATCGCACTAGGCAATCTCTTACAGACAACCTTTAACGGTAACATTATTTAAAAAAAAACCGCCCCCAAATGAAAGTAATAGGTGACCCCTGATCTATAGATATACCTAATTATTTACGTTTATTGTGATCATCAATTGCTTTAGTAAACAGATAGGAAACAATAACACTCTAAATGAGATACCTTCTCATCATCTGCCTAGCCTTTTTCCCAACTATATTGGGGTCGGCTTCCGGTCTTACCGGATTCAGCTAAGTACCAGTGTTTTACATGGAGCGACTGCCTATCTGACCTCCACAACCCAGTAACTGGGTAACAAGGTACCCCTTGGCAAGACTGGCGTCAAATCTCAAGCTTCTGACTACCCGGAACGACTGTCAAAGATCTTCAAATGACAGCCGGGACCAACGGCTTCACGTGCTTTCCGAGGCACGGAGGAAACTCGGCATGTTGAAATGGTCACCCATCCACTGACCGACCTCGTCAAGCGTTGCTTAACCTTGATTATCGACCCGTGTGGCTGTTATTATTTAGCCACGAGCTCCTCGCTCCTCGATAAATGAGATACCTTCTGATAAATGTATAATGATAATTCTGTGATATCTTGACAGAATTATCACATTCTGTTTGTCACCTACTTTTCCCAAAACAACAAACATGCAGTCTAAAACTAAATGCAGTTCAGGTTTTAAGACTACTCAAACAAATAGTAATGTTATCTAATTAGTCCAAGATAAGCTAATTTGAAATTTCAATGTTGCAACTTGTTCCCAAGATATCACTGTTTTGTCTTCGTATTCTCATTTACCCACGAATACTCACGATTACGTTAAAATTGTTTACATCTAGCTAGATACATCAAACACTGCCGCGGTGAGACGTAGCGTAATTTTAAGGAAAACCGCACTACTCTATATTTGGTTTTGATTTGAACAAAATTCTAATTACTAAGTACAAAGGTAGGAGAAACCATAATAGACGTAATTAATTTAACTTATAGCTTTACCACATTTTAGATAATTGGTAGGTAAAGGCACAGATAATATAATACTAGCATACAGATGCCTCATCCCATACAAAGAAACCGAGCCGACGTAACTAGCGTTTTTCATCTGATTATAACGATTATTTTTTGTAAATCGATCGTGTTCGGTTCCGTTCCACGGCGATAGATAGATCACCATCTATATCCGTTGAATGGAACGGAACGGAACCGAACGCGATCGATGTACAAAAAATAATCAGAATAAACAGTATAGAACGTCGGCACGGTTTCTTTGTATGGGATGAGACACCACTGGTAAAGGGCAGAAATTTACTGTTGTAATCAGAATTAAATGTCAACCTTCACTGGGCTCACGTGGTGGTCTACTACACCTCAGAGAGACGAGGCTGGCAGGGGTCACAGTATAGGCTGACTATAATGCCAAATATGCCAATCCAAAACTACTATGAGTACTTTATGATGGCAGGTTGCCTTTGTAACCACCAATCAAGGTTTTCGTCAAATGCACAGTGACATCTGGACAAGCGACTAGCAACATACCAGATTTGACAGGCGTTAACGTTAAACGAACCTAAATTATCGTGTTTTAATTGCGCAAGAGTGCGTGACACAGTAATCACAAAAGACAAACATGAGCATTTGCCATTAGACATCTGTTGCATGATACATTTGTATGATGCACGCACTGTCTTCCATCTACGCTTTCATATTTAAATTAAATCGTGTCTCATCCCATACAAAGAAACCGTGCCGACGTACCGTACTGATTATTTTTTGTACATCGATCGCTTTCGGTTCCGTTCCACGGATAAAGATGGTGATCTATCTATCGCCGTGGAACGCAACCGAACGCGATCGATTTACAAACAATAATCGGTATAATCAGATAAAAAACGCTAGTTACGTCGGCACGGTTTCTTTGTATGGGATGAGGCCTATGTATGCTAGTATTATATTATCTGCGATCGTGCGATAAAACTGAGCATTGTGTAGCAACATACAAAATACACCTAATCCTCAGTTAGAAAATTGTGGCAACATTAATGTGACAAATTGTCAAGCGCGCGTTATCTGCTGTGATTGGTTGAATGAATGTTCAACAGCCAATCGCATCACAAGACTTGCGTTAATTTGGGACGCGTCGATAATTTCCTTCTAGAAACCAGAACCTAGCTATTTACAGGGCTTTAGATTTACAGCAATTTAAATAAACATAAACGTCAATTGAACCGGTAAGCACCGGTTAGTATTGAGAATCAGACGCCTTTAAAACGTTCAAGTGGGCTTGCTTGGGAGACAACAATACTTCCTTATATTAAAATAGGCATTGTTATTTCATGTGAAGCAGGAGCAGCCATATTGACTCTAAATCAGCAACGGTCCCGTTCAATTGTGTCCAATTATGTTCGCGGAGACTTAGGCCTAGAATGCACAGACCGACTGCGCGACACATTGAGCCTTTGTTTGTGACTACTTGTGCAAATCGCAATTGATTCTAAGAAGCCTCAAGAAATATTTAAAGTACAATTTAAGAGTGCATTATTCTTGTTATTCAGATAGTTTGAATAAAAAAATCTAGCAAAACGAGACAAATAAAACAGTAATAAATTTATAAAGATTTTGTTTGTGTCTACTTATGTGCAAATCGCAATAGATTTTTAGAAGTCGCAAGAAATATTTAAATCGTCACTGCATCACTGCATTTAATTTAAAGTACTCTGTCGGTATAATACAGTTAGTTTAAATAAAAAATCATGCAAAAGGAGACCAACAAAATAATCAATTTATAAAGAATTTCTCCACGCTTTAAGTATACTGTTTAAATCGCTCTATTATTTATCACGTCGCCTAGCAACGCGACGGTTCACAGAAAATCGCATGACTTTCGCGCGTTTATTTAACGGGAACCATTGAATCGCGGTCACGACCGCCCGGTGTGGCGACGCCCTAATAAAGACTGGTCCAGCCGACTCCAGCCGCACTAAATGGTCGCATTAACTGCAAGTGTTATGATGGCTGTGACGTCATCTATATTCCCGAGTATCTACTGAGATGAGTAGGTACTTTGGTATCGGTCAATTTTCTGAACATTGACGTGGAGTGACTAGAAAGAAATAAAAGAACTTCCAATGGTCCGCTTCAAAAGGGCTTTGCGCAGGTGGTTAATAGAGAATTCCTTCTATACTTTAAAATAATTATTTCAGTTTAAATTTAAATGACCTAATTTTATAAATATTTGCATGTCATTATGCTATGATTAAATATGTTAAGCTACTATTATACTATCATTGTAAGAACTTTTGTAACCATATTTATCTGCAAATAAATCTTTGACTTTGACTACTTTACTATTGAGATGAAGACTAACAGAGAAGTAAGAGCTCCCTGGCGGAGGCTTTGTTTCCTGATTAGATACCTACAACCTCATCTCTCTTTATCTCTTTTGGGGTATTCAAGTCAAGAGTGAACAGGTGACTTCTATCGTTATCATTTACCATCAGGTGAGATAGTGGTCAAAAACGACCATTGTTGCGTCTAACGATTGAATTTAAGTAAACAGGACTAAGATCAACAGAATGATGACGTGGCTGAAGGCAGACTTCAAATCAAAATCAGAAATCAGGCAAAAAATATTGGATTCTTTGGACATATATATAAATCACTGGACATCGCAATTTTGACACATACAAGTATGAAGGTAGTGGACTAATGGTCACCATGACCTTGTCCTATTAGATTGTGTAGGCGTAAGTACGCACGATATTACAACATAGCCTGCCAGCATATTGTTTTATAGGTATACGGTCCTATTATAAGTACCAACATATATACATACAAGCTTAGCTCATATTATAAAGAGCAAAAACTATTTTAAGTTCGTTAAAGGTAAATTTTTGGAAGCACTGATCCCGGTATCGAAATTCTTTTATTGGTAGAAAGCTATACAGCTACAGCTGGGTGCCATCATCATCATCATTATCGGTCTTTTTAAAATCGTTTATTTAACTCACAATGTATATATATAAGTGTGTTAGAAGAAGTGTGCGAGTAAAATTTTGGTAATGAATTTTAAAGCAGTTGTCAGACTTCTTGTTTAGAGGACTGTTAGCCTGTAAAACAATAGCGTCTGAAGTGTCAATCAATCAATCAACACGACCTATCACAACTCACAACAGCGTAATTAGTATGATTTTCAAAAAATAATAATTGCTTTCTAAAAATTAAATGCGTCTATTCACATCAAAAATAATTATGATCAAAAATTGTTAACATGCATATAATTTCAGCTCATTCATTCAAAATTATAGTATTTAATTTTTTGCCTCACAAAAACTGTAATAAAAATTAGCAAAAAGTTCAACACGCTGCGCATACGACTCCTATTCCGGCGAAACAAAAGATCTAACACAATAATAAACACAACTGTGTGAACATTCTCATGAGTGACATTAAAAACATTGTTATTTTTAGATACCTACGTTTCTAATACGCTACACCAAATTGCTAGATTATGCCTAGTTTTTTCTGCGGATTCGTCCCCGTGACCGTCTTAGGAACGGTTACTTTTAACCCTCAACCGAAATAGAGAAGTGTTATGAGTTTGACGTGTGTATATGTCTGTGGCAGCGTAGCTCCTAAACGGATGAACCGATTTTGATTCTTAGCTATGTTTGGTGAAAATCGGTTCAGTCGTTTAAGTTATGGGCATTTCACTGTTTGAATCGGGGTATTTTCGAAAAATATCGTGTCATAATTACGATGTTGTTGATCGAAGCGTGTCTACTACTAGATAAATAAAATAAAAAAAATTATAAAAAAAAAGTATGAAAAATTTACTGTCGGTGGTTTTGGATATTTTTAATTTTTACTTGTTCCGGGATAAAAAGTGGAAAGCACCAAATTAATATAAAAACAAAAAACTAGACTGCTAAAAAATAATTTACTGAAAAGATAAAAACAACCCCTCTTTTTTAGGGGGGAGGCATTATTTTTTTAAATTATATAGCCTATGTCACTCCCACAATTGAGACGAATCCCAAGACAACTCATATCATATGTCATAATCCATCAAGCTGTAGAGCATGCTATAGAAATGGTCATACATACATACATACATACGTTGGAAAACATAACCCCCCCGCAGTCGGGTAAAAACATAAGGGAGGCCAAGTCCCGGCATTTAAACAACTCTGGGTTATTAAACAAAGTAGTCTTTGAAATTCAGCGAAAGTGTGACTTTCTATCAATAAAATATTTTTTCGTAATCAGATCAAGTACTTCCTGAGATAAAGTTTTACAAGCATACAAAAACAATTTCAGCTCATTTCATTTTCGAATTAAAATTTATATTTCCTTTACCAACATCGAATATCGGTTACGTCAAAAAAACGGTTAAATATTTTATCGCAAAAATATAATTGGTAGTTTTTTATCGTACAAACTAAATAATGTAGTTTCTTAAAGGTTATGTAAGACCAATAAATTTATAACTAATTATTATGTTTATTTTTTATACTAAAAGAGAAATGCGATGTATATCAATAGTTACATCATTTCTTGATGTAGCGTAACTAACGAAGCACGTACAATAATGAGTTACAATTTATTGTTTTCGTGTTACAGAGTACGAAATCGATTTAGTATCGGCCATGTCTTGGATTTTGTATTTCAAATAAGTACTGACGCTGCTGTTGGTGTGGCTGTCTACTGGTCCCAAAATACCCAAGGAGATTTCCATCGTCTCGAAAAGAAAAAAAATAAGTATCTTAATAAATCTACTAACAAAACTTAACTTATTTGTCTTTAGATACCTATACCTACTCTGATTTTTAATTTCGTAGACTAAACTGACATTTAGGGGGTTGCCACTTTATCGTTACATAAAAATAGTGTCGTATCCTGAGTGATCGAAAATCGAAGTTGATCGAAAATGGAACAGTATCACGGCAAAAAAATTAATTCCTACTCATTTATATCGGACTTCATTCTATCGATCGCATTTATTTTATTGTTGATTTCTTATTTATTACAATAAATGTTTATGTACCATGTGTCTTGATGCTGTTATATTTAAATATATTACGTCTATATCCATAAAACATGTATTTACACCAATTAATAAAATTAAGTTGAAGAGTCATGTCACATCGATTCGATATATCACTTATGAGATAGAGCCTTACCTACAACACTATGCTCCGCGCTTGCAACATTTAAAAAAACTGGCCAAGTGCGAGTCGGACTCGCGCACGAAGGGTTCCGCACCATTATCGCAAAAAACGGCAAAAAAATCACGTTTTGTTGTATGGGTGCCCCCCTTAATTTATTTTATTTCAATTAAATCATTATTATTTTTTGAACTGAATATACAACAATACAAGCGTCTACCTGTTGTCGTTATTAATATCAAGCAAAAAACGGTAAAAAATCACGTTTGTTGTATGGGAGGCCCCCTTAAATATTAATTTTATTCTGTTTTTAGTATTTGTTGTTATAGCGGCAACAGAAATACATCATCTGTGAAAATTTCAACTGTCTAGCTATCACGGTTCATGAGATACAGCCTGGTGACAGACGGACAGACAGACGGACAGACAGACAGACGGATCGTGAGGTCTTAGTAATAGGGTCCCGTTTTTACCCTTTGGGTACGGAACCCTAAAAAATAAGGTCATTGGAAGATGTCACTTTAGTCTACGAAATTAAAAATCACAGTATACGTATCTATTACATAGTAAGAAGATACTTTAGTTATCCGTGATAGCCTGAATCTCTCCGATATGAGGTACTAAGGAGGGGTCCAGCTAGCCACCAGGCCCAGGAGTTATCCTGAGACAGTAGTGCTTACACATACAACAGATTCATTTTAGTATAAAATCTTTCTGATGTTAAAGGCATGCACATGTTTTAAAATTTTCTAGATAAGACTAATTTTATTGCTGCTAATACCTATTTCGTCGCTACACACACTTGTATAAAATAACCCAAATATTTTAATTGATGTCTTGCAATTTCTAACAAGATTTTCACAGCCTATTCATCTAGTTAGCAAGCATCGTGGGACAACAATTTACCCACATAACTAACTTATATATCCGTACAATACATACTTTCTCTCAGATCAAGCAAGTCTAGATTCTGAACGAAATCCTCCATCTCGCTCCAACGTTCATAAATTAACATTAGCGGGAAAGTGACACATGATCGCACGCATAATAAGTGAGGCAGAACTGTACCCTAGTACAATGTTCACAGTAAGTAAAGTACGTTTTGTCCTTGGATTGTTGTAAAGAGGTTTTGTGTCGAATCAGGTTGGGAGGTCGTTGACCGTTGCGGTCCAGTGCGTATTGCGATGTTGTCATTGATATTATGTTGGTTTTTATATGTCTGACTTAGACTAGTTTTGATGTATTATTTTTATACTGAGAATTATAGTTTTTTGGGAGGATTACTTTTAGCTGTAGTCACTTTAATACGTTGTTCGCCTGAAAGCAATGCAGTTCGTGACGAACGATGATAAGCTGTGTACACAACAGCCAGTATTAGCCACGAGTTACATCTTTGCAACAGTTGCTCAAGTATGATAACAGATATAATTCGTCAAGAGGTTTTAATTTTATACACAAGGTTTGACCATCAAATAAAACAAAAAAACATAGCGTTAAAAGCAATAGCGTTAACATTAAAGACCAGATTCACAAAACGCACGTTTTAGTTTAAATAATTATATAAAAGATTCACTGGTGATAAAAATCGTTCTATAGATATGTCGTTATGCTGTTAATTACTTAATTAATGTCAAGCGTGACTGTAAATACGACGAGCGTACAATTAACAGTGATCTGAATAAATTGAAATGGACACTTTAAAGCTCAGCTTTATGATACTTTTAAATAAATTAGCGACCGTTATTGTAATTACTGTTGTTGCATTGTGAAAGGGCCTCCTGGTACTTGCGAATTAAAATATTAATTAATAAAGTTTCCTGTTTCCCACCGCACAGGTCTAGTTTTCGGAATAAAAATAGCCTATGTCACTATAGAATAATGTTGCTTTCTATTGGTGAAAGAATTTATAAATCGGTTAAGTAGTTTTTGGGTTTATCCATTAAAAAACAGTTTAAATTTCCCTCTTAATTATAATTTGGGTACCCAAAAGAAGGGTCCAGTAGTGGAGTATTGAGTTAAGACTAGATTCGGTATCTAGAATAGTCAATTGATACTAAGGATTAAAAAAATATTCAAAATCTGGGCACTGGTGGTTGTATGAGGACAACTTTACAAAACTGCGTATATCTCAGAAACTTAATGCCGAGAACTAGACCCTTTTTGCTTGAACGCCCATATATTATATGACACTAATATTATAAAGGCGAAAGTTTGTATGTGTGTGTGTGTGTGTGTGTGTTTGTTACTCAAACGGCTGGATGAAATTTGGCACAGAGATAGATTGCTTGCAATATAGCTGACTGTACGTGTATGCAAACTGTAATGTAACCTTTTTTGCACCAATAAACATTTATTTATTAATTTTTTATTTATTATAGATTATAGTCTGGAATAACACATCATCATCATCATCCTTATTATGTTCCCACTGTTGGGAAACAGGCATCCTCTCTGTGATAGAGGTAATGGGCCTTAATCCACCACGCGGGCCCAGTGCGGTTTGGTGGATGTCACATGTCTACGAATGTTTGGTTCTAGGACATGCCGGTTGCCTCACGGTGTTTTCCTTCAACGTTACAATAGCACATCGGCTACTTTTAATCCCGGGATAATTTTCGACATTCACGACACGACGAAAAACCTAAAATCACTTTGCGCGACTCGGGATTCGAACCCAGGACCTCATAATTAGCAGTAGCGCTTGCAACCACTAGACCAGGGGTCACCAAATGGCGGACCGCGGCCAGAAAACAGTACTAAATTTACTGCCGTCCATTCGACAAGAGACGAATCATCTCATCAAAATCTTCATTGATATTGCATCTACATTATTTTTCAGTTTATTATTACATATTAAAGTAAATAAATATACGTGACGATGTAAATCCCGGGGGTGAGGTGGAGAGGGTAGGTGCTTAAGGACCGCGACGGTCATATTATTATAAAAATCGGACCCCAAATTAATGTAATAGGCGACACCTGCACTGGACTAACGAGGTTATATGGTTGTTATTTGCATCAAAATTGGGTAGAGTGCAACTTACAAGTTTGGAGCAATTTGCGTATCTGTGTGATTTAAAATATTTATATGACCAAACACAGATTCTTGCCAGCAGAATAAGGAAAAAGGCGATACTGCGTTTTGAAATGAAGGCTAAATTATTTATCTTGTTCCGAATCGTATTTAAATCAAAACTAACATTCTATCGATTTTTGTTTTTTTTTTTGCCTATCGTTAATAAAAATAAATAGAAGGTAATCCCTGGGAATAAAGATCCGGTTCCAATTTTTTTTACACTGACAAAAAGCTACACTGTTCCTCTGAGAGCAAAACCGCGTGAAAAAGCTACTTAAAAATCCCTATTGGGATCACTTGCATTCTGTATAACAGTACTTGACATACCAAAGCACAATCTTGTACCAAATTCCACAATGAAACGTTGACGTATGGTATGATTGACTTACTGCAACCGGTTACACAGTGGCCCACTCAGTTTATTGGTTATTTTCGGCCTTGAGTGAAAGTGCGCTTACAGTTGCAAAACGAACAAATGTATACTGTATGTAACTGATACTTATAGGTAACTTGATTTAAGTTTTTGGTCGATTTCATTGATCTGCTGTTTCTTTTGTACAGTAGCAAAATTATTTGTAACAGACTAGTAATTGTAACTTAGGTACGTTAATAATTACATATATCTAATCCTGACATCATGACTGAATAGGCCCCGCTACTTTTCGGTTTGGAATCTGTTTTTTTAGGGTGCCGTACCCAAAGGCTAAAGACGGGACCCTATTCCTAAGACTTCGCGGTCCGTCTGTCTGTCTGCCACCAGGCTGTATCTCATTAACTGTGATAGCTAGGCAGTTGAAATTTTAGATGATGCCTGTTGCCGCTATTACAAAAAATACTAAATACAGAATAAAATAAATATTTAAGTGCAACAAACGTGATTCTTTTGCCGTTGTTTGCGATAATGTTACGGAACCCTTCGTATCCGACTCGCACTTGGCCGGTTTTTTTTTAAATATTATTCAAGAAATACTGTACTATAAGTTCTCGCCAAACTTCTAGGCCGCCATGAAGTTGAGTTGCCGATGCACAAGGCACGGAACGGTGCTGTTTTTGTATGAGATTTATTACTGCGCAGCCATTGTAGCCAACTTCAGGGCGGCCAAGAAGTTTGGCGTTTGGCGATTTTTTGTGTTAAATAATGTATATTATATTCTATACTACTGTCATGAGAAAAACAGGACTACCCGACATAAAGACAATGCATAATTGCCTAATTTTCTTTTCTGAAGTTTTCCCTCGCTTTTCGTCTACAAAAATGTCTTGAGAGAAAGACACGAAGTTATTACATTATGTTATAGCGGCATTATTTATTACATGTACGCAAGTTACAAATTTAATTACACATAAAACCTACAACTCCCAAGTCCCAACGTCCACACAGGAAAAAATATAATCCTTATCTCGAGCAACTACTGTTAAAACAAATAATTCGCATTACATGATTACAATGTCGGCATTACATAATCTAGTTCAGCTATATAACTTATAATGCACTGCAAGCTCCACCCCATAATCAAGGAGTTAACACCTTTATTTGGAACTGCATAATGTTGGTTATTGCACAAACAAAACATTGTTTTTAGCATTTGTATCATTTGTAAATACTGCATAGTTTGTGAGTCATACCGAAATATTCCGAGTAGAGAGATCAAGGCTTCAGAAGGGAGGCTATTGGCCTATCAATATGTTAAATCACTGTATACGTAAATAACACGAAACCTTACACCGTTGAAGATAAAGTCGTAAATCGATTAGCTGAAGACGTCCTTTGTGGATAGTCTGCATGAGTTTTATGTCAGAAAGCACTTAAACTAACACGATATCCCATCTTTTGCATTATGTACAACATTCTTAGAGTACAAAAATCAATTTTCTAAGCTAGGGACGTAGAATGTCGGTTAATAGTTTATCACAACTGGAAAATACAATTTAGAGCGCACTAAATAATTCAGTAGTAATTTCGGATAATCAGCAACTTCCATTAAGGTTGAAAGCCCACTAACAAAGCTGGGAAAATAATGACAACAGCTTAAATTATTTGGCGCGTAAGTGGCAGACAAATAAAGGTCTATTTCGGTGTCATATCGCAGCTGAGTTATTTCTGCTAGTAAACAAATAAACAGACAGTTATGAGGGTATTCGACTGGTTAATGTGCAAAAGCTCTCTCACTAAATATCACCTGAAAGACATACGTTCAAAAGTGGTGTTTAATCCTTTGTGTCCAGTCTGCTAATGCGAACAACACAACAGACATGTTTTATTTAATCCAAACTCCGCAGTCTCAGCGTGTCGTCATAATTTTTTGTACTTTTAGCATCACCGCTCACAGCTCACGGTGAGGTCAACTTATATTACTCTTATATTGTGGACGGACAAAGAGTCTAGCTTTATTCAAGTCTCGTACACACAGTCGTATCTGTTTTCTTCACAGCGGTAAGCCAGATAACATAATAGAGAAATCCTTTGTTTGTTGCTCGCCGTAACCAAGATAATACAATAACACGGAGAGACAGCCGATCACGATGGAATTCGATGTCGATTCAATTTGCAAACGGACGATTGTAATCGGAAACATAACAGAAGTTGACGGCACTAACAAACACGTGCACAATATGAGTCGGTGTTATCGGCGCGTGTTTAACGACGCCCGACCGGCTCCACGGGTGAAATTTCGAAATATCCGCACACACCTTGTGCAAACCCGGACCTGATGTGGGTCAGCCACACGCGACGTTATCTCGGGCTCCACCGCCACACACGGATAAACAAAGAACAAGCGAACTCGAGGAAAAACTCAGGCGAATGCCCCGCACCACTTCACACAAAAAATTGCATCCAACCGTAATCGTGAGACGAAAAACAAACACAAAACCACCTCAATGGTCGAACTGTCAACATTATAGCCGGACGATGGTATCGGCGGCGAGGTCATCGCTTCCATTCTAGCCGCAAGTTTCACGTAACAACTGGTACTCGACGCGTAAATACTACGGCAGCGCGACGGCACAACGTTCGCTGCAATCGCGCGGAGATTTCGAAATGCGAAATTGTCACCGGTGCGGCGCGCGCGCATGCGATATTATCCGTCTGGGAGATCGCGCACAGATGGCGCGTTGCTTCGCCGCGCGAAAAACACGCGTACGCGCGCCGGTTTTCACAATGCCACTGTTTCCCGCGGCCGGCGGAGGCGGCCAGCGCCGTCAATTAGACGCGACCTCCGCACCACTCCGCGGACAGCAGACGGACACCCACCGCGAACAATCACCCGCACCAAGATGAACTGATCCAACTATACGACATAACTTAACGCTATCCTCATAAAATTTGCATTATGGAAGTTTTGTAGATCATAACTTCATAAGTACAGTGCGTGCGAGCCATCGCGATCGGTCGCCTATCGCTGGTAATCATAACGAGTAGAGACCGGATCGTAATTTTTATGATGAGACGGAATTGGCGCGGGCAGCGGCGTGACGTCACTGGACTGGTACACGCGGACATTGCCCGACTTACATTAATAACTTGACATGTTTATGGGAATGTCTCATCTTTTTTTTCCGAACATTAAGTGCTGAAAGACGCAACAAGAAAGCTGATAATTAGGTCGGTGACAGAATAATGTCGATTAAAATAGATGGAAAAGTATAACACTTCCTGGTTTCAGTGAGCATAAACATAGTACCTACGTTACCATATTTTTGGGTTATCCACTACAGGAACATGTATCAAAATTCTATTATTAGAAATTTTCGGCCACAATTTATCCTCATGCCTTAACCAGTCAGTATCCCACAGTCCAATTCAAGTTAATCAGTCCTACAATTTAAAGCTGCGACGTCACCATTGAGATATGAGCGCAGCCGGGACAACAGGCTTGTCCATTGGAGCAATTACACCCACTCCTTCCGCGATCCATGTTATTAATATTTATAAACAGTCATAAATCCATCCTAGTAATAAACGTTTTATTGTGTTATTTAAATATCTAAAACATTGGTTCTCAACCTGTGCTCCGTCGACCACTGGTGGTCCGCCAAAGGTTTGAGAATTTGAAAATTTTATCTCAATTTATTTTTTTACAAAAACATACAAAGGCCTTTCAAATAAAAACACTATAAAGCTAAAAATAACTATTATTTTTTACTTTGTTGTTTTTATTGTGAGCGACCACGTTTCGGTCCCATATGTATGTATGTATGTGTCGTTTCGATATGCGACACGCACAGGACCGATCAGTGTGACAGCGTTTGGAGAAGACCTATGTTCAGCAGTGGACGTCTTTTGGCTGAAATGATAATGATGATGTGTTTTTATTTGGAAGTCGGTTGTATTTTTTGGAAAAATGTTTTAATTTTCCACTTTTTGTTGTGGTACCTAGTTAGTGGCAATTTCTATGGTACAGAATTACAGATCGGTGTCAAAAAACAAAGAAAAGAAAACAGGAACACCGACTTCCGAAAAAGAAGTTATTTTTTACTTAGTAGTGTTCATTTGGAAGTCGGTTGTATTTTTAGGGTTCCGTACCCAAAGGGTAAAAACAGGACCCTATTACTAAGACTCCGCGGTCCGTCTGTCATCAGGCTGTATCTCATGAACCGTGATAGCTAGTCAGTTGAAATTGTCACAGATGATGTATTTCTGTTGCCGCTAAAAACAGAATAAAATAAATATTTAAGTGGGGCTCCCACACAACAAACGTGATTTTTTTGCCGTTTTTTGCGATAATGGTACGGAATGCGCGAGTCCGACTCGCACTTGGCCGGTTTTTTACATTGTTGTTTTTATCGTGAGCGACCACGTTTCAGTCCCATATGTATGTATGTGTCGTTTCGGTATGCGACACGCACAGGACCGATCAGTGTGACGACGCTTGGAGAAGACCTATGTCCAACAGTGGACGTCTTTTGGCTGAAATGATGATGATAATGTGTTTTTATTTGGAAGTCGGTTGTATTTTTTGGTAAAAAGGTTTGAATTATTCGCTTTTTAGTCGTGGTATAGTTGTTCTATCTCACGATGAAGTGTGAATCGTAGCCAAATGAATCTTGTTTCGGCGTCATAAAAGTCACGTTACAGTCATCGTGAGATAAAACAACTATACCTAGTTAGTGGACCTGGGCAGAATAAAGAATTACCGATCGGAGTCAAATAACGAAGGAAAGAAAACAGGAACACCGACTGCCAAAAAAGATGTTATTTGTTACTTTGTAGTGTTCTTATTTAGGAGTCGTTTGTTTTTTTTTTTTTAGATTTAGGGTTTGAATTCTTTTTTGTTATGGTGGAACCAAACAAAAAAGAAATCAAAGTGGTCCCAACTCAGAAAAGGTTGGGGTCCAATGCACTCAAATGAGCACAACCACGTTCTTGAAAGTTCTAGAAGATCTTAGGAGTTGTTTAGATGCTTCCAGGGGTCATAAAACAGTTTTTATGTGTAGAAGTTGGTAGTAGTAGAGGTTTTAGGGTTTGTTTTTGTTTTTTATTTGTGATGGGTTTGCTCTTGACTCTAGTCTAGGTCAAAGGTGACAGAGACAGAGTCGACGATGGAGCGAGCTTACCCAGAAGAAGCCTGTTCACTCTAACTTTGAAGAGATTCGGGTTGAATGCGTTCGGAAACACAGACGCAGGCAGTGAGTTGCACTCATTCGCTGTGCGCATTATGAAGGATGTTTGGAAGCGCATGGTGCGTATTGGTGGAATGGCAACAAGGTAAGGATGGTAACTTGCAGTGCGTCTAGATGTCCGATGGTAGAAGGGGGCTGGTGGGATGAGGTCGTGGAGTTCTTGAGCACACTCACCGAAGTACAGTCTGTAAAAGACCGACAAGCAGGCAACCTTGCGGCGATGAGCCAAGCTGTGTAGCTTGGCATCCGCCAGCTCAACGTCGCCAATGAGCCTCTTGGCTCTGCGTTCCACCGAGTCAAGTTTAGATTTTGATTAAAGTTGTAGTTGGAGATGATATGAAACTGTTACCATTATTGGTTTTTAATCTAATTCAAATTCATTTAATTCGGACAACAGTGATCCGTATTGGGTTAATATTACATAAAACTTAAATTCTAGTGTTAGTATCATTGACCTAATTTTTTTTCTAGTCTTCCTTTTTTCGTATTTCTCTCAGCAAATCCTTTCATTTGATACTCAAATCTCGGCAATGCTCAAAAAATAACTAGTCCGCCATCTTGGGCCGTCCGCCATATTGGATTTAGAACGACGTCACTTGCTAAACATGCATTGTCATCCAAACTACACGTGTAGTTATGCAAAATTTGATCTTAATCGGTGGAGGATAACTGTTTTAAAATTCAGTTGCAAGATTTGACCCGTACACACTTACATATATACATACATTGCAAGTTAAATAAAAGTCTAAATTATAACACTGCGTGCCGAGGATGACCAGCCAGGAACACATGTTTCACAAAATGTCGGATATCTGGAGTATAGCTCTCAGCCACAGCTCTCAGGATGAAGTTGCGACTACTCCGCACTCTGCACAGCAGCGACGCAGATATTTTTCGCATTATGGCTTGGAAGCCATCTGTGTTGGTCTCAGTAAACATTTCCGATGCGCTGTGGAAACGGAGCAGTCACAAAAGCATCCTGAAAGCATTATTATATTGCACGCGCAGGACATCTAGCGATCGCTTGGTAATAATAGGTATTTATTTGGTAGATAATAGGTAGTTTATTTTTCCCTCGCAAAAACCTCTAAGGCGTCACGCCAATGTTTCCTAGGGTTCTTCCGGAGCCGCAACAGCAACAGGCAACAGCGTTCTCCGACCTACATTCCACTTCATTCTTTGAGCTATGAGGAGACCTTTGCCAACGGTGGGACTGTATAGGTTGATTTAATCATTTCTGGTATACCGTTAGATCCTGGTTATTCTTGAGCGGATAAGAAGTTAGCTTTTTAGTTACCTTTTTACGTTTAAACCACTGAACGGAATTTAATGAAATTTGGCAAGGACGTTATTCTGAGGAAGGACATAAGCAACAATTGGTATCAAAACAGAAAAAAATATTAGATATGTAGGGTACGGTAGGGTAAGGAAGGTATAGAGGGTAGTTAGGGCAGGGTACGTAGGTAGCCAGTTGAAGGGAGCGAAGCCGCGGTGGACAGCTAGTAGGCAAACAAAGGGCGGATACTCATAGAATTACCAACATCCCGAAGAATTTCCAAAAGTGACCAGCAGGGCGCGGTAATGCCACTACTGGATGTTAAAAGTACACTACATGTGGATGTGGCAATGATTTGGAAAGGTTATGTCCAGAAGGGAACATTTCCTGCCAACATGACGCATAGACGATTATGTATGTATTTATTAATTTAGGATTGTAGTTACATTAGATAGTATGTATGATGTTTATGCATTGTGTGCTGTACACGTATTTGTTTAGTTTATTTAATTAGTAACAATTTAAATGTAAATTTTTATTGTGCACTTGAGTATGCTGTACTTATTTAATAAAAAAATCTCTATGACACTGAGGTTTGCTGTTAGAGAACCCAATTATGGGTTAAGCTCGCCTTTGTACATAAGCTGTTTGTTTTGTGTACATTAAAGAATAATAATTATCAATGGTTTCGAGAGCAATATCCGCGGCAAGGCGACCATACAGAACATCTAAGTACTCACAAAATCTTGACTGACATCGCCTAATACTTCATATTACACAATATCCGACCGTTAAACAAAGGCCAATTAATTATTTTAAATTGAAATAGACAATAGACAGTGATGTCACTCTTCATTGCCTACAAAAATTGTTTAAGTGCCTTATATTAATCTCAACCATTTAATTTAGGTACTACATATTGTACAGGAGTTTCGGACCAGCCCAAAATCAGTAATTGATCACCTACGATTTCTGAATTAAGAACTTGCAAGTTGACTACATATAACTCTATTTTATTCTGAAATATATTCAAACTTTGGCATTTTACCAGTTTTAACACATCCATAAATCTAAATACTCAATTCAGAAGTCAGCCCTATGTTTTTCCACTATCTTTAACTTTGATATATCTTGTATGTATTGGGGGTTTTCCGTAAGCAAATGGTTTTCCTGAACACAGACGAAATTTTCAGATATTCCCTCGGGGATTGTCGGATTTGAAAGCCAAACATATGACACGTATATTTTCATATCAAAACTAAACAAAGCATGTACTTTTGTTTTACAAAATAATGTTTCCGTTACAAGCTTATCAATACATACGTGGTTAATCACTAATACGTTAATTAGAACGCCACGCCGTCAAAACTTGTGAGTAAAGACAAACTTCGCAACAGAATTCCACTATCAGACAATGTAACTATGAATTTAATATAGCGGTACACGAAAGTTGCTCGGCGCGAAATTACACCGGGATACATTAATTAGGGAGGAAGTTCGCGACGCCATCTTGGGACCCTGTGGTTCCCTCACCTGTGACGACAAAACCCAATTTTGTTATCTTACGGTATCGTTATGAAGGCGACTGTTAACGAAGCTCCCTAATTTGGACCTTTACAAGAACATATTTTTTCAAGCGAAAGTAACCTTATTTAAGTGATTGGTGTTTAGTTTGATTCCGCAATAAATGTTGTATGGCACTAATCAGGCACACCTTACACCGTCAGAAATATCAATTAACGGCGAGCGGTCGCATTAAACGAATAGCCGTTAGGAAACAACAGCAATCCCATTCGAGGGCGGGCCACGTATTCAATTAACAGAATAGGATTCTGAATTGTCGTTCATAACGCTCACAAAGTTAATTAAAATATCCCTAATTGCGCAGCGACTACAGGCGGTGGGACGAACAAACCGTGCCCCGTGCTGGGCGCCAAAATTCCCCGCAATGTTTGTACTTTATTAGAGCAAGTTCCTCCGCCCCTGTTTGCATACAAGTTTGGGCCGCTTCCGTTTTATTTACAGACGGTTTGGAGCGTACGCCAAGTTACACGGACGCCTCTCTAAATCCTCGCGGGACGTGTGCCTGGACTCCGGCGGCGGCAGGGTGCCCACGACATGAATGTATGATTGTTAGCCACGATTATGTGTGGAAACTTAGTAGCCCCGCTCGCTGTATTCATTACGAGACTGGCTAATGAATTGTACGAGACACAACTCCCATTTATAATGCTGCATCTTCATTAGCATCCGAAATATATGTATCATATTCTGACTCTCGTTGTAAAGTTTCCCTCTAAATCCACATTTTGCAGTATGTTCTCGGTGGAACGCAGAGCCAAGAGGCTCATTGGCGACGTTGAGCTGGCGGATGCCAAGCTACACAGCTTGGCTCATCGCCGCAAGGTTGCCTGCTTGTCGGTCTTTTACAGACTGTACTTCGGTGAGTGTGCTCAAGAACTCCACGACCTCATCCCACCAGCCCCCTTCTACCATCGGACATCTAGACGCACTGCAAGTTACCATCCTTACCTTGTTGCCATTCCACCAATACGCACCAAGCGCTTCCAATCATCCTTCATAATGCGCACAGCGAATGAGTGGAACTCACTACCTGCGTCTGTGTTTCCGAACGCATTCAACCCGAATCTCTTCAAAGTTAGAGTGAACAGGCTTCTTCTGGGTAAGCTCGCTCCATCGTCGACTCTGTCTCTGTCACCTTTGACCTAGACTAGAGTCAAGAGCAAACCCATCACAAATAAAAAAAAAAAAAAAAAAAAAAAAAAGTATGTAATAACTGAAAATAAAAGGTCTGAAAACTAGTCGAATTTATACTGCAATTGAATTCCGCGTCCGAAAACGTAGTGTTAAGGAACAGAAAACAATAACAGAAATCGACACAAAGCTATCACATTTCCGAATCCGCCGAACGTGACTGGATACGTCTGATCGCTGCGGCGGACGGCAAAAAATGAGAAATATCGCTGTCGACGTAACGCCAATCTGAATATGGAAATGGCCGCCGCCCGGATTCGCAATGCGGGTAGATAAGAATTTTATAGCAAAAGTACACCCGGCCGGGTAAACATTGTGCAAAATGTTGCGATAAGTGAGCTACCGAATCGTCATCGGTACAATTCCGCCGTCCGATAAACCGCACAACGTTTTGTATTCCACAAACGAGACACGTCCCCACTCGGACATACGGCGGTAAATTATTTACTGAATATATTATTAATTTATGATAATAAGTGAACGTCCAAACTTCGTGTTTTCTTCGAGTTTTCGCAAAATGAAATCTTTTTTGAGAACAGAAACAGAGTTCGTCTTAAAAATGGAAATTGATTGACAAGTTTTGATAGTTTATTGCAAAGCCCATAGCGGTGGTGTAAGTGAATAATAAGTTGTAATAACTTAATTACTTAATTAAGCGATAACGCGTTATGTTTATGTCTGTACTAAAATAATAATTTACCGCTAGTGGAGTTATTATCCTATTATTTGTAACTACTACACATGCGTTGTGTTATTGAATAAGTCGAGCGAAACGACATACAAAGTAATTTTAACGAAGGATAACCGGATGTTTAAGTAACACAGCGGTTCTTACAAAGCTAAAGTATGTCTAGAATTGTTTACTGCTGAGCTGATTAGACAGTTAATAGTAGTTATAGACTTGTCCAAGGTGCACTTGCATATAGAGTTAGTAGTTTATTTTACAGCGACAGTTTTGACGACATTTACCAGGAAATTGGAACTTCCCTAATGTTGAAACTGTCTGTTACATACACAAATAGATCTTGTCGTTTTACAATCTACTTTATACTGGCACAGATAATATAATACTACCATACAGATGCCTGATCCCATACAAAGAAACCGTGCCGACGTAACTAGCGTCAGATTAAGCTGATTATTTTCCTAAGAACATCGATCGCGTTCGGTTCCGTTCCACAGATATAGATGGTGTTAGCAGCGACTTGCAAAGTAAAAGGGTTTACTCGGTTCGTGAATATGTATTTTTTTTTTAAACACAGCGACGATTTGTTTTATATTGTACCAAAATGTATTACAAAACAAATTTTAAAAAAGTGGATGCCTCAGAAATTTAAAACCGCGCGATCTATTTACGTAATCAATTATAAATGATATATGATACAAATAATCTTTTAAATGTGAATTAAGAGCCCAGCCCAATATTCCTTAATTAAGTGCTTAAATAAATTTTTTATGATCGTCTCTAGAAAATCTTAATATTTCACAAAATTTAAATCAAACGAAGCTAGTCGCCATCTAGTGCAATTTATTTGAACCAAATATCCTTTCTTCGCTTTGGGTGCCCATGGAACTGGAATACAAATTTAAGGCCAATCTATCCTATTAGCCTAATTTTTCCGACTGTTAGGCAAAAGCCTCTCTTTTCCTTTTCCAAACACATCTGTCCTCTACATGGGCGCCGGGAGAGAGAGCATAGGTGCACTTGCACTCCTGGACTCCAATACAACATACACAAATATAAAAAATCCGAGGCAATGTGCTGAAATTTACGAGCTCGCTTCGCTCTCTCTTGAATTGTCCTTCAGTATTTATAGAAATATGCAAAAAAGTTTGAAAAATAATTCAAACTTTTTTGCATATTTCACTGTATCGTCGTAATTATTTGTTTACGCGGCAAAAGAAAAATTACGTGTCCAATATTTTTAGGTTATCTAACTGACGGACTAAATTTATATTTTGTCAACTACCCTATTCATTAAGCTACAGAGTCGCAGTGGGTTGGAACCGGTTTCAATTGTATGGATACAGACTTACAGAGGAAGACCTTATCATACTTATTATAACAGTTGACCCGGAGTTGAAAAGATTTTTTAATCCTGAATTTTTTGGTAGCTGCAATAGGCTCGTCCCTACTAGATTTGACTAAAACATATCTGGCGAAATCTGGGTGTACCTCTGCCAAACCCTTAGGAGAAACAAGCGTGATATTATGTAATGGTTTCACTGACTTCAGACTACATCTTCCAAGGATCAAAGATTGAGTTATCATACTAAAATATGATAATAAACTGTCAGGAAATTCCGGCAATTAAGCTACAGAATTGCAGTGGGTTGGAACCGTGCCCGGTTTCAATGTTATGGATACAGAGGGGTGACCCTATCATATTTATTGTAACAGTTGACCTTATGACTGGTTTTATGAAATGATCGGGTGATTTGGCGCCGTTTTGCGAAATTAGGCTTTGGCTTTTTGCCCTGTAGTTTGATGTCACAGCTTTTTCATGATAAATGCTGTAAGTATATTATATTTCTAGTGGTGTCTGTCAAAATATAATGAAAAGCGGACTAACTAAGAAATAGCTGGATAATTACAGGAACTAACTAGTAATACTTTAAGTGCAGTCAACATGCATGTAAGTGGAATTAGTCAGATTAAAAATTACTCTTCTTGGACATACACTCAGACAAGTTTGACGCCTATAGGCGGGATTGGTCCATAATGGTTCAAGATAGAATTGAGTTAAAAAAGAAAATTGAAGTATTTGCCCTGCAGTGGTACTTACCTATTTTGTAATATTTACATAATTACTTTTAAACGTGCAGTTCCTGTCACATTTTACAGCACTGTAATTGACGAATGTTAGTAGTGTGTAGATAGGTGAACGCATTGTACTGCATTAATAACAGTCGTATAGAGGATGTGCACTTAAGGTTACACTAGTCGAAAATTCTTCCATACAAACGTAGTCTAGGGATTAATCCACTGTTTGACGATGTACGTTCAAAATAAAAAGTGATATCAATTTGTCTCATCATTATCTAGCCCTGTATGGAAGCAAAAAAGTAAATATTTAAAAGTTATGAGCGTCGAAAGTTCCACATTTCGACAATAATTTTAACGCATTTTTGGGCGCGAATAAATACCATAAGAAGACGGAAAATTGCAAAACGGCCTCCATACAGGGATAGATTACTAGTTCAATAATGCAAATAATTTTATTTTGAACAGATAGATTTAGTCGTTTTTTCATGGTATCTAGACTGCCAAAGGTCTGTTTGTAAAACTTCGCGCGCTCGGTTTCGTCCTAAATCATTATCCATTTCGCTACAAATTTGCAAAAGTGTGTATTCGTACGTGAACTAGCTTCCTACTGCTCATCACAGCATCTATCTCTTCCACACGTGTTGTCGGTTGGTATAAAATGCATTTTAACCCAGCGCACAAAATAGTTCGTGCCGTCGACTAGTGTACCCTTTATCGTTCACTTAAATGCCATGGTTTTTGTTTAGTGCACTATTTCACATAAGGCACTGTAAATGTCACTTTCAGAAACTAAATTATGGATCTTTCATATAAGTTAGCAGTTTCCAAGAAAAAAATTACAACCGACTTTTTTTTATTTTTTATTTATTTATTGATAGGCTCGCGTTTGACCACTATCTCGCCTGATGGTAAGCGATGATGTGGTCGACGGTGAAGCACGCTTGCCCTGAAGTAACCTATTCACTCTTGACTTGAAGACGCCAAGGTTGTAGCTATCCAAACAAAAACACTACAAAGTGAAAAATAACTTCAATTTCGGAAGTCGGTGTTCCTGTTTTCGTTTCTTCTTGACACCGACTTCCGAAATAGAAGTAATTTTCACTTTGTAGTGTTTTTGTTTGGCAGTCGGTTGTAATTTTTGTAAAAAAGTTTTTTATTTTTCACTTTTTAGTTGTGGTAGGTACATAATGGACCAGAGGCCTTAGTGCGAGTTTTTACTCACGCTCAATCGCGTTAACGTTAACGCCAATTTGTATTGAAACTGGATAAGCGCCGTCTGGTGACGGCAAGGCAAAACCTCTTTTTTTGTATATATTTTGACATAAGAGATCGTTTACGTTATCACGAGTGAGTACGTTAAAAAACTCGCACTAAGCACACAGTTCTATAGGCTAGGTACCTATAACGCCCAAAGTGAAGCCAGAATAGATAAACCCAATAACATGAAACTTAAATAAACAAAACCGGTGGAATGAGAGTATACCAGGGTGAACTGTTCACACCTGCGTACTCCTTTAAAGCGTACCAGTGTGATGTTATGTTATGAAATGGTGTAAACAATAAACAGATATGCGATTGCAGCTATCCCGAGTGATTTGCCGTCATTTATTGAAGAGTTCTGATGTATATCTCCGAAGTTCTTCATCAAATCTTGATGAAAATCGAATGGGACCGCATGACAAACACCAGCTTTCGAATAAAAAAAGATTCTCCAAAATCGGTTCACCCAATAAAAAGTTCTGAGGTAACACAAATAAAAAAAAATACAATCGAATTGATAACCTCCTCCTTTTTTGCGAAGTCGGTTAAAAAAGTAAGTATGATAGAGTGTGAGCAAAGCCTGAAATAAAGAGTGGCAACCACCAACAAAAAATCATCAACAAAATTAATCAGAGAAAATGGAGAGTAACTATAGGCTATACGCTATACCATTGGCCACCAAATGGCGGACCGCGGTCCGGATGCGCACCGCCGACCTATTTTGGGTGAACCATAAGTAAACAGTACAATTTAATCTACTCGAGTACGTAATTTAATCATTTAACCCGCGCTTTGTCTTTACTGTCTTCGATTCGACAACGGACGAATCATCTCTTCAAAATCTTCATTCATATTGTATCTACATTTATTATTTCAATTTTAATGAAGTAAATACACGTGACAATGTAATGGCCTTAAACCTTACGGACCACGACTATCATATTATTTTGAAAAACAGATCCTAGATGAAAACGTGACCGCTTGGCTAGACCTATTAGTGACCTTACAAATGTTTATTTGAGGTTATGAGAATAGAGATATTGGATAATAACACCTCATATACGACAGGTAGGCACTAGCAAGCATTACAAACAACAGAATGTCACAATCATACTTTCGCACATCTTTTACACCACCTTTCACAGGCTCCATAGTTCTTACTAAAGCTATCAAATAAATAAAACTTGTCCTTCACTTCTCAAGAGCTTAAAACTCTTCCGAGATATTAAAACTCGGACGATATTAACAATCCTGTGGGTCTGTTCAGCGACGACGGCGCCATCTATCAAGTTAAGCGCGAACTACTAACGCTATAAAACCCTGGGACAGACGCTGACAAACTGTCTCTACTTAAATTAAAAGCGATGCAATTAATCAAGCGCTTTTTATTTCATTTCATAAAAGCGCTTTATGCTTGAAG
Source organism: Orthosia incerta (assembly GCA_948252205.1). NCBI lineage: Eukaryota > Metazoa > Arthropoda > Insecta > Lepidoptera > Noctuidae > Orthosia > Orthosia incerta. The sequence goes on along the minus strand of OX411759.1, from coordinate 22,744,112 downwards.
ATTTCAGACTTGATTCTTTAGAAGATAAGTGTTTATTTCTAAAATCCTCAATTAAATTTGAATGTAGAATTCGAGATGGTAATCAAATTTTGGATTAACAATCTCTATGACATAGATTAGAAAGTACAAATTCCATTACAACTCGCATTTTATTCATCTTTTTATCAAAAATGGTCACTTAAAATAGACAACTCTAAAGTATAAACTTACTTGATTTGATAGCGATGGATATTTTTTTTAAATTATGAATGTACAAGTAAAAACGCCTAATTAATTTAAATATACTGACGTTATATTTGATTGGTTGTTAGTTTTTAGGGTTCCGTTCCAAAGGGTAAAAACGGGACCCTATTACTAAGACTCCGCGATCCCCCTGTCTGTCTGTCTGTCTGCCTGTCCGTCTGTCACCAGGCTGTATCTTATGAACCGTGATAGCTAGACAGTTGAAATTATCACAGATGATGTATTTCAGTTGCTGCTATAACAACAAATACTAAAAACAGAATAAAATAAATATTTAAGTGGGGCTCCCATACAACAAACGTGTTTTTTTTTTGCCGTTTTTTGCGATAATGGTATGGAAACCTTCGTACGCGAGTCCGACTCGCACTTGGCCGGTTTTTAGGGTTCCGTACCCAAAGGGTAAAAACGGGACCCTATTACTGAGACTTCGCGATCCGTCTGTCTGTCTGTCTGTCCGTCTGTCACCAGGCTGTATCTCATGAACCGTGATAGCTAGACAGTTGAAATTTTCACAGATGATGTATTTCTATTGCCGCTATAACAACAAATAACAGAATAAAATTAATATTTAAGGGGGCTCCCATACAACAAACGTGATTTTTTTGCCGTTTTTTGCTCGATATTAATAACGGCAACAGGTAGACGAAGAAATATTCACAGAATATTTAGTTGTTATATCACTTCAAAAAATAATTATTATTAAAGAAAATAAAATAAATTAAGGGGGCAAAAAAATCACGTTTGTTGTATGGGAGCCCACAACAAACGTGTTTTTTTTGCCGTTTTTTGCGATAATGGTGCGGAACCCTTCGTGCGCGAGTCCGACTCGCACTTGGCCGGTTTTTGGTTTAACCAATCAGAAAAGGTAACGTGAGATTTGGCGGTAGGTATGTTTGTTTAGGCTATCGGAGTTTTAAGGTAAGGTAAAGTAAACAATGTGTTATCTGCTAATGGCAACTTAACTGGATTTACATTGTTCAAGGGCTATAATCTAAAAAATACACTGTTTAAGCAAGTTCTTGTATCTCCACACAATTCCAACGACCCACGATAAATAATTAAATTATACCTCATATTTTATATCTTTACCCAGACCAAGGCCGATCGCGATGGTGGAGAAGCACCTTAAAACCTTTTTTATACCATTCCCCCTCTAAAAAGCTTATTTTATTCACTGAAAACAGTGAGTAAAAAGCACTTTTTGTCACTGTTTTGGTGTTTGAATTTAGAACACACCAATATATATTCGACGTCCATCTCAATGCTATACAACCTCCTTGCGATTAAAATACTCCATACAAACTCCTTGTGCAAAGAACATTCGACTTTCAAACTTCTTCATCGATTTAATTTTCAGTTTGTTAATATTTAGGATTTCAATAATGATTTGCATGATTTTGATTTTAGTCTGGGATGTTTAGTGAATACTTATTTGTATTGTAATTCTAATACTAATTACATTGGTGTTTAATTAATTATAAGTATGTAACGTAACGGAGGTGGTCACTGGCCCCTGAAACACAGATGCTGTTACCTAGCTCAGCTTCAATTTACAAAAAATGTGAAACCCTGAGTTTTTTTTGTAAATTTTGAAGGTAATAAAACATTTATTTATTATTATTCCTTGTGCTTTTCGCTTAAATCTTTCTTTTTCTCGTAGTCATGGTATAAAATATAGTATGCAACTCTTGAATAAAACGGATTTATATCGAGGGCCATGAATCACTCGCGTCGCTCAGGATTCTAACACTTGAATCACTCGCTATGCTCGTGATTCAATCATCATGAATCACTCCCTACGGTCGTGATTCAGTTGTTAGAAACCTTCACTTGTTCGTGATTCATCTATGGCCCTCGCTTTAAATCCGTCCTTTATTCACTAGTTGCATAATATACTATATCTAACACGATTTAACATAATTATCAAATCGCTCGATCGTCGTGGTGTCTCAGTGGCTAAGACCACGCCTTTGTTGCGTGAGATCGTGGGTTCAAATCTAGGCAATACCGCCAAGATGAATAAATTAACAGGCAGTTACATTTCAAAGTATTCAGATGACTTTCAGTAACATAAGATAAAATAAATTGTAGTTCTAAAAACTAAAAAACACGCTTTAATGGTAAGGATAATGGGACAAACTGTTTAAATTATTGCATTGTCATCGGTCCTTGATAAGTGTGCAAAGTTTCAAATAAATCCAACGTTTTGAAGTGGGTGAAAATCACGTACAAAGATTCCGTTACATTGATACATAGATACATACATACCAAGCTAATAAAAGCGTGTTAAAAACACTTTATACTGCAAGCAATAAAGTAGGACTTACCGTGAACAGTCAGCTCGGAGTCCCTGTTGATCTCGTAAAGACGCAGCGCCTCGTCCAACTCCAACTGCGTCGATATGGTGCACGGATCCCCTTCCTCGTCTACCCACTTCATAGTGAACACCTAAAACGAAAAGTTTATTTTGTCAATACTATTATTTCCTGTTTTTTTTTTTGTTGGAAAAAATATAAGTTTAGCGCGGGTACTGAACCCACCTGTAGCATGGTAGTAACGCCAACACATTTTTTTTTTGTTTTTTTCTGATATCGAAAGACCTATGAGTATTTCAGACACCGCACTCATTTAGGAAGGCTTATTGTTTAGCTAACTTGTCTTTGCTAAACATATATATTTTTTTTTAATTTAAATAGCAAGGCTATTGAGAAAATTCAATACAGGCGGGGGCGGGTATCAATGCCATCATGACTCCCATGTGTAACAAAGAAAGAGCTACTCGTCCTATATAGCTCCATCCTTTTCTCAAACAGGAGCGTATTTTTTTTTCGTGGTACAGACAGAGTTAATAGTTATGCTAAAGAAACTACACCAACCTGATCAGGCAAAAAACGGCATATCGCCACCATCTCCTGCGTAAACTCCTCAAAGTTGATGTTGTGGTTGATGTACGTGATCATCACATCACCGTTGTACACCGTCTTCACCCGCACATCGTTCTGGTGGTTGTCCTGGTTCACCAGTTGAGTCGGCATCATGACAGGTTTACGTCCCTCTCAGTTAAACGCAATGCCTGGAAAAAATGAGAACAGTTTGTTATGAGTCTGATAACATTTATGGAATGTATTTTAATGCAATTGTTGCAGTAAATTCTTCTTAATATTAAATCCAAAAGTTTGATGGATGGATGTTTGTTACTCAATCACGCCAGAACGGCTGAACGAATTTGGATGCAATTTGGCACAGAGGTAGATTATAGTCTGGAATAGCACAAAGGTTTTTTTTATAAATATAATGATCCCTTGGGATAGTAAAACATTTTTCATACGGGCAAAGCTAGGGGTAGGAGCTAGTATTAAATATAGTACAGTACAATATTCCATTATTATAGTTTTCTAGTGTAAGAAACAGATTGATACATATATAGCAAGTGGTACTGCTCCTGGGACATTTAACAAAATCTAGTCTATGCCATGAAAAGTATTTGAACTACTTCAACTGAATCTTGAGACTGGTTATTCGAAATCATGATCTGCTAAGACTTGTCCCGAGACGCACAGTTGAGTTCGAAGTTCGGCAGGCGCTTTACCTTGTGTAAATTATTTCATCACCACTGATCTTAAAATGGTGATGAAATACACAACCGGAATGTACTAGAACCATAAAATCGAAGACATGTGACATCCACCAGCAAGCACTGGATGGTGATTAAGCCCATTCCCTCTCACAGGGTGGAGGCCTGCACGTACAACGGACCAAATGCGAGTCTACGTGTGGCAAATTCGAAGACATGTGACATCCACCAGCAAGGACTGGGCCCGCGCGGTGGATTACGGCCCATTCCCTCTCACAGAGAGGAGGCCTGCACGTACAACGGACCAAATGCGAGTCTAAGTGCGAAAAAGGGGTTCATCTATCCTATACCAATTCATCTATTCTAGGAAACAATTGATTTTCTACTGTTTCACACCTGATTCAAACAAACTGAGTAGATAAAAAGACTAATCCCAATTATTGTAGGTAAAATAAATCATAAAAATAATCTGAAAGTGTACCATCTGGCTTTTATCAAAGCAATAAAATTTGTTATGAATATATTGCATACATACATAATCAGCCTATAGCGTGCCCACTTCTGGGACGCAGGCCTCCTCTCTAAGAGAGGGAGTGGGCAGTAAACCCCCACATGGGCCCAGTGCGGGTTGGTGGATTTCACAAGTCTTTGTCTTCTCACGAAACGGTGATGAAATAATTTACAGTTAGTTATTGATAAAAAAGTAGTATGCCAGTATAAAATTCATCCATTTCGTAAAACCTTTCTACACAAACTAATATAGTAATTATTACTAGTTAGCACCTATTACATATAAGCAAGGAAGTATGGATGGTGTAAATAATGATAAGTACTGAAAATTAACACCTCACTTATGTCAAGTAAATAATAATATGTAGAACAAAGTTATGAAACTCAGTACAAAGTTATAAAACAATTTATTGACATACATGATTGCCTTAGACCCCTTCCTTAATGGACCAGTGTGTTTTTGTTTTGTACCGAATCTATCATGTTTGCGCTCAGAAAAGAATCTGTACTGAAACGACACAGGTGCCTGCCTGACTGAATCAGTTTCGAAAATGCATCGTCCCGGTGTGAGAAAGGCACCTTAGGTTGCATTTCAGACAAGTCAATAGGCACACCCTCTATTAAATAGAATTATATGAAACACCCAACAGTGAAAGCAGAACTATGTGAAACTAGCTTCTGCCAGCGGCTCCACCGGCGTGAAAGTCGAAAATTATCCCGAAGGAACATATTCCCGGGATGAAAAGTATCCTATGTGCTATTCCCGACTATAATCTATCTCTGTGCCAAATTTAAACCAGATCCGTGCAGCCGTTTAAGCATGAAGAAGTAACAAACATACACACTCACAGACTTTCGCCTTTATAATATTAGTGTGATATGCAAAACATATAAACAGAGACTGAGCAAGCACAGCAACATCTTAGTCAAGAACCTTCTAGTCAGACAAGGGGATATAATCCACTTATAGAGATTAAAAAATTAAAAAATATAAGTTTATTTATTGCTAAACAACATTATGTGATTGTTCAATAGAATACTACAAAAAATAATCTCTCACGAAGAACCCATCTGGTTATGGCCAGAAAGCCGATTGCAGATATAAGGAGCACTAAAAAAAAAAATTATTTTTTACGGACTTCATTTTGATATACTAAACACATTTCTCTAATAGTTTCAGGTATATAGGTGTAAAATTATGTTATAATAACTCTTACATACACTTAATGCTCTGTTATCTTCAATGAAAAATAGTTGTATGTCTCATTAAAGTCATGATGATTTCCGAGATAAGTTACTTGTACTTTCTTATTAGATTTGGTCATGTTAGTAGTAAAAAAAACTCTTCAAAACAGTAATTTATGTTATAATGAACTTTTTGATAGAATATGAACAGGTTTTGCCTTATATGAATTTTACTGCAGCAGTTTTAAATAAATATACAGTTTAAACAGGTACTATTCATGTTTAAATGGTTCATTTCAAACACTTCATGATAGTAAATTACCTTTTCAAACTTATGTCAAGTACTTCACAATGCCTTAAAAACCCTGGCAACTTTTTAATTAGATCACAGGCAAGGCCATGGATTATACTTTAAATAAAACAAAATGTTCTTTAATTGAATGTTACATAGTAGGTGCAGTTCCATATTTGAATACAATGTCTTATTAGTACAACAAAGCCCTATTGTTTCTTAACTATAGGGTTATTAATTGATCAATTACAACTTTTTAACGATTTTCAGAGCATGTTTCTCTCAAAAACGTCCCAGTTACACTGAAAACTCGTTATGTGTGACAAAGAAATGCAGTAGCAACTATCATAGGGTTTCTAGAGGCCAGAACTTGGTTATAACCTAGTGCAAATAGGATTACCTTATTTGCAATCTCTGCTCCACCATATACCTTACTGACAAAAGATAATTGCGGCTTCGGTACACCAACTTCCCGTTTAGGCGCGTATAATAGAACCTTTATAATAATAACTGTGATAACATTCCCATAACGTGAATCATTTGAATAAGTATAATTAAGTACACAATGCAAACCTTTACGAGAATTTACACTTCACGTAACAATGTCCGTCAATGCTGACACACTATGGGATCACAATCCCATTGATAAAAGTCTTAATTTATGTAATACACAGTAATTATCGAAATTAAATGTAATAACAACAAAACTTTGACACACACAACATTATTCACAAACTGACATTCAACAGGAAACAGTTACATGTTTTCATAGAAGATGACGCTTTCTTTCTTCCTATGGGAATTTCTTCAAGAGGGAGTGAAACAGGTATACCGGCGTCTCACTACTCAGACAACATTCCATTGCAAAGTTTATAGTGACGTGCCAGCTGTTTCCGGCCTAAAAGCAAACATTTTCAACTATCGAGTTCAAAAATAAACTTTGTTCAAAACTACAAGAACAACGCAAACAGACTACAAGTTTTAATACATTCCAGTTATTTTAATTAGATTGGTTTGATCCATAATGATGAAAATTTCAGGAAAACATGAAACTTTTCACGTATGTTTAACTTGATCGGTAAAACTGACGAGAATAACAACCAAAATTACGTTCTGAAACAAGCAGGAACTTCAGAGTGAAATACTAACCTATATAAAATTTCAGAACGTAAACTCTTCCTGTCAAATTACGTCAAGTTATCAATTCGGGTTGGGATTTCCTAATATTTGGAATAAAACAATTTTAGCAGTAAAAACACTTATAATTAATTTTACATATTTATTTGCATTTTCTACATTCTCGTTTAATCATGGTAAGTAGCCTTTTTCGTTGCTAGAAGTGCTACAACATTCTATAACACTATTTGTTATGATGACTAATGCACCAAAATTAACGGAATTTACTAAATCTGTGCTATGTTTTACATTGATTACAGACTGACCAACAAATGGATTGTGCGTTGGACTTGATGCGGAGGCTGCCTCCGCAGCAGATTGAAAAAAACTTGACAGATTTGATAGATCTGGTGCCTAGTATGTGCGATGACCTCCTATCGTCTGTGGACCAGCCTCTAAAGATTGCTCAGGACCGTAGCACGGGGAAGGACTACTTGCTGTGTGATTATAACCGCGATGGAGACTCGTACAGATCACCATGGTCAAACACATACGACCCTCCTCTAGAAGATGGGTCAATGCCTTCAGAGAGACTCAGGAAATTAGAAATTGATGCTAATCACGCCTTCGACCAGTACAGAGAAATGTACTTCGAAGGTGGTGTCAGCTCTGTGTACCTGTGGGACATGGACCATGGGTTTGCTGGTTAGTTATTTATTGATAGTTAATATAGGTTATGAACAGGAAACAAACTGACTTATTGTTACAATCATCAAAACATGTTACTGTGAGAGTAATAATATGTTTTATCTACACTCACAATGTAATGTTCCAATTATGAATTCAAAAAATATTGTATAAACATGTACTTTATATTCGTGGATAGGTAAAATTAAAAAAAAAACCCATTACAGTGCAACATTTTCCTTCGATTTTCAAACAACTGCATCATAAAATAACTTTTAATTTTTATAGCACACTTTTACTTTTTAATTTATTGGCGTTTATGGGCTCCTTGACTTACTGTTGAAAAGTAGTGTCATGACTATAGAGGTGCGCGGTGCGCTGTCATGCGCAATGAGAATCAAAATTGCCTGCCATACCACATATTCTTCCGTTTCCACTTTTATTTCAAATTTAAGAGTGAAGATAAAGTAGTGTATGGTTTATCACATTCGGCTCATGTGATAAACCCACGCGCCTGTTTTAATAACCCCTATAATATGACCATTGCATAAACTACTATTATTACCTGAAATGTTTCAATTGTAAATTACAATGAAAACAGGGGGAAGTATCTAATATTTAACTATGAGTTAGCATTGTTTAGGTAAATAGACTACATCATTACAACTGATAGTTTATTTGTTATTAAAAAATAAACGTCTTAACTATCAATTAATAATACTATGTTATTACTGAGCCTCATGGTTAGATACTGACAAAGAATGACAGGTTCACTTATATCTGTGTGCTTTTCACCTTAGAAACCACCTCAGGCATTAGTCTACATAATTCCCATTAGATTTGACAATTAGCAGTATTTCTCATTATCATCATCAGCCTACTAATGTTCCCACTGCTGGGACACAGGCCTCCTCTTTGTGAGAGAGGGAATGGACTATGGTCATCCACCACACAGGCCCAGTGCGGGTTGGTTTTTGATTCTAAGAAATTGGTATGTCTCATCATCATGAGGAAACTGGTTGTCCTCACGATGTTTTCCTTCACCGTTTTTAGAGCAGTGGTGATGAAATAATTTACACAAAGTTAAGCGCCTGCCTGGGTTCAAACTTACAACGTACAACATGTAAGTCGGGGCCATTAGCCTGGGCCACCACTGCTCTTATAGCATCATTGGAGCATTACATTATTATCATCAGCCTATTAATGTTCCCACTGCTGGAACACCCTAGTGCGGGTTGGTGGATGTCACGATGATCAGAGCATTTATGGACAATAAATGAGACCAACATCCATAGGTTACACATTCCTTTTTATAGCTAGCTAAAAAGTCTGTATGTTTGGATTGTTGTTAATCAATCTCACCTCAATAGCTAAACAGATTTGGATAAATATTGGCACACAGGTAAATCATGACCTGGATTCTGGTCTATCTGTGTATCATTATTGGACATGGAATACTATTTATTGGGCTAGGGTGTTTCCATCCAAATGTATTCCACATTTTCGACTTACAAGCCAATTTTTTACCAAAAACTAGTAAGACATCATAATATCACTTACATGACACATTTCCTGATACAACATAACTTATTTTCCAGGTGTTATATTGATAAAGAAAGCTGGTGACGGTTCCCAAAAGATCAAAGGCTGCTGGGACTCCATCCATGTGGTAGAAGTGATCGAGAAGAGCTCCGGACGTAATGCGCACTACAAACTCACATCTACCGCCATGCTATGGCTGCAAACTAATAAAGAAAGCAGCGGGACCATGAACCTTGGTGGCAGTCTTACTAGACAGGTAACGGAATATGCTGTATCATTTGAAAATCTGTACTAAGTGTCCTACTTATATTTATTATTTATCACACTATCGATACTACTCTATTCTTAATATTATAAAGAGGAAAGATTTTTTTGTTTGTTTGTACCGAATAGGCTCCGAAATTACTGGACCGATTTGAAAAATTCTTTCACCAATATAAAGCTACATTATTCCTGAGTGACATAGGCTATTTTTTAATCTTGAAAATGGGTCCTGTGGGGTGGTCCATGGGAGTGAAGCCGCGGGCAACAGCTAGTAATATAATAAAGGCGAAAGTTTGTAAGTGTGTTTGTATGTTCGTGTGCAAAAACTACTGAATGGATCTGGATGAAATTATCATCAGAGATAGATTATAGTCTGATATAGCACATTTTTATCCCGGGAACATGTACCCTTGGGATAATTTTCGACATTCACGCGGGCGAAGCCGTTGGCAGAAGCTAGTAGACTATAAGATTAGTGTAGATGTTAAAGGAAAAGAAACATACAGTTGAACATAGAACTACCTCATTTTTGTAAAGTCGGTTATAAAATAGGGGTGTTCGCAAATGACATACACCAGAAAACAGATTGCCTGGGTCAAATCAGAGTTTACCTTTTACCATTACCAGGTTCACTGTCCAATTAATAAAACAATTGAATGAATCATATATGATTCATTGGGCAGGCAAACTGTTAATTAATAAAAAAGTTATTGATCAAAATTCAAAAGTCATTTATTCAAACTAGGCCTAGAATCAGCACTTTCCGAACGTCAAAATTAAATAAGACAGTCCCTCAAAAACGCCCGCCCTTAGCCACTTCCTAGTGCTTTTGCTGGGAAGAAGAAGTGGCGCAACAAACTCCCCAGCAGGATCTATAATCATAAACTAAATTCACTTTCTGTATGGAAGTCTGGCATTCGGAAGGAAACAAGCTAACATTCTTTCCTGCTATAAATGATAATACGAGTATATGGACTGCATTTGCATTTTATTTAAAGAATGCTCAGATTAATTATCGAAGAGCTTAGACATTTAGTGTCATCATTAGATTTAGTCATCTCCTTTATAAACCCCAGATGGGAACAGAGGGGTGTTATAAGTTTGACTTGTGTACCTGTGTATTCGTTTATATGTCTGTGACATCATAGCTCCTAAACGGATGAACTGATTTTCATTTAGTTTTTATTTGTTTGAAATGTGACTTTATCGAGTGTTCTTAGCTATGATTGATGTAAATCGATTCAGCTGTTCTAAAGTTATGGGCGTTTTAATGTTTGAATCGGGATATTTCGCAAAAGATCGTGTTATAATTACCTGTTCGATAGATTGTCGAAAGAGCAGGGAGCAAAAAATTATTTTCTTGTTTTCTTCTGATGAAATCCGTCCATTTAGTAGAATGTAGGTATGCCCCTGGTGCATTCATATCAATTCATTGCATGGTATGTATCAAGTTTTCTGGTCAGTCTTTTAAGCCTGAATGTCTTAGTTTTCATCAAGTTTGATGGCAGTATATTAGGATGGGCCATAACCCTATTCTTGTGGGCACTGGCTGCTTGCGTGTTTTTTTCTTTGACCTCCGTTAAAACAAACAAAAAGGTGTCTGGAATAAGAATAGATCAATGGTGTTATTAAAGGCAACTTACTACTAACAGTGCACTGTAATTAAAGATAAGTTTGTTACAAAGCAATCTTTACCGCCCAATATTTCTGTCGTATGGCACTTAGGACATCCTATCCCACCTCCCAAGGTCGGATCAAGAGGGGGCCGAGACGGTCAAATGGGCATAAATGAGGGGCGGCCAAACTGCACTAACAGTCCTTTTCATTTCATCAGAAAACCTGACTTATTCATGGTGTAGTGATCAAATATCCAAGCTCGCTTCGCAGTCGAATGTTATTGTTTCTTGTTGTAAACCCACCGTTAAATAACTTAACATTCATATTGTTGCAAAATTCTTAGGTGAAAATTCGAGCACGATTCGTTTTCACTTCGCTCGAAGTTTCCAATAGAAAATATTCTTAAACATTAGCCTCCTTATAAGGCGTCAATTTAAAGGGCGGTGCCAAGAGCGGCAAATATTGTCTATGCCCAGCGACGAAATTGCTAGATCGGGCACTGCTTCCTTCCAAAGGCCTCCTATTTCTTTCAAACTTGTACAATTTCCCATCACTTTTGCTCTCACAGCTACCATTATATTCAAAAGAGATAATATACAATTTCAGGCAGAACAAGACTCGGCAGTGAGCGACGTGACGCCGCACATCGTGAACATCGGCCGCATGGTCGAGGACATGGAGAACAAGATCAGGAACACGCTCAACGACATATATTTTGGTAATAAATGCCTTCCCTTGCTTAAATGCCTACAAATTGGGTTAAAGTAATCCAGTCAATAAGATTAATGTCATATCGTCGATTCCAAAAGATGACAAGATCAATACCGTGCGGATAATACCTGAGATTAGTGCTTTGCGGACAATACCTCAATAGGCAGTCTGCATTTGAATTGCAAGCTAGCTGCAAAGTACCAGTTTGGATGCGGTTTTGGGTCTAGCACATAAATAGATGAGAGTAGTGGTGGCCCAGTGTTAAATGCCCCGACTTACGTCGTGGGTTCAAACCCAGGCAGGCGCTTTACTTTGTGTAAATTATTTCATCACCACTGCCAAAACGGTGACGGAAAACATCGTGAGGAAACCGGCATGTCCTAGAACTAAGAATTCGAATACATGTGACATCCACCAACCCGCACTGGGCTCGCGTTGTGGATTACGGCCCATTCCCTCTCACAGAGTGGAGGCCTGTGTTCCAGCAGTGGGAACATTAAGATGTTCTCACATCCATCTCTCACCCTCTGACAAAAAGTAATAAATATGAAATTGTTATTATTGTCAGTGGTGTCTCATCCCATACGAAGAAACCGTGCCGACGTACTATACTGATTATTCTGATTATTTTTTGAACATCAATCGCGTTCGGTTCCGTTCCGTTCCGATCCACGGATATAGATGGTGATCTATCTATCGCCGTGGAACGGAACCGAACGCGATCGATTTACAAAAAAATATCGGTATAATCAGATGAAAAACGCTAGTTACGTCGGCACCGTTTCTTTGTATGGGATGAGGCATCTGTATGCTAGTATTATATTATGTCTTCCGAAACAATTTTAATTGCTACAAGTGACACAGTGTAAAGAACTATTCGATTAACTTAATTCAATATACGAGTATCTATCGTTTGATTACATTGATCATCGTCGGTGGATTGATGTGGTAGAATTTTACTCGGTTGGAATTGTCGATCGATCGAACCATTGATATGGTAACACCCTCATGTGCCAAAAAAAAATACATGTCGTACGTTTTTGTGACGAATAAACACTTATCTTAATATTCTTATATTAAAAAAAAAAATGTTTGTCGTTTTTGTGGCGAATAAACACTCATTCTTTCTTTCTATTAAGATAATTCTTTATTGAAATGTACTGTATAATTGCTCTCTAAATAGGTAAAACGAAGGACATAGTAAACGGCCTGCGGTCCGTGGTGCCCGCCGAGGTGGTGCGGCGCAAGGCGGCCCTGCAGCACGACCTAGCCGTGGCGCTACAGCGCAGGCACGTCGCACGCGACGACTGAGGAAACGCCTGCCACTGTGCAACGCCGTGTTTACGTGAGTTACTCTTCCTTACAATCTATGTATCTAAATAAAAATGGAAGGTAAAATAGCAACACCTAATCGCAAAACTTGAAAAAATATAGACCGATTGTGTCGTTTAAATTCACAATAGTACCCGAAAGATGGCGCTGCAATCGGGTTCGGACCCGGGCAGGACGACTTCTGTCGGATCCGCTTCTTCTTCTTCGTGTCGATGATTCCTTCACAAAATTTACTTCGACCAGTATTCAGCCACGTCGATGGCCTGGTACAGGTGTTTTTACATAAGGAGCAGGACAGGAGATGGGGTATCGTCTATATATAGTCACATTGGCTGATTGGAGTACCCTGATTTGACTAGGTTATGCCTACAGCGGCCCACATGCTTCGTAACCGGTTTAGGGATTTCCAGGTAAACAGCCATGGCCCCATGGCTGTTTATGGTCCGCTGGGAGCTTTTCTGCAAGCTCAACATAGTCAGTTGGAGTGGGGTATTTGAGGAGCCACAGTTTCTTGCGAGCTTCGCTAGGGCTGTTGTCTTATATAATCGGGTCTGCTAGTAAGACATGAAATAAAATTCTCAAGAACACTTGTTTTCACTGACGGTTTAAAAAGAGGTGAAGAGTACAGTCATAATTCGCCAGTTATGTTGTTCAGGGCCAGATCTTGGGGAGTGGGGGGCGATCAGCCGGGCAATTGCCCAGACTGAAGTAACAACCGTTTTCATTTCATCTGAAGTGGTGTTCAAATTTTCAAGCTCGCTTCGTTATCGAATTTTATTGGTTCTTGTTGTAAACTCACCGTTAAATAACTTAACATTCATAACTTTCGTTTTCACTTCGCTCGAAGTTGTCAAAAAAGATACTTTAACTGATCCGACGGTTAAAAATCGCATTTTCTTTCAATAGATAATATCCTGAAACATTTACCTTCTTATAAGGCGTCATTTAAGGCGGTTAACACACTGCCACGCTCCACGCAGCGTAGCGCGTGAATGCGTGTTTTAACGTTGCTTGTAAGTCTCCTTTTGTATAGAAAAAACGCAAGTACGCGCGTAGGTGCGTTTTCACGCAACATGCAGCGTGATGGCAAATATTGTCTATGCCCGGAGCGACGAAATTGCTAGGTCGGGCCCTGGTTATGTCAATTTCCTATTGTTATCAACCACACACAAATCGGGCACAAATCAAAACTCAACACTGCTGCCGAGAAATGTCAATGAAATAACTCAATTTCACTTTGTGATTCGAGTATCTAATGCATGTTTAATAGTCTGTTCCCAACATTTTTTCCTGTAAGACAAAATGTTGGGAACAGACTTCTACATCTTCATGTTCATACAGTCACAATCAAATCTATACTAATAATATTATAAAGAAGAAAGATTTTTTTGTTTGTTTGTACCGAATAGATTTAAAAAATTCTTTCACCAATAGAAAGCTACTATTTTCCTGAGTGACATAGGCTATTTTTTTATCCCGAAAACGGGTCCTGTAGGGTGGTCCATGAGAGCGAAACCGCAGGGTAAGCTAGTGCAGTATAAAATACTGCATTAAGCAAACGCTTAGTCGACTCTTTACGTGACCTGGCTGGGCTATTCCTCGGCCAGAGAATCAGCATTGCCATTCCAACGTGGCAATGCTGCCAGCGTTCTGGGCACTTTTCACGTTGACAGTGACATGGATGAATTTTTTTACGCCTAATGACCCCTGCCCTTTTTATACACGTTTGTAGATATTTTTATTTAATTGTATATATAGGTAGTTATTGTTAATTATGTATTTCATACTATGTGAATTTATATATTGGAATAAATAGACACAACAGCAAAAAATTTAGTATCAAACTATGATGTGATCCAGATCCTATTATACAACAGTAAAAATTGTGTCGATCCGATCGACGTCACGCCAAGATTATTAGACCGACTATACAGTTGATTACGGGATCAACAGCCGCTGCACTGGTTGTAAAAGATAATCATTCGATATCGATACCCAACCTTTATTTGAAGTTTCGCCTCTTGATTCGATCTAACAATGTATGACAACTTAAATATTAATGCATGTAACTTTAATTTTCAGATGAGGTGGAGATTTTGGGTAAATTGTGTTAATTAAGGATCGCTCACGAAAAGAAATGTGAACTTACGAAATTGTGGAAACTTATGAAGGATAATTTAATATAAAAAAATATATTTCTCGTCTATTAATAAAATAGTGTATTGAATTTAGAAATAAATCAATGCGGCCAGTATGGTGCTTTGAACAAAATAGTCCGTATATTTATATATTTTTTCTTCATAGATATTATTGGACTTGTAAGCATGTAAACTATGTAAAAAATGTCTCATTATGTATAGATTTTGGAATTAAATTCGCCCAAGTATCATCCATCTCATTTACAGTTGCATTTTCATTGCTTAGTATTTTCTTTTATTGTAGTTTATAAACAAATGTATTTTTAACTTGTAAGGTTCTATGTAAGAGATACTGCATACATTATTATAATAATGTTAAGGCAATGCAACAAGCCAATTTTAATGTTGCAATTTATTTCACATAATAATAACAATAGATTTTAATTGGCCTCTCTAAATATATATTTATCCGCATTTCGGGTTTTTATTTCGGCACCTCAACCTATATCCATGCCAGAACTTAACATCTATATCAACTATTAGGGCGCACGGTTGGCGCAGTGGTTGAGCGATTGACTGCTGTTCTGCGTGTCGCGGGTTCGATTCGCGCACGGAACAAATATTTGTATGACCTACAGATAGTTATTCCGGCTCTGGGTGTTGTGTATGTGAGTTTATATGTTTGTAAACGCACCCACGATACAGAAAAAAAATCCTAAAAAAGTTTAAAAA
Source organism: Orthosia incerta (assembly GCA_948252205.1). NCBI lineage: Eukaryota > Metazoa > Arthropoda > Insecta > Lepidoptera > Noctuidae > Orthosia > Orthosia incerta. Next base: position 22,728,169 of record OX411759.1, on the reverse strand, counting down.
AAAAACTATATCAGCCGGTCTTCATTCAATCTGCCTTTAACCTGCCAACAATCCGTCCACCTTAAAGCTGGCTTCTCACGGCAATTTTCCAATTCGGACAGAACTCTACTCTCGAATTCTGATCGGATACAGTGCGCAAACGCCTTCTTAACACTTTTGCCAGTTCTTGAACGAAAAACTGAACGTCAAAATAATAGTTGAGATCAATGAGGAAGGAAAATCTATGGAGACGGCCTATTCTACTATATGAAGAATAGTTATACACATATCTATCAAATCGACACACGCATGTCAAAAAGCGTTTTGTCTCTTTTTAACTAACCAAGAACTACATATGAAAAGAGAGACATCTAAATGTTTGTCAAGGACTAAACTTGGTAACACTTTTGTGTGACGTCAAAATCATGTCTATGCGTGGCCGGTCGCCATGTTGATTACCGAGTAAAATTGGTAGTTGTGTGCTGTTTATGTACGTTTATCTGTGTAGTTGTGCTGTCAAACAGTTGCAAATGGCCTACCTCATTGGCCAATGGGCAGCCATCTTAAGTTCCCGATTTATGTAGGTATCACGCTAATTTCGTAGGTATGGCAAGTCCATAGGTTTATAAGTCAGTGGTTGAGATTTTCTGTCTGTGTCCGTCACTGACTTATAAACCTATGGACTTGCCATACCTACGAAATAAGCGTGCTTACCTACATAAATCGGGCAATTAAGATGGCTGCCCATTTGCCAATGAGGTAGGCCATTTGCAACTGTTTGACAGCACAACTACACAGATAAACGTACATATACGGTACACAACTACCAATTTTACTCGGTAATTAACATGGCGACCGGTCACGCATAGACATGATTTTGACGTCACTCAAAAGTGTTACCAAGTTTAGTCCTTGACAAACATTTAGATGTCTCTCTTTTCATATGTAGCTCTTGGTTAGTTAAAAAGAGACAAAACGCTTTTTGACATGCGTGTGTCGATATTATAGATATTTGTATAACTATTCTTCATATAGTAGAATATGCCGTCTCCATAGTTATCCTACCTCATTGGTGTCCGTAAGTGTCAAAGCAAACTGTCTTATCTGTCAAAATATCCTTACAGACAGACCAGACACAGGTGGAAAGAATTCTAGTTTCGAAGTTATTGTTAAGTTTCTATTTTATTTGTTTCATAATAATGAATGCAGACCCTGTGTTCATAGTCGACGACGATGTTGATATGGTGAGTGGTATATCATCGTCTTAGAAAGGCATAAATTTTAACCCTATGTGAAGCAGTGTTGTGAGCACGGCTTCATTTTTACATTCGTATTGTGACCATAAGTCGTTCATTTTCCTTTGGACTTTAAAGTAGAGTTTTGAGCATAATATGCCCAGGTCACTTTTTATTCCCTTAAAGATATAATATAAACAAATATGTAAACAGTTAAGTATAGTTCTCGCCAAACTTGTCGACCGTCCTGAAGTAGGCTACAAAGGCTGCGCAGTATTAAATCTCATACAAAAACAGCACCGTTTCGTGCCTTGCACATAGGAAAGCCAACTTCATTGCAGCCCAGAAGTTTGCCGAGCACTATACGTACCTAGCAAAGTGATAAGAGTTTCTATTCTACTTATTATCTACTTATTATAAAACAAGAACCTGATGTCATACTATGCGAAAGGGTTGTACAAAGCTAATCAATTTAAATCAATAAAGAAGATCAACTAAAAACAAAAATGAGTGATAAAGGCTTCTTTTGTTCCTACTTTTTACTTACCATTGTTTTTACTAACACTCGGGGACATCTAAATCTATGCCTTAAAAAATCACACAATTGGCTTCTCAACTCACAGTGCTGACCTGAGTCTTATCTATGCATTTATTTTGGCCTCCTCATAACTATCTCTCCAGACACTTTCCTGCGTCGCCTAGCCCAAAATACTAATTCAGTTCTTTTTTCAGGAACCTGTTGTTATCCTTGACGAAGATGATGAAAATGTAAACAGTGACAATACAGTTACAGTAGCAAGTTCTGCGGCTGTAGAGACCATAGATTTAGATGATGAAGCACCAATCATAACTGAATTAGAAACAGTTACAAATAATGCTGCAACAGTAAATAAAAAATCAGAAGTCTCATACATAGATACATCTATAAATAAACCCATGCGTTTATCAGAAGTCTCATTTGTTAATAATCTTAGAAATAATAGGCTTATGGATAAAATTGTATCAAAAGTTACAAGTATGGAAAATGCTACTGGAATGACAAGAGTAGTACATAGAACACTGTTACCTTTGTATAGAGACGCAAATAATAGATTTAAGGAATCGGAAGGGTTTAGAGAACTGTTAAAAAGGACTTACAAACTGTTGATGAGAGATCCAGATCACAAATTTCTACATATAAAGACCTTGTGTGAGGAGTTGAAATCAGGAGGTTTGAGAAGAAAAGTGCCTTTTGTCACATTATCCACCAATGTGAAGAATAATGGTTCAAAATGGGAACCTGGAGGTTGGTTGCTATTGTCTTACTACTGTTGAGTCTCTTGTACAGTAAGCGTCAAACTTATTAGCGGCTCTGAAATGTGCTTTTTGCTGTGTAGTACCCCGTCACCTCAAAGTTTTTCTTTCTAACACATGAATGTGCTACTGTACAGCAGCTCACCTCGTTTTCCGAGGCCACTATTTAATTTGTATTGTACAATGTACTAATAGATAAGGTTAGACCTGTATTTCTTAACCTGTAATCCGTGGACCTCTTGGGTCCGCGAGTATATGTTTGGGGGTCCACAGTCTCATCTATGGAACATTTTTCAATCACTAGATATTATTAAACAAGTTCCTTGTCGCGTCTGTCTTTCTGTTCGCGATAAATTCAAAAACTACTGAACGGATTTTCATGCGGTTTTCACCAATAGACAGAGTGATTCATGAGGAAGGTTAAGGTGTATAATTTATTAAGGTTTTGTGTTAATTGTTTGAAATATGACGATAATTGTTGAAAACTTTGGCACTTCGAAAACGCTGCCTAATCCTTTTGAGATATAACAAAACAATGTATGGTGGAATATTCCAATTTTATAGGTCTACAGAAAAGTCTGCGATGGTATATTTTTATCTTTTAAGAATAGCTTACTATATACATTCAAACTTTTAAAAAAATGGTCACATACAATGTGGTTATTGGGAAGCTAATTAGACGGATACAGTATTAATCCTTATCAATATAAATAAATTGGTTACCTTAAGGCGCCTCCCCGAGAAAAACGCCGCGCTAGTCGTTTTGTGCAGTTTTTAAGAGCTATCTACTCTTTATTTAAAAAGAAATATCAATTAATAAAAATACATTGCACACGCACACGTACACGCACGCGCACGTATTTTGCGCACGGTTGGCGCAGTGGTTGAGCGATTGACTGCTGCGCTGCGTGTCGCGGGTTCGATTCCCGCACGGAACAAATATTTGTATGAACTACAAATAGTTGTTCCGGCTCTGGGTGTTTGTGTATGTGAAATTATATGTTTGTAAACGCACCCACGATACAGGAGAAATTCCTAGTGTGGGGCAACGTTTTTTAAAAAAAAACAAAAAAACAAAACAAACAAAACATTAAATTTCTGCATAATGATGATTCTAAAATGGTAGTACACTTTTTTTTTTAAATGGGTATATGTTTCACTAATCTCCTTTCAACAAAACCATAAAAATGAGAAATAATTATTGATAGCATGCATCTCCTCGTAAAGTGTTCATTAATTATTTTCATACTAACACTAATGGATAGACAATTTGATAACGAACATTTTGTAAGTTTTAATTTTTTTTCCTTTTTTTAATCCTATATTCGATTTTATAATTAAATTATTTTTGGGTTGGTATGGGATCTACCTCCTAGCGGTCCACCCCGGGCAATGGCACCACGGGCTTTCCTGTGGTACGGCTGTACGATCCCACTTAAGCGGTGGTAGGCTCCGCAAGGGGCCGCCTGGCTCGCGACCACCATCCCACCGGAGTCCGGCGCCAAGCAGCTTGCTGTATTCCGTCGGTGTGTGGGAGTGCCAGTGCCTTTGGGGGAGAAGGAGGTTGTCAGTTGCGCTGTTCAGAACCGGTCTTGATCTCTGAGAATAACTTGCCGGGTAGCTCATTCTGGAGGGTAGCGGGATCCGAAGCACGGTGCCAGCCGTTGGCCGACCGCAGTCAGTAGGGGGCCCAAGTAGCACACCAGCCATGTGCCAAAGGCTGCCCCGCCAACTCGCGAAAAATCCCGGTATGCTCCACCGTGCCAGCTGGCGACTGGATGGGAGGACCCGGTGGCCATATCCGGGGGGGTTCGGGCGTCCCCGCAGTCTCCAAATGAGTTCCCCATAGGTTGAGTTAGTTTTAGTGATCCACTTGGTTATCTGAGCAGCGCCTCGACAGTTCAACTTTTTCCCCAGCAACTCTAACAAAGTGACCAATGCAAAGCAAAGAAAAGAAATAAGGTTAAACAACGGCTGCACTTCGTCCCACTTAAAGTGCACCTCATTAACATCAGGGGGTTGCACTCCAACCTTGATCCGGTCCACCACCACCTAGAGACCGAGAAGCCGCACCTGTTTTTCCTAACGGAGGCGAAGATAACAACCCCGTCGGACGTGGCGTACCTCAACTACCCGGGTTACTCTCTTGAACACAAGTTCAAGAAGCAAGCTGGGGTCTGTTTGTACGTCCGCGATGACATCTGTTGTCGTCGTCTCCGTTGCTTTGAGAAATCGGGTTTTTCTGCCATATGGTTACTTGTGGACACAGGCGTGGAGAAATCTATCTACGTCGGCGTATACCGATCACATAGCGGTGACCAGGAGTCAACAGCGCTTTTTAATAGCCTTGTAGAGTCGACTGATTTAGCCCAGCAACGATACCCAACAGCGAAGCTTGTTTTTCTGGGGCACTTCAACGCCCATCATAAGGAGTGGCTGTTCCCGTACCATAAAACCGACCATGCTGGGTTGGAGGCGCGCAAGTTTGCTTTAACGCTAGATCTTACCTGCTGGTGAATGTGGCAACGCGGGTACCGGATGTAGACGGCCATACACCCAATTGTTTGGACCTCCTGCTGACAACTGATCCGGGCAGTCATTCAGTATCGGTCTCAGGCCCGCTGGGAACGTCTGATCACTGTCTGGTGAAATCCGTTTCGACCTGCTCTCCTCCAGATGAGAGTCCTAGAGGCACGAGGCGAGTATGGCGATACGAGTCAGCAGACTGGGATGAGATGCGGCACTTTTTTGCGTCCTATCCTTGGCGGCATGTGTGCTTCTCCTCGGGTGACCCCTCGTGCTGTGCTGACGTGGTTGCGGACGTGATTCGGCAGGGAATGGAGTATTTTATTCCATTCTCCGACATCCCGCTCGGTCGCAAATCCCGGCCTTGGTATAATGCAGAATGCGCCCACGCTGAGGCTCGAAAAGAGTCTGCCTACCAAGCCTGGGTCAAGGCCCGCAGCCGCAAAATTAGAGCACGTAGGGTTCGCGCGAGGAAAAGAGCCTTTAATTCTGCCGCCAAGTTCTGCAAGCGGGTTCTGCGTCGGGCACGTTTTGACCATATTGGACGTATCGGGGCCAAGCTGGCATCGCACCCTCCGGGTAGTAAACAGTTCTGGTCCTTGTCTAAAGCGGTTGAAACTAATTTCTGTCGTCCCACTTTACCTCCAATGCTGAAACCTGATGGGTCGCTGGCTCACTCTGCAAGTGAGAAAGCAAATTTATTTGCGTCTCTCTTTGCAAGCAATTCACGTCTGGATGCTGGCTCTAAGCAACCACCTAATATCTCACTTATAGTCACAATGAGGTGACTCTTCGATGCCGGAGATCGCAGTTCACACTAAAGAGGTTCGGAGAGTACTGTGCAGCCTAGACGTGAACAAGGCCAGCGGGCCTGACGGCATTCCAGCGAGAGTATTGAGGCAGTGTGCGCCTGAACTGTCTCCTGTATTGACACGCTTGTTCCGCCTCTCTCTTAAAAAAAGAACGGTGCCGAAATCCTGGAAGCTTGCAAATGTACAACCAGTACCCAAGAAAGGCGACCGTGCAGACCCTGCCCACTACCGTCCGATAGCCATTACCTCCATACTATGTAAGGTTATGGAAAGGGTACTGAACAGTAAGTTGCTGACCTACCTTGAAGACAATGAGCTCCTCAGTGACCGTCAATATGGCTTTCGCCGGGGACGGTCAACTGGCGATCTTCTTGTGTTTGTCACGCACTGCTGGGGCGAAGCCATCGAGAAACACGGCGAAGCACTTGCCGTATCGCTCGATATCTCGAAGGCTTTTGACAGGGTCTGGCACGCTAGTCTACTCAGCAAGCTTCCTGTTTATGGCATCCCAGAACGGTCGATCCGAGTAGTCGTTGACGGCTGCTCCTCTGACCTTATGGCTATTAATGCCGGTGTTCCTCAGGGGTCTGTTCTCTCTGCAACTCTTTTCCTGCTGCACATCAATGACCTACTTCTGCCTGGTATTGTTGGATGCAGATGACAGTACTGTTTCAGAGAGATACTTGTCCAGCGCAAAAACCGGCGGGGATGAAGTTCGTTCCTTGAGAGAGGCTATGGTGGAGCGTACTGATTTGACCATAAGTCTTGTCTCCCGTTGGGGTGACGACAATCTGGTCTCTTTTAATGCCACCAAAACGCAGGCATGTCTTTTTACCGCATAAAGACTAAATTCATTCAAACGCCTACTTTTCGGGGTGCATCTGTTCCTGTAACTGATCGGCTCGAGCTCCTTGGCATGGAGTTGACATCCCGTCTCAACTTCGGCGCCTCCATCGAGTACAAAGCCCAAATTGCGGCAAAGAAACTGGGCGTCCTAAACAGAGTGAAGCGATACTTTATGCCTGGACAGCTATTAACTCTTTACAAAGCGCAAGTCCGATCCTGCATGGAGTATTGCAGCCACCTCTGGGATGGCTCAGCTAAATATCAGCTTGCCGCGCTTGACTCGGTGGAACGCAGAGCTAAGAGACTAATTGGCGACGTCAAACTCGTGGATGCCAAGCTTCACAGCTTAGCTCATCGCTGTAAGGTTGCCTGCTTGTCGGTATTCTTCTTCTTCTTCGTCGTATCGATGATTCCTCAATTAAATACGTTTTGACCAGAATTCAGCCACGGCAATAGCGTTATTCTACAGACTGTATTTTGGCGAGTGTGCTCATGAACTCCACGACCTTCTACCATCGGACATCTAGACGCACTGCAAGTTACCATCCTCACCTAGTTGCTATTCCACCAATTCGCACCAAGCGCTTCCAAACATCCTTCATAATGCGCACAGCAAAAGAGTGGAACTCACTGCCTGCGTCTGTGTTTCCGAACGCATACAACCCGAATCTCTTCAAAGTTAGAGTGAACAGGCTACTTCTGGGTAAGCTCACTCCATCGTCGACTTTGTCTCTGTCACCTCTGACCTAGACTAGAGTCAAGAGCACACCCATCTCAAATAAAATAAAAAAAAGATTTAATTCTAAAATCTGGGCGTATTCAAACTGTAATTCATGCGCCACCAGTGCCGCTAGGCCAATAGGAATGCTTATATCTCATACTGATTTTTTGGTCAGGGTACGGCCTTAAGCCTATTAATGTTCCCACTGTTGGGATACAGGCCTCCTTTCTGTGAGAGGGAATGGGCCGTAATCCACCAAGTGGGCCCAGTCTGGGTTGGTGGATGTCACATGTCTTCGAATTTTTGGTTCTAGGACATGCCGATAACCTCACGATGTTCTCCTTCACCGTTTTGAGAGCAGTGGTGATGAAATATTTTACACAAAGCAAAGTAAAGCGCCTGCCTGGGCTCGAAGCTCCGACCTACAACTTGTAAGTCGCGGCCGATAGGTACCACTGGGCTACCACTGCTCTTTTTGTGTTTCATGCTCATTATGATAATCCTTTACACCATATAATTTAAATGGATATCTTAGGAGTTATCACAAAATAAAATCTAACGGGAGCGAAAAAAAACTCAAGTGCGGGTCTCACACCGATCGCGATGATGTTGGTATGTTTATTACAATTTAACAGTTTTTGCAATTAGTTGACGACTGTAGGCATAGGTTGGTATGTTTTTGTTTTTTTTTTGGGTGTTGTTAGACGGTTGCAATTGCGTTTTACATGATGCGGCCCAAGACAGAAAAATATGTAGGCATTATAATTATGCTCTACTACACTGCGAAGCCGGGGCGGGTCACTAGTCTATCTATATATATAAAAGCAAAGTCACTCACTCACTATTTCATCACGAAATATAAAATAAATTTGAGTGAAATTCAAGTGACGTAAGTGAGCGCTAGGTAAGGATTTTTGGAAATTCTACCCTAAAAGGCGTAAAGGGGGGATGAAAGTTTGTATGAAATTTCTACAGTTTGTAAATTGGAAACGTGAAATTTTACATTTACGCGCTTGTTAGAATCATGAATGGAACTCTATATAAAAGTATTGATATCTACCAAGATAGCAAGCTTTGAATGTCAAGATGGTTATTGATTATTTACCGTGTATCAGGGTTCCAATGTATGCGGTGTGTAAGGCAAGGGTTTTATGAATAAAAGCACAGAAAGACAAGACTATGTATTTATTTAAATAAGGCTTGTCAATTAATTTATATTTAGAAGGCTCATCGAGCTTACTGCCCATTCGCTAGACCTAGTTCTCGTGTGGAAGAAGGGCAAGAAACCCCACGGAAGCTCTTTCATAGAATTTATCGATATCTTTTACAACAGCAAAGTATTTACAATATTATATAAACAAAATAACAAGGATAACTCAAAGGACATAGACTAGCCCTTAAATCAATATATCATATTAGGAATAAAGGCCGTAATATGATATAAATACAGTTTCAATACAACCATTAGCAATAATAAAGTTATAATATCAAATAACTTACGTTAGCCTTGTGTAGTCGATCTTACACCAATTATTGATGATAAAGGAAATATAATAATATATCTGGCCTGTACTGGCTTGTAGTTCACAGAAAAGTAAGTCGGCTTATCCATTACACAATATTTTATAATCTCGGGTCTATCAGTGTCTCAATACGTCCAATATGAGAAAATGGCGCGGTATCCCGCCATTTTCTATATTGCTTTAAATAATCTCGCAATTAGGGGAACAATAATAAACTATCATGTAATGAATCCATTTTAAAACGTAATTAGACAATTATGGAATTTAATAACACCTCTTTAGTCATTCTAAATCAATATTCGAAAGAATATTGATACTAACAGACAGTATTGTACAAATTGTTTCAAAGGACTTATAATACTATTATAGCAATATAAAATCCAGGATACATCACAATAATCATTACAAATTAAGTAATAATTTATAGTAATATCATCAATGTGGATTAATACAAGTTTAAGAGTTATTTCCTGTACACAACAATATTTACTTAGGTGGGTACTCTTTTACATTTGTAGGTAGTTGACAACACAATAATAATTTAGGTCGGTACTTAAACATTTGTCGGTAGGCGCTTGATAAATATGACAGGTATGTATTATATAGCAAACCATTGTCACTTGAAAAAGGAAAATTCACGATTTAATGACGTCACACATACTTCAAATTCTAACACGGCCATACTGACAAATACTTCGTCCACGAAGTACATATGTACAAATTTATATAGCTTAATTAATAATAGCATATCAATGAAAACAAAAGTAAGACAAAAGACATAAGACTTTTAAATCTACTTTGTAGCTTGGATCACAGTAGTGACTCGAAGATTAAGCGTTTTAAGATTATTATACCAAATCTTACTAATCACGTCATTTTTACTTTTGTCACATTTATTAATAATGAAGTGTTTAACCAATTACATTCAGGTAAACTTACAATGCTACTTTTAAGACATCGTGGTCCCTTTCAGTCGTACTGAGATACACCATCAAAATTATTTACCAGATACTTTGACATGTCAATCACATTCACCAACTGCCGGTGAGATTTATCAGATATCAATTTAAAGATTTATTAAAGAATGGTTAGGCCAAATAAATAGACACGCCAAGCGCTTTCACCCGCTACCGGTGAGATTAAATGGCGGCAAGTATAAGGCCTAGTAGCGGATACTGAGCCAAATAAATAGACACGCCAAACGCTTTCACCCGCTACCAGTGAGATTGAATGGCGCCAAATATAAGGCCTAGTAACGGATACTTGAGCCATATAAATAGACATGCCAAAAGCTTTCACCCGCTGCTGGCGAGATCAATTGACGCAAATTATAAGGCTTAGCAGCGAATAAGTTGTAGCATAAACATGCCGATTGCAATTACCGAATTGCGGTAAAATCTTTTATTACTTTACCGAATTGCGGTAACAACTTTTATTACGTTTACCGTATTGCGGCAAGAGTTGTTATTACATTTACCGGATTGCGGTAAGATCTTTATTTATTACATTTACCGAATTGCAGTAAGGTCTTTATTTATTACATTTACCGAATTGCAGTAAGGTCTTTATTACATTCACCGAATTGCAGTAAGATCTTTATTTATTACATTTACCGAATTGCAGTAAGGTCTTTATTTATTACATTTACCGAATTGCGGTAAGATTTTTTTTTTTATATTTTTATAAAATATAACTCGGCAAGATCTTTTAGTATGTTTTTTACAAAATATAGCTCAGCGGTATCAATGTCAAAATAAATGGGAAATCAATAATTCAATATTATTTCACCAACCAACAATACATCGCTCGGTCAACCTGACAATATTGTTGCAAATTGTACTGATTGTGCATATTTTCTTCTGACCAGTAATATTTTTACGGATTTTGTCAAGGGCACTCTGACCAACTGACCAGTACTTGACTTTTCGTCGTAATAATATTAGCTATTTGACTAAGACCACAGAATAAGCACTTTCACGGTAAAAGAAATGCAAAGAAAAGATAATTACTACAGAATTTTCACCTGAAATCTGCACTAACATTGGACTAATAACAGACCAATAGTGACAAATTTTTTCATAATTCTCTTGCTGTCTACCATTAGATCACGATTTGTTTATATTCAAATCTGAATCTAATAGCCCTAAAACTTATTACATTCATTTTCAGATCGATCAAAATGCATGGTCATGAAAATATTAATTGCATTGTTACTTTTAATATTTCTGAAGATTAAAACATTAATTTCAGTAATTAACACGGATTGTAGGAAAATAATTTCGCTACAGCTTTTGCTGTAACTACTATTCCTTTTCAATTTTACCCAAAAGACAGCCAAGAGAAAAACTGAGCAGATAACATTTCCTTGTAAACGTGAGAATATTGTTAAAACTACTATTCCCTAATAACGATTCTTTGCAAGTCCTTTGTACCTCATAAGTGTGAATGTGGTCACCAACTGTTTTATTACCAAGTTGGGTACACTTTTGTAAAAATACCCTCTGGTAATCAAAATATTCATTCTGGTAATTAAAAATTCTTTAAATTCTCATACATTTAACTCGATTTTGAGATCTTGAGTTATGGCGAGACCAAAATGTTACGATTTTATTAAGTAATAATTACCAATTTTCTGGTAAATAAATTGAAAACCTCAGAATATATTGCTTTACGCTTATTCAAACATATCTTTGTAACACAAGATATTCAAAATTTACATATATTCAATAGTAAAACAAATAAAACCAAAGTCTCACCACTTTTAGCTACTTCTTCCTGTAGCCGATGGCTTGATTTCCATGGTCAGACTCCGATGCTCTGACAATAGTTAGCAGACTCGCAGATCATGAAGAACCGTAGTTCCAATGATCGTACAGCTTCTAGATCCGCAAGCTATGCAGCTCGCAGTGCCGTCGTCTGGGGCGGCATCGCGAAGTCATCGTCTTGGTGCGAGTGGAGTTGGCGACACGTCGACACGTTGTTTATGAAAATGACAAAATGGAATTCATTAGAAATCTGTGTGAGCTAGAGCTGAATCCCTGCTTCTGATGTTAGAATCATGAATGGAACTCTATATAAAAGTATTGATATCTACCAAGATAGCAAGCTTTGAATGTCAAGATGGTTATTGATTATTTACCGTGTATCAGGGTTCCAATGTATGCGGTGTGTAAGGCAAGGGTTTTATGAATAAAAGCACAGAAAGACAAGACTATGTATTTATTTAAATAAGGCTTGTCAATTAATTTATATTTAGAAGGCTCATCGAGCTTACTGCCCATTCGCTAGACCTAGTTCTCGTGTGGAAGAAGGGCAAGAAACCCCACGGAAGCTCTTTCATAGAATTTATCGATATCTTTTACAACAGCAAAGTATTTACAATATTATATAAACAAAATAACAAGGATAACTCAAAGGACATAGACTAGCCCTTAAATCAATATATCATATTAGGAATAAAGGCCGTAATATGATATAAATACAGTTTCAATACAACCATTAGCAATAATAAAGTTATAATATCAAATAACTTACGTTAGCCTTGTGTAGTCGATCTTACACCAATTATTGATGATAAAGGAAATATAATAATATATCTGGCCTGTACTGGCTTGTAGTTCACAGAAAAGTAAGTCGGCTTATCCATTACACAATATTTTATAATCTCGGGTCTATCAGTGTCTCAATACGTCCAATATGAGAAAATGGCGCGGTATCCCGCCATTTTCTATATTGCTTTAAATAATCTCACAATTAGGGGAACAATAATAAACTATCATGTAATGAATCCATTTTAAAACGTAATTAGACAATTATGGAATTTAATAACACCTCTTTAGTCATTCTAAATCAATATTCGAAAGAATATTGATACTAACAGACAGTATTGTACAAATTGTTTCAAAGGACTTATAATACTATTATAGCAATATAAAATCCAGGATACATCACAATAATCATTACAAATTAAGTAATAATTTATAGTAATATCATCAATGTGGATTAATACAAGTTTAAGAGTTATTTCCTGTACACAACAATATTTACTTAGGTGGGTACTCTTTTACATTTGTAGGTAGTTGACAACACAATAATAATTTAGGTCGGTACTTAAACATTTGTCGGTAGGCGCTTGATAAATATGACAGGTATGTATTATATAGCAAACCATTGTCACTTGAAAAAGGAAAATTCACGATTTAATGACGTCACACATACTTCAAATTCTAACACGCTCGATTGATAAAAAGAATTCGTGTATTTATTGGTTTTTAGCAATTTCACCCGTAAGGGGGTAAACAGGGGGTTGAAAGTTTGTATGAAATTTATACTAAGGAGATGAAAAGGTGGAAATTTGTTGAGCTTATATATTTGAAACATAGCATAATCTATACTAACCTAAGGAAATAGTAAAGGGTTCCATTATTAGTTTTTCAAAACTACCCCTAAAAGACGATTTAGGGGGTGTTAAAGATTTTTTTACTGAACAAAGCTTCTTTTTATGATGTAGGGGAGCACTAAGAATGGATTTTTGGAAATTCTATCTTTAAGGGGGTGCAAAAAGTCATCAGTAGGATAAAATACGGATCACACGAAGGAAGTCGCGGGCGAAGTGCTAGTAATATATAAATGGAGGATTTTTTTTTTTTTTTTAAATAAAATTGACCTATTTCAAGGACTTGATATTGCGCTTGATTTCCTAGAGGTCCGTGAACTGAAAAAGGTTAGAGAACGCTGGGTTAGACGATAACCTAAAATGAAGCTTATGTCCAGCAGTGGGATTGGAGATTAGTAATTTGATGATCAATAGGCAGTATTCACAAAAAAAAACAATACATTGAGCCAGAATTTTGAAAAATCATTTGGTAAATCAGCCCAAGTTTTTAAGTATCACTGGTTATTTTCAAATTTTTATAGTCTTCAGACTCATTAAATAGTCATAAATTTATGGCTATCAGCAAAAACGTGGATAATTTAATGTCTTGTTAAAAATAACCTTTTCTAAATCTATTTTTCTAAGGCCTATAAAGTGGCTTTTTAAATTATTTTTATTTCTGCATACATTCATATGAAATTTTACACATTTGCAGAATTAACTAGTAGTAGTAGAGAAATAAATCACAAGAAAGCAGAGAATAGACAAATCCATAAACCTAAAATAATGAATAAAAACACAAGGAAAAGAGTTAGTGGTCCAAGAACTAAAAGAAAACCCAACCCAACAAAAGAAAGAATGAAGACAAGAAGTATTACAAATACTGAACGGAGAGAAATGACTGATATTATAGACTTAGATGATTCTGAAACTGAATCTGTAGTAGATAGTCCGAAAAGTGATGATGATCAAAATGAAGTTATTGTCATAGAAGAAACAGAACCTAGAGAGCCTAGAAATGATAATAAACAAAACACAGAAATATTAGAGGAAGATTCTAGACTTCAAGAAACATTAGAAGAAGATTCTAAAGTACAAGAAACATTACAAGAAGATATTAGACTACAAAAAACATTGGAAGAAGATTCTAGACTACAAGAAACATTAGAAGAAGATTCTAACAAAGAAAATAATGACAAAAATGGACAATCATCAGAAAACGAAATGGACTATGAGCTTCTTATACCCACAAGTGTATGTAAAGTTCTTCCAATAGAGTGTGAAGTTTCAAGTAGTTCAAATCCAAATGTCAAAAATTCAGAAACAATAGAACGTCTTGAAAAGCGAATTGCATATAATAAAAAGATGATTGATAAATTAGAAGAAGAAGAAGTGTTAACTGCAAATCCACTTAAATCACCATACTACATTTGTTCAAAGTGAGTTGAATAACAATTTTTTATTGCTGTCGGCTATGCTTATTATTAAGAAACTACTATCTTTTTTACCAAGGAAATATGTTTCTGTGTTTCATTTATATTCACTACTATTGAATTTCAACAATAGGTTCGGCATATATATATATTTTTATTATTATTATATATATACGGCATATATACAGTTTAAAATTAATTTGTTTCGTCTTTTTTCAGATATAAAGAAGACATTGTGAAATGCTACAAGCGGATATGTGAATTGAAAGGAGAATCTAAGGAACTAGTAAAACGGCGTGAAATCCGACTGCGGGTTGCCGAAGGTCATCCATCCGGACCTGCTAAGAGACTGGAAAAGTTCCTGAATAGTACGATAGACGTCACAGGAGCCGTGGAATTCCCTGACTTTTCAGATGTAGTCAAATGTGTGGTAGAATCAGATCTGCATGATAATCTTGACTGGAATAGATATGAAGTGATGCAAGAAGGTATGAAACTAAACAATAGTCCTAATTACGTGCAGTGACTTAAAGATGATGCAGGTGATTTATGAATGTCCCAAAGTCCCAAAAAATAAGTAAATGTGATTTATGAATATTGTAAATTTTATTTTACAGCTGTAGCGTTGTTCCGTCAATGCGGACAAGCGCTGCGCAAGCAACGACAGAAGCGAGAGTACAAGGATCTCTTGAGTTTGATACCCAATAATGAAGATATCGACGATCCTGCTGAAAAAGATCCAGTTCTCCTAGCTAAGCTGGAAGACAATAAGCTAATCGCCAAAATAAAAGAAGAGGAGATTTTAGACAGGTATTTTTCAAAACTATGATAAATCATTTTAAAAACAACAAAATCTTTTTTCAGACAATTAATTAAAAGTTCATATTTGCTACTTTTTAGAGTTCCGTACTCAAAAGGTAAAAACGGGACCCTATTACTAAGACTCCGCGATCCGTCTGTCTGTCCGTCTGTCACCAGGCTGTATCTCATGAACCGTGATAGCTAGACAGTTGAAATTTTCACAAATGATGTATTTCTGTTGCCGATATAACAACAAATACTAAAAACAGAATAAAATGTATATTTGAGTGGGGCTCCCATACAACAAACGTGATTTTTTTGCGATAATTGTAGGTACGGAACCCTTCGTGCGCGAGTCCTACTCGCACTTGGCCAGTTTTTTTCTTATATTTTTTCATTCATTGAGCGACCTTTTACTAAACTTAAAAAACGGAAAAAAAGTTGTAGGCGTTTGACACTATACAAATGGCCTTTGTGTCTTATGTCTAATATAATTTTTGATATTTAATACTCTTATTATCCTCAACATATGTAACTAGGCTTTGTTCTTAATTTGATTGTATTAGTAAGGGCCTACAGCAATGTGACTACTGACTTATATCTCTATAGGTGTCCTTCAAGGTAGTATTTTAGGATTCCACTTTTTTATTGTTATATCTTGTCATTTTCATGATCTTGTGATATTACATAAGAGTCTCACTAAAGTCTCCGCCAGATATAAAAAAAATAAAAGTCATTGATCCGAGTCCGACTTGTACCAAAAAGTATAATTACGTAACTTGAAATAGTTATTTATGCTACAATTGCGGAAAGTAGGTGATTTCCGATGAGTGGTATTTTTATTCACGAGCAACCGAAGCGAGTGAGTGGATAAATTGACACAAGTCGGAAATCATCTTACGCACGTGTATCATACAACATTTTAATATGCATTGTGCGAGGAAATAAAAAAATATATCTGAACCAAGCAAGAAATTAATAAAATGGCGCTTATTCAAGGGCGCTCAGCATATCCACAGATTAACTAATAGTTCATAGTTCCTCGGGCATATCTACTGCGCATGTGCAAATATCTGTCACGTCGTAACGCAAAAAGGCACGAGCAAAATATTAATTCTGCCAAATATATTTAATGATTGATCAAAATCTAAATCTAGAGTAATTAAAAACGACTTAAATGAAGTATTAGCTTTGTTTTACCTTTTATATGAATGATAATCTGTACTTAACTAATTTTTAAAACTTTTCTCAAATAATAAAAACTCTATGCGGCGGGCTGACGTTGGAGTTAAAAATTAAAAAAGTACAGGAAAGTACTTCTAGTTTTAAAAATAAGTAAGCGGAATTCTCCGCTCGCGTCTTGCTTACAGTTACAGTTCCATACAGTGCATATCATACTAATATTATAAAGGCGAAAGTTAGTGAGTGTGTGTGTGTGTGTGTTGTGTATGTTTGTTACTTCTTTACGCTCAAACGGCGATGGATCTGGATGAAATTTGGCACAGAGATATATTATACTCAGGAATCGCATATAGGATTTTTACCCCGGGAATATGTTCCCCTTTATTTTTTCTAACGTGATTATTTCTATACAGTAAGCCGAACATTTCAATAATCTGACACTCCCTGGTTTTCAATAGTGCTGGATTAGTGAGACTACTTGAATATAAAAATACATAATGAACGATACTATTTTCAGATACGTGAGAATGGAGAATAAGGCGTCATTGGCAAAATTAGGCATAGCCTGCGTTTCAGGCGCAGCGGAATTTGAATCAGATAACGATTCTAGTGATTCGGAAAATGAACAAAATACAACAACACCAAATAATATTACTACTGCTACTGTTAATAACCAGCTTGCAGTAGGAGAGTGTTCAAGAAGTAACAATGGTTTAAGTTTACTACTACCAAATAATGCAATAGTGCCATCTGCACCTAGCGTTAGTCATAGTTTACTTGAAACAAATAATACAATAGTATCATCTGCACATAATGCAATAGCGCCTTCTGCACCTAGCGTTAGTCATAATTTACTTCAAACAAATAATACAATAGTATCATCTGCACATAATGCAATAGCGCCTTCTGTACCTAGCGTTAGTTTTAGTTTACATCAAACAAATAATACAATAGTATCATCTTCACATAATGCAATAGCGCCTTCTGCACCTAGCGTTAGTTTTAGTTTACTTCAAACAAATAATACAATAGTATCATCTGCGCCTAGAAATACTCATTGTTATATAACACAAAGTTTAAATCCGAATAATCTAGTAGTGAATAATTTAGTGGGAACTTCAACTGAAACTCATGTCACACAAAATCCTATGCTTATGAATTTACTAATCATGTCACCAGCACCATTTTATTTTGTACATAATACAAATCAATGTGAAATTAGAGAGAGTTCAATAACGAATGATGCTATTAGTAATAATCGTTTAGATGTGGTGGCTACAAATGCTAGCAGTTCAACTCCTGACACAATACATATCGAATCTGAAGAAATGGAATGTTCAGATAAGGAGGAGACAATTAAATCAGAATTAACAATATCGGAAACAGTTGTTGGTTTTAATAGTACAACATTTAATGAAAACAGCGAAACAGGTAATATGAAAATCATTGAAAACACAGAGCCTCCAGAAAATAATAAACCATGTAATGGTACTGCTGTACGAGACAATATTTCTAGTACAACAGATGGTGTTGAACAAAACTGTGATTCTAATATTATTAGTGAAGATTTTAAAATAGAGACTGTTGTTAAAAGAGAGCCTCTGGACATTCAAAACATGTTGGACGAATTAGGAGATGGGTTTGTATGCCAAGTATTTGATGTTGAAGATCCGTTCCTAATCATAGAAATATCTTCAGATGGTTATTCAGATGATGACGTATTATAATAAACTGTTTTATATTTTTAATTTGGCTTTTGATTCTTTAGCGTAACCTTCTACAGTACCTACCTTGCCGCATACCTTGGGGCAAGAGAACTTGGGCGGCTGACCGTTGATGGTCGTTAGCATCGCTGTTCTGCGAAAGCCGCAGAGAGCGATGGGTGACAGAGTCATCAGGGGGTATTGCGTGAACTTCTACGAGGTGGCGTGTGGACCTACTGGCCAGATCGCCGGGGACCTGGAGGCGAAGGTACTCGTGTCACTGTATCGTTGGCGCGGGGATAAGGGCCGATGCAGCGACATATGGAGTTGCTTCGGTCTCAGTTCCGCGAGGTCCTGGTGGCGAAATGGCGGTACTGGCTCTTACCGCGGGCCTCGTCACCATCGAGGCAGTCCGGCTAGTGCTTGAGCGCTGGCTCGAGAGAAGGCACGGCTTCCTGTCGTTTCGGATGAGGCAGGTGCTCTCGGGGCATGGTTGCTTTGGGAAGTATGTGTGTCGCTTAAACAGGGAGCCGGACGTCCGGTGGCACCACTGCTTCGACTGCCGAGAGGACACGGCACGGCATACGCTGGTAGAGTGTGTCGCTTGGGAGAAGCCGCGTCGTGCCCTCATTTCAGGAGTAGGCAGTGACCTGTCACTGCCACCCGTAGTCGAGTCGATGGTCGGCAGCGAGTAATCCTGTGATGCGGTGGTATCCTTCTTCGAGAAGACTATTTCGCAAAAGGAGGCTGCGGAAAGGGAGAGGGAGATCTCTTGCACTCACTCGGCCCGCAGCAGACGCACCGGGCGTCGGTGGAGGGTGGACAACGCCCTCTTCCAGCACCCCTAAAACTGAAAAATTGGTAGTCTGGATAGGTACCTACCTAAGCTCCAAATATTTTTTTAAAAATTTTAACAAATTTAATCACATTTTCAAATGTACACTAAAGCACCTCGACCACTACTGCGGGGTATACCACTACTGCAGGAGTTGTTTGTGTGGCGGCGGAGTCGATCTGCGAGCTGGGTTCTCATACAAAAACTGCCGAGGAGCAGAGTCACCCAGCTCGTAAGTGACAGTTGAAGATGCGCAAATCCAGTATCTTGATCTAACCATCGACGGTAGCGTTTCGAAGAGCATTTCGAGCTCCTGTTCCTCCGCGTTGGTAGGCCAGTGGGTGCTTTGCATAGACTAGTGCCACAGATAATATAATTCTAGCATACAGATGCCTCTAGTCCTGGATTTGTCAATAGGCCGCGGCCTAGGGGCGGCAGATTTCAGAGGACGCTCACTCGATTTCAGAGGATAAAAGTCAAAGAAGTTCACTGGTTTTCTCATGGTTTTTATACTAATACGTTAAATCCGGGAACCGACCACTTTCCTTTTTTTTTGTTCGAATTTCATTTTCCGAAAACTATTGACCGACGTCTTTTTTGCCATATTTTCAGATCATCGAAGTATCATGTGGCATACCTACGATTTATTTTTAACCGACTTTCGAAAAAGGAGGAGGTTCTATGTTCGACTTCTTGTATGTTTTTTTTTTTTTTTTTTTTTTTATGTATGTTCACAGATATCTCCGTCAATTGTGGACCGATTTTGAAAATTCTTTTTTTGTTTGAAAGAGTATGTTCCGAATTTGGTCCCATTTTAATTTAGTGAAGATCTGATGAAGAACTTCGAAGATATACAACAGAACTCTTCAAAAAATAACGGCAAATCTCTCGGGACTGCTGCAATCGCATGTCTGTTTATTGTTTATACCATTTCATAACATAATATCACGCCAGTACGCTATTAAGTGGTATGCAGATCTGTCATTTCACTGATTATGTTTTGAGTTTCATGTTATTCGGGTAATCTATTCTGCCGTTACAGGTACTTACTACACAACTTGCCTATAGGTACAACTAAAAAGGGTAAAATAAAAAAACTTTTTTGCAAAAAAATACTACCGACTTCCAAATAAAAAACTACAAAGTGAAAAATAACTTTATTTTTGGAAGTCGGTGTCAATATCGCAATGAATTGGTACCTACAAAAGACACCGACTTCCAAAAATAAAGTTATTTTTCACTTTGTAGTTTTTTATTTGGAAGTCGGTAGTATTTTTTTGCAAAAAAGTTTTTTTTATCGAACTACTTTTCGCCGATTCACAAAATAACTTTTTGCTTTTATTTTATTTGGAACAAAAAACAATTACATAATAAAGCATAAATACATAAAACTTAAAATTAACAATTATGTAATCAACAGCGTTATTCACAGCATACAAGCAATATTATAAATAACACGCTTCAAAGAAATATTTAAAGTAATAAAAATATTAATGCAAAAAAAAGACAGAATCCATTAACACGTACATTTTTGTGGCGAATAAACACTTTTTCTTTCTTTCTTCTTCTTCTACATGTGCATTGGTTACAAAATATAATACCTACAATAATCTAAGATGAAAAGCATAATCCTATTTTGGCCGAAGTCTATTTTGAACTTTTTTCATTTGCCATATTTTCACCAAACCGAAACAACATTAGAATAACATTTAGTCACAAATTTTAGCCGGTTACTTGGTAGAATTTTCAATATAAAATTGTAAAATATTACAATAAATAATAATAATTTTCGTGCAAATAAATAGCTGTCATGCAAATAATCGAATTTATAATAGGTCAACTGAGTCAATGGCCGACGTGACTTCGATGAAGTAAAAAAAAAAACGAAACGATAATAGTTGAAAAGTTTTAGGTGAAATGAAACCTTTATTCGCATAATATTAGATTCTCAAAATAGCAGATTCTCAAAATATTAGATTCGCTAAATATTATATTCTCAAAATAGTCAAAGTACAATCAAGCACTCAAAATAAATAAAGTCAAGACCTTGCTTTTTTTTGCACCAAAATGTGTTACAATTGTAACACATTTTGGTTACAATAATAAATTGTAGTTCTAAAAACTAAAAAACACGCTTTATTGGTAAGGATAATGGGACAAACTGTTTAAATTATTGCATTGTCATCGGTCCTTGATAAGTGTGCAAAGTTTCAAATCAATCCAACGTTTTGAAGTGGGTGAAAATCACGTTCAAAGATTCCGTTACATTGATACATTGATACATTGTTACATTGATACATTGATACATAGATACATAGATACATACATACCAAGCTAATAAAAGCGTGTTAATAAAATTGAGTTGAATGCCTCAGAAATTTAAAAATGCGCCATCTATTGGCATCAATTTTAAGTGATCCGTTGAAATAATCCCAATACTCCATAATGTTGTACTTAGGAGAGTTTATTAAACAAGAACATACAATTTTTATGAAATTCCAGAAAATATTAATTTTATACACATTCAATAACAGACAGGTGCATATCGCGCCATCTAGTGAGATTTATTTGAACCAAAATTTATTTCTTAGCAATGAGACCCCGTGGTATAACATAGAGTAATTAATTTGTAAAGTTATGTCTAAAACGGACAAAAACACGACAATCGCACCAAAACTGCTGGGCGTATTTTAATGATGTTTATCCAAGGATGTTTTTAAAGTCATAGAATAATAAGGAATATACAAAAAAACTACTCAGTCTCTCAACGCTTTTGAGGAATCTATATCTGTCTAATGTTTATCCTAACCTGGATAATTATAGTTCTCCGCATCGCTTTCCACTTCGGCTACAAATTGTTCTGAAGAAAGAAGATTTTCCTGTTTAAAACGCGTGAAAAATTATCAAAGGTCTCCATTGTCTCAAGAAAAAAATAATTCTCAAGCTCTTCTCTACATAGAAGCAGAGATAATGAACACCGTAAACTACGATGATATTATAGATAATTTTACTATTGAAAATACACCCGTAAAAATTGTAGTTCTTGTTTCTTTTTACGCTATTTCCTCATGGCTAATTCATTCATTTATTTAACTTTAGTGCCGTCCATACTACAAATGGAAAATTATTATATAAGAAAGGTACATGGGGCGGCGGAATTAAAGTGGCGTATACTCATTAAAAAAAAATTACACAAAATTTAATAACAAATCGGTGCATATCGCGCCATCTAGTGAGATTTATTTGAACCAAATTTTCTTTCTTAGTGCTGGGTCCGCGGACTAGTGCCCAATATCGGAGGACCTCGGGAAGCAGTTCGCTGCCTCTACGCGGATGTAGTGCGATCGATGGCAATTCATGGGGTAATTTACGGAGCGCCTGTTTGGCCAAACCGACTAAAATCTTGAGAGGGCCGAGCCGCCTAACACGCCGTAACACCGCCTCTAACATTTAAGGCAGACTGGTCTCCGCGGTTTCGGGCGCTCAGAGTTGAGACGCTGTCTGTCCAATGAGTAATCTCAGGAAAGAGAAGACTCAGTTTTTTTCCCCAAAAGTCCAGGCGCCTTTTGAAGGTTCCCTCCGATAGCAAAAAAAAATGTTGAAATTCCCAGCAAGCGACTGTAGGTCTTGTCTAGGTATTCGACTCGCTTAATAAATTTTTGAGGCTGTTTTTTAATGGCCGAGTTTCTTTCACTTCTAATTTTTAGGGTTCCGTATATTATTCAATTTTTTTTCTTACAAAGAGTACCTAAAATGGGATCCTAGTATTAAGACCACTCCACTGTCCGTCCGGCTGTCTGTCTGTCAACAGGCTGTATCTCATGAACCGAGATAGCTAGACAGTTGAAATTTTCACAGATGATGTATTTCTGTTGCCGTTATAACAAAAAATACTAAAAACAGAATAAAAAAATATTTAAGTGGGGCTCCCATACAACAAACGGTTTTTTTGCGATAATGGTACGGAACGGAAAAAGAGTAACCATGGAGTTTCTTGCCGGTTCTTCTCCATAGGAAACGAGTAACCCGAACCGTGCACCTTTTGTCGACGTTTTATAAGTGCCCTTATAGGCCTGTGTAAAATAAATTATAAAAAAAATATTGTGATTTTGAACCCTTTGTGCGCGAGTCCAACTATAACCTGTTTTTATAACACCATGGTTAGCCTTTAAATTATATTTGTTTCGGGATATTTAGATTTTTGCTGAGAGCTCGTTAAATGGTAAATATCCCGACAAAAATATTAATTCTAATGATTGTGACCATGTCAGCTTAAAATCTTATACCATGGTTAGCCTTTTGTAATGTTAGCAGATAGTTTATGTAATGATTATAGTAATTTTATTGTAATGTTAGCAGACGTATTATCGCTCATCACAGCGTTCTCTTTGGCTTCAGATTCGTATTCAGACTCAGTTTATAGGATAGGATAGATGGACCCCTTTTCCGCTCTTAGATTCCAATTTGGTCCGTTGTGCGTGCAGGCCTCCTCCCTGTGAGAGGGAATGGGCCGTAATCCACCACGCGGGCCCATGCGGGTTGGTGGATGTCACATGTCTTCGAATTTTTGGTTCTAAGACATGCCGGTTTCCTCACGATGTTTTCCTTCACCCTTTTGATGAAATAATTTACACAAAGTAAAGCGCCTACCTGGGTTCAAACCCACGACCTACAACTTGTAAGTCGCGGCCGTTACCAATGGGCCACCACTGCTCTCAGGCTCAGTTTCAGATGATCCTCTTTTTAGTTTCAATTATTATATGTATAATAAATTAGGTATATAATTTTAAATATAAAAAACTGGTCAAATGCGAGTCGGGCTCGCGCACGAAGGGTTCCGTACCATTATCGCAAAAAACGGCAAAAAATCACGTTTGTTGTATGGGAGCCCCCCTTAAATATTTAATTTATTCTGTTTTTAGATTTGTTGTTATAGCGGCAACAGAAATACATCATCTCTGAAAATTTCAGCTGTCTAGCTAACACGGTTCATGACAGACGGACCGCGGAGTCTTAGTAATAGGGTCCAATTTTTACCCTTTGGGTATGGAACCCTAAAAATAACATAATTCAATTAAGCACGGTTGGCGCAGTGGTTCAGCGATTGACTGCTGCGCTGCGTGTCGCGGGTTCGATTCCCGCACGGAACAAATATTTGTATGATCTACAAATAGTTGTTCCGGCTCTGGGTGTTTGTGTATGTGAGTTTATATGTTTGTAAACGCACCCACGATACAGGAGAAATTCCTAGTGTGGGGCAACGTTTTTGTTATAAAAAAAAAGAGAAGAGAATTCGTTTCGAAATGCATGCCCTAGATAGGATGCGCCTCGACTCAACCATGTTAACTACCTTAGTGCTAACCAGTATAATATAGTAACCTTTGGACACAGCGTCAGTGAGCTCCAGGCACACGTTAGGTAAGCCCATATACTACTATTATGGTAAGCCCATAGACTACTATTATGGTAGGCCCATAGACTACTGTTATGGTAAGCCCATAAGGCTACTATTATGGTAGGCCCATAGACTACTGTTATGGTAAGCCCATAAGGCTACTATTATGGTAGGCCCACAGACTACTATTATGGTAAGACCATAGACTACTATTATGGTAAGCCAAGGTTGTAAGGCTTTGAATCATAGTAATTTATTCATTTCATAACTCTCACAATATAACGCATTGAGTGTTGTCAATCCCCTGGGGCACTGATCTAGGAGTGATCCCTGTTCAGTAACCATTAAAAGAAACTCAAAATGGTTTCTTTCTGTAATACTTATTTAGTAGAACAGATCTACTCTACTGATCGAAGCCACACCCAAAGATGTCGTCAACAATCAGTCGCCCATGACATTTATGCTCTGCCGCATACTTACATGCTGGTTTTTTATATTTACGGTGTAACGCATCCAGTTTTCTAGACCCATTATAGGCGTCCTATTTGTCAGACGTCACCTACTCAATCAGCTGTTTCCGCCACAGGTACCGCAACTTCTCTTCACCCAGCAACAATAAACCTATCAGGCATTGCCATGTAAAATTCACTGTTATGTTAACTCCGGCACAGATAATATAATACTAGCATCTCCGGTAACCGTTTAATTGTTCTTTTAAAAGTCGTAGGTCGTGGGGTTCGAACCCAGGCAGGCGCTTTACTTTGTGTAAATTATTTCATCACCACTGCTCTTAAAACAGTGAAGGAAAGCATCGTAAGGAAACCGGCATGACCTAGAACCAAAAAATCGAAAGCATGTGATATCCACCAAGCTGCACTGGGCCCGCGCGGTGGATAACGACCCATTCCCTCTCACTGAGAGGAGGCCCGTGTCCCAGCAGTGGGAACATTGATTACAGATTGCATCAAAGTTCTTGTAAACCCCGGATTTTAGTTCAGTAAGTTAGCGCAGGTACGGTCGGCGACATGCGCTCCTGCAACTGCCTCGAGAATTTGAAATTGATTTTTAAGCTACTGGTGTTTTGGCCCATATAGGTTAGTAATTGAGTACTAGTCGCAGTATTTGACGTATTACTTATAGTCTTAGTAAAAGTAAATAATGTAAGGGTGTAAAATAAAATAACAAGGAACTTAAATACGTAGAAACTAAAAAAACTACATACGGGTGCTATGAATCACAACTCACGGTATTTCGTTTTGTACAGATTTAATTCGACAGACTGTTAAATAGGTAGGTACTTATTACTGCTTTACATTTATTTATTGGCCGTTGCTATTAATTCGGTACTGTTTGTTCACACAAAATGACAAACATAGAACTGCATCAAGAGAGGGTATTATTGAAATATTTTAACTAGTGCCCATCATCCATCGATCTATCCAATCTTACGTATATACAGAACTTTAGCACTAAATACCGTCACATTAGTTATTCAACCTGTCCTACGCCCCAATATAAAAAATAATTTTAAGTTTCCTAAATTAAAATCCGCAGATTATTGGATCATTACAATTTTAACCATCTCTTCATCACAAGGTCTTATGATAACGACCGTCTCGCACAGCGCAATGTTTGACACACAAGCTATACACAGGAGGGGCACACGAGTCGTAACTCTTTAGTGAAACAGAAAGCTCAGAAAACAATGCCGGGTCCAGTGATATAGCTCGCTTCACAGAATCTACTTAATACTGCTCTAATAAAAGCAACAGACCATGTGTGCAAGAGAATCAATTCCTAATAATAACTTATAGGTGCACCAATTAATTAATTCTAACGGCTATGAATAAATTCACATTTAATCCGCAAACGCTATTCTAAGCTTCGGATATTACAAGAATAGATATATCCAACAAGGAAGGAATACATCGATTCAAGGTTCCATTGGGATACAACAGCTTATCTTTACAGAAAGAAAAGTTACCTTTTTACTAAAGTATTTTATTTTACACCTCCCGATGTCTTTACATATACTTTAGGTTTTTTTATAAATAAAAAAAACCTGATTACAAGCTGCTTAGTATAAAAACTTTACCAACAATAACGATTATGCAATTTCGAAAGAAAATTAAAATGTACAGGGAACATAACTGTTGTCTTTAAACAGCCTAAACTTTTAGTCTATAACCTGCGATGTACGAATTTTGAATGCATAAAAAAATATCTCTCCTATAGGGCCTTACCTTACATTCTTACATTAATTTTCGTATATCATATCGTCTTTGACAATCTGATGTTAAAAGAATATTGATAAGTCCACTAACATTCAAATGAATGGTACCCTATCTAGCCCTTGAAGGCAACACTTGCAGAGAGTGGTCGTCGCGAATCACTACATTTAAAACATGGAATTTAGGCAATCTTAAGCCACTCGATAATGTGTAACATCTCATGTGTTCAAATGAGCAAACAAAGAGAGCAAGGAAAGGCCGAGTGAGCTAAAATTCACATTATAAAATCAACTATTTCTTCTACAAAATGCATCGTCAGTCTTGCCTGAAGATATTCATAGTCAGGAGACATTCTCAGTCAGTCTTCATTGATTTAGCACGTCACGGAACGAGAGGGGCAGAACACTGCACGCCATGGAATGCACCACAGAGCCTGTGGGGTATTTGAACAGATGGCAAGTGTTACACATGAAGGGGGCGCCACGTGCGTGTCGCCGGCACGTCGTCACGACGCGTGCCTGTAGAGGACTAATCAATCACACACCACATTCAAGAATTTTCTTTATTTCTATTTTTTTGCGCATTTTCTCGATTTTTTTATGTATTCATTAATTTAGCATTAAAATATGGTAATAACTTCAAGTTTGCGTCCTTCTCTTTTTTCGGGTTATATACCGTTATAAACTTTTAAATCCACCACGGGAATTTCAATGACACCGATGTTGATCAACAAACCTTCGGCGGCTCGAGGAGCGCAACGTAACTTTAACGTTTAGTAGACGTTGTAAGCGAAAAGAGAACAAACAAAACAAAAACAAACGTGAAGTTCCGGCCGGTCGCACGCGGCGGCCTGCCGACGACGCACTCCGCTCGGGGGCACACTATTACACTTAAGTATAAATAAATTAATGCATCAGCGACCCAGGCACGGGGTAATTCATAACTTATCGTTTCTGTGTGAAATAATCGTGCGTTGTACAAATTGTACATGTAATGCTGGTCGGTCAACCACTCGTTGTAGTCAAAACTCAGACGCCGGGACCCAGTTACAAAGTGAAAAAGGCGACGAGTTTTCAGTACAACGACTAGAGACCCCACACGATTGGAAATTGACACAAATCTCAAGAATGTTATCCTTACAACAATGAGACTGCATCATCGGTACGGTTTGCAGACCACGAGACCAATGCCATTTCGTCATGAGATGCCCCCGGGCGCGGAGTGGACGGCGACAAGCCAGCACCACGTCACACCATAATATTTTATGTTAAATTATACATAGTATTATGTTTTACATTTATGTAAGAGCTGTTGATTGTAAAAAAATTATATGTATGTATATCCCTATAAATGCTGAGTTGGTTTATTTGTCGAGAGCTGTGTTTGCCTTGACTGCGATTACACACTCCTCACCGCAAGACTTCAGCACGGTGCACTGAAACAAGACAATTGAACAAGTTAGGACATCAGAAACATAAGACACAAGGTTACAAGTCATAATTGGGATATTTAATTAATTCATTCTGTAGTTTTGTTCTGCCTACCCCCATGGCAAAAGGCGACATTCGTTCGATCAGCAGTCTATACCTACATCTCTGACAAAATCTTAAGCAAAAGTACATTTGTAGGATATAGATAATGTACTTATGCAATGATATCACAGCGATAATCACAATCAGCTTTCCAAACAACACCGGTTCCATTACTTATATAATTTTAAAATTCGGCACGAGACGAAAAAACTGACCTACCCACTAGGTTGTACCAACAAATAATATGCCTTATCGCCTACGTAAACCACAGGAAAAGGATACTTAGTATTTTAAGGAAAAATCTACTTCCACATACAATAAAAATAATCATCGATTAGGTATAGCAAGATATGGAACTGACAACAGATTTGAGCCATGAACATGACACATGAAGAATGGATTCAACCTGCCTAGCCTTTTCTTAACTAAACTGGGGCAAGAGTCCAGTCTCATGCGGATGCAGCGACAACATATATTACAAACATTGATTTTTCTTACATCAAGAATGGGTAAGTAAATAAAAAACTAAACTGCAAATAGAATTCGAAATCTTATCTTTATCATGTGAGGTAAGGAAATGGTTATCGATTCTTTACGATTGTAAAGGAGTTAGTGTCACTAGGCCCTGACTTTAGCGCTTAGTATTCAAACTCTGAATAATTGATTGCGGTGATCGATACGAATGCGAAGACGTGAGTAATGTAAATATAGTTTGTAGAACTAAAGGCATTTAGCAGTTGCAGTAAAATATTTTTGATGAAAAAACTCATTAGTAACCTATAGAAGAGTACTTTCACGTTTTAAGAGCAAAACTCAGGAGGGCCCTGCACTTGTCTTAATTAAAAATAAATCTACAGAAACATCCTCTGAAGAAACTTCATATTTTGCCGACATTGGATGTGACACTGTTCTATTCAAGTTCCTATACAATTATACATACAAGTATGAAACAATAAACACTGTTTGTTTGCAGTATGTTACATACAAACTGAACACATAATGTCAAGTATCAGGTGCAATAAAGGACAAAAATAAGTTAACTCAAAATACCTATCTCGAAACAATTTCCTACCTATAAGGGTTGAACGAAAATTCATCCGGCATTTCCACCACTCCTACTAAATGAGTAGGAAGCAGTTGGCTGCTCTCCAACCACGTTGACTACACGTGGTTGCGAGGCTAAAGATCATAACAGAATACAAATAGTGTTATCTTTTGCCAACATCTTACTTTCTAACCTAGCTTTTTTATAGATGGTAGGCTCGCTTTTGACCACTGCTTCACCTGATGGTAAGCGATGGGATGGTGTGGTCGACGTTGAAGAACGCTTGTCTAGAAGAAACCTATTCACTCTTGACCCCAGGTTGTAGGGGGAAACACAGACTCCTGCAGTGAATTCAACTCCCGAGCTGTGCGCACAATGAAAGTATTCCCTTAACGTTTAGTGCGTATGAGATGCTACTCCCATTTTTGGTCATTATTCAGTTCGAAACGAATGCGAGAATAAAACTTGCGCTTTTGTATAGGTAAATAAATGTAATGTACTCAAGACCCAACTGTCCATATGGCTGACAATGAATGCTAGCCCAGGGTATGGGGCAGAGATTTCATGTACGAGTGGATTTAGCACCAACAAGTTATAGAAACATGTCAGAGACTCTATACTCGATAAAACGATATTTTGCAAGCATAACCTATTACGAAACTACCAATGCCTTTACGAAACTTTTCGATTTTCGAGTGACCATTTTGGACCACAACATTGCTTCACAATGCACATGGGGCACAAGTCTACTGTTTATATAAACCTAGCAACTATAAGTCAAGAGGGGTTAGTTCTAGGCAAGTGCGCTTTATTTTCGACTACATCATCGCTTTAACCATCAGATCATCAATAAAAAATAAACAAATTGAAACAGAATAATTTTAAAAGGTAAACAAATTCTAAAATGTTTAGAGCAGCTTGTAATACACTAAATCAATCCCGTAATATTACAGTTTATCTATTACGTGTAAACATAACAAACCAAGTCTTCAAGTACATACTATAGATTAAGCTTCGTCCTAGTGTTATGATCTCAGAAATCACTGATATTTATGTATTTACTAATCGGCTCGCGCCACGTTTTGCATTGTACGGAGTCAATAACATACAGGCATCATGCTGGTTCTAATGCCGGCTGTACACTCTCGCGCGAGAACCCGCGGTATCTCAGTACTGAGTTCAATCATGAAGTATTTTGTTTAAAAACTCAATGTGCAGCGTTTCCTCGGGCTCTCGCGCGAGAGTGCACAGCCAGCATTAGAATTAAGAGTAATGTGTCTTATCACGTAAAAAGATATAATTAAGCTGTTTTTTGAGGACTAGGAATTACAAGTCGAGCTTGTGTTTGGCCTTAGTAAATATAAGACCAAATTTGTTTTTTTTTAAACTGGCGAAACTCAAAAGGTGTGTAATCTACAACCTACTTATCATGTCCCTTGAAGGCTTAAGTGTAGGTAGTGATTTTAGATAAAAATGAAAAATGGTTTGTTGGGATTACCAGAATTCTGCACTAAAATTATCAATTTCTTATCTGTTGAACTGGATCCGGATTAAGATTTGCGAAGTATCAGACATGAACTAATAACGCGAAATGACGTGTTCAAGCGTCGTAATAAATGTAGTATGTCAAATAAAATGCGGAATAGCCCCTCAAAGGCATGTTTCTAAGCTATTATTGCGGATGGCCGAGTAGGTTTAACATGTAGATGCTATTTGTTTCGATATAACAATGTTTTTCATAGCCTGTTGTATGTGTAAAACAAAAAGGATGTTTGCAAACAATAGAAATATAATAAGCCGTTTTTCTAAGAAAACCAGTACAAACTGCTTGCTTTTTCGTAAGAAATAAGCCTAATTGGCTAAAGCTGAAAAAGGGAAAACCAAAAGCGTCTCAAAGGTCAAGTATCAGATGTCAAGCCACTTTAGAAGCGGGGAAAACTTCAAGCATACTTGCGAAATCGCGACATTCCTTAATACGCAACGTTCGAACTTTGAATCAATTTATAATTGGAAATGGAAGACCAACTCTGAAGCCTAGCAACGACTTGAAAGAAATGGGAGTAAATTCCCATCAATAACTTGTATTTGTTTCATCTGGTGCTTGAAATACGTAGTTTTGCTATATTAAACTATATCTACAATCGAAAACATATGACGTATTCAGTGAAACTAACTTTACATAGCGAAATCAAAAAGGTCTGATTATTTTCTTCCTAGAATATTTCTTGCCAATCAAGTTTCCTTGTCAAATTTAAGTAGGGACTAACCTTGGTACCGAATTACCGACCCAAATCGCTTAAGAAATAATAAGGTTTATTATGAAGTCCTGTTTCACCACCAGATAAGTGCCAGTTAAGATATCAGACAATTTTGCAAATAATTTATCTGCAAGTTCATGTTTTTCTGTCGAACTTAATGTTTTGAAATTCAAAAGCGCCGTTTAATGGCCTAATTGTTATAAATTATTTGTTTTGAGGTGGTGGAACAGACCTTGAAATCCTAGAAGGATGACGCAGCACTACTCACCAGAAGCTCTTTGCCGCTATCGAAGTCAGCACGCAACTGGGTGCCGAGGTCACCGTCGGGGTACTTGAGGTCCTCACGGAGATCACCGTTGTCAGCCATGAGAGTCAGGTAGCCGTCGTCAGAGATATCGGTGAGCTGGTAGTCCTCGCGCTTCACGTGCGGCACGTCCATGTTGTGAGTGGATGGGCAGATATCCTCGTATCTATTGATAAGGAGTGGTTCATGAAATTCAGTTTGTAATTTGCAGGAAGTATGTTACTGTGAGGAGGTAGGTAGGAGGTAGGTGCAGAGGCACCTATTTAAAAGCAAACTCCTTGCCTATAATAAGTCTAGCAATATACAACTACTTAGTTTTGGAAGGTAATTGAAATTCGAACATATATAAAATAAGTGAAGATTTTTCTTAGGTTTTGATTATCAATTCTAGAGAAGCCGCCTAAAGGCAGACACGTTGTTGCCAAAATATATGATATAAAAGAAATTTCTGCATATAATTTGTAGTTCCCTGTGCTACGTCCCTCACTTTACCTACTGCAGAACATTCCGGGTACAACTTTTTATGTCTTCAACAGGTAGGATAGAATAGAAAAAAAGGGGCACACAATGTGATGCTAGATCAAATTTGCCATTAATTTATAAGGGCTGTTCCAAACCAACTTAGTGGTTTTGGTTATAAATCTTGATAATAAACTCAACTTTCAAACAGCATAGTCTCTTAAAGTGAAAAAGTCACAGAAAAATGTGTTTACCTAAGTGTGATCTAAGATTTTGCTACAGAATCTATGAATTTACAACTCATAATCCTAATGAATACAGTGATTCAGCACAAAGATTAAACTTGGCGCAAAATGGCTTCAATATATAACGATTTATGGACTATGTAGGTACTTATATGTGGTTCATTAGATTCTGGCACTATTATCAACTTAGGAGCCAGGCTTTTATAAGTACACAAGTATACCTAAGATTATGTTGTATCAGCAAGTACTCTGCATTGGTAACAAAGAAAAATAATAAAAGTTGTACTGAGACATTTAATCTGAAATGTCATCTATTAATATATTTTTAATTATAAGGTCAACAGATTTAGCTGTTCAAATACGAACACTTCTTTGAGATAGCTGAAGAAATCAATAGCGTCCGACAAAAATAGTCGCCCAGAGGAAAATACGTCAAATTTTAATGAAACAATAACTGAGATATCTAAGAAGCTAACATTAGATATTAATAGCATAATATATTGGAAAGGTTTATTAAATAAACTGATGTTATTTTCTTTCTTTTATGTATGAGTATTTTTGATATTCTACGCACGATAAAACAGGAAAATCGAGTATGACAAAGATGGTGGAAAACGGAAAATTCTCGTCTCTATTATGTAAACAAATTGCGAAAGTTCATAAAGAAAAATTTAAGCTCGTAGTTTTACGCATCAAGGTGGCTCAGAGAATTACTCCAAGGGCGGTTACGTACTACATCCGATCCGAATGAGTTCCGAATTGAAAATGTTCTGAATTATAACGGGTAAGGTTCAGATGCAGTGCGTAACCGCCTTAAGGCTATCCATTTCAATAAGGGATTTTCGCAATATTACAGAGATTTTTTTTTTTTTCTGGTAAGAATATTCTATAAATAACTAGTGAGCAAGCGTGGCGATTGTTGCCCTGCAGTGGGACAGTAACAGTTTAAATTTTTTGCCAAGTTCGTCACCACTACTGAACCACTCATGTACCATTATTGGCACACGTGGTTTCTGTTGTCACGTGACCAACCATACCACGTGTTAATAACTGCTTTCTCTTCAAAACATCATAGTCATTTTAACATAGCCGAAAACGGTTTATTTTTTACCGTTACCAATGTAATAAGTGCTATTATTGCGATTTAATCTTCCACGAGATGTACTAATTATGTGCGTGCGTAGGATAACTTCTTATGATATATTTTCGTTCGTAAGTAACCTTCAAGGGGATTTCAGACCTCCATAGAGGCAAAGGTATCAAGGCAATTAATTAGTTAATTAGCTAGGTGGTAAGGATACATTGATATTCTATTTTTATACATGAAGCCCTATAATTTTTCATTTGCAGTGACAAGCCTCCTGTGAGTGAGACTGGCAACAATCTACCACGCGGGCCCAGTGCGATTTAGTAGATGGGTTTGGTTATGACGTTTGGGTTCGACCACAGTCAGGGCTGTAAACAGTGGACCCTGCTCTCTCTCTCTCCAATTATGCTACATGAATCTCTGTTTTTTTAATAATGTTGTGGCCTTGGACGGTGATCCCAAACCACAGTCATGGAATGAGACGCATAGTCGGGCCTGGTATATAATGTCCGAGTAACCTCAGCACGAACTAGGTATGGAACCGAGTTCGCGACTCTATGGGCTCGGCTGACGGTTTTAACAGTACTTATACTATCAATGTAAGCATGATTGATAAGACCTTACCTACTTGATAGTGGTAACTGGTCAAGTGTAACAAGATAATAGCAAGATTGTGACTACTTAATTAATGAAATTAATATATTTTGGCAATTTGATGCTTGTTCTGTAGAACTGTTCTAGACTATGTTGCTTATTGGCATAATTATACTCTCCCGAGATTAAGTAGGTACATATTTGTAATTATGTTAATGGAGGATAAAAACAAAGCAACTTAATTGCGATACTTCAAAGAAAGCGTGTGCTTTGCTTGCATTCATTGCTTCATATGTTTAAAATTTCATCTACTCGACAGCATCCTAAACGTCCACGCAATGGATTCTATTGAGCTATCAAAATGAAAGTGTGCATGATATGATCTTTCAATTAAGTAACGCAATAGGTAAAGTGATGGAGTCTTAAGTCTTTATTAAATCAGGTACCTTGAGAGGTGCTCAAAGGTCGCTGAAAAACACGAGTTAATAATGAAATGGGTACTTACTTCTTGCCGTTAAAAATATCAATTCCAACCATGTGAACTTTAGCGTGGCCGTGCTTTCCGGTTTTAGAAGTGGACATCTCGACGATTTTGCAGGGGCGTCCCTTGAGCATGACGAAACCGTTCTTGCGCAGGGCGGAGCATTGCATGGGGAAGGTGGCGGAGGCACCGGAGTCCCCGGTCTCGAAGTGAGTATCCTCGATGTCAGCCATTGTGTGTGTGCCGAGTTTTAAATACGGTCAGGAGTGATCTGGTAATAAAATAAAGGCTTTATTAATTATTTCAACTCCTTTAACTTTTGAAATGCCTGTTGAGAGTAAATACGTGACTAATAGAGACGTGTAACTAGATAATAAACGCCGAACGTGTTTTATCATCATCTCCTAGTTCAAAGATCACACACATCACTTTAATCACAGCAAAAAACGAACCAACCTATCAAATCTTAAACTGGGACTAAACTCAAAACCCAATCACAAGACACGAATATCTGTTCTAAATTAGAACAAGACACTGAACTTGACCACCTCAACAGTTCTGGACGAATAATAGTTCATGTACGAATGCTGTTAACCAATAGAACCTTGGCATCAAATCTCAATATGATTCACACTGTGACGAAAAAAAATTCGCACATGGGTTGTTGACCTGCATGTCAATGAACTCTTGAACACGTGAAAAGTGAAAACCTTAAATTTGTGCTGTTTCGCCAATACTGTGAAGACAGTGATTAATTAGATAGACAGGTTATTAAATAAATGATGAAATTTTATAGTGATAACAGCTGATTTGGGCAAACAATGATGTTTAAAGTGCTTGTTGCCAACAGAAAGAGTAGTATTAGACTATCCAGTATTTGTCTACAGGATTCTGAGCTAGATAGCATGGTTTTATTGACGTTATTCGCGCGCACTTGCGTGCTAGTAAAAATTAATAACAGTGTTATGTACATTTGTGGCCCTGTACGGTGATCCCAGATCACAGTTGTGAAATGAGACGCATAGTCGGGCCTGGCGTATAATGTCCGAGTAACCTCAGCACGAACTCGGTATGGGACCGAGTTCGCGACTCTATGGGCTCGGGTTGTGATGACTCAGTGACCTACTGGTAAAGAAGAAGATTGAAGTACTGATAGCTGACTAGTGCATATTATAAATAATCTCCAAATTTTTACAGTTAAAAGATTACATGAGAACTTTATCTTTGAAATGACTATTGAAAGACTATTAACATTATCATGTTTTTCCAGAAATTCTTGAACATTAATTTTGAAATTATTTATTTAGGTTATTGAAACCATGATATTAACTTAAACAAATTAATAAAATAGTTTAGACTAAAATTTTAGGTATTTGACCAACTATATCAAGAAAACATGGTAACTACCAATAACTAGGTATTAACTAAAATACTAGCTATTAAAGAAGAAATTTAGCTTCAAATAAACTAAATATGTAAATACAACAAGTGTTTTGCCTTATTTACATAAATATTCAAGGAATTGTGAATTTAATTAATTCCAACTATGTCAAATATTCTTACAATTTGGTTAACTAAGTATGAAAAACTATTTCCTAAAATTGTTGATAGAAATCAGTTCCATTTTACAACAGCTGATAACAAGGGATTTTCTTAAAGAGAGAGTAAAATAAATGTAGACAAAACGATTAATAATGCAGATGAATAAACTTTATCTAACATGAGATGAATAGTGTCAGCTCATTAAAGGTGATTCATATTCAATGTGAAAGTCAATTATGATCGACATTCACATATATGAAATTGAAACAAGAAAGAAGAAATTAGTTTATTACCAGACTGTGACAAAGCCCAAAAGGCAGCTTATTATTTTCAATGTGATTTTAGCTTATCTAGATGATTACGACATTAAACAGGCCAGTTTCATACAGGTTCCTCACTAAAATGTCCCAAAAGAAAATTAACCGATAATGTGGCAATCTTTCCATACATTCTGCTTCAATAACTACAAGAATGGAAAGATTTAACGAGGCGTTTTGCTGGACAAAGAATACTCCCAAGCTGTAACGGTAAATTATTCCGAGACTGCATAAACAAAGAATCCTAAATTTGAAATCAGAAACACCCTAAAAGGAGAACATTAGAGATATAAAAGAATAAAGAGAGTACATAATATTAAATTGTGCAAAAACAACATGTTTGCTATCAAATACATATAAATTCTACATCACTGGAATTTAAAAAAAGGGATGTCTTCAAAGCAAAGGTTGAGATATCACATTATCACAATGAAACATAATTGCAGACATTCACTTATCAACCTCTCTATAGTTATAGGCAGTTCTAGTAAAGATATGCGAAAGGAGTCAGTGAATCAATCACAAACAAGATCTGTTTCACTAAGACCACACATTTCAACACAAGACACCATATTTGTTATGAGCTTGAGTCCTGAAATTAGCTATTACACTCCAAAATGAATTACTTACGTTAATTTTAAGCAACTTTATAACTGCAGTACCAGCTCAAATCTGTCAAGTCATACATAGGTAACACACAGCTATAAATATAACCTATACACAACACATCCACTATAGGTACTATAGGGTGGAAAGAGTCTAGACTGTTATAGGTATGTTTTTGAAAATTTTGACACGACCTAACCCCACCTACAGCGGTGCGACAAAAAACCTTTGTGGGAGTATTTACTTGACATCAACCATACGGTGACGAATAATGACGATAACATAAAGGTATGGTGCAAAAACAAAAGTTACTGAATGAAATCAATCCTGACGCACGATGATGATGACGACACGGAGTGTATGGTGTGGTGCCCGAACATGTGGTTCACGAGAGACATCTTGACCATGTCGTATTTAGGACCAACACACAAAATAATCAAACCACAAACCGTTTTAACACCTCTACACCAAATTAAACACGTAACAACGCAAAAGAATGTGAACTTGATCTTATTTGCGAATCCGGAGATAACGAAAAAAAAAATATAGCGATTTGACAAACGTGCCGGCGCCGCGGCACATTACATTTTCATAAATTACACAAAATCCACAACGCGGTGTCGCCGTATATGCACAAATTTATATTCACCATAGAAAATACTTACGAAAACAATAATTATAACTATTTAGAAGGGATTCACGATAAAACTAAGATATTTATCGACACTCACATGTGACCGACGGGTTCTTCAACCGAAAGGTCAATTTGCGCCTGCGTAGCACCTATAACACTCACTTCCTGTCGCGGGGTTCACAAAATGGCCGAAACGCCGCCGCTTATTGGCGGTAATTATGAACTCATGGGTTATGATAGCATTTATAAATTCAAAGTATGTATTTGCTTATAAATTACAAGATGTAAAAATATTTTTATAATTTAGGATACGTTTAGAGTTGTTAATTATTGAAATATCTTTAAATCAAGCTTAAAAGATAGTAAACGTTTAAACTGTTTTACCGAGAAAAACATCCTATGATGTCTTTATTCTAATAGGTGGCGCTGTTTGCAACTTATGAATACAGATAAAATATATTTTATTTATTGACCGGTGAATGGCTTTTAGTAATTTTAGTAACTTACTAATTATTTTATTTTTATATAAATTATATGTTATACATTTCTTAAACGATAAATTTGAAAAACATGTAAAAAATATTAATATTTATTTATGTTCCTAATAATATAAAAAAATATAATGCAGTTTATAAACATTAAAATGTTTGATATTAAAGTGATCGTGGTAAATTACATGAAGCTAGCGTTGCATTAATGTATTTATATAATTATGTGAAAATATTGAAAAGATATTAAGAAATCGTAGCATCGATAAATAATTCGTCACCAAAATGATGACAAGACATCAATCGCATCACCGTTTATTTTTTAAACATTAACCCAAAAGTTGCCGATAGATGACGCTACTTACCCATGGCCCACAAAAATACCGACTCACACAGTAAAAAAGTGATCTTTTGAAAAACACATTAATTACACAGCATTTTATCAGAGTTTCAAATAGAAAACTTCACAAAGTACAGTGTTTATGATAGGAAAGGGGTAGCTCAAAGCTAACTATCTTCACTTCACTTACTGCAAATGATTGTAATTCGTGGCTCTTAAGGCAGATGTCGCTACTGGGTACAGTGGACCAAGTCGAATATACGACTCTGAAATTTCATTCACTTTATAAGAACCAATGTACTTTACTTACTTGATGAACTGCAGTGGCCAGTGAACGGAAATAAACATGGAAGCATTCCTAGCTTTAAAAAATGACCCAACGCAAATTGTGCCCCGGTGGGCGGGGCTTACCGATCGTGCCGCTCACGCTTTTAGTTCGTCCGCAGTAGGCAACAGCGGCGGTCGACTAATATTTACTGTTTTTCGCGTGTTAATTATTTAAAAATGCCTTCTTGTGCAGTGAAGCGGTGCATAAATAAATCACATTTGCATAACAAGAATGTTGGAATTAGATTTCACGTGTAAATACATCGCTATTCATATTTCTATAAAAAATGAAGTATGCCACGAAATCTATAGGGATGATGTTATGCCAACCAAACAATTAACTTTTTTACCTGACAATAATGGCAAATATAATTTGATTACAACCTAAGGAACAATACACGCCATTTTTTTTTTCTATGGGGACGGCACTATGCAAAATATACCAAGTTATTGTAGGTACATAAAAGTTCCTTTAACAGCATGGAGAAAATAGATATCGTTGCTGTATCTTTATCTTTTCTAATATATTTTTGACCGTTCCAAAAAGATATATTTTTAATACAATAAAAGATGGTTCTTTAACACGAATTGCCGTAGGATTTGACTGGTAGAAATCATCACGCGAAAAAGCGTTCATACTTCTATGCGATATCCTTCTTTCGAATTTGGTCAAAATATAAATCCAAAATGGCAGCTGCGAAATCTTTCATATTTTTCATCATGGGTTTAGTTTTCGAGGATGCTAAAGTCGATTGTGAGGCTAAAATAATCCAAGATCGCAAAAATAAAAAAAAATGTTTTTGTTTAAATCATACGTGAGAAGGAACTTTGTTCCTGACGGTGGTAACCTGATCACACACGTTTATTTATGCTTCTATATTTTCTTTCATATTACTTTAATACCATCACTATCATAATTAATAATTGCGTTGCACCATATTGCATAAAGAATCCCGGGCGACGCGATTGGTGGACGCAGTGGCGTCGTAGAAATGTCGTTAGCGGCCTATACGTTAGATGGTAATTTAAACCCAAAACTTAAGTAAATAAGGTCTATTTTTTACTGTGCATCATGAGTTGTAATAATATTGTTTGTGTACTTTGGCTAGTTTGGCGAATCAGTTGCGGGGTTTCGATGTGTGAGTTTGTTTGGGATTTTGTGTCAGGATGCGCGTTAAGTTCCTTCGAAGTAATGCTTCCATGTTTATTTCCGTTCACTGGCAGTGGCTGTATTATGATTGCTAACCACAGCAACTACATTATAATTTCTCGTTCTGAATCAGTCATCCATCATGAATTCATGACACCGTCATCTTCGTATTCGTTGTCTAAATCTTCATTGGTGAAGGTCGGGCCCGTCTTGGAAAGCCTTCCTTCAAGCCAATATGCCTTCGGTTCTTCTCAGGGCAATGGCCATTTTGAGTCCTGCCTGCAGCCTTAATGCGTAATGAATTCGGCAAGGCAAAGGGCAAAGTGTATGAACAATCGACCAATCACATGCGAGATGAAAGACGCGATGTGGATTTCCGTCTATGTGATTGGTCGATTGTTTATACTCTTTGCTCTTTGTCTTGTCGAATTTATTACCCGCAATAAGGCTGTTGTTATCGCCCTGGTCTTTTTCCAGGGATTAAATATAAATCAAAGACACAATTTTTGCAAATATCAACAAACTCTTAAAAATAAAAAGGAAGTAGGTGCTTAAACCTACTTAGTACCTATACTATACTTCATAAAAGATAGCTTGATCTCTGCGACATTTGTCAAACTGACGTATATATGTTACGTTATTGTTGGCCTGTAAAGCCATAGATTTAGAATTTTTTTTGCTAAACTATATCTATGTGTAAAGCGCTATCTGTATTAGGGATGTTCATGTAAAAAAAATATCGATGTTTTTATCGATATAATATATCGTAGTGTTCTATCGATACTTTGCGATATATCGTACAAATATATCGATATTTTGGATATATCGTAAGCGATTTGTATTTAACTAGTCTATAATATTGAATATTAGATAGGGTTCAGGTTAATATGAGTAAAACAGAGTGCAAGAAACAAATCAACTTTATTTATTTATAAATCCCAATACTTTTTCTCTAGATCTTGCAAAAATAAAATTTTATTTACTCTTTTGGCTTGCAGTCTGCTTCTCTGCTGAGTTAAAACTGAATAGTGGCCGTTTTTATATATCTTTATGCACACTAACTGTATTTACACATTTTGTAAACTGTATTAAACAAAACAGACAACTTTTATTTATAGGTTATTTTGTACTGAGAACGAAGCGAATAATCACAAACCACAGATTAATTAAAGATATAGTAAGAAGCCACAGATCATAAACTAAGTAGGTAGTAATTTATACAGATTATAAATTACTACTAGTGCTGCCCTCACGGAGAGTAGAAGAATTTCGTCTTTGCGTTTTATTATTGTGAACAACTTCATTACAGACAGATATAATCATTTTATAAAAAAAAAGAAATGGAATGTGCTTTTAATTTCTCCCGATAATTGATATATCGAATGAAATATATCGATTGTACGTACCGATACTAGATGATTCGATAATATCGGGTTGCATCGATATATCGCGTACATGTATCGATATTTTACGAAATATCGATTTATGTCGTGCAACCCTATCTGTATTGGATACCACATTGATACTGACAGCTGTCGCAGAGATCAAGCTATTTATTTATTTATTTATTATACGCTTTATTGTACACCATAAAATACATTAATAAAAAAAACTTAAGTCTAAAACACATACAACTGCATACAGCTATCTTGAATTAGAAACGCTAATCACCTACAATCTGCAGTATGTTACGATGACAGTATGGTGGGTTTAGGCATGCTCCAAAAGAGGTTAAACCTTAATGATAAATGATACCTTATGGCAGACATCTTCTTTGTTGACGTGCCTTCTTCAGATGAAGTAGATGTCGTTCGCTTATCACGGATGATGGTGGATGAATTGTTTTCTTAGCGTTTCGATAGAAATCTAAGGAGGTTTCAGGGGATCACAGATCAGGCGACCTCGACATCTTGAAAGGATGTTTGAGTCTAGAGGTAGGTTGGAGTGACGGCGAAATAGAATAGAATATTTATTTGCTAGAAACATGGTGTTTACAGAGGTATTCATTTCATAACATTGCATAGTGCTACATGTCTCACCGTTATAAAGGCATGCAAAATCAAATTCAAAAATGAAATTCTTACATACATTTTCAATTACATTACATTATTAATATTAAATTATTATTTATATATACCTACTTCATACTTCCATTTTACCATATCATTAAAAAACAATACATTTAACATATTATCACTTAACTTAAATAATTACTTAAGGGTACACTAGTCGACGGCGCGAGCTATTTTGTGAGCGGGGTTAAAATGAATTTTATATCAACCGACAACACGTGCGGAAGAGATAGATGATGTGGTGAGCAGTAGGAAGCTAGTTCCCGTACGAATACACACTTTTGAAAATTTGTAGCGCAATGGATAATGATTTAGGACAAAACCGAGCGCGCGAAATTTTATAAACAGACCTTTGGCAGTCTAGATATCATGAAAAAATTACTAAATCTATCTGTTCAAAATAAAATTATTTGCATTGTTGAACTACTAATCTATCCCTTTATGGAAGCAGTTTTGCAATTTTCCGTCTTCTTATGGCATTTATTCGCGCCCAAAAATGCGTTAAAATTAGTGTCGAAATGTAAACTTTCGACG
Source organism: Orthosia incerta (assembly GCA_948252205.1). Taxonomy (NCBI): domain Eukaryota; kingdom Metazoa; phylum Arthropoda; class Insecta; order Lepidoptera; family Noctuidae; genus Orthosia; species Orthosia incerta. The sequence goes on along the minus strand of OX411759.1, from coordinate 22,685,264 downwards.
CTCATAACTTTCAAATATTTTCTTTTTTTACTTTTTTGCTTCCATACAGGGCTAGATAATGATGAGACAAATTGATTACCGCTGAGGCGCCATTGAGACCCGAGCCGAGGACGGTAATCATCAATACACACGTGTATCATACGACGTTTTTCAACACACTTGTGAAGAAAATAATACTAAAAAATCATTTTAAACAGTAACAACGAGTTGTGATTTTTTTTTCGCAATGGCGGGCAAAATTAATCAGTTTTCCTATGTGCGCGCATTTAACAATGGCGATCGGCCATAGACTAACCCTCTTATTAATAAACGCGGTATAAAGTTATACCAAGTATAAACTTAAGAAAATGTATGGTTATTCCTTTGTTATACCTGGTATAACTTTATACCGCAATTTTTTTTTTTATATATCATCATCTGCCTAGCCTTTTTTCCCAACTATATTGGGGTCACCTTCCAGTCTTACTGGATTCAGCTAAGTACCAGTGTTTTACATGGAGCGACTGCCTATCTGACCTCCACAACCCAGTGACTGGGTAACATGGTACCCCTTGGCAAGACTGGTGTCAGATCTCAAGCTTCTGACTACTCGTAACGACTGTCAAAGATCTTCAAATAACAGCCGGGACCAACGGCTTAACGTGCTTTCCGAGGCACGGAGGAAACTCGGTATGTTGAAATGGTCACCCATCCACGGACCGACCTCGTCAAGCGTTGCTTAACCTTGATGATCGACCCGTGCGGCTGTCCCCGCCACAAACTTTGGCGCCTATTCTGTGCTCTACTTCACTCATACTAGTTCTCGCTTATATGCCTCTCGTACTTTCATCCTTCATCCTGTTTCTTCCTATCATCCATCGTCTTTCATTCTGTGGGTGGGATACCCACTTTACTTAGTCTAGTCTATGGGCATACTTTATTATATAATCAAATTGGGTGAATAAAACATAGTGCTAATATACATTTGTAGAGGTGTAAAAAGTTCTTATCACAGATAGTTAATAAAATTTTATAAAAAAACATAAGTCCGTTACAGTTATCACAGTAAAATATCATCAAAAGGGATAAAACATAAAAGGTGCTAATTCACAAAATATTTAAAACATAGGGATATTAAGAACATATAAAAGTGCAGTATCACAGTAATTAACATCTAAAATATATCACAGAACTAAAACAATTAGGTACTACCTAAGACACTGCTGGTGATAGATAGCTGTGCTGCATTCTGTGCTTACGTTTTAAAATATAGTAACATACTAACGAAACACAGTGCGCTTCAGGTCTTATTCCTATCTATCACCACAGTAGCTACTTTAATGCAGTACGTCAGGAACCTTTCCCTATATTGCTTTGTCATGAACCCACAGATACTTTCGTTCGTCAGTTTTTTGTCCAGCTCACATTCCAGTTGGTAGCGCTCCCTGATAAATAACGGGCATTCTACAATTATGTGCTGGACACTTTCCGGCACGCTTGGATCGCAGACGCACGATGGGCTCTCCTTGCACTTGAAGCGACTCAAGTACTCAGAGAACCCACCGTGCCCCGTCAAAACCTGCGTGAGAACACCTGAGGGCCGTACCTGTTTCACAATACGGAAAGCCACTATTGCGTCCGGAAGAAACATTTTCGTCACGGAAGCTGTCTCGCCCGACACATATCTCCGATTCCATTCATCAAGCGATTCCGAACGGATCAGTCGTTTGATAAATGAAATCGGACACTGGTCGTTAGTCCGGCTTCCTCCGTGACGACAATGCTGCTTTCTTGGCTAGCTCGTCCGCTCGCTCATTCCCCGGCAGGCCCGCGTGGGCCTTGACCCAGAACAAGGACACAGCCTTGTTCTGGCCCAGGGCCTGAGCCAAGTTGGCGCGCGCGTGAACTGCCAGGGGATGGAGAGAGCCCTGGTTTGCAAGCGTCTGCAATGCTGACATTGAGTCGCTGTACAACATACCGCGTTTATTAGTAAGAGGGTAAAAGAATGAGGTTTATTTTCTTTTCTTTTTGGCTTTTCGTGGATACTGTTTTAGCCACGTACAAAATAGGGAATTTAAAATTTATATTTGAAAGTTTTATTTATTAAGCACGTACCTACAAGTTGAAATTATCTATTTAAATACGAAGTTGCATGAAATGAGCAAGCAATAGGTACATTAATTTATTTGTACTATTGAGCACGATCTTTTTTGTATCGAAACTTTCTTAAGAACAAAGCATCTCAACCAATAAATTAAAAAAAAAACTCTATAACTCACTTGTGAATAATAGCAATGAAAAAGTTACAGTTTGATAACAGGTATCATTATGTGCCTAATTGCGGTGAAATTAGAGCCACTTTATGAGCAAGTGTGTTGAAAAAACATTTCCGCAACAACCACTTCCAAAGTGCAGAACATTTTTTGAAGGGTAATTGGGTAATTGAATTCGGCAAAGCATTATAAATTAGGGGAGCCATATAGATACAACTCTTTCGGAAGAGTTGCAACTTAGGAACAGGTATCTCGAAATCCAAATTTAATCTTATTTGAATTATCCCTTCGTTCAAATAATGCAAGATTGGATCTCAGAAACTTGGCAATTTCAATATATATGCAGGGTACAGTCAAAAGGTTATGTGACTTAAATATAGGCCTACACGAATCAGACCATTCCATCTTAAGGCGATATATACACCCCAATGCTAACGCAGTACTGGCCGTGCGCCCACTCGATGCCAAAATATCAAAATTGACCCTCCTTTTGAACAGTTTTGTTTGCAAAATATTACTTGATTTACATATGCTATGTTAGTTATGAAGAAATACCAGCCATCAATTTAGTGTGTAAAAATATTTTTAAACATCCAAGTCATTTTGGAGGAGTTTCCAAAAGTTGCGAAAAAATATGGTGTTGTTAATTATTTTTTTAAAGCAAAACTATTAGTTACACGTAAAAACCTTGTGTTCAAAATTATGTACATGAATCAATATTTTTTTATTTTTTTTTCAAACCTTTTAACCTAGCCGTTACTTAGGAGTATGCTTTAGAAAGTTACCGTTTTACGGCACTAAAGCGTATGAAGGCCCTTAAAAATTGCGCGGATACATTTTTTTTGAGCAATGAAAATTCGATCTATTTCTGAGGAGTTTCCCCATACAACTATGCCTTAGCGAATAACTGAACGGACATAGACATGATACACCATGGATGTTTCTCTCGACGTTACATTTTTGACCTTTGTAAGACTACACTCAAAATGAAAAGTTGTCACACAGTGAGGACTTGGGTTTCAGAGTACAGCAGGGTGGTTGGTCAATCTCTACGCTAAATGCATAACTTTTAGAATTTAAACCTTTATTTTCAACCGACTTCAAAAAGGTGCTCTCAATTCGACTGTATTTTTTATTTTATTTTTTAATGTTTCTTTTTATTTGAAAGCTGGTGCTTCTCATATGGTCCCATTTAAATTTGATTAAGATCTGATGAAGAATTTCGGAGATATACAACAGAACTCTTCAATAAATAACGGCAAATCTCTCGGGGCTGCTGCAATCGCAGGTCTGTTTATTTTTTATACCATTTCATAATATAACATCACGCCTGTACGAAAGCCTGTTCGAAGTTCTTCATCAGATCTTCACCAAATTAAAATGGGACCAATTTAAGAACATACTCTTTGAAACATAAAAATAATTTTCAAAATCGGTCCGCAATTGACGGAGATATCGGTGAAAATACATAAAAAGAAAAAAAACATACAAGAAGTCGAACATAGAACCTCCTCCTTTTTCGAAAGTCGGTTAAAAAACAAGAACACCTACTTCCGAAATTGAAGTTATTTTTCACTTTATACGAGTAGTGTTTTGATTTGGAAGCCGGTTGTATTTTTTGTGTAAAATGTTTTTTGTTTATAAATTTAGTTACTGAATGACCCATAAAACTCAACAGTAACTTAATCGGTCATACGTCCCCGTCAACCTCTGGTCAATAAAAACCATGTGAAATGAAATCACTGCTCTCAACAACTTTTTATAACCATCATCAATCAACCGGCACACTCCTCTGCCATCCGAAAACAATTACGACAATGTCATAGAGAAAGAAAGAAAGAATGACTTTGCAAAACACATAATCTTCCTATAATACTGCTGTAATTATATCTATCTTTTGTGAGTACTACCCCTAATGTTAGGGGTTTTAGGGTTCCGTAGGCAAATGGTAAAAATGGGGCCCTTATAATTTCGTTCAGTTCGTTTGTCCGTCAGTCTCGACGTTTTACTGTAATTTTAATCGGCGATTTAAAAACCTATGTGTTACTGTAAAAGCCTTAACTACGGTAAAACCAAGTATTTACCGGCAAAATCTAAGATTTACCAAGTCTTACTGGTAAAAGTCCGAAATGCTAATCAATCAGACCTTATTGTTCTCATCATTTCGTATTAAATTGTCTCATAGACATGCTCCATCGTCGACTGTCACCTATGACCTAGACTAGAGTCAAGAGCAAACCCATCACAAATAAAAAAAAAAAAAAAAAAATTCAACACTTACTAGGCTCTGAGATAAATCCTAAAATTTACCGTGTGGATCTTAGGATTTACCTCACAGAAAATGTGATATCCGTGTGTGCTAGAGTCTGGCAAACGAAAGTAGACACTCGAATTATTTGTAAACTTTTTATATGGCAATGCTATACTAATGTCAGCCCCAATTTTCCGTATGACGCTACTAAGTTGATACTTTGTTTTAATTCGTAATCACTATTTATATTTTTGTAAAAACATTTTCTCTATTTAATAATTTAAAAAGTTTCATTATTAATGTAGAAAACAATAGTTCCTGTGACTCTTATGAATCTTTTCACATGAAAGTCTTAGATTCTGATTTTGATTGATAGTGAATAATATAGAATACTGTTGCATTTTTTTATTCATATTGATATATCTAAAGTATTACCTACCTAAATGTACCTATAGCATTTTTATTCAGACGAAGTAATATAAATAATTCTAAAGTATCAAATTAGGTTATTCCAGGTATTGCATACTAGTTTTTGGGGATGCTATGCTGGTATTTTTTAAATTTGCCGCGCTTTGTCAGTCTCTACTTTCGTTTGCCAGACTCTAGTAAAAACACGGAATTCGCGTCTATCATACATTGTATCTATGTACCAGTAACACTAGGTATATCTTAGGTTTTACCGGTAAATCCGAGTTTTATTGTACTTATTCTTATTCTTTATTATACAAAAAAAACCGGTCAAGTGCGAGTCGAACTCGTGCGCCGAGGATTCCGTACCTACCCATTATACCGCTATAATAAAATTGGTATCATTTTTATTGGTGGCTAAGTTTTAAAGATATAGGCAAATTTAGATTTTCATTTCACTTTTCCTTTATTTGTGCTGTAAGACCTTACTGTTTGTCAAATTTCGTGATTCTAGGTCAACAAGGTCAACGGTCAATTCTCCCGGTTGACCTAGAATTGTCATTTTTGGTTAAAAGCAAGGAAAAATCCGAAAAATATAAATTTGAAAATTAAGGTAAATTTTGGTACTTACAAGTTTTCGCGAAAATCTAAATTTGCTTATATCTTTTTATCGTGTTGACTCAGGACCTTGATTTTTATACATCTAATAAGGACTGTAGACTTCAGTATCTGGTATAAATTTCAACTTGCAAGGTCCACTCGTTCCTGAGAAAATCGGTGGTGACACACGGACGGACAGATGGACAAGAAAGTGATCTTATAAGGGTTCCCTTTATACCTTTTGAGGTAAGTTTACCTTTGTACATAAGCTGTCCATTGTATTTATATCTTCATTTTTGTGTGCATTAAATAATTAAAAAAAAATATGTGTCTCTTTTTTTGTTTAAATGCAAACTTATAGAAGACAATCACGGCACACACGACTGCAAAAATCACACGACAAAGAAGGAAAAATAACAACAAAGAAATTCAAAACTCAACAAAACAAACTTAATAATTGTGACCACGGTACCCTATACCTCGCTCGGTCCGATACGCACTTGACCGTTTTTTTTCCACGTTTCTACCCCTCGCCGCAAGTCGTGATTTATTGAAGAAAGCTTTTAAACCCTTGCGGTGTCCATTGTATCTCGTGTTGCCATTATACTCTGCATTACTGGTCGCGATTTGCTCTATTAATTTGATGTTTTTCATATTTGAGTAATAGCTTATTTACTTTTTGGTGGTTTATGGAGTTGTGGTGGTTACGGCTTAAGGGTTGTTTGAATGGCATAAGTAAAAAAATTTCTTTTTGCGACATAAATACTTGAACAATTCGTAATTTTAACCCGTGAGACGACCTCATTTTGTGATTAACCATAAGTAGCATTTCACACATCACATCACATCATCAGCCTATTAATGTTCCCACTGCTGGGACACAGGCCTCCTCTCTGTGAGAGGGAATGGGCCGTAATCCACCACGCGGGCCCAGTGCGGGTTGGTGGATGTCACAGGTCTTCGAATTTTTTGTTCTAGGATATGCCGGTTTCCTCACGATGTTTTCCTTCACCGTTTTGAGAGCAGTGGTGATGAAATAATTTACACAAAGTAAAGCGCCTACCTGGGCTCGAACCCACGACCTACAACTTGTAAGTCGCGGCCGATACCACTGGGCCACCACTGCTCTACTCATGGTTAGCATTTACTTATGGTTAATCACAAAATGAGGTCGTCTACCTCAGGCTGCTTATCTCACAAAAAAGGTGTCACTACAAGTACAACTACAAATAAATAAACGAATGGAAGGATTTTTAAAATGCTACGAGAGCTGTCTACGATGCTACGGAGGATATCTACGGCACTGTAAAGGATGTTGCCGATGCTAATGGTTCTTTGTTTTGCATCCGTGGCAATAACAGTGGGCCTTATCAGAATACCAGCGCAGCGTTATTTTCTTTTAAATATCGCTGCACAAGCTGAGATAGCAGGCTTTTTGGTCTCGCATGAGGTTTGATTTTTTTACTTTTTATAATTGTTTTTTTTTGTGTTTTTGCTTATCTCGTGTCTACTGTATGGGTCACAAATAAGTATGTTTCTTTCTTTCTTTCTTAAGCTTATATTAGGTAATAATTAAACTTTTTATTTCCTTAACATAAATAAAAGATCTTAACATTAGGTAGATACACATATTTACATAAATTTTTAGTTACGGCCCCTGGCGGGCCTCTTCCAACAATTGCCAGGTTTTTAAAGAAAGAAAGAAAGAAATATATTTATTTGTGACCCGCACAGGAGACACGAGATAAGAAAAACACAAAAGCAAAATAGCATTTACTTATGGTTAATCACAAAATGAGGTCGTGTTACTTAAATCTTTGTTAACTGCCACAGATTCACAAAGATTTAATTTCCTTAGTAGTACTTTAGATAATGTGACTAACTGGCTCGGCCCAAGAGGCAAGAGAGCTATAGAGAATGTTGGATAGAAATAATAAAAAATTAAATGCTGGAGAAGAATTAATAAAGAAAGCGAAGACAAGAAAAACCTGGAAATTGTTGGAAGAGGCCTTCCAGGGGCCGTAACTAAAAATTTATGTAAATATGTGTATCTACCTAATGTTAAGAAATTTTATGTATGTTATGTATGTTATGGAAATAAAAGGTTTAATTATTACTTAATATAAGCAAAAGAAAGAATGAAAGAAATATATTTATTTGTGACCCACACAGTAGACACGAGATAAGCAAAAACACAAAAAAAAACAATTATAAAATATCAAACCCCGTGCGAGACCAAAAAAGCTGCTATCTCAGCATGTGCAGCGATATTTAAAAGAAAATAACGCTGCGCTGGTATTCTGATAAGGCCCACTGTTGTTGCCACGGATACAAAACAAAGAACCATTAGCATCGGCAACATCCTTTACAGTGCCGGAGATATCCTTCGTAGTATTGTAGACAGCTCTCGTAGCATTTTAAACATCAGTTTAATAATTTGTAGTTGTACTTGTATTGACACCATTTTTGTGAGATTTGCAGCCGTAGGTATCCTTCGTAGCAACACTGGCGCGTAACCTCTTTCGTAGCATTGTAGCCCGTAGGCATCCAGCGCGTAGCACAACTGCTACGCCAGCGACTACGAGGATGCGAAAACTTATATCAGTATTTATTTTTAAGTTATTTTATTTGTTTATATCGATGCTATACTTAAGTATTGCTAATGATCTTTTAGTTTGAATTTTCTGTATTGAGATGTTGTAACAGCCATGAAATTAAAGTAGGCACGTAGGCTTAGTTACTAACAAAGTTCTTAAAGTTTATTTTATTCTTCTCGGTTACTCTCAGGCCTTGCATCCTCTGTCCGTAGCATCGTAGGCAATTAGGCATTCGTCGTAGCTCGTGCTACGCTAGCAGGACCCGGATGAGTTCGCGGGGAGTTTAACCTACACCACAGGCCATAGCCTTATATTTCTTAGGATTTTTTTTATTTTTTTTATTTAGGTAATTAACAGCGATAATATGTGCAGAATATGTGTATTACAGTTTTAATTTAATCTTTTTAAGCATTTGTTAGAATCATGAATGGAACTCTGTATAAAAGTATTGATATCTACCAAGATAGCAAGCTTTGAATGTCAAGATGGTGGTTGGTTATTTACTGTGTATCAGAATTCCAATGTATGTGGTGAGTAAGTGAAGGGTTTCCGTTCGCTAGACTAGTTCTCGTGGGGAAGAGGGGCAATAAACCCCACGGAAGCTCTTTCATATTATCTATCGATATCTTTTACAACTACAAAGTATTTACAATATTATAGAATCAAAATAACAAGAATAAGGCAAAGGACATAGACTAGCCCTTAAATCAATATAACATATTAGGGATAAAGGCCATAATATGGTATAGATACAGTTTCAACACAAGCATTAGCAGTAATAAAGTTATAATATCAAATAACTTAGGTTAGCCTTGTACAGTCGATCTTACACCAATTATTAATGATAAAGGAAATATAGTAACATATCTGGCCTGTACTGGCTTGTAGTTCACAAAAAAGTAAATCAGCTTATCAATTACACAATATTTTATAATCTCTGGTCTATCAGTGTCTCAATACGTCCAATATGAGAAAATAGCACGGTATCCCGCCATTTTCTATATTGCTTTAAATAATCTCAAAATTAGGTGAACAATAATCAATTATTATGTAATTAATCCATTTTAAAACGTAACAAGACAATTAAGGAATTTAATAACACCTCTTTAGTCATTCTAAAACAACTAACTTTTGACACAATAAACGTTATTATTATTATTATTTTTTCTTTATTTATTAGATTACTTATTAATTACATTTTTAAATATTTTTATAAAATAAATTAAAAAACATTTAAAAATATAAAAAATAGAGGCCCACCGGTATCGGAAACAGGGTCCAAGCTACCGGCGGTCAGGGCTCCAGAGAGAGGAACCTCCTAACAATGCGAGCCGTGTCCAGCAATACTGCTTTCTGGATCAGGCCCTTGATCCAGCCGCCTAACGAGAGCCTCCTAAGGTGTTGGTCGAGGCTCGTGGCTATTAAGCCATTGGCTGACACGACTATCGGTACAATGATCGCTGTGTCCACATCCCACATGTCGACAACCTCGCGAGCCAAGTCAAGATACTTGATTTGCTTATCTTTCTCGGCTTTCACGAGGTTCCCGTCATGCGGAACAGTTATGTCAACAATCATTGCACGCCTCACGATTCGATCCACCACCACTATATCAGGCATATTAGCGATAATAGTCCTGTCAGTGATGATGGATCGATCCCAGTACAATGTGATATTGCCATTTTCGAGAACTGGGTCGGGCACATACCTGTAGTACGGTACTTCCGATGCCACAAGAGTGTATTTCAGAGCAAGTTGCTGGTGGATGATCCTGGCTACAAGGTTGTGCCTATGCAAGTACTCTTCGTTAGCTAGACGAGAACATCCAGAGATAATGTGACGGATCGATTCACCCGGGCGGTGACATGCCCGACAGATGTCAACCGTGCCATCCTTCACAATAAATCTCCGGTAGTTATTCGTCATGATAACTTCGTCCATAATTGCACAGACAAAACCTTCGGTTTCCCCAAACAGGTCACCGAAACATATATTATTATTATTATTCTTAATCAATATTCGAAAGAATATTGATACTAACAGACAGTATTGTATTAATTGTTTCAAAGGACTTTTAATACTAATATGGCAATATAAAATCCAGGATACATCACAATAATCATTACACATTACGTAATAATTTATAGGAATATCATCAATGTGGCTTAAACTTATATTAAGTTATTTCCTGTACACACAACAATATTTACTTAGGAGGGTACTCTTTTACATTTGTAGGTAGTTGACAACACAATAATAATTTAGGTAGGTACTTAGACATTTGTCGGTAGGCGCTTATATAATATGACAGGTATGTATTATGTAGCAAACCATTGTGACTTGAAAAATGAAAATTCATGATTTAATGCCGTCACACGTACTTCAAATTATCATGTTCATTAACATGTTGACAATTTTAATTTAACTTATTTTAATTAATTATTGACATTACGGTTATTCATATTGTTGTTTGACATTCAGGTATTACTAAATTTTAATGTTTTGTTTTGTATGTTTTAATTATTTTTTATTATATACTTTTATATTCTTAATCTTAATTAAATTATATTAAGCTATGTATGCTCGGCTCTGTATAAGATGTGGTTGCCTGTAATTGAGTGTGCAATACTGAATAATGATGATGTGTACCAATTTTTGTATTTTATGTAAGTTTTATGGTATTGTAACACTCGTTGGTGATCCTTAAATAAATAAATAAATAAATAAATAAATAAACACATTCTTGTTATCCTTTTAAACTTAACCTACCATCATTTTGGGCTTTAAACGACAGAAACATTTATAGAAGAAGTCCATCAATACGTCCATTTTTACCTAAAGGGCCAAGGGATAATAAATAAAACCATTGATTTTGAAATAATTTTCTTCTCTCCAATGACCACGTAAAGATAATTTAAATTCCTAATACTTAAGGCACGAAAGAAAAGAAAAAAAAACAAAACAATAAAACACAAAATCTATAAATCAGACCAAACCAATAAAAAGCTGCGGGTGTCAAAGGAGCATAGTTTCCATCCACCAGACAGGATACAGAGACACTGAATATGTATGGGCCGACATAAACGACGATAAAAGCGAACGAAACCTAGCAAAATAAATTCCAAGAGTAAATGAAGCTAGAGCGGACAATGGGCCGGGACTTTCTACGGGCCATTACTTGTCCCGCGCGATTACGCCAAAACGCCAATTCAAATGAAATCATTTACCATATTATTTTCATTTGGTAACACCACCCCTCCTTACTCCTAGCAAACTCCATTTGGGCGACTAAACTCGATGGCGGATCGCGGATGGCGGATCGTGGCTCGAGCAATTTTTTAAATGTACCGCTCAAAATAAATTATGTAGCGAACTGGGAAGGCGCTGCGGACAAACAAGAAATAAAACGGATGAGCGCGACTCGCGGCCAGAGCGAGACAGCTACAGTCGCTCCTCCCCGTCACCCCCCCTCCTCCCGACGCCGTTCAAGTTGAAGACGGCCCCGAGAACTAAGCTCCCGTTTTATTGTCACTTACACCTCGGCTAAGATTTGTTTACCGCTCAAATCTTCTCACTCGCAATCTTTACAACTATTCCTTCTTTCATAAGACTCAAATTACCCTGACTATCTCTCCGCCATCCGCAGACTTAAGATTGCGCAAGTGTATACAAGACAAGTAAATTTTGAATCAGAGCTGTGATTAAAGAATCAGACGCAGAAACGATTGCTTATAAAGTATTAAGATGCTTATTTTGGATCGTCCGAGAATATTTGATAATAATATTGTTGTCTTATTGTTTCTTTATAAACTTTGGACGGTTTACGCAAAGAGCATTAAATGTCTCAGTAGGTAACTAGTTATGTTATTTATTTTATGAAAGAAACTCACGTTTACTTGTCCGTATTAGAATGAAAATAATTGTATTTGCTCGTAACGAATATCGGTGTAAATGAGTAAATTAGATGTTATACCAATTACAGGAAAACATGCGATACTATGAGTTTTCGAAGGCAACTCGCCAGTGTATGTTTGCAGGAAGTTCTAAATTAATGATCATGTTTAGATAATAAGCTGGGAGTTTGCTTGCCGTAGGCATACGACCGTTTACTGAATTCCGCGCTTTTTCCCAGTAGGTATGCTGAGAAACACAGAACTATTAAGTACTCCGGCAGCCTAATTGTGTAAGTGAATTCTCCAAAGCAAACAATTCAATTCTTAACAAAAACGACTTTACGTATTGCATATTACACTCTGAAACGGAAAGGTTATGCTCCTTTCAATTACCAATATTTTGACGTAGAATTGATTGTAAAGAATGAACGAAAGCGGAAGAATCGAGATAAAACTTCACTATTGGTATTGTGTAATGTTCGAGTTTGAAACATAACGCAGTAGATGAACTTCAACTCAAAGGAGGATGTTTGTACTCTTTCCAAATTAGTTTCGCAATACCGAAAAAGTTGAAAGAAATTATTCTGATTCTTTGAAGGAATCGACTCGTTTGCTTTGGAGAATTCACTTATGCAATTAGGCTGCGGGGCTATAAGAAATACTTGCGATCCCAAAGTTGCTACCTCGTCTCTACTCGTACCCTTTATTTCGGACTTTGACTTTTAAACTTGAAAATAAGCCAAGCCTAGTTGGCTACCTTTAACATCACCATAGTTTTGACTATTTGTCTGTTTCTTCTTCTTGTCTGGGTTATATGTTTGTGGGGTATATAAATGGTTAAATAAATAAATAATAAAAATTTAAATAATGCTGGTGAAATGTGCAGAGTACGGGTTTGCAGAATAAACACACACTACCCGTGTGTGTTTATTCTGCAAAAATGCTCATTCGAGGTAGTCTACGAGTAATTTTGAGCAGATTCTTAATTTCAATTCTCTAGGTAAGTATAGAGAATTTTGCTCATCTGTTGCTTTGATGCTAATGCAGAGATGTTTATGAATAAGATTGATCTATCAAACTACAAAATATTCATCTTGAAACACTCAACAAACCAATAGTAAGAGCCAGTAACCGAGCTCCAACCGATCCGAGAGTTTAGTAAAGGGGTCACGGACGGCATTAGAAGTTAGTTTGGCCACAGATAACACAATGACAACTAATTGGATAGCTTAGCTGTGCTCGGAATTCTCCCAACTATAGTTAACTAACTACCCTGATAGATAAATTACTGGCTTTATTCCTGAAGAAACTTTCCAACTGGTTGAGTTTAAAACTCGTTGGGTTAGATAATTTGAAGATCCGCTTTGGTGGAATTGGTTGTGGATTTGTTAACTGCTGAATGCAGAGTTTAGTGATTGTTAAGTCTTAACTTTATTATATAAAGAAATAGGTACATTAGAAGATACTCTATGATGAACTACATAAAGAAGAATTAAGTTCAAATCATGTCGTTTAGTTCGAATAAAAAAGAAAGTCGTACGTGTTAATTTGACCGTCGCCGCCGCATGTTTCTGCGCGCATTTTCTTCTTCAAATTTTTCTTTCAGGACAAGATGGATTTTGTATTCTAATACCTACCAATTAGGGCATTTAATCTAGATTAAGGTACTGTTAAGGTAAGAGATACTAAAGAAGGCTGATGCTGCTGATAATTAGTGACAATCAAGCACTGTTTCAGTTTTTCAAAAGTTTAAAAAACTGTTTTTTTTTTTTTTTTTTTTTACATATGCCTACGTGGGCACTTGTATAGTTTAAGAATGGCAAGCTCTAAATTATAAAAGTATTTAAAATTTAAACTTTCTGAAATATGTGATTTATAAACTTTCTGAAATATGTGATTTATAAACTTTCTGAAATATAGATTTACTTTAAACTTGAAAACAAAATTTTGTTAAACATAAATAAAAAACATTGCTGAAAAACGCTACGAAATTCCACATGAAAAATCAACGAAACTAATATCATGAACGTTTGAGTGAACAAGATTAAAGTGATTAGCGTCGCCGCGTCCCGCGCCGTAATGCCGGTCACTCACTTAATTCGGCTCGTTTTAAAGCAATCTTTTTCAGCAGCCGAGCATGCCGTTAAAAGTATTTCCAAACGTATTAATAATTTACGAAACGAGGACATAAAGTTTGCGGAGCGACCCCCGCTCGCATGCAAATCGAGTTGGAAGAAAGAAGTGTCCGCGACCGCGGCGCCATCTCTTTCCTGCGTTGAATATCCGAACGCGCGGGAGAGAGAAAGAGTGGATGAGTATTGGATGAGTGTTTGAGCGGGAGCGAGAGAGAGGGATTTGGTAGTTGCGTTCGGTTAAGTGAATCAGTGCCCGCGTTCGCTATTAAATCAGGGCGCGGGAGCGGGGAGGCGCGCGTGCTAAAATGCTCTTTACGGCGGGTGGGGTTTTGTTTGCCGAGGGCGGTTTCAGAGCGATTACTCGCAGTACTCAGTAGTGGCCGCGGCTCAGTAGTGTGGTGTCAGTCGTTACGCGGCTCGGCTCGCGAGTGCTCGTACGTGTATCCGAACGTGATGACAGTGACAGCGCGGTGACCGCGCTTTTTCGCACTCGGAGTTCGGCGGGAAAACTTCCCGCCCACAATAAGACAACATATTTTCGGACGCTAATAAGGTAATTAATGTTTTTGATTGGTTTTTGGGTAGTTTGTAAGTTTGTTTTCAGTTTTATCAACTTTTTGGATTATTAGAAATTAACAACTACAATTCAGATTTACTTAACTTACATTTATATTCTTATGATTCAGAATTTAAATGGTGCAAAGTTATAAATCGACGAGCTTTTACTTTTCATAATCTTCAGGTCTATCGCTAGATCAAAATAACAGCTAAACTCAATAAATTCAAAGTATGAACGGACTTAAAATACGAACTGATTCATTATTTAAATAAGTAACTAGGTATTGCTTATTTACAAAATATTTTGTTAAGACACGGACCTCTTTTCAGCGATGGGACGCTGAAACTGACGAGTGAAAGTACTTACTTATAAAAGTTTAAGTTAAATTTCTACGAAAGTACATAATAAATCTTATAATTAGCTGAAAAATACATTTCTTACGATTGATCCTTTTCTTAATTTATCCGTGACCGTAAACCGAGGAAAAGCCTGAGCAGTGGCGGGAGGCCTTCATTATTATCAGTCATTTAATTAACAATTCCTTTCTTATATTACTTACAATAGTTTATTTAGTACCTAGAGTTCCATATCTGCCCGAAAATCGGTCTATCCGTATTATTATAGAACCGTGGGTAACATAATTTATATAGCGAAACTCATAAAAATCTCTCTGGATGAAGAGGTTCTCTATTCGTAGCAATAAAAAAAAAACTGCGTATTTTGTTATTTCATTTTTGTGCTAATGATTTTTATGATTGCTGCGAAGACATCATTATTCATTTTTGTTAAATAAAATGATAAAAAATAAACTTATAGAAATAATCAACTACAAGAACAAAGTCCAAATGTATAACCATCACTTAATTACTTAACTCAATCAAAGATTTTAACGATCAATCAACTCAGCACATCATCGTCCACTGCTGGATATAGGCCTCTCCTAAGCCCACAGTGTGTGCGACACCCAGCAATAATCATCCAGTGTGTCCAAGCCTTTTTAAGGTCGCCGGTCCATCTAGCCGGGGGCAACGCCAAGTTTTCTGATTTCATCGGCTCCACGAACAAACTTGGCCAGCCCAATGACATTTCAGCAAACTCTACAAGCTGTGTCGTTCTGGGTAGTTTCATTTCGGATATTTTCCTCCTAAGTTTTATTAATATTCACATTAATTTGTTCGGTTAAAATTTGCCACCTGCATTTCAAAAATTTGCCACCTGCATTTCAAAATTAACACTACAGGCCGAAATAATGCACCTTTAAAACATATGCAAAATAATAAATCAATGTAATCCGTCACCGCACATATAATTATAGGCAAAATTAAAACTCGAAGTTTCATAGATCTATAAATGAATTACAAATTTACTCAGTCACAATTTTTAACCTGCTTCTTACACTAAATTGACTCATCAACATCATTATCTAACTAAGGCATAACAGGCGCGAATGGCCCTTAACAGTCCAGAAATATTACTTCATAGAGACATAATTCTAGTTGTTTCTCTCCAGTATCTTACTCCAACAGATCTTAAATCTTGGTCTACGCTATTAAAACTGAGCGTTGGCCGATTTAACAAGGTACTTGAGTACCAAGAGGCTTCCAGTGACGGATGCAACTAAATTCCGATATTTTACATGGAGCGACTTCCTATCTGACATTTACACTACAGGCCAAAACAAACGACCCACAACTTAACCAACGCAAGCATATAATAATATCTTAAACTAATAAATATAATCAATTGGCACATCTGACGTCATACTGCAAGACGCGCGTGTCAACCGGTTGCTAGCAGGCAACTACAAAGCTTATTATTAAGGAAGGAGTAATTTATATTCATACTAATATTTGCCACCTGCCTGCAAAAACGACCCGCTACTAAAGCATCATCATCAGATCTTCATCAGCCTTTTAATTTGCCCACTGCTGGGACACAGGCGTCTCTGTGAGAGAGGGAATAGGAGTTAAACCGCTACTAGGGCCCCATGCGGGTTAGTGGATGTTACATGTCTTCGAATTTTTTCTTTGGTTTGGTTTAATCACGATGTTATCTTTCACCGTTTTTAGAGCAGTGGTGCTGAAATAATTTACCCAAAGTAAAGCGCCTACCTGGGTTCGAACCCTCGTAAGTTGGGGCCGTTACCACTGGGCCACCACTAAACCAACACGTGCATATAATAATATCTTTAACTAATAAATATAATCAATTGGCACATCCGACGTCACAACACACTGCAAGACGCGCGTCTCAATCAGTTTGCTCCTAACACAATAAAGGCCAATAACGTTCTCCTCGAGCAATAAGCTCAATTACTAGCAAATACGAGCATTGTATTGATATGCAATCGTGGACGGCGCCCGGAGCAATTATTGTGGCGCTATAAGCTATATCGCTTATGTAGAAATGACTGATTGATTCGTTTAGCGATTGGTTTTGAGAATACCGCTGGTTCTAGAAGATAGCATATGTTTTAAGGTGAAGTGATAGCGTGGCGGTTGACGGGAGAGAATTATTGAAGAAAACGTGTTATGTCGACCCTAAGTGACATGAAAAAAGGGCAGGCAGATGATGAATTCACATAAATTAAATGCAGTACAATCATTTAAAAGTTACTTGTAATTATTTTATGTACTGTTTTTTACACATAGAAGTAATTTCAATACAATACTCAGCTAGAAATGATAAAAAAGTTAATGTTTGAGTGTATTTGAATCCGCGTAGCAAAGTGCTACGAAACGCCTACGAAACTGCTACGAAAAGTAAAATGTTGTTATTCAAGCTACTTTTCTTCGGATGGTAGATAAAACTAATAAAATTAAAAAAATACTGACACATGTTTCATGCTACATAATTTATCTAGTAATAGACACGCTTCGATCGACAATCAATTTAACACATAATTATGGCACGATATCTTGCGAAAACACTGATACAAACAGTAAAAAGCCCATAACTTTTGAACGGCGAATCGATTTTCATTAAACATAGTTAAGAACTCTCTCGATAAAGACACCTTTCAAACAAATATACGAAATCAAAATCGGCTCATGCGTTTAGGAGCTATGATGCCACAGATACACAAACATACATAACATCTTTTTCCGCGGGGGTCAATAAAATCATCATCGTCATCATCCACAGTCTGACTTCGCCCACTGTTGGGCGTCTCTTTTCTTGTGCCAATCCCCACGGTCCTGAGCGTTCTTTTATTCCAGGTTTTACCCGCGATGGCAACAATGTATTCTGTCCATCTCGGTTTTAGACGACTAACATTCCTCCACCCTTTATTTTGAAGACTCATATAGGTTTAGTTTTTGATGGGAATTAATAAACGAACATACTCAAGTAATTCCTTCAAACCTTCGTGCTCTGAATTATTAATAACTCTAGCTTTACGCTGTTATTAGTTCGGATAGATTAAAGTTCCATCCATTGTCACCGAAGGACGTTTAAGACACGAAAAGCTGGTATTTAATTATTTAATGGCTTTAATTAATTACATACAGCATGTCTAAGTAATCGGTTAGACTGTGTAGAATGAATTATTATTCTAACATAACAATTTGACAAAGTTGATACTAGAAAGTTTATGAAAAACATAATTTCAAAGTAGTTTTCTTTACAAGCACTTTCATAATTTTACTGTATATAGGTAAGCTATAATGAAAATTATACCTTAATAAAAAAAACACTTTCGAAATAGACGATATGAACAGAAACATAAATTTGACATCGAAAGCAAAGTCAAGCTTAGAAAAGAGAAAATGAGTGACGATGAAACAGATTTAAGCGGTATACTTATTGCTACGCATTCCATGCATTTTTTGCGGCTCTATTTACATATTTTTACCCGACTGCCGAAGGAGGGTTATGTGTTTATCAGTCTATGTATGTATGTTTGTATGTATGTACTTATGTATGTTTGTTCCTATGTGGCGTTCTAGAGACAAAACGCGTTGGCGATTTTGATGATTCTTACGTCAATCGATTCGTCTTAACCCTGCGAGTGTTACTGGCTACATTAAAATTGGAAAAGAAAAAAAAATACGGATTTTGGGCGCCATTTTGAAGACGAAAAATTTTTTTCCCATCTCGGGGTATCACAATAAAGTGTTTTAAGTGGTGATTTCAAAAATATATCACCCTTATATGTTTGTACCTAATTAAAAAAAAGAGTAACTAAAAGTTGTAAATAAAAAAGTTAATCAAAAAAATCAAAAACCCGACTGCTTAAAAAGCGAACTAAAAAGACGTAAACAAGAAAAAAATCATGCTGTGCAGTTGGACCCCATAACTTTTGAACGGCGGCACCAATTTTCATGAAACATAGCTAAGAACACTCCCGTTGACCGTTGATGACATTATGTCATCTTTCAAACAAAAAACGTAATCAAAATCGGTTCATTCGTTTAGGAGCTATGATCCCACAGACAGATACACAAATACACAAACACACAGGTATAATACTCACAACGGATCTTTGTGTCTCTGAATAGGCTGCAAGTCCTTGCGCAGTAGATATTTTTGTGTCAATATTAAAGGTGAAGATAGCATTGTATAAATGTCTCTCTCACTCGCTTACGTTTGTCGCATCGTCCTATCTCGATTACTCTATGCAGTATACTCGATGACAAACTATTTCTTGCGTAATGGTTGGCAGAGCCAATTTCAGAGACACAAAGATCCGTTGTGACTATTATACACATTTATAACGTCTCTCTTTTACCGTCGGGGATTAAAAATACACTATAATACTTATACCCGCACATCAATACACTATCGGACAATTATATCAGTTAGCGCCATCTCTGGGCCATAATGAGCAGTAATTGAATTGAGAGCTCGTCAGCCGACCGATCGCTATATCGAACTCCATTCGCATCAGTTAGCCATCATTAGTTTCCAGTCAATTTTCAGATTTACTCCAACAGTTACTCTGATTGGTTAGCCAAATTCAGTTCAGTTTTAGAGCCATTTGGCCGAACTTAGTTGGACTTTGGTTGTTTTGAATTTGTGGCATACCTGTGTTTCTGTGTCAAAGTTGGTGTTGAAATGTGATGTTCAAATAATAGCTTAAAAGGATCTGCTGCAACGCAGTTTTGATTTAAAGAATTTTAGGATCTTGTAGTTGTCAGAAAAGTAGGCGATGAAAGGTATCACATAGATAATATTGGACCTTAGTTGTAAGAGTCAAAAACTAACCGAAGTAGCTTTAAGAAGAAATTGTTTTTCTTATCAAGCCAATCTCATAGATTCAACCTTTGATCATCGTAACATTTGATTTCAATAACAAATAATACTTAAAAACATTCCATCTTCTTGATTTTCTCTTTTTCGACAAAGTTTTGAGATGGCCGTTTCGTTTTTGCTCTATTACTTTTCGCAAAGGTCGATAACCGAAAAAAGAAAGAAAAAAAGTACTCGTACAACCAGCAATTGCAATAAGCTGCGTTTATTCGATATAGCGGTATCGACGCCAATTGAGTGGCGTGGCCGCGTCCTCCCGATAATTGCTCGTAATTGCTCGGCCAAAGGGTACTGCAGACTCACTTATTCTTAGTAATACGGTTTTCTTGGGAGGTTGGAGGTGACAGGATATTGCTTTGCTGATATACTATGGTTTTAATAACATTAAAACCTTCTATGCACCAAACGGCCTAGAGGAGTTAGTGATATACGCTTGTCAGACCAAATCAGAACATTAAAGCCTTAGAATCCGTGTTCGTGGCTGAAGGTAGGAGCAAATGGAGAAACATATTAATGTATCTCTCTTCTGCCACCAACTCCAACTCCAACTTTCTTCTTTATTAAGAACTAGCTGTTCCCCGCGGCTTCGCTCCCGTGGAACACCCCACAGGACCCATTTTCGGGATAAAAAAAATAGCCTATGTCACTCAAGAATAATGTAGCTTTCTATTGGTGAAATAATTTTTCAAATCGGTCCAGTAGTTTCGGAGCCTATTCGGTACAAACAAACAAAAAAAATCTTTCCTCTTTATAATATTAGTATAGATTCGTATAGATAGACAAGTTTGGAAACCATGATGCGACCCCCAGCATTGGGGATACGGTGCAAGGAGGTAGGAACACCGTGTACCAAACCTGACATGAGCTATAAACTATAAAGTTTACCATTTCAGGAAAAACACCCTTTCAGCTTCAAGATATGAAACAACTTATAATACTGTTTAAGAAACAAGAACCCTATGTTATTGAAATGAAGATCATTTCGATAAGTAATTTGTGCATTTAAAAAAAAACTTCAGTTGTGTGTGGAGGCTATTATTGTCAACATTAGAAATTGACTCAAATATTTTAAGTTTCGCATTTTCATATCTCATGAATACATACTAATCACACTAACATTTTAAAAGCTTTATAAAATTTGTATGTTTGTTACCCTGCCACGCAAAAACTACAGAACAGATCTGGATGAAATTTGGCACAGATATAGATTATAGTCTGGAATAGCACATAGGTTACCTTTTATCTCGGGGATATGTTCCCTTGGGATAATTTGCGACATTGACGCGGGCGAAGGCGCTGGCAGAAGCTAGTAATATTATAAATGCGAAAGTAACTCGGTCTGTGTCTGTTATCTTTTCACGCTTAAACCGCTGAACCGATTTAGATGAAATTTGTTATGGAGACAGTTTTAGACCCTGGGTAGGACATATGATAGTTTTTATCACGGCAAACATCCTTAAGAGAAATGGGGGGTGGAAGTTTGTATGGTGAACTAATAATTCCTCAAGTAAGGAGGCCCACACACCTGCAATATTATGGCGCGACATAAAAAATTGGCTATTCGAAGTACTAATTCTGCGCAGAAGAAGTCGGGCAACAGCTAGTGATTAATTAATTAATGTTGCTTTAATTAACGGAATTGAAATAGTTTAGTTATGAGGAGGCTCGTGTTCAAAACATTTAATTATTACTAACTTCGTCAAAATATTCTTTATGTAATGCGGAGAAAGTTTCAGACACTCGTGCGGAGTAGGTTTAGTTGAAGTTTTGCACTCCAAGCCCGCAGGTTAGGGCTGCTCCCAGTCAAGCGTACTTAAGAAATCCAAAATGTTTTGGAATTACCACGAGACATTCCATTAGCACAAATATATTGGCATTTGACTTACGCAAAGTTCAAAGGGCTTGCACAGTCGAAAATGCACCTAAGCGATTGTCCTTAGGTACATTTCGAACTTTGTACTTTATCTAAACCACTGTTTTCTACATAAAACTGGTCTCGAAAGAAGATCGAGCCGAATAATAATTCGGCTCGATCTTCTTTCGAGACCAGTTTTATGGAATTATTATTCGGCTCGATCTTCTTCTTTGGTTTACCTTCTTTTGTTTATTTACTAGAAATATTGGATTATAGTGTTTCATGCGCATGCAGAAAAGTTACCCTTTGCCAACTATAGTCTTCTACTTCCTGTCCTTATCCCATGTTACTCGGGGTCGGCGCAACACGTTTTCTTCTTCCATACCGTCCTGTCCCCCTTCACTCTATCACTGACTCCCTTAACATTCATATCACTTCTCAAAAAATCTGCCTCTCTCTCTCCATCCATCCATATTTATATTCATAACTATAATTTCAACTATTTTAGTAACATGCGTTTCCTTTCAACTTTTCTATCACTGGCGCCACTTTTGAACTTCCTTTAACAACTCATTTCTCACTTTATATTCTCGTCACTCCGCACATCCATCTGAACATGGCTAGTCTAATTTAGCAAAATCTCTCTATCTACAAACTTTTTTAAATAAACACTTTCTTTATCCGTTAATATGTACTAGATCCCTCCCTGAGATCTTTTACCAAGTGAACTTAAAACAGCAACTAACCAGAAATTACAATAACAACTAAATAAAAGCATAAAAATGAATCAAAAATATGTAGGCGCGGGTGTGTATCGTCGCTTAAACCGATTAAAGGCCAGATAGCGTCGGTTACGCAAATGATGACTGACAGTTGGCCGTAGGGTTGTGCTCATCATGAATTAACGAATTAACGGTTTAATGATGTTTTGGGGTTCAAATGTTTCAAAAAAATTTATAAAAAGCAATGTAACTGATACTTTCAGATTTGTGAAGACTTGCATAAATTATGTTTATTAAATAAAATCGCAATATAATAATTTTGTCCTTATCTCAATTTATTTGGAGTTCTTCCTCATCTCAGTAGTCACCCCTAACGTCATCTGCAATTTTTCCATCGTTCGATCTTGTTTCCAGATCAGTTTTATGTAGAAAACAGTGGTTTAAAACGACGACTGTCGCCAACGACCGCGAGGGAACAAAACACGCACTCGTTTCACACCCGCGCGACCCAAAATTTTGTAGTTTTTTGTACTTTCCTTATTATACTATAACTTTTAAAAAAAGCCGCAGATCAAAATGTAGATAATTAAATTGTCTTTGAGATGGGGTCGATTTCTTTGGTTTTTCCATACTCCTATCCAACCACGGTAAAAAAATATAAAATCCAAAATCAAAGTGAATTTGAATTCGCGCGGTGTTGTGCAGTTGAAGAGGCTGTGGACTTCTCTGTATCATAAAGTTTAGCGGTGATCGTTCAGAATGCCGATGATGTAATAATAAATAAATTTACTATCTAATTACTAGATACGTAACAAAAAACATTGATGGCAATAAGATCGCCCCCAAAAACATAAAACTGGATGAAACCTAGCCCGTTTCATCATCGACGTTCGGCGATGCGCCATCGGTACACGCACAAAACGTTCTGGCAACACTTTTATCATGCGTACAGCTAAGGAGTGGAATTCTCTGTCGAAATCTGTGTTTCCCGAGAGCTACAGTCTAGGGGTATTTAAGTCAAGAGTGAATAGGTTATTTCTAGGCAAGCGTGCTTCACCGTCGATCACATCACCGCTTACCATCAGGTGAGATAGTGGTCAAGCGCGAGCCTACAGACAGACTATAAAAATAACATAACTCGTGAAATGGTGGTATTTTTAGGTACACTTTGTCTAAAAATACAGGCTTAATGGTAACTAGTGTTCTAAAATATTCCATAATCGAGATAAAACCACTCGTAAATCAAATAAATTTAACGAATACCCTCCCAACTACACAATATCATTACTTTTCCTCCATCGATTGGATTGTCGCGCCCCGATTGAACGGATTGAACCATTGCCCACTATTAATAGTTAATTTAAACTTCTCAATTGATCTCCATTGCAATCGGTAAAAGTTCGATATCAAATGAACGAGCCAGTGGCACTGTGATTAATATTATTGATTGTTAGTTAGCGCGAAGCGGGTTCGAATCGTAAAATAATTTGTTTCAATTGAATTGTTTTTTTTTATTATTTTATGTTGCCTTGTTGTTTTTATGTTGGTTGTTTGAAATAGTTTGCTGGATGGTTTAAATATATTGTAGCGTGTAAGAAGGGTTTATACTTTTTTACTGGTATATATTTTTTTGATAGATAGTTTCAGCTAAGTAAGTAGGTACGTAAAAAAGAATAAAAGAAAGAAATTTATTTCAATTAGACCAATGATCGGCACTTTAAAAATGTTTTAAAATAATAGGTATTTGCGACAGATATGGCGTTTTTAGACGATGGAAAAAATGTCCTGTGAAAATTGTAGGAAAATCTTCTAGCTCACTTTTTACTTGTTTATGAGTCCGTATTGTCCCATAGGGACAATAGTGAGTGTATACCAATTTTATTTTACTACACTATATAATACCTACTAGACAAATAAACAATTATTATCATAATCATCATTTCAGCCAAAAGACGTCCACTGCTGGACATAGGCGTCCCCCAAGCATCGCCACATTGACCGGTCCCATGCGTCTCGCATCCAGCGGATAACCGCAACCTTCACCAGGTCATCGGCCCACCTGGTGAGCGGCCTTCCGACGCATCGTCTTCCGGTTCGCGGTCGCGACATCAGAACTATTCTGCCCCATCGGCCATCCGTTCTGTGAGCAATGTGCCCTGCCCACTGCCATTTAAGTCTGGCAATTCTTCGGCTTCGGTAACAAATAAACATTAATTCATATTTATTTAGTTACAGTTGTGACAACCCTAAAAGCGGATGAATTTCAGTAAAATTCAATAAAGTGTACTTCGATGGGCATTGCATTCACTAAAATTTCACTCATTAATATTTTACGTCGAGTTCAGCATTCAATTATGTTAGGTAACAGTAATAATTTATTAATTAAAAATATTTTTCGAAATACAAGCTTTTTTCGTATTCTTCTCAGCAAACCCTTTGGTTTGATACCCATACCATGGCTGTGCACAAAAATAACTAGTCCACCATCTTGGGCCGCCCGCCATATTGGATATAGAATGACGTCACTTAGCTAACCATGCATTGTCATCCAAACTAAACGTGCATGCAAAATTTCATCTTAATCGGTGGAGTATAACTGCTTTAAAATTCAGTTGCAAGATTTGACCCGAACACACTTACATACATACCTACATACATTGCAAGTTAATTAAAAGCTTGTAAAAATAAGCATTATTTCTTGTTAAAGTTACTTATGCTCAATTAAGGAGTAAAAACTTAAGCAGTTGATTCAACTGCTTATGTTTGTAGATTATGAAAGTGTAAAAAAATGGCTCGTGGCTTATTGTGGCAATAGCACCCTCACGGGTCGATTTTCAACGTTAAGCAACACTTGACGAAGTTGGTCCTTAGATGGGTCGAGAGTCTGAGGGCATCCGTGGCTCAGATAGCACGTGAGCTGTTAGTTCCCTACATGAATTTGTAGAGATTTGCCTGTCGTCTCTATACGTAATCAGAAAGCCGAAATTCAAATTCCAGTCCAGACTGTCTGCCCCCCTTGGGCAGACAGTCTGGACTGGAATTTGACTTAGTTATTGAGAGGATGATAAGTTTTAAAAGCGGTTGAGAACAGGGGGGTGACCATAAGCTCTTAGAGTAAGGTTATTTTGAGTGTGTGTAAGTTACAGATGTATATGACTTGTATACATCTGTCACATACGCGATATCGAAATAACCTTACTCTAAAAGCTTATGGTCACCCCCCAGATCCTGAAATTTTTGTCTTGTGACATTTACACGTTATCAAACGATACGATAAATAAATTGGTCGTTATTCTTTAAAACTTAGATACAAAATCTATGTTTTACTGACTACCGATTGAAATTAAAAGAAAGAAAATCATTTTTGTTGCCATCTAGATACTACACCATCTCTCACGAATAAATTGATTTTTAACAACATACGAAAGAAAAACAGCACGCTCCTAATTTCCATCAAAATAAACACATTTCAGCAAAGACTAATTAATATATTAACAGCTAAAGGTATACCGATACTTAATTACCCGATTAATTGATTAAATCGTAGTCGATTCCAAATTAAACGGTACAAATAGGATTTCAGAGCAAATTGTGTTTGCACACGATATCGAACCGAAAGCATGTTTACATTGAAGCGATTCGCGTATTGGTTCGGTGCTTTTAAAATGTAAATTTGTTGGAGGTGAAATAAAAATGTCTGACTAGACTACAGTTTTATAATAACTGCTTCGTTAGACCATATTACGGTAAAAATTTACTGCATTTAAAAAAAAAAACAAGAGATCAAAAAATCTAAACGTCTTTATTCAATTAGGCCACTAAGCGGCACTTTTGAACGTCAAAAATAAATCAATTTAAAAGTAATAATAATTGATTCTACCGTCCATTCGGCAATGTAGCTTGTTATGGAGAAGAATGGACAAGACGCCACACTTACTCTTTTAAAATAAAAAGAGTTTTACAAGTATTTGGTTACATCATTCTTGTTGGAAAAATATACTCTTTTTACATCGTTCTCACATATATATGTGAGAACGATGTAAAAAGAGTCAGCTTTTGTCAGCTGAATTAGAATAAGTTAGTATTTTGTCTTATTAGTATTTTTTTTTAAGCAACCAATCTTTGTATGGCTTTGCGTAGATTCCATAACTACTTAGAAAAAGTATTCAGACCTCTAAACACCTTCAACAATATCAAGGTCCTCTATTATCCGTCTCGTAGACTCAAAATAAGCTCTTAATATAATAAACATGAAAAGGTTTACGAGATAAATCATCAGTTCCCACATTTGGCGGCAACTCACAATGGGCCCGGGGCCCTCTTCCCTCCACCCGTGTTGTGCGAGTGACGATAATCTCACCTCGACAAGACGGGAATGCGAAATGAAGTGCTTTTGCCATACAAAAAAAAAACAAAAACAACCTTTTGAAATTCGAATGCTAATTCCTCCGGTTTTATTTTTAAATTCTATTATTATGTTTATTCTTTTTAATGATGTAAGTGGCTGGATGTGATTTTGCTTGCGTGAAAAGGGCATGGACAAAAAAAATGGAAGTGAGATATTTAGATTATCAGGAACCTCAGGATCAGTCCATTATTAAATAATGCGCCGTTTATAAATCTCGACGAGTATTTTTCTGTTTGTTAATGCGGCAATAGAGGAATCAGGATATAGTCAATTTACGACGGTCTGACCTAGGCGGCAAATCTGAGATTGCTGAGAATTGTTGCAAACAACGTGATTATGTAACATACTTGCATGTTTGCTTATGTACTAAGGAATTGATTGCAGAATATACTATTTGTGTTTTTTTGGTATTTAAAAAAATATATTAGTGTAAATCTACGCGTTATGTAAAACTAACGTAGGCATTTGGATTTCAGAACGTGTCAAACATTTGCTTAACGAAAACATACTAAATCTATGGTCAAACCCTACTTTATAGCCAAAATTTGTCAATTTTCAGGCTAGAACAAATACGTACTTCAAATTCAAAATTCAGAAATCATTGGTTAGGTTACTGTCCGTATATATAAGGTTCTCTGTGTTAGGTACCTACTTAGTAAGAAATTCTGGTACACTTTCGTCATTTTAAATTCTCTATGTGTGGGAACGTTCGGTTTTCTATAGGAAAAGTAATACTAATGTTAACTATTTCAGACAGAAAAAAAAACCTATTTCAGATTTTTTTAAAGAGACTCGTAATATGTAGTCTAAGTTATTTAATTACATAAAAAATAATGCAAAAGTTATGGAAAACTGATAGGATAACCCATACTAATGACAACATTGCCTAATTTACGACAATAAAAAGTGAGTATCGGAAATTTTCAGGCACATCTTTAGTAAATCAAAAAAGGGTATCGGGATTGTATATGCAAAACAAATAATGCAAAATAATGCGAAGGTTATGGTTGCAGCGCGGATGCGGTCCTTGTAGGTGTAATACGGTAATGGCACGACAATATAAATAGGATTAGTGTAGCAGGACCCCACGCGCGCAGACAGGACGAGCCAATACACGCACTGACACGGTGTTCCGACACGGAGTGTACTGAGGACAAAGATGAAGGAAACAAAACACTACAAAGTGAAAAATAACTTCAATTTCGGAAGTAGTATTTTTCACTTAGTAGTGTTTTTATTTGGAAGTCTGTAGTATTTTTTTTTGGAAAAAATGTTTTTTATTTTTCACTTTTATTTGTGGTTTATTTGTAGTAGTTTTCAGGTTTCGTGCTAGACTAAGAGACTATACATATATACGTATATAGTCTTTCCACCACCATTATCAGCCTTATAATGTTCCCACTGCTGGGGCACAGACATCCTCTCTGTGAGAGAGGTAATGGTCCATAATCCACCACGCGAGCCCAGTGCGGGTTGGAGGATGTCACATATCTTCGAATTTTTGGTTCTAGGACATGCCGATTTCCTCACGATGTTATCCTTCACCGTTTTAAGAGCAGTGGTGATGAAATAATTTGCACAAGGTAAAGCGCCTGCCTGGGTTCGAACTCACGACACGTAAGTCGGGGCCGTTACCACCGGGACACCACTGCTCTTTCCACCATGTTATCCCATAATGAAAAGGTGTAATCATTAAGTAGATTGGCCTTCTGATGTTTTATAATCCGACCCAGATTATCACAGAAAGTTCA
Organism: Orthosia incerta; assembly: GCA_948252205.1. Lineage (NCBI taxonomy): Eukaryota > Metazoa > Arthropoda > Insecta > Lepidoptera > Noctuidae > Orthosia > Orthosia incerta. Next base: position 22,656,583 of record OX411759.1, on the reverse strand, counting down.
TTTAATGTGTTAGAAGTAAGCGGCGGTTTCTACGAATTTTAGTGTTAACGGAATTAGTTAATATAACATTGTTAAAACGGTAATGGGTTCATGTTTAACTTTGATGGTTTAGTTTTAAATTATGAAAATTTATTAATGCTAAAATATTAATTTGTATGGATTAAAGTTTCATAGGGTTGATGAATTTAGAAGCTCATTTAAGTTTTTTTTTACTTTAAACAGTTTGTTAAAGTAAATAATGGTTTAGTTTTCAGGTATGAGTCTTATCGTTAAGACGGAGCCACAGTTACGTGTCGTGGTCTGGCGTGGCGCCTTCTGACGCAGTTGATTGGCTACAAAACTCGTTGTATTATGACGTAGGCTGAAACAGAGTCGTTGTATTGGTGGATCCCGCGCCACGCCATGCCACGCCACGACACGTATGTGTCGTTCCGTCTTTATTCTCTTCTTGGCCTTTTTCAAATTAATTTGGTATCGCTGCGAGATGTCTTTTTCCATACCAGAAAGGCGGTGTCCCCTTCTTTTTCACACTACATCCATTGTTTCATTGGGCGTCCCAAATTCTTGTAGCCATCTTGCAGACTTCATACTCAAAACTTTCCTTACGGTATTTTTCTTCACACAAATATTCAACCACATCTGTGCCCGTTTTTTTTATTTTTTTATCTTAGTCTAAACTGCCCCACTGCTGGACAAAGATTTCCCCCAAATCCTTCCAAGTATTGTTTTCTCGAGCCACCTCAAAAACCAGCCCGCAGTAGGCGTTTGGTCGTCGCTACGATTTTCTTAAAAAAATATTTTTGTCCAGAAAAATCAGTGCTGCGCCCACTGTGTGCTGACGTCAGCCGCAGCATCGAATGCGCCCGCGCATCGTTTAGCCGCTTCATTGCTCCATTAATGTCATTTATACCGACGGCTGGTCTACACGTGGGTCTCTAGTTATATTGCAATTGAATTTCATTGCCATTTTCCTCTCGCAAATAAAGTAACATTACTGTGCGGATTAAGATTATTAAACGATTTCATTAATGTTGAGTTGTCATGAAATTTTAGATCCTATAAATTTCAATCAAAAATCTGACTGAAAAAATAAATAAAAATAAATAAATAAATATAAATAAAAATAAATAATAAATAAAAATAAATAAATAAATATTAAAAAAAATAAATAAATATAAAATAAATATAAATAAATAAAATAAATATTAAAAAAAAAAAAAAAATACAAAAAAAAAAAAAATATTCAATTGTATATATTGTTTAAATTATAAATAAAAATACATCGGCATAAAATTAATGCTACGATGAGATAAATTGAAAAAAAAAAAAAAAAAAAAAAAAAATCTGACTTCGTTTCGACTTTAGTAAAAATACAAGAGTGAAGTGGAACATAAAATAACCTTAAAATAATTTAATACGTACCAGTATTATGACATCATGATTATTTATAATAAGGTAATATTTATATATAAAAGTTATTTACCCATGTTTACTCATCTCTGTAATCACACTATTCATACATTGTAGACTTCAGAGTCCGACTAAGTAATTTTTTAATCTTGTCATAAACTCTTAAATAGTTTCCTTGTTTTCTTGATAAATATGATTTAACTATACTTTGGCTATGTAAAGAAGTTATATAAAACGTATCTTATTTTACGCTTCTGTACACACAATAACGTAGATAACTAAAAGTTTACTCAATAGGTTGTACAATGATGAATATAATTGTCTCCAAAGACTATATACGGGAAAATGGAGAGCGTGACACATTTCTGAAAATCATGTATTTAAATATCTTGAGAAACTAAGTGGTCATTCAGATCCCATGACCCTAGTGCTTCAGCCCCAACCAGTTCGAACAATTACCTGCCACCTTTGCATTAGGAAGACGAATCTGCCAACCTGCTGCAGTGCAGTGTCGAAATGTCGGACGCTGCGCTGCAAGCTGTCAATTTATTCATCCAAATTATTTAATATTTGTGTTCCATTCCGCTTACGAAAATGTACTTGTTTTTGTGCGTAAGATTAATTACAAACCGAAAATCTGTTCTATTCCTTCTGATTGGAATCTTCTGGTGTTCAAAAATTCACACATTACTATCCTTATAGTGGATTTTTTTAGACGGATAAGTAAAAAACTTTGCTGTCAACTAAAAAGTTCGTTTGTTTGTATGATTTTATCTTTGTTCTTTTTAGGGTTCCGTACTCAAAGGGTAAAACCGGGACCCTATTTCTAAGACTCCTCTATCCGTCTGTCTGTCATCAGGCTGTATCTCATGTACCGTGATAGCTAGACAGTTGAAGTTTTCACAGATGATGTATTTCTGTTGCCGCTATAACAACGAACACTAAAAACAGAATAAAATAAATGGTACGGAAACCTTCGTGCGCGAGTCAGACTCGCACTTGGCCGGTTTTTTTTTATACTTGTAAAACTCTGATGACACTTTTGAGAACCTGTTAAAGTCTCATTGAACTGTCTGTCCCCGTCCATCTCTCGATTTTCAGCTTTTTCACCTAAATTTTACTGTAAGGAATTTACAGACTCAACCTGCAGCAGTGCACAGTGTTCGTAATGTCACACGCTCGCTGCAAGCTAGCAATTTATTCATCGAAATTAATTGATTTACGGCCAGCACGTCCTTATCGCTGTCACACTGTGCGCGCGAGTTCGCGCCTGCTACGGTTTTATAAAGTTGCTTTTAACTGTCGGTATTTTAATTCTAAGGTAGGTAGAGAGATACTGTGAGGTACAGGATACTAAAAAAAAAAACCTGTCTATAAGCTGCGGTACCCGTAAGTTTACCAATATTCCTATTTTAAATATGAAAATACTGTTTGTTTCATAATGTGCCATCAACTTATTAATATCCGTGGAGATCGATAGGTTCTCCTATTCACGGATCATGATATGGCATCAGCTTCAACTTGCCTAAGTAGGTACTCTGTGATGGAAAATTTTCTTTAATATTATATTATCAGCTTATAACCTAATAATCAAAATGCGATTGACATTTATTTTGACTTCCCATTAAAATTATCTGAGTATTATTTAAAATATTGTTATGTATTGTTTGTGTTATAAGTAAATGAGGTAATTGGATTTCTCAAAAATAAATACTTAAAGGATTTAAAAAGTTCAAATTGTCCCAAAACGTGAACAACTAAGTTTAATTGTAGATATTGTATTGACCCGTACTGGAGAGGGGAGACTATCTTTTCGGATTCAGTTTAAAAGGGTAAAAACGGGACCGTATTACTAAGACTCCGCCATCCGTCTGTCTGTCTGTCTGTCTGTCCGTCTGTCACCAGGCGTAGGGTATCTCATGAATCGAAATAGCTAGACAGCTGAAATTTTCACAGATTATGTATTTCTGTTGCCGCTATAACAACAGATACTAAAAACCGAATAAAATAAATATTTAAGTGTGGCTCCCATACAACAAACGTGATTTTTTATCGTTTTTTGCGATAATGGTACGGAACCCTTCGTGCGCGAGTCCTTTTTTTTTTTTTTGATGGGTTTGCTCTTGACTCTAGTCTAGGTCAGAGGTGGAGACAGAGTCGACGATGGAGTGAGCTTACCCAGAAGAAGCCTGTTCACTCTAACTTTGAAGAGATTCGGGTTGAATGCATTCGGAAACACTGACGCAGGTAGCGAGTCCGACTCGCACTTAGCCGGTTTTTTTTAAATTACTGTCCGATTCGACTTTTACAGCAAGTTTTGAACAAAGTCCGAATTCCCTTGTATTCTTTCAAATTAATGGCTATGATTAAAATCGTGTTGCAACCTATTTCATCTAGATGCCGAAGATGGGAGAATTTTACACTAGTTAAATTTGTGCTTCACTGGTCAGGCTTCAAGGCACCGCCTAGCCGTCCAGTAGCTACCAAGAACTACGAAATTTTTTGGAACCCAGCCTCGGACACGTAAACTTTCTTTTGGCAATTTATACATATATTGATTTGAGAGAAACTGGGTGCAAGACGGAGTGAAGCGTACTCAAAAAAAATTAAGACAAATCATACAAAATAGTCCACTTAACCTACTCGTGAAGCGAGCTAGCAGCCCCCAGAGCGCGGGACCTTTTGCATTTGCTATACCTGCTACGTAGTTAATCTGGGCCCAGATATGTAATAACTAAGTTACTATTAGGTATTTGTAATAAATTTATAACTAGAAAATACTAGCCCCTACTTATGAACGCAAAAGTAATAAATGTTAACATAGCAATATAGTACATAGGTTTTTCAAAGTCTCGGCTAAGCCGTCTGGGAGGGGCACGTGCCCCCGTGCCCTCCTCTCTAGATCCGCCTATGATTGCCACATCACTGAACGATATTTTTCTTAGAGTCTATCAACTTCGAATACATTATTTTGATCCTAACCTTTTTAAATACGAGATGATGATAGATCACTGTTGTGGTAGATCTCACAACAGTCACAAGTGTGACCGATTGCGACCATTATTCACAGATCTACAGTAGTTGAAGACAGATTGCTGTCTGTCAAATAACGCTGTGTTATTTATGGGAACTAAATGAATGTGTGTAAAATTACGCCTGCTATATTTGTTGTAGTAGACAGAAGCTGTACGACACCGTCTGACAGTAACTAACTATGTGGCAAAATATTTGAACTGAGTTTTGATTGAAGGATATACTTAGGGTTTTTTTTTAAATTGATTTTCTTAATATTTTTTATTTTCTTCCTATATCGTAGGTGCGTTAACACACTTATAAAGTCACATACACAATACCCAGAGCCGGAACAACTATATGTAGGTCATACAAATATTTGTTCCGTGCGGAGCGGAAATCGAACCCGAGACACGCAGCGCAGCAGTCAATTGCTCAACCACAGCGCCAATTATCTCTTAGTAAAGCAAACTCGTCATTTGAAAGTATCTATTAACATTTTTAATAAATATTTTAAAAAAGTTTTTGAAAAGTATTTAAAAGCTGTTTGCTCCAACCACACATAAACACAATCAGTACTCAATCCTGATATATTGAACAATGCGACATCTTTGTATAAAAATTAAAAAACATCGCGCAGATATTTTTTGAAAAAACATTGACAGATTGTCGGATAGTCGCCTCTCAGCACAATTTTATTAATCATGGCCCAGATCACAGGCATTGTATTCCTGTTCAATTAAATAAGACCCAGATCATTGCATTCTAGAGCTAGCTTCAAATTAATTACAAGGTAAGGAACCCGCACCTCTCCCGCGTGCCATTATAAGACGCGCCACGTTATTAGCATTCCGTTTTCACCTGTTCATCTGACACAATTCACACTTCATACACAATCAGTGATCGCACGGGTTAAGTAACGGCCTATGATCACAAGCGAATGCCGTCACAATCACTTCACAATTGCATACTATTGTAAAGGTGCGTGCGCATTATAGAGAACTCACGTTTGAAAACCGCGCGGTTTGTAGACAGTTCACGCGTTAAATTATTTTGCGTTTGTATCGTACTTGTATATCTTTTATGGAGGCTGAGATCGAAGAGCACTAAAATTAACAGTTCTCATGCATGGGCTGCTTGCTATTGCGTTTCTAGTGTATAATTTTGGAAAAAAAAAATCTTTGATGGCTCTCTATTCGGTTTCATATGCAAAAACACTGTGAAATCCAGATGTTTTAAAATTCTAAGAATTATGCAGAAATCAACATAAGAACTGTCCCTCTAAACAAAATATTTATTGTTTTACCTGCAACAAAATAACTTTGCCATGTTAACCGCACGGGTCACAAACGCGTGCTACATTCACACACCGTGCAATCAGTCATACTCGCCAGTGTGTGGCCACCCTAACTTTAAATTCATTGCGCATACGCCGAAGGATTCGATTCGTCGCCTTATTATTACGCGGCGTCATTTCTATGTTAATGCCGATAGTATTAGATCGCTCTAATTGCTGTTGGCATATTGTCCTGATTGCGAGGCGGTGTTTTAAGTTGAGTTTGTACGACTTTCTATGTCATTCTTACACGATGCTATGGCAGGAATCTTGATTTAGAATGGTTTGATTGAATTCTAATGTTGGGTGAGATCTAGCTTTGAATCGAGATGCTATTGTTTAAAGTGTTTTGGTCTCTTATTGTAAGATAGTAAGTTGACATTTTTAGGTGATCAATTGTAGCAGAACTTTTCCACTCCTGGGGTGCGAGCACGGCCTACTGTGACAGGATTGAGTCACACATTTTTATCACAGTTTGGGAGCAAAAACCGTGATAAAATGCGTGAATCAAGCCTACCACAGATGCCGTGCTGGTGAGAGCTACGGGAGTCCGCTGGATAAAAGAAGCACAGCGCCAGTCGATGTGGCGACGCTTGGTGAAAGCCCATGTCCAGCAGTGAATGTCTGTCTGCTGATATAATGATGATGATTTCCTTGGACTCCGTTGGGGTTGTAGAGTGATTTTACAGTTTGCGAACTTATTAAAGACTTAATTCTGTCTGCGTTTCTGCAAGCTTGCTAGTGTTGGAAAAAAAATATGTGTTTTCACTTTCTAATATGTTTTCTTACCCATCTTTTTTTGTGTTGTTTCAGCTGGCGAGCGGTGGCGGGGGCGGGCGCGGCCTGTTCTGCTACCACTGCCCGCCGAGCTTGCCGCCGCACCAGCACCGCCTGCCCACCTTGGAGTACCCCTTCACAGCCTCGCACCCCTGTGAGTACCTACCCTATATAGGACGATTCAAACTTAATGTTCTTGAGATACAGGTCTACACTCTTTGAGAGGGAACGGGCCATAACAACCACGGACCCAGTGCGAGTTGGTGGATGACACATATCTTGGATTTTTTTGTTGTTGGACATGTTACCTCACAATGTTTGCCTTCACCATTTTGAGAACAGTGGTGATGAAATAAATGATACATCTATACTAATATTATAAAGAGGAAAGATTTTTTTGTTTGTTTGTACCGAATAGGCTCCGAAACTACTGGACCGATTCAAAAAAAAAATTACCAATAGGAAGCTACATTATTCCTGAGTGACATAGGCTATTTTTTATCCCGAAAACGGGTCCTATGGGGTGGCCCACGGGAGTGAATTCCTTAGCTGTACGCACAATGAAAGTATTCGCAAAACACTTTGTGCGTATGGATGGGATGTCCACCATGTACCAATGGCGCATTGCCGTACGCCTTGTAGTCCGATGATGGAAAGGACTAGGGATTCTGTTGTGATAATGAAGCTTTCGAACTCAAAGTTACGTTAATTATTGAATAATTTCAGCCGTAAGCTAACTAAGAGCAGAAAATTAAACCAACTCCCTGTTTACAGTCCATAAATCGACTTAAAATTGAAAGTTTCAAGTGGTAGCATAACCGCATAGTCCAGGAGTCGCGTCGATTTCACTTATCGGCACAAACTTGTGTAACTGAGTTAGCGGCCCGGCTCCCGGCCTAATGGCGTTATTTTAGTTAAGGCTCTTGTCTTGTTAAAGTTGCCGATTTACAACTCGGTTATGTAGCTCGATTCGATAACGGTTATTGATGCTGGCTGGAAAGTGGAGATTCGAAGGATATTTTTAAATTTCGAACTTTGATTTGACGTTGCGCTTGGGTTACATTTGAATGTGGAATTTATAGTTATTGTTATAAGCTTTATATTACCCTGCTGTCGTGTGTGTCCGACAACAAGCAATCCATTTTTGAAGCACTTTCCGCCGATCTTACTGAAATTTGGTGTCCTTTGAAAACAGTGAAATAATATGGTACTATGGAGTTGGTCTCATGATGGAGCTGGAAAGTGGCCCTAGCAACTCCTCAATCAGACAAAATAGGTAGCAACATCGTGTTTTGGGCTATTGGATGTGTATTGAAATGTGTTATTGTGTACGTTTCGTTTGAAAAAGATTTTTTTAAAATATTGAATGCTTATTAGTCTACGCTTGGGTTATATTTAAATGTCGAATGAATTTTTGATTTTCGAAATATCTTGTCGTGTGACAAATCTCGTAATTTTTGTATCAAGTCAAGTAAAGGTCACGATTAACCAAGATTAAGTTAATTCTCTGAGGACGTACTTATTGTTTACTTTTATTTACCTGTGACTTGGTTTTAATATTATTTGTTAGGTAGGTAATTAAGTGGGTGATTAAGGTGCCTAAAACTGCAGGCAGAATAAGTTTTTTTAACTAATTGTGACTTAAGACAGGACATCTTAAATCATACAAAAAACAACCTCCCGTCACTCTATTCTTAATTAATTAAAACTCTCAAGTTTTGCTGTAGTAATTACAACAAAAAAAGGATTAAAGAAAACGTACTTCAATAATAGCACTTAAGACGAAACTCTCAAAACTTCTCATCGAATCGGCGAACGGGTTACAAAAAAACCTCAAAAGGCAAAAATCAGTTTCTTACCCCAACTGACTCGCGTGCCTAAGGGGTGGTAATGTGCTAATGAATAGAGAAGGCAGGCCGGGGGTGTCGCGGGGTTACCGCGGGGGGTGAAGGCGAGGGGAGGGGGTGGCCGGGCGCAGTGGGCGGTGCTCCCCCGGGATTGGTCGCCGGCGGCGCCATCTATTATTCATAAAATAGTTTTTGAGTCGCGCCGCCGGTCGCTTTAACACGGTTATTTCGACTAACTTAATAAGTATCATGTCACTTTTGATTACTCCCTCAGCGTCACAATTTTTTACTTAGCGCAACACCGATCAAAGGGCCCTTAATAGAGTTATGAAGACCGTTATTTTATTAGGGTCCTCGAAAATGACAGTCTGTCCGTTTGTAATTGTGTAAAAGTATTAATTTTTAAAATCTATTAACGTATTGCGGGTAGGTAGATACCCGCTGGTACTTAAGGTGGGGGTTTTAAAGTGGGGGGGGAGTTTTAAAGCGCTGAGGATAAAAAAGCTAGAGGATAAAAAACCGGCTTTAAACGAATCTATTAAAAATGTATAAGGCAATTTCCAGCGGGTTGTTGGAGCGGGCTCTCATTAGCGCGCAATCACACCGACTCGGCGCGGCGTTACGCTGCGGTGGACGATCACCTTTATTAATTCTACGTTGTATGAGAATGTGTGTTTAATTAGCTGAAGAGCTGAAAGGGTTATGTTTTTACTACGTAAAAAACGTGATTATTTTCGAAAATACATCACGCTTGTTTTCTCCAAAGGCTAGTCAGACATGTGTTAGTGGAGAAGTGAATACTTCAGTAGTTATGTTTAAGTCCCATATTGTTATAGAGAGCAAGCCTTTTTCTAGGACAATATTCAGACTGGCCTTATTAAATCTGTCTGTACTTTTCCTAAAGACAGATTTAATAATTCCTTAAAATGTCAAAGTCAAAGATTTGTCTTTGATTATGTAATTTTAAGGAAAATTTATTTTAATTAGTAGCCTAAACTACACTATTAAATGTCAAAAAAAAATAAGTAAAAAAAGAATGGATATTCTACCTAAGTACGTTACATTGAAGGTATATGTCTGAAGCGGCGGGTTCGCGGTGCGAGCCCGTGTTCCCGCCATAAGCGGCACAGGAGAGGACACCGTGGAGTTTTAGTGGGTTCGAGTTCCACATAACTGGGCTATCTCCCCGTGGTAGCGCGGTATGCATGAGCATATCTCAACAAAAAAAAATGGTATATATCTGAATAAAGTAAAAAAAATAACAAAAACTGTTGCCTGACCTAGAAATGGAACCTAGGACCTCTTGCTCAACAGTCGCACTATCAACCACTGATCCTATGACGTAGCAGACACCCCTACTACTGTCTCCTTGTCTGCATAATTATAAACGTGTAGATACTACAGTACTCGTAAAACCAAATGAAATATGAGCGATCTGGTTAGCGAAGTATAATATGATAATTTCAAGTCAGGTACGAGTGTATTTCATTTCATATGAAAGCCACTTAATTCCTCGTTTCGTGGAGCTATTTAGTTAGTGTTTCATAACTATTTAACATGTAAATTGTGTAATATATACGTAGTCTGTTATAATATTAGTTTAAAAACTTTGACGTCAGGGTGGCAGTATGAAAATATAATTTTACATTTGCATGATAAAACTTTTCTGACTGTAATTTGAATTTATTTTTTATGGAAATAAACTTTAAAATAATAATTGGAATACGAATCTATGACATCTTTAATTGTTATCCTCCATAGAGACGTAAATGATTTATTTTAAGTTAATTCAAATAAATAATAACATTTATTAGACGCGATACACAAGATAATAAAATCTAGATTTTAATTCAATTAGCTTTTACCTTTTTACTGGAGAGGGAGGGGACGGCCAAAGGAAAGATGGATGGACTGTGTGAGGAGTGATATGAAAGAAAAGGGAGTTAGTGATAGCATAAATGGGGACTGGACGGTATGGAAGAAAAAAACGCGTTGAGCCGACCACAAATGACATGGACAAGGGCAGGAAGTTGATGATGAAGCTTTTACTTTTTTACGAAGGTACCTACGTATCTTTTCATTCTTAGAAGTCAAGCATGAAGTCTAAATAAATAAATAATCTTGCTTCATATCCAATTTTAGTACAATGTGTGAATGGATGAAGAGGGAGGGGAAAGCCAAAGAAAAGTTGGATGGCCTGTGTGAGGAGTGATATGAAAGAAAAGGGAGTCAGTGATAGCGTGACGGGGGACAGGACGGTATGGAAGAAGAAAACGTGTTGCGCCGACCCCAAGTAACATGGGACAAGGGCAGGAAGATGATGATGGAACTTTTATTTTTTTGCGAAGATACGTAGTTCATTCTGATAAGTCAATCCTTCAGACATTAAGTCCGCCATTGTATCCAAATTTAGTACAAATCTGATTCTTTCATGACATTAGGTTTTCCGGGTACATCGGGATCGTTGAGGTACTTTATCAAAGATTATAAAAGAGGGTTTAATTTATACCAGATGTTTTTTGGAAAAGTGCTGCGTAAGCAAACTGCCTGTTAGCTCAATGCGGCTCGATTAATATGACACTGATAAGCGGAAGAACGTTCACATGGACCCAATGCTATCCGATTCAACCGATTAGCTCTTGAGATTTTGTTAGAAAATACTCGTACGATATCGCCTATCGACACGGCAGAATATAATTTATTGTTCATCAAAATAGTTAGCTAGTTTGATGTATACATCGAGTACAATCACACAATATTAAGATTAATTAATTGATTATTAATTATTATATACTATTATTTTATATTTTATATGTATATATATCACACTATAATATTATAAAGGCGAAAGTTTGTGATTCTGTGAGTGTGTGTGTTTATGTTTGTATGTTTGTTATCTCTTCATGCTTAAACGGCTGGACGGATCTGGATAAAATTTGGCACAAAGATAGATTAAAGTCTGGAATAGCACATAGGATACTTTTTATCCCGGGAATATGTTCCCTAGAGACAATTGACGACATTCACGCGGGCGAAGCCGCTGGCAGAAGCTAGTAAAGTATATTTTATCTATCTATCTATCTAAAAAAGTAGCAAAAAAATTAAGAGTATTTTCCCCAGAAATATACATAAAACTTATAAATATCGAATTATGATTAGCACGGTTTTCCATTAAACGTGAAAGCTAGTTAATCCAGCCGGTTTCGTCCAACTTTTTCCGCTACACTCAAGCTCAGACCGGACCCACTTCCGCCGGATGTGAAACACTTTTTAATTTCCGTTGCGGAGGGATTTTTCTACACCGAAGTTGATGGCCGCTCAATTATTCACATTCAATTAATGAAAATATTTATAATCTGTGCCGGAGGGTGCTGTCTTGTTGGTAATTGTGTATTTTAATTACGGATAGCATAATTAAATAATTATTCATAAAGAACACGTCTAGTGAAAACGTAGAAACATTTTCTTTGATAAATATTTCAGACAGGCCAAAATCATCTTTATTTGCGGCTTTATAGTCATACCTCATATTTTTAAGAGATTTGTTGGTTTATATGTATGTAAAAGTTGATCAATGGAATAAGGTACTGGAACCGAATGCTTCACTATCGTCGAGTTTCATAAAATGTTATCTCAAAAAAATTTAGGGTTATGGAGAGATTGGCACTGAAAGCGAAGCCGCGAAAAAAGCTATACTCCATATGAAAAAAACATTAGACACGTTTCCAAATCTTTATACAGTCCGTTCAACCGCTTTTGAGTTCTATTCCCTAAACATAAGGATGACATAAAAAGCATAAACCTGTTACCAAAACCAACTGTTTACTACAGCTACCATTTATCGAATTACCAACGCAATAGAAGTCAAAATCGGTTGAACGGGCTGTAAAATGGGCTAATTTAAACTTCTAATGTTATCGCAAATGGAGTTTAGTTATGATTAAGTAGGCTTTTTACATTTTTTAAGCTCGCGCTTGACCACTATCACACCTGATGGTAAGCGATGATGTGGTTGACAGCGAACCACGCTTGCCTAGAAAAAAAACTATTTAATCTTGACTTAAAGATCGTAGCTGTCGGGAAACGAAAACTCCTGCAGGGAATGCCACTCTTTAGCTGTACGCATAATGAAAGTATTCCCAAAACGTTTAGTGCGTATTGGTGGGATGTCCACCATGTGCCGATGACGTATCGTCTTACGTCTGGTAGTCCGATGATGAAACGGGCTAGGAAAAATTAGATCATGCAATTCCATCGCACACTCCCCGAAATGTAACCGATAAAAAACCGACAAGCTGGCAACTCGGCGACAATGTTCAAGGCTCTGGAGCTTTGAGATGACCAGTATCTCATTACCGATGAGCCTCTTGGCCCGCTTTTCGATCGACTCTAGTACATCAAGCTGGGATTTGGCAGATCCGTCCCAGAGATGAGAACAGTACTCCATGCATTGACTTGAGTCATTAAAAGCAACCATCAAAGAGACTACAGCATTCATACCAGTGTAAACATTAGCAATCTACTCAATTACTTTAGTTCAGTTCATCAACTAAAAAGATAACTCACAAAACAAACACAATTTGTAAAATAAATATAAAGCCGAGCACACATATTGCGACTAAAGTGTATAACAGAATTAATTCACTGAGTGAGTCGCAACGATACAAATTGGACCAATTAATTCCCGCCATTTGGCTCATAGTTGTTTATTAAATTTTAAAGTAGCTACTAGTTATCTGTACCAAGAATGGGATCATTCGAATAACAGCATAAACAACCATACAAATAATAGAATGCAGTGGTGGCGCAGTAGCAACGATCCGACTTTCAAATTGTAGGTAGTAGGTTCGAAACCAGACAGGCTCTTTACTTTGTGTTATTTATTTTTTTATTATTTTCTTAATTTTGTATCGATTTAGGTATATTTTCACTGTGCGTGTAAAAGCAGTGAAGTTCCCGTACGGAGTCTGTATTTCCTGATAACTTTAACCAAGTCAAGACCATGAGTGAATATGCACGGGGTTCCAGCGCTATGAATGAAAATTTGGTAAATATCACTAGATGGCGCTATATGCATCGTCTCCTAAGCGCAAAATTATGGAATATTGATCTCTTAATTCCCATTTCAAAGATTATTTGAACGGATCATTTAAAATTGATTCCAATAGATGGCGCGGTTTTAAATTTCTGAGGCATGCCACTAGATTTTTTAAATTTGTATTGTAACACATTTTGATATAATGAAACAGTAAAAACGTGCAAAAAATACTATAAAACAAATTGTCACTGTACTTAAAGAAAAAATAGTCACGAACCGAGTAAACCCTTTTACTTGCAAAAGTCGCTGCTAACACCATCTATGGCCGTGGAACGAATGCGATCGATGTTCTTTTAGTAAATAGTTCGTACAGTCCGTCGAAAAACGCTAGTTCTTTGTATGGGATGAGGCATCTGCATGCTAGTATTATATTATCTGTGGCATAAGTAACTTCTAGGCAAGCGTGCTCTATCGTCAACCACTTCATTGTTTATCATCGACTTGCTAAACAAACCGCCTGCCAGTACGTTTTTAGCCTTAGAGAGAGTTCGAAGACACAAAACCGAATAATCCATGTTGTTCAAAACAAAACCGTCACAAACGTGTGTGACATCACAAATTCGCGACTATAAGCGAATAACAAATTGAATAGGCTGAGTGAATCGCTACGGCACAAATTGGACCAATTAATTCGGTCCATTAGGTCGGAGCCTTGCTTTGAAGTTGTGCGACATAAGTTTGTACGAGCTTTTTATTATGAACGAATTGATTTCCGTGGTCGATGCAGGTTGAGTGAAATGAAAAATATTTAATTTTGTTGGATTTTAAACTTGGTTGATTTTTTTAAAAGAAGTTAATCACAATTTCTTTTCAATAATATAATGGCATGATGGCTTATATTGTTAACCTACGAAGTTATTTTTACTATTAACTACGTAACGTGTCGTATAGGTCATGGGTTCGAATTCAGGCAGGCGCTTATGTTGTTTAAATTATTGCATCACCACTGCTTTCAAAACGGTGAATTTATTTTTTAGGGACCAACTTAAAATACAACAAGAATTATCAATAACTGATGCGGGAAGAAACGACAAAATAAAATTAAGAAACAATCAATCTTATTCAAACAATAAAATCCACAAACAAAAACCCGGTAGCTTTTACTAAACTACACGCATAATTACTCCAAATCTACAAAGACTATTTATTACCACGGGCAGTAATACGGCTATTAGGGACAATTCTCGTCCCGTAATGTTCGCAACGACATTACCCTAAGAATAATATAAATGTTGGGGTGGCCCTAGCGATTGTCACTCGATATATTGCGTCACTGTAGGGAGACCATGGATTGAAGATATTTTGTAGGATAAAATTAGTAATAGAACAAAATAAAAATAAAAATAAATTAAAGCTTTGAAAGGTATGGAAGCTTCCATACGATTTTTGTTTTACAATTATTTTTGTTATTTTTATGGTGACTGTCATCTCATTCAAAATGGGTATATTGAATGAGATAACAGGCCTTGAACAAAAGTTAAATAATTTACACCAAATATACCGCGTAACTTATAGAAGTTGCGTAGCACATTCACATGCCTACGAAAACTGTAGCCGTGCTACGAAGTTCGTAGCGCTCGCGTAGCACGGCAGTTTTCGACTTGTAAAAAATGTTCTTGACATATCAATATTGAGAAGAATATTTGTCTAGCTTAAAAATAGTGGTGATACTATATATTTTTTTATGTTGTTTTAGCTATTATTAAAAATGTAAGAAATATGTTATAAAGTGAATAAATGGTGATAACTTCTGGCGTTCTTGTCTATTAGGATCAATTCACATTTTATGGATTACTTTAAGTTTATGGCCAAAATTTGAAAAACTGTTGTGGCAAAGTTGTTTAAAAAAAAGTGGATTATTTGATTGTATATTATCCTAATTAATACACAACAACTTTTTTCGCTATTCTGCGTAAATCCTAGTCACCCCAAAATGTCTCCACCTCATCAATTCCCGCGGACATGCGTTCAGATAGCTATAATAAACGCTGGGGAGGCGATTTGGCACTCTGACGTAATGGCGGGCACTTCCTGGTACCACGAGCGATTGTCTAGGCAAATGTCGGGGAAGCTGAGACAGTGCATTGGGGGGCTTGGGCTTTTAATCGTTGGGAGAAGTTAAATTGCTTTAGTGAAGGAAGTAATGAATTAAGTTGCTTGAAACAATCAACCAGATCAGATAAATATTTGGATTACTAATTAACTATTTACTTGCGTGTTTTATCATCCCCAGGAGACATTATACCGGGATGAAAATTACTCTATGTGTTATTCCAGTCTATAAGCTATCTCTGTGCCAAATTTCATCCAGACCCGTTCAGCCGTTCTTGCGTGATTGAGGAACAAACATACATCCACACACATATCTATCCAAACTTTCACATTTATAATACTAGCTTCTGCCAGCGACTTCGCCCGGGTGAAAAGTGTTTTCGTATCCCAAGGGATCTTTACACCGGGATGAAAAGTAGCCTATCTGAAAAGTGAAAAGTGTTTTCTTATCCTAAGGGATCATTATAGAGGGATGAAAAGTACCAAATTTCATCCAGATCCGTTCAGCCGTTCTGGCGTGTTTGAGTAACAAACATACATCAATCCAAACTTTCTCATTTTTAATATTAGTAAGATGTATCATTGTGGAAAAATCTGATACGTTTATAAGGACATGATTTGTGCTTCTCATACAATCAGCAAAGAAGATACTACACTAGGTTTCTTCCTGTAAAATCTATTCTATTTAAATATCTAGCAAAATTAGCGCTTTATCGTCTTTGACATGCCCCGTAAACACCTCTGCCAAGTTTCAAATATTTGTTTTGTTTTTAAATCAAACCGCCACCCGCATCACAGAAACTAATAATTTTGTCACTACGGCTATACCTCAAACATTCCTTATTCTAAAATTTAGTTTGACTTATTTACTGAATAATGTGTTTGTTGTACAGATACGAGCTATTCGTACCACCCGGCGATACACGATGACACATTCGTGCGTCGGAAACAGAGGCGCAACCGCACCACCTTCACGCTGCAACAGGTACCTGAACACTTCACTATTTAATCAACATCTGGCGTAGAAAAAATCTCGTACAAAAAGTTTTAAAGTCCTAGTCTTAAAATTCTAGAATCATTAATAAGTGAAACCATCAAGAAAAGGACCATTAAATATCGATAAAATTTTCTCTATCAAATAACACCACGTTCGATGTTGCATAAGTGCTTAAACCTTTTTCTACTCACTCTCAGAAGTATGGAGATACGAGTAGTGAATGGTTAAAACGTCCAATGAAAACACTTCATTTTAAGATTCTTTGACCATCCTGATAAACATAGTTGCTATTGTTACTTACTGCGGATTTCTCAACGCTAAATTATCGCAAAATTAATGTGACAAATTGTCAAGCACGCTTTATCTGCTGTGATTGATTGAATAAATTTTCACATTCCAATCGAGTTTTGAGAAACACGGGGTTAATGCAACTTAGCCGCCGTGTGAGCGGAATGTGCCTAGCTGTATTTTGGGTCATATATTTGTACATATTTAAGCTTTTTGCCTTCGTTACGCTAAGAAGAAGAACTAAATACACTTGTTACCTTATGAACAGTTGGAGGAGCTGGAGACGGCGTTTGCGCAGACGCACTATCCCGACGTGTTCACGAGAGAAGACCTCGCGCTCAAGATCAACCTCACGGAGGCCCGAGTACAGGTCAGTCAACCACTTCTTATTGCTTAACATAAGCAGCATATACGGATCCACTGCTGGAACAAAGGCTTCTTCTCTGAGAGAGGGAATGGGCCAGTGCAGTCGACAGATGTCACTTGTCGCCGAGTGGTTAGGTTCTAGGGCAGGGGTCACCAAATGGCGGATCGCGGTCTGGATCCGGACCGCTGCGCCGACCTCTTTTGTGTGGACCTTAAGTAAACACTATTGAGTAAAATATAATTTACATTTGTTCCTTGAGTACGTAATCCTGAGCTTCATTTGTTCACTCTGAATCCTGATGGTGAATTTAGCAATGAAGCTGTCAATGTTTTCGAAATTAATAAAGTTACTCTCCCGATGGAAATGATCGATTGCCAAGTATTTGGCTAACCTTACGGACCGCGACATTCATACTGTTTTTAAGTAACGGACCTTAATTGAATGTACTTGGTGACCCCTGTTCTAGGGCATACCTGTTTCCTTCCTCGTTTTTCTTTACGGTTTTGAAAGCATTGGTGATGAATTAAATTACACAAATTAAAGTGCCTGCCTGGGTGTGAACTCACTACCTGCAACTTGTAAGTTGCGGCTGTTGTCAGGACAACAATTGCTCTTCTAGACATTGTCAGTCTGATATTGTTAAATTTTGACTACTACAGCAACCTATAGCTGAAAATAAATGCTTACCTAAATTAGGGGCTTATCGCGGTATCTTCTCGTCCAACTTACCAAAGTGTCTCAAGACGAAAATCTATTACCAGTCTGTGTTGCCAGCGATTACTTGCGGCACAGAGACGTGGCCGCTCACAATGAGCCTCATCAGAAGGCTTAAAGTCATCCAAAGGGCAATGGAGAGATATATGCTCGGATTTTTATCGCGTGATCGAATCAGAAATGAAGACATCCATAAGAGAATCAAGGATACCGACATAGCCCGATAATTGCCAAACTGAAGGTTACACTAGTCGAAAATTCTTCCATACAAACGTAGTCTAGGGATTATTCCACTGTTTGACGACGTACGTTCAAAATAAAAAGTGATATCAATTTGTCTCATCATTATCTAGCCCTGTATAGAAGCGAAAAAGTAAAAAAACTAAATATTTGAAAGTTATGAGCGTCGTAAGTTCCACATTTCGACACTAGCTTTAACGCATTTTTGGGCGCAAATAAATACCATAAGAAGATGGAAAATTGCAAAACGGCCTCCATACAGGGATAGATTAGTAGTTCAACAATGCAAATAATTTTATTTTGAACATATAGATTTAGTCGCTTTTTCATGATATCTAGACTCCCAAAGGTCTGTTTCTACAATTTTACGCGCTCGATTTTGTCCTACATCATTATCCATTTCGCTACAAATTTGCAAAAGTGTGTATTAGTACGCGAACTAGCTTCCTACTGGTCATCACAGCATCTATCTCTTCCGCACGTGTTGTCGGTTGATATAAAATGCATTTTAACCCCGCGCACAAAATAGTTCGTGCCGTCGACTAGTGTACCCTTAAGTGGCAGTGGGCAGAGTACATTGCTCGCAGAACGGATGGCCGTTGGGGCCAAAAAGTTCTAGAGTGGCGACCGCGTACTGGAAGACGTAGACTTGGGAGGCCTCCCTCCAGGTGGAGCGACGACCTGGTCAAGGCTGTGGGCGTCCCGTGGATGCGAAACGCGCAGGACCGATCAGTGTGGTGATGCTTGGGGGAGGCCTATGTCCAGCAGTGGACGTATTTCGGCTGAAATAATGATGATGAATTAGGGCCTTACTTAGGTACCAAGAAAAGATAGACAATTGTTAATCTGTGTTGTTAGTCGTACGACAAACTACATACCTACATATGTATAAATGCGGTAATATAACGCTAGGATATAGACAGAAATTTATTTAATTATTCGTTGACTTGTAGGTTAATTACTCAGTTGTATCATGAGTATCATTAATGATGGTGTTGATTTGTAACTGAGTTTCACGTACATTTACCACTGAATAATAGATGTCTAACACATCGTGCGATATTAAGCTGGTTTAGTAGCGTTTATATTACGTACTAATTCAGGGAAAATTGCGTCAAATGATTGAGTGGTGAAGCTATTTAAAGTTTACAACTCAATCCTTTTAAAATATCATGTACAATCCAGAACAAGTAAAATTTAAAAGCACTCGGCACATTTTTATTTCATGCTACATAATTTATCTAGTAGTAGACACGCTTCGATCGACAATCAATTGAAACACGTAATTATTACACGATATTTTGCGATAAAGCCCGATTGTAACAGTAAAACGCCCATAACTTTTGAACAGCTTAACCGATTTTCGTGAAATGTAGCTAAGAACGATACGATAAAGTCATCTTTCAAACAAAAACAAACAATATCAAAATAGGTTCATCCGATTAGGAGCTATGATGCCACAGACAGATATACAAATACACAAAGGTACACACGTCAAACTTATCACACCCCTCTCTTCCGTCAGGGTTAAAAAGGACAACTGCGCTCGTAGGACATCAAAAAATTCGTCGGCACACACTGACGGCATTACTACGTTGAATAGAAAAGCTGATTCTTTAAATGAAACATATGCCAACCCTCTGGTCATGTAGATTCGACCAAATGCCCTAAGTTAGCACTCAAATCTACTCTACTGTTTCAACCTCTAAAGGCTAAAACATATAACCCCTATTGAGGTAGTAACTTTCTTTTTTCCTCAAAACTAACTTGGTTTTTACAGACATTAAAAATTACCACTTTCGTAATACTATCGCCAATTCAGCCTAACATAACATCTACTCCTCTTAACCCTACAAAATCATACTCTCCTTCAACCCTGAGGTTGTACATAAAATGAAGAATTTACGCGCGTTGCCACCGGGCACGACTTACCTGTCAGCCTCGATATCGTTCAGAAATGTCGTCTGCCTTATGCAATGTGACTGCGTAAACGAGGAACATGATAATTTAGGTTCACATAGAATTTTACTGAACGAAATATTGTAATTAAAAAAAACCAGCGCTGTCGTTGAGTCTCCCATATAACGCCCAACATTATTTTATTTTATTAATCTTAGAAAAACTTACAGCTATTATATCAATGCGCAGAAACAACATATAAGAAAAAGCTAATTAAAAGTTTTCACACATATAACAGTTTCCTTAAAATACGCATCCGCGAGAGTTTAAAAAAGAAAAGATATACCTGAACGCCCAACAAATACAAAAAAAGAGAACAATTGTTTTCTACATATCAAAGAAACGCTTACTCAAGTTAGTTTTTAGGGTTCCGTACCCAAAGGGTAAAAACGGGACCCTATTACTAAGACTCCGCGGTCCATCTGCCTGTCTGTCTGTCCGTCTGTCATCAGGCTGTATCTCATGAACCGTGATAGCTAGGCAGCTGAAATTTTCACAGATGACGTATTTTTGTTGCCACTATAAAAATTTTTACTAAAAACAGAATAAAATAAATATTTAATTGGGGCTCCCATATAACAAACGTGATTGTTTTGCCGTTTTCAGCGATAATGGTATGGAACCCTTCGTGCGCGAATCCGACTCGCACTTGGCTGGTTTTAGGTTTTTAATCTTAGTATCGAACAAATCCAGATCAACATCCCGACACATATGCTGAGTAATGTCCGTTTTGCGCGGATGAGAATCTTCTTATACGCACAAAACGGTCATAGCTTTCGTATCATTATATTATCTCTGTATTTCTGTTCTTTCATTTAATTATATAGTTTCTCAAAGTTTTAGCTTCCTTGCGCGGATGACTACAGATTTGATCAAATACATACCAACTATGATTTGTTTTTCCTGCCTCAGCATGATTCAATCTGCGAGTGTCCTGAAATGGTTTAACCTATATAATTTATCTGCAATTGATTAGGTTTTTTATTGGATACATAGGTCAAATAGGTACTTACAGTACAACTATTTTCCTAAGGTCCCTCGGCAAACTTCGTCTTTAGTCAGTCGTCGGATCAGTCGGTATCAAATCAAATCAAAATATTTATTTGCCAGAAATACGTTGTTCAGAAGGGAAGATCTTAAAGCCTAAAAGTAATTGTGTTCTACCTGCAAGCAAGGGTGCTAATTATTTATAATATAAATTGTAACATTAAAAAAAACATAACAAAACTGATGCATTTCAATAAATAAATTAAAACTGTCCATAAGTCAACATTTAAATTCGATCAACTCACTCAAAAGGTATACATAAACATGTGAAAATAGTCTGTTACCCTTTGCACTCGGTGCAGACCGGGCGCTCTCAATCAACTAGGAAGAATATAGAATTGTTAGTACTCTTTTAACATAATGTAATTTATTAAAAAAATGCAAAAAACGGCGGCAATCTGCTAAAGGAAATTAGTTTTACAGCTCTATATAGTTCACACGAAAATCAAAACAAGACAACAATAAAGTAATTCAAATTATTATACACGATAAATCTTATAATTGACGGACATGTAAATTAGCATTCGTTTGTATTCGGAAATGCGATGATTACCGAGAGAAATTAAGAAAATAGTTGTACTGTACTAACGTTTCTTCGAAAAACTAATGCATAATAACCTCCCTGAATGTTTCCCTGGCTTAACCAATCAACCTGTAATGTTCAACACCGTCACTTGCCTGTTAACGTTTGCCCCGTTTACGTTCAAAGTCACCTGTCTTGTAAAATATCACTTTATTGCATATACCGTCGAATGAGGGGTTACATTTTTATGACATAGAATGCAAATTGTGGTTAAGATTTTGATTAAAAGTAATATATTTTGGGTTTCATGTGCCTCCTTGCATACATGGAGTATTTTGTTTGGTAATGTCTCCAAAATCAAATCCTCCTCTCCTCCTCCTCCAATCCTAGGCTCTAGATTTTAGTACCTACTTATTACTCAATGATACTTAGACTTTAATATTTAAGGGTTAGTTTATAATTGGAGTGACAGACACAGTAAACCCCGGTACCGATCACAGAGTGTGTAAGTGTGTTTGTTACTCTTACACGCAAAAACTACTGAACGGATCTGGATGAAATTTGGCACAAAGATAGATTATAGTCTGAAAAAGCACAGAGGATACTTTTTCATCTCGGGAATATGTTCCCTTGGGATAATTTTCGACATTCACGCGGGCGAAGCCACTGGCAGAAGTTAGTATTACATAAAATAGAATAACTCCGATTTCCCTATAGCGTAGGCCGTACGGCTGAGGTGCACTCAGAAGTAGACCATATTTCAGCAGATGTCATGCAAAAAATTGTATTTAGTCAGGCATAAGAACTGAAAAGAAAATTGTAATAACTTTACTATCTAACTTTATCACAATTTCCTCAAAAGTTCCCAAGAAAAATCCATTTAGATTCAATATAGAGTTTGCAAAACGAAATTCATTTTCGATTTAGTTTTTCGCCAGCGTGCAATGTGGTGAGTGAATGATATTGAACGGGAGACCGAATGTAATGCGAGTGCTCCGTTACCCGGACGTGAACGAGGGTACTATTGGGTCAAAAAGCCTTTTTCGAAATTGAGCCGAATGAATGAAGGTTATGGGTTCATTTTGTTACGGAACTATTACTGGAATAGTTAAGTTCAAACTAGAATAGGTATCGTTACTCAAACTTATGTACAAAAATGTTTGCAAAATCAACATACAAGGTTGACGGGTAGAGAAACGAGAGAGCCTTGTTGCATTTAGTCCACTACTGTACCTGAAGCCTTAATAAATAATAATTAATTAATTCACGGACAGAGAACGCACAACCACACGGTCTAGAAGCACACAATTTTGTACAAAATTGCCTGTAAAGTTAGCCCGGCTTTTTACAATTCTTCTTTACAATTTTGTATTTTTTTCCCATCGGGTATATGGCTTGAGAATAAATAATAATATTCACCAATGCCTAGTGCGTAACTACTTACTTCAGTTTTCTAGTTGCAATCTAGAATTTTCTAATCCTAAAAGTGCTTTACGTAACATCGAGGTCTCCTCTCTTACCTATTTTCAGAACGACTTCAACAGTTTACATAACCGCTTCGGTACCTAATCGCCCGGGTACCTACTCGCTTCGGTACCTCTCCGTGAGCCGAGCAACACGGCGCCTGTTTTAGCCAAATTGCCCGCCGCTGCCTCCGTGTTTTATTTATGCCCAAATAAAAATTGCCCAATTCCGTCGTAGCCACAATTTAGTGGCAGCCTGTCGCTCGGGATCCACACTTTTATTGCACATATCTGCTGAATCGTAATGCCTGTTAAGTGTTAGCTTGGATTATTTTATGCTGGTAGGATATGCAAATAAAACATCAATATTATAAGATTTTTGTCAATAGCACCGTGTGGTATTTTTTCTGCAGAAAATTATAATATTTTCAAAAAATTCTTTATCGTGGCATCGCACTTAGGTATCAGGGGAGTCCATAGTTCAGCAAACAGAATGATACACCCCTGCAAGAACAAGAGGTTTTCTGAAGCATTACCATTTTTAGCGTCTAACTTGAAATACCTCAGGTTCGCATCATTAAACTCTTAAAAACGGATTCTACTTTAGAAAGAAGAAAGAAAGAAAGAAAACAAATTTATTTGACACAAGCCAGAGCACGCAAAATAAACATAAAAAATAAAGAAAATAAAACTTAGACTAAACAACAATAATATGAAAGAGAGAAAACAATATAAAAATAACATTGTGTGTCCCACAGCTGCGCCAAATAATACCAGTTCAGCAAAATGTAGGGTTTTCAACTGGATCTGTGACCGACGACGTGACAGACGTAAATCAGTTTTATAGTAACTAAAAGTGTATGTGAAACAAGTGCTTACTTATATTAAAAGATTAAAATAGATGTGTAGTATGTTTATATTACAAATAATAAAAATACATGCACACTACATAAGAATAAATAAGGTGAGTGTGACAATAAATGAGGTGACTTTGACTGCAGATAATCCATTTCACTTATTCCAATTAATAAACGCTTCTCATCAGTTCCTGCAACTGATGGCAACTCTAAAGTTGCCAACGTAATTACAATCACCCGTCAAATGTCAGAATTGACCGTCTCTCTAACAGACCAATTGACGTACTACCAGCCACGTAAGACACTATCCAATTTCGTTTATCCGCCGTCGAACATCCCATTCCATTAGTTAACTACCATTGTCAAAACCCACTCTACTCTAGTTCGTTGCTAAAACCACCAAAACAGTTGAGAATTGAACGATCTGCGGCCATGTTAGATTGGCCTTCGAATGCCCTCGATAGTTCATTGGTTTGTAGGAATGTGTGTGGAAATGTGAGTGGTGTGCGGGGTGGGGGAGGTCAGGTAGCACTGGTGGTCTGTAACGTGTTTAAGTCGCTCATCTCGGAATGGTATTACGGTATGAGGCGGTTACTCCCCGCGCTCAAGCCTCACCCCCGCTCACACCTTATGGCACGTGCTACTTGGATTAAGGGGTGTCGCGTATGAAGAGGACGTGAAATAATTACAGGAACTTGGTTGATGAATCGGTTGTTGCAATGATTGATGGAAAGTTTAATCAATAAGCGATGTCTTTAACAGTGGTTGTCACAGGAATGGATACAAAATAGTTTGGATCAAAATATTCTGTCAAAATTGCAAAACGATATACTTTGGAAATTTGTAAGAAAACGGTATTTGAAATCTTAATCAATGTGCTATGGCGAACTGTATCAGTGTATGAACTTTTAATCACACATCAGACATAAATCCAGCGGTCCATTGTCGTAACTTAGGGCCGGTTTCTGAATTGAGTACTTTGAGATCTAAAATAGAGCTTCAAAAATACTCAACTTCAAACTTATAATTCAGAAATCGGGGGTTAATCTTGTCACAAAGACACGACACGTCAAACATCACGAACACATCTTCGACAGCCCTAAAAGAGCTTGGTAATATAATTGAGTCGGCTTTCAATTTGATTCGCATCCTCGTCCGGCTGCAGAGTGTCGGTGATAATTCGCCCGAAAAATATAAAAAGGAAGCTTTTGGGAGCAGCTGTCCGCCATATTGGATTACCGCGAGGTGGGTGCGAACGAGCGGCGCCAACTGGAATGTACCTACAGTCGGACGTAAGTGATTGGAATATTAGGCTATTTTAATGGGGATTTTCGGGAATTAGGAAAACGTGAACCTATTTTAACAGGTATATGATATAAATAAAAATAATGTGAGGCTATTTTAACAGATATCATCATCTGCCTAGCCTTTGCCCAACCATATTGGGGTCGGCTTCCAGTCTTACCGGATTCAGCTGAGTACCAGTGTTTTACATGGAGTGACTGCCTATCTGGCCTCCACAACCCAGTAACTGGGTAACACGGTACCCCTTGGCAAGACTTCCACGGTACCCCTCAAGCTTCTGACTACCCGTAACGACTGTCAAAGATCTTTAAATGACAGTCGGGACCAACAGCTTAACGTGATTGCCAAGGCACGGATGAAACTCGTTATGTTGAATGGTCACCCATCCACGGACCGATCTCGTCAAGCGTTGCTTAACCTTGATGATCGACCCGTGTGGCTGTTATTATTTAGCTACGAGCTCCTCGCAGAGTATTTTAACAGATATATCTTAGATGAATCATTGGACTGGTAAGAGGTTAACTTCTTCCCTGTCCAATAAGACATTTATGATTCACGTGATTGTTTTACTATTGTGTCTGCTATGTGGCCTGTCCACATAGCAGACACATGTGTTTAGGAAAAACGGATCATTGTTTTTTTTTGCAGATGGAACTAGTGATAGCAGCAACGTAAAATTTCGTGATACATTTTGTGTAAACAAACGTCTGGGGGCTCAGGGTTCTTGGACCTTTACTTCCATCTGTCAAAAAACCAATAAACCCGTTAGAGTCTAACGTGTAATTGGTTTTCGTCTAACGGTTAGTGGTATAGTTGTTAAAAGTCTAATAGATATGAAGTTGATTAGGTGCTATCGCAGCACAGTTTGCCAGTGGCTTCGCTCTATAGGCGTAGGCGTATAAGGCGTATCCCGTAGGAACTGTGTATTTTCAAGGGATAAAAAGTAACATAATAATATGGTACTCAGGGATAGTGGCAACTTTTCATCATTAAAGTTTGGGGACTTATATTCAGTTGATTTGACCTCGTATTGCATCGGGGACCTATTCACTTTAAAATTTTGTTCGTTAATGTACATTGAACATATTCGTCGGACTATAGTTAGGAAAGAGACAAAATAAGGCTTGAGTCGAGTTGGGACACTGACTACATGTACATGTAGTCAGTGTCCTAACTCGTCTTTACAAGTACAAAGTGACGTATTAGTGAAAGAGACCAATAGAGATAGCGACGAGATAGCTAGTGTGACGAGTTGTCATCGCAACCACAGAGATTACATTTAGTTTTATCTCTTTAGAATATTAGTTTAGGTAAAAAGACTATTATAACACTAAGACCTACCTAAACTATCGCAGAATTAATGATAAAAATTTACCAGCACTCGTTATCTGCTATGATTAGTTGAATGAATTTTCGACAGCCAATCAAGATTACGTTGACAGCCCAATAATCGAGTGTTGAGAAACCGGGGGATAGTGGTCCGTAGTTTACTAAAGTCAACATCATCATTTCAGCCCGTAACACTCTCCACCAGGTATTAGGCCTTCCCATTCTGCTACCATACTGCCCGGTTAAGGCCAGAAATCGATTATCTTCAGCGATCTGAAAGCGTATTCTAGGTTCTGATATATCCTATGTCGAAGAAAAATTATTAGCTAGTTTGTTGTTGTTATTATGGTCGAAATCGCCAAGATTGATAAAGATAGATCTGTAGGATGGGAGTATACCAAGAAGCCATGGGTTCCATTGTGGTACACATGGGCCCCGTAATAAATCCGCTTTTCGTTTTGCTGTCACATCTTTTTATTAATTAGTAACATTAATCTAAATCCTAAACAAAACTAGTTGACAAATACTCCACTCATAATAAAAAAAACCAGCCAAGTGCGAGTCGGACTCGCGCACGAAGGGTTCCGTACCATTATCGCAAAAAACGGCAAAAAAATCACGTTTGTTGTATGGGAGCCCCACTTAAATATTTATTTTATTCGGTTTTTAGTATTTGTTGTTATAGCGGCAACAGAAATACATCATCTGTGAAAATTTCAACTGTCTAGCTATCACGGTTCATGAGATACAGCCTGGTGACAGACGGACAGACAGACAGACGGATCGCGGAGTCTTAGTAATAGGGTCCCGTTTTTACCCTTTGGGTACAGAACCCTAAAAATGACGGATCCAAATTCAACAAAATCAAAAAACGAATAAGAATATCTCGAAAAAAAATATAACTCCCCCCGTGACGTGTAGAGGCACTTGTGTAAAACAATAGGGTTGTCAAGCGTGTAAACAACACAACATTACAATGGTACTCGATGTACTCGAATAGGGCTGAACGTAACGAGTACTTAATTATTATTTGTTGCTAGTTCGAGTGATGGGGTAAATTGTTGAGATTAATTATTTTGTGTTTAAAATGTGAAGTTTTTTAAATTTGTTTTTGTTATAAGTGAGTGTGAAGTTTTTAATGAGTGATTTGTTTTCGAAAAGTTAAAAAGAGATTAATATGATTTTATAACCGTGGCTCAATGTTTTGATGACACAGTCGTTTTAAGACAACTTTTTCTCAAAGTGTTTAGGTATCATCTAAACATATACAAAAATTTGTTACAAGTTTTTTTTTTTTTATTTGGAACTTCGCAAAAATTACCTAACAGACCAAGGGAGGTGGCTTCTTTCCTTTTGCTATTGGAAAATCGATCCCAGGCCAACATGGACCAATACCACCTTTTGGTATCAAGCCTTCTCGCTGTCAATCTCTGGATTTTCAGTGGTTTCAATCGACGTTAAATAAACCAGAGTGAATCAATCTAAGCAATTAATAATTTCATCTACCTATAATACGTCCTTTTAATGTAATTATTACTCATATTCAATTTCTTCAACAACAATTTATCGTCAATGTTTATCGAACAATAAAAAACAAAAAGTAGTGTTGTGTTTGTAATAAAGCCAATTAACGAACAATCCGGAGGGCGTGCGGGCGTACGGCGCAACCCTACCGGCGTGCGACCGAA
The DNA here is from genome assembly GCA_948252205.1 of Orthosia incerta. Taxonomy (NCBI): domain Eukaryota; kingdom Metazoa; phylum Arthropoda; class Insecta; order Lepidoptera; family Noctuidae; genus Orthosia; species Orthosia incerta. The sequence goes on along the minus strand of OX411759.1, from coordinate 22,628,274 downwards.
GCTAACGACGCGTCGTATCGAACTCATGTCTACACAACAATTATAAAATCATACGAAATAAACTTACGTACTGCAGCCTCACGTTTGTGACTTCTTTTTTTGAGATCATGAAAAAAAGAAGAGGTAGGGTGATACTGGGTTAACCAGTCAGCAAAGATGAGCGAATTGACTTAGAGCTTTGGAAGTCTCTAGGTCTTTTCAGTCTGCAATGCTGTTTTTATAAATGCGCTCTGTATTTTATTTTGTAACTATATTCACACTCTATAATCAGAGGTTTTCAGAAAATTGCAGTTACAATAGCTTGCTGCTTGGAATAAAAATACTTTCCAGATTGCCGTTGGAGCACCGCTTAAAATCCTCCCCCCTATATTTCCACTCATCTTCATTTTCTTTTTGTGTCACTCGAGCCGCGTCTCTCGCGACACGCACTTGGTGTGTTGTACTTTATCAATCATTCTCCTACTCAAATCAAATCAGGGGTGAAAATGAAATATGTCACATTTTACAAAACAATTGGAAGCTGGGTTTAAATGATGCTTGAGTGAGTACGCTTTGTTTGGTGTTTAAAAGGAAAATTATGATGGGGATTGAGTTTCTTACGATCTTATCTGTGTAATAAGAAAGTATTTTTATTTATCTATACCAATATTATAAAGAGGAATGTTTTTTTTGTTTGTTTGTTTGTAATGAATAGGCTCCGAAACTACTAGACCGATTTCAAAAATTCTTTCACCAATAGAAAGGTACATTATTCCTGAGTAACATAGACTATTTTTTAATCCCGATAACGGGTCCTGTGGGGTGGTCCACGGGAGCGAAGCCGCTAAGTTATATTATTCTTATTTAGACAAATATTTAAAAGAAAAGTGTGCACTTATTAGGCGGTCTTATCGCGCACGGCGACCACTTACAGATAAACTTGGACTGAGAGAAAGAAAATATTGCTTATCCCCGATTTCTAAATTAAGAACTTGAAATTGTACTTGAAAAACTAATTTAGCCTGAAAATCTGGTAAACTTTGGTCTTTAAAGAAGGGTGTGACAAGTTTTTAACCCATGTACACAATTCAGAAACCGGCCTTTAGGCATAAAAATCATATAACATTCTACTAAAACAGTAGATTTTTTGCCTTTACATTTGTTTACACACACGATGTTTTCCTTCACCGTTTTGAGAGCAGTGGTGATGAAATAATTTACACCAAGTAAAGCGCCTGCCTGGGCTCGAACCCACAACTTGTAAGTCGTGGCCGATACCACTGGGCCACCACTGCTCCACTAATAATACGCTCCGCTAATATTTTCCGGCGTGATAAATTGATTAAGTATAAATTTGTCCCGCCGAATTTAGTCAAGCTACACTAGTTAGTGAAGATGTCTAAATGAGAAGCCAATCATTCGACCATATCTACCTCAACAACCCTTCCTACAGCTAACAGTTTTATTACTATCTGTCATAACACGAAATGAGAAAATTAACACAATTAGTCGCAACACTATACTCGTGAGATGACACTACTCACAAGTGGGTGATGGTGTAGCCCTCGCTTTAACCCTATGGTAACCCTCATGCAACCCCTTCGGTGCGTGTCAGGCAGCACAAATTACCATTGGCAAATTTTTGTCGTGTGATACTCGTGCAGTTTTGACAGTGAGAATAATTGGAGTTATACAAAATTAGAGTAAGCTGTAATCAGCCATTTCTTACTTACAATAGAGATCGATTTTTAACACGCTTTTATTAGCTTGGTATGTATGAATCTATGTAACGGAATCTTTGAACGTGATTTTCAACCGCTTCAAAACATCGGATGAGTTTGAAATTGTTTTTGCACACTTATCAAATACCACGCTTTTTTACTTTAAAATACATTTATATTAGTGTGATCAATAAAAATAACTATATAAAATTTATTAAAAATTATTTTCTACTTTTTAGTTTGTTTTTCTATTAAAGCGTGTTTTTTTAAACTATTATTATATTCGCGCGTTTTTTTTTGTTTTTCCTTCATGAGAATATTTTTTGAAAACACTAGTGAGTGTGACTAGATCACAAGAGAGGACGTACTTGCACTTTTACCGACTTCAAAAAAAAGGAGGTAATCATTTCGATACGTATGTATGAAATATTGTTGGAATTCCACAATATTCACATAATTATGTTACTCTATATGGGCTTCTAAACATGTGTGCCAATATTCATAAGTATATATGTTTGTCCACGCATTTCGCCGAAAATACTGATCGGATCGTGATCATTATCTTTCAACGTAGGAAACAGTGCACGTTTAATCAAAATTGGTTCAGCAGTTTTCAAGATATGGAACATACAACTGAAGTCCTTAGCGACAAACAGCACGAATGTGTAAATTAAGTTATTATGGGTATTTGTCAATCCTTTAGTTACCTATATGGTTACCTTACTGTGGAACTTTCTCAATTTGTAGTGATAAACTTACGATAGCTATTATATATAACTTTCTTTTCGGAATTCGGATAAAAACATGAGGAACGAAAAACACCAACTAAAAATATTATTCACGTTTTAGTGTTTTGTTTTTGAAGTCGGTTAATTTATTTGTGAATAAGTTTTTTTTTGGTCAAACGAATTACAAGTATTTTTTTTATTTTTAGTATGATTACGATGGATTGGCTCGCGCTTGACCATTATCTCACCTGATGATAAGCGATGATATGTTCGACAGTGTTACAAGCTTGCCTAGAAGTAATCTATTCACTCTTTATCTCACTCATAATATTACATAACATAACGCATGTATAATGCATGTAGTTAGGCAGTTAGGTTATTACCACATTAAGCCAGTTATTTTGGCTATCATGTATTAGAGGGCTTTTGCCTGTTGCCATCAACCAGATAAAATGCCCGACTCTGGGCTGCTATTTGGAAAACCCAGATGGAAAAACACTAAAAGTGTTACGCCTGGATTATTACCAGAAGAACGAAAAAAGCATTAATAATTTTGAAAGCATTACATCTAGAAATAGTGTGCTGAAATCGCTTGTATTCTCCCACCTACCAATTTATTGAAGCGCAAACACCACAGCACAAACTACAAAATTAGTTAACAAACTAAACAGTAAACCTCCAATGTCAACTGTCACGAAGTCACAACTTCAAAACTAGATACGACTGCAAGCTAATCCAGTCGATATGATCCCTCAGATAATTTCTTGTAAACACGTTATCTGCGATACGTCTTCCATTTTGCGCGAATTACACCACTCTGCGACGGAATCTAATTATGAAGCGGTCGGACCGCGAAACGGATTAAACATGGAGGCGGTATTTTGAAAATGGAATTAGCTATGGCGTTCTTTTGTTTCGTTTTTGGTGGTGAGGTTGGCAGTGCTGTGATTTTTTGTGGGAAATGTTTTGTTTGAGCAGAAAATGGCGTGACTGCGGTTAATTCACAAGTATGTTTTATACGTAATTTTAATTGGATCAGCTATTTTTTATAATCCATAGAAGTTCTAATAGGTTAGGTGTGTTGGGTTTTCGGTAAGCCGATCATAATTTGTTACAGTGTATTTGGTGACGTTAAGGTTCTTACTTTATTCGCTTCAAAGCCCCTTTCCTAGACTAATCTTTTAAATTGCTGACGATTGACGTACTGTCCCACTGAAAAGGCAGATTCAACCACTCCTTTCATCTTCTTACACAACAGTTTTTCTCAGTGTCCGGAATGGATAAGTTCTAATTTGTGGTACGAATATGCTTCGACAAAACGCTGGCAACATAGTCACGTTGGATGGCAACGAAGAGCTTTGCTAATGTTTCAAAAAACTCGATGCGCGGTCGGACCCTATGGACCTAATGTTTCAACCTCAAACGGCTCAAACATAACTTCCAATAAGAATGCATCTTTACATATTATAAATTGCCACCTCACATCTTTACACATCTCCGATCCGCGAGCTAAGAAAGCTCCTCGAGTCTTAGTGGGGATAACGGTAGATTTGGCGGATCCCCAGGGTGGGGAAAGGGGGGCAATTTGCCCCTAATCATGTGATGAAAAACTTAACACCACATGAAACGTAGGCGGTTCAAGTAGATTGTATGTAATCAGTTTTGGGAATACTTCGGGTTATTTATTATGTTAATTTTAATGTATATGGGATTAATTTGATGGAGCTTATGTCTGTAAATATTAGGTTCAGAATGTGTTTATTAATTTCTAGTTTGATGCCGTTAGATTATTAAATGTGATTAATCTTGAATAGGCCTGCAAAAATTTAACCATTTAATTAAGTGATGTATTTTCAAAAAGCCTTTTTTAATGCTCAACTTTGTTATAAGTATAAGTAACTTTTGGGCAACATGATGCTAAACCCAGCGGCTGTGCGTTGTCTGTTATTAAATGAATGAATTCAAAATATGAACACTAAGTTGATTGTTTTTGTCACGAAGCTTTGCCTACCCAATTCATTTGCTTGTTGCAAAACCTAATAGTGTAAGTAACTATATTGCATTGTAGTGGTTAGCAGATTAACTATCTAGTAAGACAGGTATATAGTAGTATTAGTATATAGGCCCGTTTTCTTGAATTGTACCAAGACATTAACATTGTCATGTGGTTTAAGCCGCTGTTGTCCCAACCCCGAGCAAAAGTTTGTCCTTCAGAATCACAGGAACTGCAAAACTTCCACGCATTTTTTTTGTTTTTGCAGCAAAAATAAGTAAGCGTAATTTCTTAGTAACCAACCTAAAATGCGACATGAACCATCGTTGAAAGTTAAGTAACAACTTAACCGCTACGCTAAGTGATCGAGTACACGGCAGATTGGCAAGTTGTTCAAATTAGCTGCCGCAGACGGGTGCCATTAGTGTCTGTTAATAAAGTCAGCGAGACACGGTCGACAGTGTGTGCCGGGTCTTAAATGTTAAGGGTGGTTTTACCTTCTTATTAATATAATTCTTATATCTTTGGTATAAAAAGTGTATATTTGATACCTACTAATTATATTTGGCTCAAGAACGACCAATGATTTATTTTTATCTAATGGTGCAATAATGTAGGTCAGGGGTCACCAAATGGCGGATCGCAGTCCGAATCCGGAACGGCAATTTTGTGGACTATCCAAGGTAGATTCCATCATCTAAATCATAATTTCAGCCGAAAGACTGCCTCCCCCAAATGTCACCATATTGACCGGTACCGTGCGTGTCGCATCCAGATAGTTTTCAAGATGAACTTTCCGGTGAATATCTCTAAGATTTAATGACAATAGCCGACCCCAACTTTAGTCTAAACTTCGGAGAGATAGTTCTAGGCAAAACTTTTGTCACGTTAATATTTGAACCTGGTACTTACTTTTATTGATTACCTTTGTTTATTATTTAATGAAATATTTATAAGGCTGGGTTAGTCTTACGGACCACTAAGAGCAAAGAAACGGATGCAAATTAAAGTAATTGGTGACCCTTGGTGTATGTTGACCATTGGTGAGATGTTTATTGATGTGAATTCACAACTCAGGTTTGAAAATGTATAGTGTTGGGTTAGGTAATAAAAAGTAAGATTTTTGAACATACTGCTCTACTTTTGGTAGAATCTGTTTTTAGTTTTCAATTTTGTAGAACTGGAAAATAGGTCGGCAATTACTTTAATTTGCATAAGGGCATTATGGAAAACATTATTTTTGGTCTCACTGCTTGTTAAGTAACACTTTTTGTACCAAAATAAAATCATAAACCAACAACATTTTTCTAACAAAGAAAGCACATAACACAAAGTAATGGAAATCTTTTATGCTCAGCGAGCAAATTCACCATCAAACGAAATTGTTATGCGCATTTTTACCATCGCCGTTAAAAAGCATCGACATATTTAACTTCAACCAAAAACAAACCACCGTACCGTGTAATCACTTAACGTAAACCTCCCCTTAACACACGAGCTGTCACTTAAAACGAGTCGCGAAAACATTCCTCGCTACTTAAACAGTTTCGCCGCGGTATCTTAACATATTTCCATGAGTCTTTAACGTTAACTTTCACGTTAACTCTCGTATGAAGTGTTTTAAAACATTACTCGCGGTGACGCAATTAAGGGGTAGTAAGTTTTAAGTAGGTGATGCATGCGAGTTATGTTCTAAGTGGCGAGTTTGAATTAAACTTTTATGTTTGAAATTAAATTCTGTTTCAACTTCATGTCTGCGCTTTGAAATGTGTTTTCTAACTAGAGGAATTAAGGTTAAGCATAATTTTGTTTTATGTTATGTGGTCTCGTTTTGAATAATTAGAAGAGAATCTCGTAAAATACAATCGTGAGGTCATAATCATTTTAGTTGGGCACTTAAAATGTTACTTTTAGTGGATAATTAATAGACTGTTATACTACGTCAATAACCAGAAAGGGTATTATGTTGCCATTCCACCAATTAGCACCAAGCGCTTCCAAAAATCCTTCATAATGCGCACAGCGAATGAGTGGAACTCACTACCTGCGTCTGTGTTTGCGAACGCATTCAACCCGAATCTCTTCAAAGTTAGAGTGAACAGGCTTCTTCTGGGTAAGCTCACTCTATCGTCGACTCTGTCTCTGTCACCTTTGATCTAAACTAGAGTCAAGAGCAAACCCATTTAAAATAAAAATATTGAAAGCAAGACAGGTAAATTCATTAATTTGATAACTAGGAACATTGACAATTAGTCAGACAGGCATATCTTGAAATCATGCTGATTGTAAATCAATAAAATCAGTAAAAATTGGCAGAACTAAATTAATAAGCTATAATATCGTTGCAACTTCAAATACATGATTAAATGATATCCAACACTAGAACGAACACTTCAAAGCCAATTCACAATATCACCAATTCACAGCTACTTCCACCCCATTGTCTAAACAAAAGAAGTAATTAAACTGTCCGCCCTTAAGCGTCGTTCACACAAACAATATTTGTTATTATTTAACGCAAGCGCACTCAATGCGCCGTGTAAAGGACGACAAACAAGCCACGTTTGGTAACAGAAGGTAATTACCGGACCCCTAGTGTGCACACCCCTTAATGAGAGGAGGGCGCCCGATTTTTTGTGACCCCTGTTTGGTGGTAGAGCTATTTGTAAAAGAACTCGTTTAAACTGCTACAAATATTGCCGATGCTGTGTTCTCATTTGAAAGTGCTACGCCAGCACCAACTTAGGCTAAAAAAAGAGGATTCTATATAAACAGCTACATCATCATCTGCCTAACCTTTTCCCAACTATATTGGGGTCGGCTTAAACAGTATAAACAGCTACATTTACCAAAAATAGATAACGTTCATAAACAATGAAAGAACCGAAGATTGCTCTAACGAAGGGACAAAATTAACTCATCCGATCGAAAACTGTTGTAAAAATACATCATCATACATCAATACACCTTTTTTTTTACTTTTCTGAGTACATGTTATAAGGCCTACTTAGCTGTGATAGATTGCCTTTGAATTACGTTATATGTATATACAACATACTATTGCAGTGAATTTTTTCACCTAACCAAAAGCAACCATCATCGCCATCATGAATGGAACTAGCTACCTGTGTCAGTGTTTCCGAACGCATTCAACCCGAATCTCTTCAAAGTTAGAGTGAACAGGCTTCTTCTGGGTAAGCTCACACCATCGTCGACTCTGTCTCTGTCACCTTTGACCTTGACTAGAGTCAAGAGCAAAACAATGACAAAAAAAAAAGGGGCGGTGACTTGACTCTTAACAAAAAATTGCCATTTAACACCTCGAGTGCCTGAAACGTGGATCCACGCGGGACATTGGGTTCGCCAGGCTTTTTAATTGTTTCGGTAATTACGGCATTCAACCGGTTAAAGCTTAACTTTACGCAAACGAATCCTTGAATCGAAAAACGTGTCGCAAATTAAACGAAAGACAAGTGATGTTGCTGTTGAAAATTTAACCAATCACAGCTACTTACATTGGTTTTGCGACATTTATCATAGTGATTTTACAATTTGTCATATTGGTAATCGTTCCAGAATATAGATCCTAGAATGTTGTAGCGAAGAGCAATCTCTGCTTTTGCTGTTTATTGCGGGCAAAATGAATGATAAATGAATGATGATGATATAGTACATTATGGTTGCTATATTGCTTATTATGCAGCTGAGGCGCCTTTGAGACCCGAGCCGTAGGTGAGGGTCTTAAGAGAGCCGAGGACGGTAATCATCAATACACACGTGTATCATACGACGTTTTCCAACACACTTCTGAAGAAAATAATACTAAAAAATCATTTTCAACAGTAAAAACGAGTAGTGATTTTTTTTTCACAATGGCGGGCAAAAATCTAAATTAATCAGTTTTACTATGCGCGCGCATTTAACAATGGCGATCGGTCATAGACTAAATGAATGAGGTTTTTTTTTTTTGACTTTTCGTGGATAGTGTTTTAGCCACGTAAAAAATAGGGAATTTCAATTTTCTTAATTACAGAGCAAATAAAATTTATATTTGAGTGAAAGTTTTATTTATTAAGCACGAACAAGTTGAAATTATCTATTTAAATACGAAGTTGCATGAAATGAGCAAGCAATAGGTACATTAATTTGTTTGTACTATTGAGCAAAAACTTTTTTGTATTGAAACTTTTTTAAGAACAAAGCAACTCAACCAATAAATTAAAAAAAAACTCTATAACTAACTTATACTAATAACTCTGTAAAAAGTCACAGTTTGATAACAGGTATCATTATGTGCCTAATTGCGGTGAAATTAGAGCCACTTTATGAGCAAGTGTGTTGAAAATCACTTTTAACGATGTATTGCTAAATTTTGTGTTAACCTCTGACCATGATGAAGAATGAAAAAGGGAAGAAAAGGTCATTGTATACTGGTTTGAGAACAACGACATGTGTTTTCGGCTTACCATGGCGTTAATGGGGTGAATTGGTTTGTGATTCATGACGACGGTAATTTTGTATTTAAATGTATTTAGTGAAGTAAGTGTTGATGGCTCATTATCTTTGTTGTATATATTGGGTCGGGTTACCAATTTGTGTTTAATTCCAACTTATTAATACCTCATTTTCTGATCGGGGTTGCCCAATAAAATGAATGAAAAAGAAAATTTTACCATAATTATAACATGTTTTCTATGGCACGTTCGGGATTGCAGGCCTTCAGTCTAAGGTTTCACTCTTGTAAACATTTAATCAAGGACTTTTTCTTACAAAGTTCAAATTCATAAACACAAGTTCTTTCCAAGTTGTGACTAGCTGAATATAAATATAATAATAATAAAGCCTTTTATTTAATTTATACTAATTAATCACTAGTACACTAATCATAATAAGTCCCTAAGTTCGGTTTGCCTTAGAGTCAATTTCAGATCATCTTCCCATCTTCTCGCTTTGCGACCTCGGCTCCTTGACCCGTCTCTTAGATACCAGACCGTTACCTGTTTGCTCCATTTTTCATGCTTACAACGGAGCATGTCCATCTCCATTTTAGTTGGTCAATATGTGTTAGTATGTGTGTTAGTTACTAGTGAAGAATTGCCAAACTTAAGTGGCAGTGGGCAGGGCACATTGCTCGCAGAACGGATGGTCGATGGGGCCGAAAAGTTCTGGCATGGCGACCGCGAACCGGAAGACGATACGTTGGAAGACCTCCCACCAGGTGGACGGTGACCTGGTTAAGGTTGCGGGGATCCGCTGGATGCGAGACGCACGGGACCGGTCAATGTGGCGACGCCTGGGGGAGGCCTATGTCCAGCAGTGGATGTCATTCGGCTGAAATGATGATGATGATGTGTGTTAGTTTAGAAGCGTCTAATATCTATATTCCTGACTCTATCTTTTAACTTTAGCCACAGCCCTGAAAATCACCACTGAAAATCAGCGCCGTGCAGTGGGTCCCTCACGGCACAGCATTATGCTGAGTGGAAGCCTTCTTGCCACAACCACTACATGCTTTTATTTATAACTAGCTGACCCGGCAAACTTTGTTTTGCCATAAAAACACCAAACATTCACCTACCCTACACCTACCCTACACCTACCCTACACCTACCCTACACCTACCCTACACCTACCCTACACCTACCCTACACCTACCCTACACCTACCCTACACCTACCCTACACCTACCCTACACCTACCCTACACCTACCCTACACCTACCCTACACCTACCCTACACCTACCCTACACCTACCCTACACCTACCCTACACCTACCCTACACCTACCCTACACCTACCCTACACCTACCCTACACCTACCCTACACCTACCCTACACCTACCCTACACCTACCCTACACCTACCCTACACCTACCCTACACCTACCCTACACCTACCCTACACCTACCCTACACCTACCCTACACCTACCCTACACCTACCCTACACCTACCCTACACCTACCCTACACCTACCCTACACCTACCCTACACCTACCCTACACCTACCCTACCCTTTTTTCCCCATTTTTGTTTTTAAACCTTCCCTGTATTCTGTCGACCAAAACAAAAAAAGAATTATGCAAATCGGTTCAGCCGTTCTCGAGTTTTAATCAGACTAACGAACAACAATTCATTTTTATTTATATAGATCACATTATTTTTTTTGTCTTTTCTTACCTTTCTTACATAATTTAAGAACTACTAGCACTATTGTAAGGGTTTAGTTTTCAAAACCTGTAACCTCTGTTCTTGTTCTTGAAATGTAATGTTTGTATGTCGTTTTGTGGCAATTAAATATTTTTTCTTTCTTTCTTTCTAGTATGCTCCTTTTCATGGCTCGTTGACATTTTGCAAGTTTTCCCTTTGATTTTTTGTCAAAACCCAAGCTTCACAGCCATAATGTGATGCAAGGAAGAATGCATGTATCAAATGTTTTTTTTCTTGATTTTGATGCCGAGTTCCTTGCTTTTCATTATTTCTTTCAAAGCCCAAATTTGTTTCCACCCAGTAGCGATTCTTTTATCATTTTCTTTGGACTTCAGCTGAATATGTCTTTAAATGACAAAATTACATGAGTGGAGTTGTGACTTACCTGCATACAATCAGATGCAGCAAGATAAAGGTCCTTAGTCCAAGGTTTCTTCAAGCAACCATCAATCATGAAGACCATCTTAAAATCTTCAAATTTACATAAACACAAGCCTTTACCAGGCTGAGAAACCACGACTAGCCAAAAACTAGCTTTCAAACGAACTCCCCGACTACAATTTTCTTCTAAAATTAATAACCAAAAAATACCTCAAAGTACATTTTCCTTAATAACAATAAACTCACAAGGGTGGTAGAACAGGGGTGTTCGACACGTTCAAATATTAATTCTACCCTCGTAAGAGATAAAAACTATTAGGCGGGCCCGGATTATGGGCAGATTATTATTTTAACGAAATTAGCTTACTGGTGTTAAGGGACTGTGGCGCTCTTACGCGGCAAAGATTAAGTGAGAAAAGAGACAAGCGTTTGGTTTATTCTTTTCACCTTTTACTGAAATATTTGTAGTTGACTATTGCTAAGAATGAAAAGTTTATAATTAATTTTGGATGGAATTAACTTGAATTGGAATTTGCTAGACGCACACATGATGTAAAATAACAATTTATAAATCTGCATTTGTGATACGAATCAACATGGTCTAATTATTTTTTCAATATTAAGCTTGGATTCTGTCTTCTTTTAAAAATAATACGCGTAAATAAGTGTAAAATTAATAAAAAGTTACCTACACAATATTAAGTATTAGCTTTTGCCCGCGGATTCGCCCGCGTACAGACTAAAAATAATGCTCCAATCGCCACCAAACACGGGATTATCCGCTGGGTCAAACTAAAAATTCTCTGAAAATTTCTTTAAAATCGGTTCAGCTGTTTCGGAATTTATAAGTTACATACATACATACTTTCTCTTGTATATATATATATATATATATATAGAAGATAGATTATAGACTAAATTCTTATAGTTTTCTGCCTACTGCCACAAACACAACTCTCCATTCTCCCCTAGATTTCGTAGCACTCACCCAACGAAGCTTATTAAAACTAAATTGCGAAAATTGCAGTGCAAATGTGGCCCTGACGTATTTTGCTAACCGGCTTACAAGCCCCAACCTAACAGGATCTACTCGAGCTAACAATTTGTTTGACAGGGGGGATCTTGTTAAATTGGACTGCATTAAGAGATGACCAGTTAACCAAGATCCCTCGTAGCAAAGAAATTGTTAGGGTACAAAGTTCTTACTTTTTGTTTGTTTCATGCCCTTATAGGATTGAGTGGTCGGGATGATCTGTTATCTTAGAGTCATAACGAGTACAAAATGGGGTGGTAATGATGTGCTGTTACTGGGTTCCGTGTTGACAGCTCGTCTATTGAGGATTACTGGGATGGCCTATAAATTGTATTTATAAGTATTTATGATGGGAATAAATTTTTATTAGGTTTTCTATACTAATATTATAAAGAGGAAATATTTTTTTGTTTGTTTGTTTGTACCGAATAGGCTCCGAAACTACTGGACCGATTTGAAAAATTCTTTCACCTATAGAAAACTACATTATTCCTGAGTGACAAAGGCGATTTTTTTATCCCGAAAATGGTTCCTGTGTGGGCAACAGCCAGTATGTTATAATAATGGTGGTTTTGGTAAAAATGTGTTACTTGTACATTTCAAATGACAGATTATTTGGTGGCAAGCAGAATTAGGTACCTATTTTTTTCTATATAATAAAATTTAAATAAATTCCACAGCTGCTACAATCGTTATGGTATTTTTTGTTTGAGGTGTGGATAATTATTCCTATGACTTTTTCTCTATGTAGTCAAAACCAGAACAATCTTTCGAGAATGCTCCTAGGATTAAGTAAATAGTTGGATTCGAACGTTTACTAAATGAAAGGTTTCCAAAATGTTTGTTAATTTCAAATCGTATACCTAAGGTAAAAAAAGTGTGGGGCTATGGCAAATAAACGAGCATTTGTTTTCCTTGTCACCAGGTGTGGTTCCAAAACCGGCGAGCGAAGTGGAGGAAAGCGGAGCGCTTGAAGGAGGAGCAGCGGAAGCGAGAGGGCGACGTGCTGACTAAGAGGGACCCCGCCGATGATAAGGTGCGATAATAGGGTAGCAGGGGTTGTTGTTTGTTGTGACGGTGATAAGCTTGACGATTTGTTAAGGTAGATTGTTTCTTCTTCCGATTTTAGGGGGAATCTGTTTGGAATGAATATCATCAAGTTTAAGCAACGCTTGACGAGGTCGGTCCGTGGATGGGTGACCATTTCAACATACCGAGTTTCCTCCGTGCCTCGGAAAGCACGTTAAGCCGTTGGTCCCGGCTGTTATTTGAAGATCTTTGACAGTCGTTACGGATAGTCAGAAGCTTGATATCTGACACAAGTCTTGCCAAGGGGTACCGTGTTACCCAGTTACTGGGTTGTGGAGGTCAGATAGGCAGTCGCTCCATGTAAAATACTGGTACTTAGCTGAATCCGGTAAGACTGGAAGCCGACCCCAATATAGTTGGGAAAAGGCTAGGCAGATGATGATGATGTTTGGAATGAATAGGGGAAGGGGTTAAAGTAAGTAGAAATAATGAATAAGTTTTGTTTAACTGGAATAGAGTGACTTTTATTACCGGCTACTATCATGCGCACTGTATCTATGTAAAAGCAATAGTTGGTAATTTTGAAACATACACTACAACAGATTGTTGCATCAGAATCGCCATTCAGTCGAATAAAAGCTTCTGATATCAGCCAAGACGATTGTCTTGTCATTTTTAACCGCGGCGACTTAATCCCACAAAGGAGGGTTTTCAATTCGGATGTTTCAATTTCTTTTTATGTATATTGGCATAACTCCGTCATTTGCAAAATACTTGTTTTGTTTCAAAGTGTATACTCTCGAGATGGTCACATTGTCACCAAATCAGAATGTGGTGATGGATCCCATGGAGTCATAATCATATAGCGATTTTGGTATTTTCAATAACTTGACAAGCATTTGCACTCAGAAAGTATCATTTGGTGAAGTGGAACTGATAAAGAAGACCACAGATGGCCACTGGAATGCCTTAATAAGTATGTCATGTATAAGATATCACGAATAGTTAAGCGACTACTCGTATAATGAAGCACATACATAATATACTTACTCTATCTTTAAATGATTTTCATGGTAATATGAGAATGTTTTACTGACTGACAGACTGATAACTTTTCTTATAATCATACAATTTATAAGAAAAGTTATCGACTGGTGTAAATGGATAAACAATTACAAAATTAACGATCAAGAAACATTGTAAGTAGTAGGCACTTACAATGTTTCTTGAGCCCAGTACCAACCTTCTTTATAATATCTGTGGTCATACTCATCTTTCTTTTTTACCCAGGGTTCATCAGAATGCGGCATGTCGCGTGGTTCAGCCGAAGCCTCACCGGTGTCCGGGGGTGCTGGATCACCTCGCGCCTCCCCACCCGTCACCCCTGGCTCGCCCCGCCGCTCTCCGCTACGCTCACCAAACAGGTCGCCGAACAGATCGCCGAGACACGAGAGGTATGTAGCTAGTAAGGCATGGTTCATCAGTGTCTGGAGCAGCTGACTCCCCTCGCGTCTCCCCATCTGTCACACCCGGTTCGCCTGGCCGCTCGCCGAACAGATTGGCGAGCCACGAGAGGTATGTAGCTAGTAATGCATTCTGATGAGAATGCGGTATGTTCCGTGGTTCAGCCGAATCCTCACCAGTGTCCGGGGCTGCTGACTCCCTCGCGTTTCCACACCCGTCACCCCTGGCTCGCCCCGCCACTCCCCTCTGCACTCGACGAACAGGTCGCCACATGAGGACGAGACATGAGAGCTATTGTTGAATTCTAGAGAACTGGTTTATAGGTAAATCTAGTTGCTAGCAGATAAGACAAAAACTGACTGAAGACAAGCACATTGAACAATTAGAATTACTACTTTCTTACTACTTCTTCTTCAGGCTGTTATTTGAACTATTAGAAAAGGATTTATTTTCGTTTAATCCCAGTTTTGGATCCCATTTTTTATGTATTAACGATGGGTCCCATTAGGATGGACTCCCATTAGGATCTTTTCTCTCTCTCGTGTCGGCAGGAACGTTACTAGAATAGTGGTGTTCGTTGGGAAAACTAAACTAGTATACGGTTGCTAACATAGATGATTGTCCCATGTTCATGGAACGGTTTCAGCTGAATAAAATCATTCGTAATAGAATGATGCGTGTCATTACAGACTTTCCTCTATCTTACTAATGTCTGAAAATTCAAGCCAATTCTAGAGATACTTCTTCTTTTCATTTTTTAGATATTACTTAAGACATAAATTGTCATGTTCTGTCCAGGTCTGAAGCCAGCTGTCCATCTCCAGCTCCATCGGTTGGCAGCGCCAGTTCTAGAGACGGCGCTATGGATCAGCGCCCACCTCACCACATCTTCTCACCCTTTGACCAGTAAGTACCATTGTTGTAGTTGTGTACACAACTGTGATAGTTATTCATCTGAAATGGATACAAAAGCTTTATTATTAGTAGGTAGGTAATCCTACTTTAAAACTACGACGTTGTCACTTTAAATTTAAAGTTTAAATATTTTACTTCACATAAAAATTAAATGTTCGCATAGATTTGTAGAAATTAAGTGGTGCTGTGGATCTATTATTTTGTTTATACAATCTGCAGTGTTTGGCCACTGATTTTCTACATATTTTTTCTATTTTATGTGCCTGTATGCCATATTTTTTGCCCAGGTACCTAATCCAAATTGTGTGCGTAGTCGTATGAATTGTGGTTGTAATCAGTCCATTTTAAAAGGACCCACCCAAGGCCTACTCATCTTCTTCAAAAGAAGGAGGTTATTCATTCGTCTGTATATTTTTTGAAGCCTCAGTTTTCATACACGTGTTGTTTTG
The DNA here is from genome assembly GCA_948252205.1 of Orthosia incerta. Classification (NCBI taxonomy): domain Eukaryota; kingdom Metazoa; phylum Arthropoda; class Insecta; order Lepidoptera; family Noctuidae; genus Orthosia; species Orthosia incerta. The sequence continues at coordinate 22,612,374 of OX411759.1, read as the reverse complement.
CTACTTTGCTATACCACACACTAGAGTTATTCTTCTAATTAATGAGAGTATCATCTTAGCTCAACCGCTAACCGTTTTAATTAACTAATCTACGTAATGCTTTATTTAAATACACAAAAGTTACAAGTGATGACAACAAGTGTGCGCAAGCGTGTGTCATCTGGCACTAAGAAAAAATATTCAAAAGGTGCACTGTCGAGAAGTATTATTCACAGTCTATTTCAGTGGTGGGCAAACTTTCTTAATAGAGGGCCAGAAAGTTTAAGAAATTTCAGAGGCGGGCCAGAATTATAGAAAAAAAACCTTTTTTGTTGAATATTTTAATTATATAAAAACATTGCACAAATGTTAAAAATTACAATTTCACTTTTATTCGATGGCCCTGCCATGGTAGGCGGAAAAGTAGAATCTACTTTAAACTACTGGACCGTCAAAATATAATTATTGCGGCCATATACTATAAATGTCGAAGCACCGTCGGCGGGCCGGATTAAATGCTTTCGCGGGCCGGAGCTGGCCCGCGGGCCGTACTTTGCCCATCACTGGTCTATTTCATACAAAATAAAGCCAGTTACCGGACATGGTATTATCATACAAGTTCTTTTATTAACACTACTTTAGAGTTGACGTGTCACTGACGAGACTTGTCCAAATGCACCTTGAGGCTGGTCAGAGTTTGGTGGAGAGACCCATTGCCGATGTTGCTTCTTACTTGAGGTGATCTATGCACCGTAAAATGGCTGTAATATCATTATTAAATGCACGATGGAGTTATTGCTATCCAAAGCTGCAGTATCCATAATGTGTCATTGGATATCAATGACTTGGATTAATTGGATATCAATAGTAGGATAGTTGCTAGTATGATAAAGCTAGTATTATAGTTATTAATGGTTTTTACACTTTGTATCTTATTTACGATCTTCTGACGCTGTTTGAAGTGGAACTTCTGCAATTCCTTCCTTACATTTTCGGTGGTCTTATGACGAGTTGAGTTTATGAAGGCAATTACTGAATTAAGAGCGCGCTGCCCGCCCCGCGCTAATCAACCGTAATTATATTGCGCTTGCGCTGCCATGTCTACCCATACTCAAGTATTAATATTTAGGTACCCTACTAGTTATGATGAAGTTAGTTAACTGGATCGTTGGTGTTTTATTGGTTAGATGGAGTTTATTGTTTCCTACCATGGTGGTAGGATAAACTACAAATATGTGAGATTCGCCATTTCTTGTACAAAATATGACTTAGCAGCATGGATTTGTAAATGTTTTCTTTTGTGAGCATGTAACGTAGGGCGTAATGTAGTAGCAAATGACATTAAAGGGGCTATTACTAATACCATCGTTAACAATTTTAGTTTAGCATATAATTTTCTGTAGCAATAAAAATACTTATTCTTTCTTTTTCGTTAGTTTCCGCTGGATTACCGACTACAAAACAAATTTCCTATATTACTCTTGGCTCTTAGTTATGTTTGTAGAACAGCTCTGCAGCCGAATTGCGTAAGTATATTATCCAAAGCAAAAGAATCGATTCTTTCCCAAAACCGACTTTACGTAGTGCATATTGATACGAAAAGTCGTTTTTGGGAAGGAATCGATTCTTTTGCTTTGGATAATATACTTACGCAATTCGGCTGCTGTAACTTATACAAGTTGATAAAGTATTAGGCGTACGGTTACACTAGTCGACGGCACGAACTATTTTGTGCGCGGGGTTAAAATGCCTGCTGTCTCATCCGACAACTCGTGCTTAAGAGATAGATGCTGTGATGAGTAGTTAGAAGCTAGTTCGCATACGAATTAGCACCTTTGCAAGTTTGTAGCGAAATGGATGATGATTTAGGACCAAAACGAGCGCGCGAAATTGCAGACCTTTGGGAGTCTAGATATCATGAAAAAACGACTAAATGTATATCTTCAAAATAACATTATTTTGCATTGTTGAATTACTAATCTATCCCTGTAAGGTGCCCGTTTTTCTTTCTTCTTATGGTATTTATTGCCGCTCAAAGATGCGTTAAAATTTGTGTTGAAATATGGAACTTTCGACACTCATAACTTTTAAACATTTTTCTTTTTTACTTTTTTGTTTCCATACAGGGCTAGATAATGATGAGACAAATTGATATAATTTTTTATTTTGAACGTACATCGTCAAACAGTGGCGTAATCCCTAGACTATGTTTGTACGGAAGAATTATCGACTAGTGTAACCTTAAACGTCAAGTGTTCGATTAAGCATATTCGCTAATCATAACTTTACTTTATGCTAGTATTATATTATCTGTGACTTAAAACTACGTTTATTAAAGTGGCTGTTTATTTTTCTGGCGTTACCGTTGTTATTGCATTTCTAGTCGAAATAAAATGAAACTATGTCCAAATTATGATCAAATCACTCCCAAATAAAGTGCATTGATATCAAAATCAGGAGCCCAACACACAGCATCAGTGGCTGATTGACATTGATTCAGCGGCCTCCATTTAAATTAATTTGTTGTAGCAGCTGGTATGTGGGACACAGACTAACGTATCACAGACAAGTCAATCAGAGGTCGACTGGAGTGATCGTATTTTGTTATTGATTACTCTATTTGTTTTAACGACAGTTTAAGAGCAGTGCTCGAAGCGATTCGATGTCCCTGTATCTTATCAATAAGCGATATTGCAATTACATTCACATGGACGCAATGCGTTGCAATTAGACCGATTTGTTCTTGATTTCTTTGTAATAAGTGCGTGATATCGCCAATTGACGCAATTTCAATTACGTCGCGCCTTAAGGAAAGAACCTAACCATTATTCTCATAATTTAAAGTAGATAGATCGATAGAAATTGCTTAGTGCTTCGGTATTTTCCTTCTGGCATTTAGACATAGTTTTTATTCAAGCCAATATCAATATAAAGATACTATAGGGTAGATGAAAAACATCTATTCAGTCCGTCAGTTAGATTACCTAAAAATATTGGACACGTAAACAAAAACAAACAAAAAAATACGACGATACAGTGCGTTGAAATATCGTTTGACGTCACGGTTTGCTACATTTGTACCAGGGATGTTGCGAATATTCGCATCCGCATCCGCAATAATCAATGCGGATTTTCATGCGGATGTGAATGTAATACAAGTTGCGACAAGAAAGAAATGGGCGGGGCCTCCGATTGGCGCTTGCCGTTCGCACGTGACAATGACCAATGGAAGCAACAGAAGTACCAGAAAATGGTAGCACTGAAGCTGTACTCAAAAAGGAATTACTTTCTTACCGCACTAAAAAAAGAGGCAATGTGGATTAAAATCCTCTAAGTGGTGGAGTGTTCATCAAAAGGAAGAACGAAGATTTTTATCCACTCCACCAGGCAGTGTTCGTAGAGAACAATTATTTAGTAGCGCGGGTTTAATTTACGAACCTCTGTGTAACCGCCTTGAATCTTAAAAGGCGGCAATATTACTCTTTATTAAGTATAATGCTCCTATTTTTAACTTCACTTACTAATATGAAAATTAGTAAGTGAAGTACTTAAATAAAAATTGGAGCATTATACTTAATACTAATTTTGATTGTTGCTTGTTACTGCTTAGCTGTTTTCTCCGTTGCGAATTCGGATCGCGTCAATGCCCAGTTTTTTGTTTGGGCTTTTACTTCTTGAACACTTTAAATTCATCTAACTTTTGATAGAGTGAACCGATTGCGATGAACCAAAAACTAAGTAATTCTTCAAGTTATGCATAATTTTTATGTATAAAAGTTACCTACATTGGTTTCGTACATTTCACGTGATGCGTGCACAAATAAACAGACAAACAGACAAAAATTCCAAAAATGCTGGAAATGGGTTCTGTTGGTTATCCTTTAACACCCTGTCTATTTTTTTTGGATTTTTTTTCGATGTACAAAAATTATTTTTCTACAGATTTATTATATGTATTGATTGATTGATTGATGATGATGATGATTGATGATTTTTATTGGTTTACCTTCGCATTGGAACGCCTTGCAGCAATTACACCAATGGAGCACAAACTTATGATCAAGATACTGTATGTCCAAGTCTAAATAATCTAAGGTCCAGGTTTCCTCAAGATGTTTACCTTCACCGTTTTCAGCGATGTCCAAGATAAACTTAGAATGTACGTATGAAAAAAGAAAAACATAGAAGACAACATATATTTTTTATTCAATCTATGGAATATCTTTTGAATTTTTCCAATACTGGAGGAGGAAATAGAGTAGAGCCAAACCTCGAATGATGACTTTTTACTAAGAATATTTAGTCGGAGTTCTCTGCCCGCATTTCCTCTTAATTGGCAGCTAAGCTGATGAGAAGATCTCATAATATTAAACAAATTAAGGCGCCTCCCCGAGCAAAACGCCACGCTAGTCGTTTTTGTGCAGTTTTTAAGAGCTATCTACTTTTTACTTAAAAAGAAATATCAATTAATAAAAATACATTAAATTTCTACATAATGTTGATTCTAAAATGGTAGTACACTTTTTTTAAAGAGCTATATGTATCACTAATCTCCTTCCAACAAAACCATAAAAATAAGAAATAATTATTGATAGCATGCATCTCCTCGTAAAGTGTTCATTAATAATTTTTTGTACTAACACTAATGGATAGACAATTTGATAACGAACATTTTGTAAGTTTTATTTTTTTCAAAAGACCAATATTCGATTTTATAAAGATTTTATTCTAAAATCTGGGCGTATTCACTACTGTAATTCATGTGCCACCAGTGCCGCTAGGCCAATAGGAATGCTCATATCTCATGCTGATTTTTTGGTCAGGGTACGGCCTTAAATAACATTCTACTCTCTAATAACTTGCACCACATTTTGCAAGTTTGTGCTCGGTCCCGTCAAACTTCCAAGATTGAGTTTAATGAAATCAGACGAAGTTTAATTGTCAATAATAATGATCTGGGGTTAACTCTGTTTCACTTGAGAAATTAACTTGAAGTTCAAGCGTAATTAGTTAAGTATTGATTAACTTCATTATTGGTTAGTTATACTTTTGAGGGATGTTTAATTTTAGATATTTAATTACGGAGATGAATTTACTTTTGAGACTTTAGAAGCTTTGATCAAATAATGTACGAGATTTGATTAAAGCTTGGACGTCACAAAATTACACAGGTTTTCAGTATTGTGTCTCAATATTTCGAATCCAGATTCCTTAAAACTTCACGTTCTCAAATATATATAGCCTGATTTAATTATTATCAGCGACCATAAAGGAGATGTTCCAGAAATGTATGGAGCCTGGGCCAGCACTATGTACCCTATATATAAAAATCACTATATAATATATAAACCGGTTTTTATTGTTAATTTTCTTTAATTTCACTTCTTTTCAATGTAATCTCAAATTAACTTTGCCAAGTAAAGCAACACAATATAAAATTAAACATGGCGGATCAGATCAGTAGTAGGTATGCTAAAAATGACATTTTGACAGTGACATTTGATTGACGTATCAGCGTATTATCTGTGTTTAAAAAAAACAACACGAAATCAATTGCAACAGAGAATCAATTAAACAATTTCCGTAGTAGTAAACTGGGTTGAAAACTAAACCAATCACTAAAACTCCGAAACTTAACCAATTCAAAATCAAAGCAAAGAAAGACTCAAAGACGTCACTTGTTAAAACTGTCAAAGTTATCAAACGTCATGTCAAACACAACTGTCATGACTGCTCTAAAAATAGGATTATCTTATTAGAAAACTTATCAAATGATAATTTTTGTACGCCTGTGGCTTCTTCAAAGTATTTTTATGGAATGTCCCTATTTTTCCTATTTATGTATGTGTGTACATAGTGGTGGCCCAAAATCAAACATCTCCTTTGATAAACTTAGCGAGAAACAGTCTTAAAAGGTTTTTTTTTGGATTTGTCACGCCAAGCGATGAACATAAAGATTAATTGCTTACCTTCAACAAATATTATTCAAATCATTTCAATATAGACAAACTTTTAAATTAAATTCTACTACATACTTATGGTAAACACAAAATTCATTCAGCTCACTGAAATCACTTGCAAATCCTCAAGCAGATCCTTGCCAGCCTTACGGACCTGAGCGGTAGTTCCGGTTGGACCGGAAGCTCTCTAATGCGATATGTAGCGTCGAGCCCGGCTTATAGCGCCGCCAAGTGGACTTATGGCACGCTCTATGTGCAGCTGATTTTTGGCAAGAGTGTGTTTAGATTAGGATTCTAAGATATATTGGTTGTACTTCTCTTAGATGGAAGTTACAATAAATATGTAGAGGGGTCGATTTTGGGATGATAATACTCTACGATCCCGTATGTAGAATTTCTGCATTCTCTATGGAAAGCTGATTATTCTCTTTAATAGTTGTATTTCTTGATTTCTATGGTTTTGTTTCATACTTATCACTGTATATATTTGTCTATATAATATATATATATATGTATGTATTTATTTTACATATAAATAGTACACCAAAGACTACCTACAGTACTGTCTTTCCTTCCATTTTTTAAATCCATCCAAAGGTTGTCTTGAAAAGATCGCTTTTAGCGATAAGGCCGCCCATTGTGTCACCCAGTGTAATGTTTTTCTTCGTCCATACTTTCTGTAACTGATACGGTGTACATAATAAAGAGTACTTCTATTCTATTCTATTATTGGCAAGGGAATAACTATTAGGGATTACAACCCGAATCTCTTCAAAGTTAGAGTGAACAGGCTTCTTCTGGGTAAGCTCACTCCATCGTCGACTTTGTCTCTGTCACCTCTGACCTAGACTAGAGTCAAGAGCAAACCCATCTCGAATAAAAAAAAAAAAAAATAGGATCAAAAATCGTGTCTTGATTGGCGTGTATATAATAAGCTTACTAGAAAATGGCATCGGTAAAATGTAATGGGAACACTTTGTCTGCTATTTTGATCGATACTTCTTCTTCTTCTAGCAATTTTTTTAGAGACACAGATAATTTTTAATGACCCGTATTTTGAGTAGGTAAAGATCAGTTTAGCATGATAATTGGAGCCTAAACACATCTATGCCAATGACTAACCAATGTATTAATGAAAGCAAGGCTACTGAAGTTTTTAAGCTCTCGCTAGGATTTTTTTTATCAGATCGGAGTGGACATGCTTACGATGCATGATGGGTTCTTAAGGCGATATATACACCCCAATGTTAACGCAGTACTGGCCGTGCGCCCGCTCGATTCCAAAATATCAATATTGAACCTCCTTTTGAACAGTTTTGTTTGCAAAATATTATTTGATTTACATATGCTAAGTTAGTTATGAAGAAATGCCAGCCATATTTTGTTCTGTGGAAAAATATTTTTAAACATCTTAGTCGTTTTGGAGGAGTATCCTAAAGTTGCGAGAAATAGCGTGTTGTTAATTATTTTTTTAAAGCAAAACTATTTGTTACACGAAAAAACCATGTGTGAAAAATAATATACATGAAACAATAATAAATATATATATATTTTCAAACCTTTTAACCTAGCCGTTACTAAGGGGTATGCTTTACCGTTTTACGGCACTAAAGCGTGTGTAGGCCCTTAAAAGACTTCATTAAATTTAATGTATTTGGTTATAATTTAAATAAGAAAATCGCTTATTATCAAAACAGTTGATTGATAACCTAATATTTCAATTACAGCATCAATTGAGTCCTTACCACCAACTAATTTAGGTACTTCTTAAATAATGTAGTCAAAGCTGGTGTCAGTGACCTTTGTGACTGTAACCCTAATAACCATACATTCTTACCATCGCTGTAACGGCTATCGTTTAAATTTCGAACGAACGGCGCGTGCGCAGGCGATCAATTGTTTAGTGGACGCTGACAAGGAGGTAGGAAAAATAAATGGTGATTTTCTATACTTAAATATACCTCTTCTTAACTTTAAAACTTTTGCGTTTCATAATTTAAAAACAATATATCAGACACAGAGACCAGTCACCAGTCTAACCGGGACCACGGTCGTTGTAACACGGCCGAAACGTCGGGTGAAATAGGAAAATAAATAATCGAAGTCATCAATAAATCGTGATAATTATATTGATTTTCAATAATTCTTCTTTTCGGGATAAATTTACATAGAATACAACTTAAATATTTGAATACAGCTACGCCAATCACGTTATCAGTGTATTTTTTTAGGATTTTTCTTTCGAAGCCAGACATCCGCAAACATGACAACCATACTTACTAACGACACCAGCCGTATGTGTCGTTGGAGTTCACAAAGTCGCACAGGTCTAGTAGCCTTGCAGCTATTAGGAAAAGGCTAAACTAAACAGACCCCAGAGATGAATCCATTTTTAACCGACTTCAAAAAAAGGAGGTTCTCAATTCGTCTGAATATTTTTATTATGTATGTTACCCGATTACTCAAAGACGCTTAGACCGATTTGGAAAATTCTTCTTTTGTTAGTAAGGGTATACTTCCTAGGTGGTCCCAGAGTCATCAAGTCAACTTAACCTTATATAGAAAACGAAAACGAAAATCAATTGGTAACAAAGATACCGACTTCGGAAAAAAAAAAAATTTTAACTCAAAAATACTCATTGCTAGATAAAAAGCATTTCAATTTACAGGTTTCAACGTATTTAATTACTTACTGAATTGAGCCTATATTTCATTACAAAAAAAAAATCCACAACCTGTAAAATTGCAGTGGGTACAAAAATACCGCATCTACATTTCACTCCTCCAACAACCGAGCACGTTCAATTACACAACAGTTTCACACGAGCGATGAATTATCATAATAATTGTATCAACGCCGACTGACGCCGAACAATGCCGACGGACGCCGAGCGACGCCGAATCAATTGAGCTCTTACTTGTATTCAATTATGTCAATGAGAACTGTGAAACTGATATGTTTTGGTACCTGAATGCCATATTTGGTTACGAAGGTTATATTAATAAGTTATGGTAAATTAGACTGTAAATTGGCTTTTAGGGCCTCAAGCCTAGAAATACTTAACACTTGTTGTAAGCTGGCTCGATCAAAGATTTAAGGTTACATTAGTCGAAAATTCTTCCATACAAACGTAGTCTAGGGATTATTCCGCTGTTTGACGATGTAAGTTCAAAATAAAAAGTGATATCAATTTGTCTCATCATTATCTAGCCCTGTATGAAAGCAAAGTAAAAAAAGAAAATATTTGAAAGTTATGAGCGTCGAAAGTTCCACATTTCGACACTAATTTTAACGCATTTTTGGGCGCGAATAAATACCATAAGAAGACGGAAAATTGCAAAGCGGCCTCCACAAAGGGATAGATTAGTAGTTCAACAATGCAAATAATTTTATTTTGAACAGATAGGTTAGGTCGTTTTTTCATGATATCTAGACTGCCAAAGGTCTGTTTCTAAAATTTTGCGCGCTCGAAATCGTCCTAAATCATTATCCATTTCGCTACAAATTTGCAAAAGTGTGTATTCGTACGCGAACTAGCTTCCTACTGCTCATCACAGCATCTATCTCTTCCGCACGTGTTGTCGGTTGATATAAAATGCATTTAACCCCGCGCACAAAATAGTTCGTGCCGTCGACTAGTGTGTACCCTTAAGAAGGGAAATCTATAAAACTGACAATTTTTATTGGAAGTATTTTTATTTCTTTTCGCTTCGGTAGAATAACTTGCATACGGCCATATACATAAAAAAAGAACTATAAAATGGATGTGCAACTTAGTAAATATTTTTTCATCTTTTATCGATGAAAAAGTAACTTATCGAAGATGCTATTAACTGTGATTTCAAGAAGAGAGAGATCTAGAAACGATGTTTAGTGGATGTCTTAAAGAAGCAATACAGTATTAAATTAACTTACTTATGCAATACACATCTACAGCGTATAATATGAATAATTACAGTTCGAACAATAATAATTTGGCGACCGCATTCACGAAACCAAATTAATCCAACCGAACAATGACACAACCAATTAAACTCGCTTTTTATTATATTATTTTTTAAAACACTATCGTCGTCAAATCTAATTAGAAGCGATTAAAACGCCATCAATGTGTTGAGTCACAAAAAAATAACATCAGAAGGTAAACTCTGGTTTTCTATACCAATATTACAAACAGGAAAGTTTTTTTTGTTTGTACCGAATAGGCTCCGAAACTACTGGACCGATTTAAAAAATTCTTTCACCTATGGAAAGCAACGTTATTCCCGAGTAGAATAAAAATGAAAAAAAACGAATGTTACAATATTAAATAAAAAAATAATATTTGATTTTAATTGTTATTGCTAATTGCTATTGCAAATTGCTGTTAAAAAAACGTGGTCCTTCTGATCACCCATCAACCCAGGCATACACGTCAGTGTGGTACAATTGGGCGGTGTTATGAACCCCGCGGCGGTTTCGCGCGCAAGGGTTGCCGCCCGCATTCGCCCTAATTGTCCACATTAATATGACAAATAGATTTACATCGGTCGCGTGTACCCGACACCGGCGGGAGGGGGGTTCGCAGTCTGAGTGCCGAGTTTGATACTGATTGGAAAGAGTTTTATAAATTTAGTTAAAATCAAATGATTGTCGCCCAAGCCACGTATTTTTACTATGTAGAGTTCGTGAAGTTAAGGGTACACTAGTCGACGGCACGAACTATTTTGTGCGCGAGGTTAAAATGCATTTTATATCAACCGACAACACGTGTGGAAGATATAGATGCTGTGATGAGCAGTAGGAAGCTAATTCGCGTACGAATACACACTTTTGCAAATTTGTAGCGAAATGGATAATGATTTAGGACGAAATCGGGCGCGCGAAATTTTATAAACAGACCTTTGGCTGTCTAGATATCATGAAAAAACTACTAAATCTATATGTTCAAAATAAAACTATTTGCATTGTTGAACTACTAATCTATCCCTGTATGGAGGCCGTTTTGCAATTTTCCGTCTTCTTATGGTATTTATGTACGCACAAAAATGCGTTAAAATTAGTGTCGAAATGTGGAACTTTCGACGCTCATAACTTTCAAATATTTTCTATTTTTACTTTTTTGCTTCGATATAGGATAATAATAAGAGAGAAACTTTGATTATATAATGATGAGTCAAATTCATATCACATTTTATTTTGAACGTACATCGTCAAACAGTGGAATAATCTCCAAACTACGTTTGTATGGAAGAATTTTTGACTAGTGTAACCTTAAGGTTCCCCTAGTCGACGTCACGAACTATTTTGTGGGCGAGGTTAAAATGCATACTATCTCATCCGACAACACGTGAGAAAGATAAAGATGCTGTGATAAGCAGTAAGAAGCTATTTCGCGTATGAATTACCACTTTTGCAAATTTGTATCGAAATGAATGAAGAAAACGAGCGCGCGTAATTATATAAACAGACCTTTGCCAGTCTAGATATCATGAAAAAACGACTAAATGTATCTTTTCAAAATAAAATTATTTGCATTGTTGAATTACAAATCTATCCCTGTATGTAGGCCGTTTTGAAATTTTCCTTCTTCTTATGGTATTTATTTCCGCCCAAAGATGCGTTAAAATTTGTGTTGAAATATAGAACTTTCGACGCTCATAACTTTTTTTATTTATTTTTTAACTTTTTTGTTTCCATACAGGGCTAGATAATAATGAGACAAATTGATATCATTTTTTATTTTGAACGTACATCACCAAACAGTGGAGTAATCGCCAGACTACGTTTGTATGAAATAATGATCGACTAGTGTAACCTTAACTTGTAAGTTGTAGAGTTAGAAGCTTGGCTCAACATGAGATCTATAACTTTTTGACAGTGTGAGCCATGGTCTCATCTTGGCAACATTTTACATGAAAATGTTTTTGGTGGTTTAGACTTTTAATATACATACATCCTTCGACTGTACCAAGACGGCATCGTCATATCTTTGCATACAAACCAAAACTGGCCGTAACTGTCACCATTTACTTTTAGAAATTGACGGACTGTGACAATCCTGGCTATGGCTATGACAAACGAAAGTTGTGCTCAGCGTAATTCGGTCGCGGTATGTTGTGATCTGTGACTACATTAATAATAATATGACAAATAGATTTACATCGGTCGCTTGTACCCGACGCTGGCGGGGTTGCACTGTCAGTGCGCGGCGTTTTATACTGATTGGAAGATTTTTAAAGGGTTTTTGAATCTTTAACTTGTTTAATGAATACATTTTTGGTAGACTTTTATAACATCTGTCTAGAACATTTAGTGAAACCCACCTCATAGTTTGTACAGTGTATACACCTAAGGAATTCGCTTTTTCAAGAGCTTTAAAAACATGATAGACCTATAACTGATTTCAACAACAACGCTGAAAGTTTTTGTGCTGTTTTTTGTTGTTTGTTGATGGGTTTCTTTCTGACAGAGAAAGTATGAAGTCTGGTACTTCAGTTCTCAGTAACTGCCTCATTTTGCGAGAACGTTAACCTTCAGGACGGTCGCCATTATTGCCTTTTATGACATTTTGAAAATCTTATTGAAATACAAAGTAATTTATACTCTTTTTAACCGACTTCCCAAAAAGGAGGTTCTCAATTCTGATGTTTATATTTTTTTTTAAGTATGTTCGGGCATAACTCCGTCATATATAAACGGATTTGCGAAATTATTTTTTTTATTGAAAGAAGTTTATTCTGAAATGGTCCCATTTAAATTTGGTAAAGATCTGATGAATAACTTCGGAGATATACAACAGAACTCTTCAATAAATGATGGCAAATCTATCGGGATTGCTGCAATCGCATGTCTGTTTATTGTTTACACCATTTCATAACACACCATCACGCCACTATGCTCTAAACGGGCAAGCAGATGTGTACAGTTCACACTGGTACACTTCTCATTCCACCGGTTATGTTCAAGTTACATGTTATTTGGGTAACCTATTCTGACATCACTGTGGGCGTTTTAGGTACCTTACTTTACCTTTAGTGGTACTTAATTTGTCAATTAGGTACAGCTAAAAAGTGAAAAATAAAAAACTTTTTAACAAAAAAATAAAAAACCGACTTCTAAAGCAAAACACTAAAAAACGAAAAATAACTTTTTTTTAAATGTTTTTCGTTTTTTTAATGTTTTGCTTTATCTAATGAAAGCTTTAAGTGCAATACTGCTCAAGTATTTTTCAATTAAAAGTACTCATATACTCTCCTCCGCCTGTCCTCTTGCCCAACTGCGCCACAACAAAGAAAAGGTTATGTTCCTCGCCCAGATTTTTCCAAAACATTTAACTTACAAACGCTCTTTACATTACACGTATCACCAAATGCCTTATATTCATTAACAGTATTAAGCCGGCACCAAATCCTCCGACACGACAGCGCACAATGCGATTGTCGCCGAAATTCGACATAAATACGTTAGGCGTTCATTGTCGACGCGCGCGCTAATTCCCGCCTTGTTTAATCCTATGTCGAGCGACAAATCGCTTTGTCTGTTTGTGTGTTTCACGCCTATTGTTATTGTTGGGTGGGTTTCGGTTATGAATTGTTGTTGTTATTTGTTAAAGGTACATTGGGGTGAAAAAGGGAACATGTAAATGGATCTCCATTGAAATTTATAGTTTTGTGAAAATATTCAGTAAATCAATAGAATATGTTAAAATTTAAACTGAATGAGGCTCTTAAAAGAAACATCGAAATAAACTCAGAGATCAAAGTGACTTTTGAATTCACACAATTAATGTAATGGTCAAGGACTGCACTTAGGAGTACCAATGCCATCATGATTACGCTGTGGAAAAGACATAGTGCTCTTCGTGATGTATGGCTCCGACTCTTTCTCACACCGGAATCATAATGGCTTTAAGCCGTCACAGTAGTAACCCTGATGACATGAGAAGTTGAGAACCATGTACCTTAATGTCTGAGGTAGTGCATCATCATATTTGCAGCTTTACTATATAAATAATTAACATATTCAATCCCATCCAAGACACACAACATATTGTCCTTGCAGTGCCTATATACGCGGCTCAATTACAAGGTTCGCCCGCAGTGTCGTTGATTGTCGCGTAACTAATCGCATGTCTGTTTAAGTCAATTCTGGTAATTAACGATGTAATTAAACGATGAGACGCACTCCGCTCTCCGCCAGCGATGTTATGTGTACAGCTTCCTTGTCATATGAGTTAGGAATAGGGATGTTGGTAATGCTTAGATGTCTTGCTATATTGTGAAATGATGGAAAATTCTCTTAAAGAACTTTTCTAAACTTGCTAAAATGCCTTGGCAAGCAAATAGTTGTTATAATTTTACATACTGATCATCCAATCAGATTCTTAAGAAACTATCTACATTGTTACTGAAGTGTGAAACTTATGGCGACATAAGTTTCATACATCTTTTGGTACTTTTTCAAAGTGTTGATAACATTAAACATGCCACATTCTAATTTGTCCTCATCTATACTTATACTTAATAAAAATAATTAATAATACTATAGTAATATTATCTATACTAATATTATAAAGAGGAAAGATTATTTTGTTTGTTTGTACCGAATAGGCTCCGAAACTACTAGACCGATTTAAAAAATTCTTTCACCTATAGAAAGCTACATTATTCTTGAGTGACATAGGCTATTTTTTAATCCCGAAAATGCGTCCTTGGTCCACGGGAGCGAAGCGGCGGGGATCAGCTAGTAAAAGATATAAATAGCAGGTCAACAAATCTAGTTTGCAACAAATAAGTGGTTTTCTACAATACATATTTCAGATTTTCGCGTAAAAACACGTTCAAAGATGGCACAACAATAAAATCTCGTAGTTTAGCTAAATCTCGATTAAAAACTATACGATTTATAACCTGCCTACTCCTAAAAATCTAAATAAATCCTTTACCAGCCTACATCACTAAACTCCGTTTAACCGCACTTAGAACATACGTACATACATATGTATGTATGTACGTATGTTCTTAGTGCGGTAAATTATTAATCATTTATTTATAATAATAATTTAATTTAATTTTATTATTATTTTAATTTATTTTTTTGATTAATAATTTATAATTTATACTATATTCTTATGAAATTATTCACTTTATTTCTTGTCACAATTACGTTTGACACCAATCTTTCAAAATGGTTATAAACTTTCCCAAAAATATTAACATAACATTATTATACTTCTTCATAATTAGATAGCTCAAGAAGATTGAATAGCTTGTAGCTAGCTTTTGAGTTGCCAAGCCATTGATTTTCTAAAATACAGACATACCTAAATTCAAAGATGTAAAATATATGAAGTACCTAAATCCTAGATAATTTGGCTAAATCTCGATCAATTACAACCTATAAAGTCCGTAAACACAAAAATCCTAGGAACATCACTAAACTCCGTTTAACCGCACTAAGTACATACCTACATACATACATCGTGCTCCGGGATGCATGATCCAATTGCCGTCCGCTAAATTGATACTCTATTTGGCTCAATTAAACATTAATTAATACCATTAATGAACTGTATGAACACTGAGCCGTCTATTGTTCTGCGTTGACTCAACCCGAGTGTGTTCGGTTTGTGCGCTATTTTTGGTGTCATAGTCATGGTGGGTGGAAGGGTTTATCGTTAGAATTTTGAGTTACTTGAAACACTTTCAATGAAGGAATATGTTTTGGAAATAGTAGCTTTAAGGTTACACTAGTCGATATCTCTTCCATACAAACGTAGTCTGGCGATTACTCCACTGTTTGACGATGTAAGTTCAAAATAAAAAATGATATCAATTTGTCTCATCATTATCTAGCTCTGTATGGAAACAAAAAATTAAAAAAATAAATATTTGAAAGTTATGAGCGTCGAAAGTTTCATATTTCAACACTTTAACGCATCTTTGGGCGGAAATAAATACCATAAGAAGATGGAAAATTGCAAAACGGCCTACATACAGGGATAGTTTAGTAATTCAACAATGCAAATAATTTTATGTTGAAAATATACATGTAGTCGTTTTTTCATGATATCTAGACGCCCAAAGGTCTGTTTATAAAATTTCGCGCGCTCGTTTTCTTCCTAAATCATTATCCATTTCGCAAAAAACTTGCAAAGTGCTAATTCGTACGTGAACTAGGTTCTTATTGCTCATCACGTCATCTATCTCTTTCGCACGTGTTGTCGGATAATATAGCAGGCATTTTAAACCCGCGCACAAAATAGTTCGTGCCGTTTACTACGAGTAATGTAACCTTAATAATAGAGTTTAATTACAAAATCTTACAAGGCTATGAGAGTAATTTTCTAGTTATTTTTTCTCATCTTCGTCATGAAAGATTATGTAAGCATTTTTTGGAAAGATTGGTTAAAGTTCCTGATTTTAATGAGAACTTACTTAAATAAAAGAGTTCATCGAGCAATATTCTATTACACTAACATTATAAAGATGTAAGTTTGTGAGTGTGTGTTTGTATGTTTGTTACTCAATCACGCCAAAACGGCTGAACGGATCTGGATGAAATTTGGCACTGAGATAGATTATAGTCTGGTATAGCACAGGCTACTTTTCATCCCGGTATAATGTTCCCTTGGAATAAGGAAACACTTTTCACGCGGGCGAAGGCGCTGGCAGAAGCTGGAAATAAAAATAAAAATTGTTTTGATTTGTTTTTTTTAAGTTTTGTATGTGAGTTTAAATGTTTGTTATCGCACCCACGATTCTGGAAGAAATTCCTAGTGTGGGGCAGTCTTTAAATAAAAAAGTACCAAATATTAATTTATGTTTGATCCCTATTTAATATAGGAATATCGAAAAACTATAATTTCCTTTCTTTCTTTATCAGCGGACATTCACCCAACCTTGCCAATGGGCAGACTCCTCTCCAATGCTTCGCTACTCTGTTCGATCTCCGGTTTGTAATGCATATTTAATTTGTTATTTACTAAGTACATAATCAAAGATTCATTTAAGTAGAATTTTCAAATCTAGATAGAAGTATTTAGTGCTTACGCTTCCCTTAGAATACCTATCTATTAAATAGTCAATAGATACACCAACATTAAAGCATATTCTATATTGGAAGTGTTTTAAAAACCTATTAACACTAACAGCCTATACATCACTTCATCGTTTATAAATCAACGCTTCCACCCGCCCGCCGTCCAAAACGAAACTATAAAAATAAAAATGTCACACAAACACAGCTTAATAGCGGAACCGATCTCAATCAAGCAACAAAAATCGCTCGGACAATAGGGCACATTCACACTGTCCGTAATAAATCGCGGCGACCCGTCGCGACGCGATTAAAAAAGCGGAAAGCCGAGGGTGTGTCCCTACAGTCGCAATAGGCGATCACTTAACGCTAAATTGACTCGAATCTGGTGGATAAACAAAACGCACGGACGCCACGTGACCCGAGCGTGTGCTCAAGTGGACTATTGATGCTAAATGTACCGTAATTGGATCTTGATTTTGTTGCGAAGACTAAATTACGTTTAATGACTCATTTAATGTAGTATTGATGCTGTCTTAATAGAGTTTTCTTGATGTGTATTGCTGAAATCCTCGAACGTTTAATTTAATGGAGTAGGTATGTTTTGTTTGACTCACCATTACCCGTCAATCTTGTATTGTTCACGTCCTATAGCTTCTTTTCTTAGCCTATACTGTTTCACTGCTGCTCAAATGCCTGCCTATATCTACTGAGATGATTCAATTGGTAACAAAGCCACAACAAACATAGCTAATTTATGAACATAGTCAATCTAGCTCTCGCTCATTAAATGTGACTTCGGCGGTTACTAAATAGGCCTTTTTTGCAAATTTTAATCACCTGTGGAACTTTTTCTATCACATTTTTATAAATCAACGCTTCTACCAATAGCCCATACATTTAAAAACTTTAAAAAAATTCACACTAACCCCGGCTACCGAACAAAACACAATGAGTTGGCCACCCGGTGCGCGCTGCGGGCAATTGACAATATTTTGCGATAACACGCGCGTGCCGCAGCGATCTGCCCGACAGCGTGAAGTCGCCTTTATAATGCTAATGAATAGGCAGAAAAAAAGCTGTTTTGTACATGTTTTTGTTTTGATGGTGTAAGTGATACCTTTAAAATTCAATGGTTCATTTTAGCACTAAATTAAAAAATTGTTAGGGCTTTGAATTGGTATGCTATTGAGTTCTGGATGGGCTTTCTCCACTATAACAAGAAAAACCCTCCAGTATCTTGTACCCTTCTTACATGAAAATTTCTTGTTTTAAGTACTTAGCCTCTTGACCACAACATCACCAATGAGGAGAATCAAAAAATGACAACCAAAATATTGAACTTGCCCCAAAATATCCAATTGTACAATTCAATGAAACATAAAATACCCTTTTACTCATATTAGACACGCCTGCATACAATCGCATAGTCGCATAAAGTCGTAGTCAATGGCCTCAAGTGGCCATAAAATAAAATAAAAAAATAAATCAAATAGCCCATTGATCGGCGACGGGTTGAGATTGAACGCCGGCCTAACCCTTCACTGACCATATGCGGGTAAAATGGTACAAGGGTAATTAAACACTCTTTTTTATTATTGTTACCCTCTTTTTGGGACTGGGACTTTTCTGTAAGTGCATAACTTCTATTTTTTGACCGTCGCCTTTTCGAAGCCTCCAGAAAAGTCTTGTTAAGTATTTTTATGGTTCAGGGAGCTACGTAGAAGCTTTACTAATGCTAGATCTACATTTATTTGAAAGAAAATAAATTTTACAAAATAACCGTGGAAAGTCATCACTGTGCATGGTGATTTATGAACTTTTCGATTGTAACATTTTGATAGGCTAATAAATTAATTTGGCTAAGATTAGATCAATTCACCGCAGTGTCTCAAGACAAAAGTCTATGACCTGTGTGTGTTGCCTATGGGACCGAGACGTGGTCGCTCACAATGGGCCTTATCAGAAAGCTTAAAGTCACCCAAAGAGTAATTGAGAGGGCTATGCTCGGAGTTTACTTGTGTGATCATGACAGAAATGAGGATATCCACAGGAGAACCAAAGTTACTGACATAGCCCGAAGAATTGCCAAACTTAAGTGGCGGTAGGCAGGGCACATTGCTCGCAGAACGGATGGCCGATCGGGCCGAAAAGTTCTGGAATGGTGAACGTGAAGCGGAAGACGATAAGTTGGAAGGCCTCCCACTAGGTGGACCGATGACCTGGTTGGGAAGGCGCTAGATGCGATACTCACGGGATCGGTCAATGCGGCGACGCCTGGGGGAGGCCTATGTCCAGCAGTGGATGTGTTTCGGCTGAAATGATGATGATGATGAAGATTATATCGCATTGCAGAGGTTTTCGAGCTAAGCTAAGCTAATTTAGCCTAGCTTTTGGTCTTAAGGCATACTATTTAAGACAAAAGTAATTTAAGAAAACCTTCTTCTGTACATGTTACCGAACTCTCACCATATTATAATCAACTATTAACAAATCCCACAAAGATGCCCCAACACTAACTACAGACGGTTAAAAGGCACCAATCCACAGTTAACTCCTAAACTAAATATTGGCAGAACGCTAAACTAAACTCAGTTCATCGTCAGGCTTGTTACCGTAAAGTAATTGGTCGAGGCGACACCGACACGGAACCTAACGAGTTTACCTTCGTTTGTTGTAGCAACTCTTTTTACCCCTTACCCTGTGCCAATTTACCCTCTATTTGGCAAAGAATAGGGTGGCATTTGGAGTGTGACTGAGATGGAAGGGAGGGGTAAATGGTTGTCATGGCAACGAATACCTACGACGGGTCAAGTGTAGGTATTGGAGGGATGTGATGAATGTTTGTCTAGGTATTTTGGTTAGGACAGTCATGGTGGCAGATTTGAGTTTAAGTTATAACTTTTTGGTGTAACAGTAGACCGAAGAGTTCTATTGATACAGGTTCATTTTTCCTTTGTCCATGAATAATACTTGAAAAAATTTTCGAATCTATACTTATAATATTATAAAGAGGAAAGATTTTTTTGTTTGTTTGTGTGTTTGTTTGTACCGAATAGGCGCCGAAACTACTGGACCGATTTAAAAAAATCTTTCACTAATAGAAATCTACATTATTCCTGAGTGACATAGGCTATTTTTTTATCCCGAAAACGGGTCCTGTGGGGTGGTCCACGGGAGCGAAGCCGCGGGGAACAGCTAGTAACATTATATGTCGGTAATTAAACATGATTTTATTCCCTCTATGTACAATCCCGTTGCGTTTTTTTTTTAATTTAATTGGCCTAGTAATCTACTTAATGCATAAAATAAAAGTTATCTTTTTGAACATACTTAGATATCGTGTTTTGTAGTAAAGTATTATTGATTTCTCATTAACTTACAAACAAAATCTAATTTCCATATTAAATCATCAAGTTACCAAAAACTTCTAAATAAGCCATTAATTATCTCATTCCGTATCTCAATCAAATAACAATATTAAATCGCATCAATCAAATGAAGTCGCTACGTCATATCCGTTTGAAGTTGAAGTCGGTTCCTAATTAATTGTGGCGCGCCGAATAGGAAATTAAAACTACCCTCGAAATGTGAAGTTGGCCTTTCATTAGTTGTTGTATAGTGCGATAAGTTTATTTTGGTGTTTTTAGGATTCCGTACCTCGAAAGGAAAAAACCGAAACCTCATAGGATCACTTTGTTGTCCGTCCGTCCGTCTGTCTGTCAAGACCCTTTTTCTCAGAAACACGTAGATGTATCAAGCTGAAATTTATATCAAATACTCAAGTCTACTGTCCCTTAAAGCTGTGAAAAAATCAAACTTCTAAGCCTACGCAATCAAAAGATACAGCCGTTTATGCCGCAAATTTTCAACACTCGCAAGGGAATCAAAACCTACAGGGTAAGTACTTCCCGTGAACTCAGAATCTTGAAATTAGGCACGAAGCAACGTCTTATAGCACCGATAAAGGAAAAATTTTACATCATGTAATAAAAAATATTTTTAATAATTTTAAACTTACTACCCCTTTCCTCGTGAACGCGTAGAGGTATTAAATTGATATTCATATCAAATACTCAGGTCTATAATAGCCTTAAGGTGAGGTTTGCACGGAACCTTGGGTGCGCGAGTCCGACTCGCACTTGGCCGGTTTTTTAAGTTGGTGATCATATACAGCGGTAGCAGTTCGAGATAGAGATGATGATACGATCAAAGAGGTTTATCGTGATCATCACTATTTTGACTGCATGGATAGCAGGTATTATCATCAAGTGTTTCCTGCATTCCTATGAGGATAAACATTCTTATACGTGATATGCTCTGGAGTTCTGCCAAGATTAATCATCTCAAAAGAAAATATAACAGTATAAAGCTAACTTTTAACATCTCAAAGCATATTCTCGACATCTTTGCGCCAGACTTCTCAAACTAAATAAGTAAATTGATTTGATGATATCGCATTAGTTTAGTTTGTAGAACACGCTAAATATTCATCGGGGTATATTAGATTTTTCACTTATAGACGTAGACAGATCGCACACGTATCACAGAGCGGGCGAACGGGACGAGTGGGGCAAACAGTGCCTTACGAGTCGCGACTCACGTCAAAGGCACGAGCGATTCCTTGCAAATTGTATTTACGCGTCCCGCGGGCGCGCCCTTATCGAGTTTGCTCTCAAAGAGCCGCCATTTTTAAAACTTCCATCGACTCAGGTAGAGGATCCACGGCCAATTGTGGTTCCGCTTTGTTCTTTACCTCCTTTATAGGGTTGACGAAGTTAGCCAGTTTCGGCGCACGAATAATTTGTGTTCCCGGCCGCGCGATACGATTACGAGTTTCGCTCGAATCCGATCCGCCGCTTGTCGGAATCGAATTGTGCCGAGCCGCCTGAGCGACTTGCAAGCGAGAACAGACTTTGTAAACATAATGTCCTTCATCGCAAATCATGTTTGGAGTTCGACAGAGCTATGCTAATGTAATGGAATATCTTGAGATTGTATTATGTTTATCATTTATACATAAAGCTGTTGAATAAATACGAGATACCTAAATAATCTCCACACAACACGAGGCGGGGTGTACGAAATGAGCTTATTTCTATTCCGCGCACAAACAAGTTCATAACTCGCCGAAACTCATAAAATCATCCGCGAAACACACTTTTATTAAACGAAAACAGAGTAACGCGGTCTGTGCATAAGTTAACATAACATTCCATTCCTTGTTAAAAGATAAATTAGAGCGAGCGCGTCCGGCGCGCAAATGTATTCGCGAGGCAATCTCGCGCTCCCCCGGCTCCCAGCTCCCGCTCGTAATTGCTTAAGAGAAAAATCCAAATGAGAAATGAAAAGGGATTCCCTTTTCAGAGGAAAAATTATATAATTGAATATCTTTTCGTAAGTATTATGAGGTATAAAATATGATAATTCAGTTTTTGCTTACGGTGAGCGGGGCGGCTGCGCGTCGCCGCCTGGTGGTGTACTCGCACACTCTCACAGTCGGATCTCGGATCATCTCGTTTGCTCTGTTTCTCCACTTTTATAATCAACGCGCTGTTTGTGTCGCTCGCGTTTTATCATTCGAATAATCGGATCAAGGATATTGATCGTCGGATATTTTAATGTCAATGATTTTTTTCGTGATTTTGTGCTGTTATCAGATTGACGAGGAGCGTTGTATTGTAGCATTCTCAACGTTCGTGCTTATGTAACAACTATCAATTTACTTATTGTACTACTAGAGCCGTTTAATTCATTTTAGCGTGTAAATGTCAACTGATCTAACCCTTATACAACATCAGCATCATATTACATACGCTGTCTTGTATGATCTTGAATATGACTCCATGTAAATTCATATATTTACGGCACAACCTCATTTATGATGACAGATGCACTTATTACCTAATTTAGTGATTTCAAAATATATAAAAAAATACTATAATCTTTTGTCAAAATCTTCTTAAACGCCTAACTCCCAGTATTTGAGGGTGAAGAAGAATAAGAATTAGGTAATACCTAGATACTAGATGGAGAGGGCTATGCTCGGAGTTTCCTTGCGTGATCGAATTAGAAATTTAGAGATCCGCAAGAGAACCAGGGTTACCGACATAGCCCGAAGAATTTCCAAACTTAAGTGGCAGTGGGCAGCGCACATTGCTCGCAGAACGGATGGCCGATGGGGCAGAAAGGTTCTGTAGTGACGACCGCGAACCGGAAGCCGTTGCGTTGGAAGGCCTCCCACCAGGTGCGCCGATGACCTGGTGAAGGTTGCGGGGATCCGCTGGTTGCGGGACGCACGAGACCGGTCAATGTGGCGACCCTTGGGGGAGGCCTATGTCCAGCAGTGGATGACTTTTGGCTGATATGATGATGTATGATGATGATGATGAATACCTAGATAAATAATGGAAGGCTATTTACAGCACATAATTTAAGAGATTAGATTAAATTGATCTGGCTAGACTATGAGCATTGCTAGCCTACGTTACAAGGCCTATAACACACCCTAAATCCAACAGAAAAATACAAAAAAATCTCCAAATAAAGCCAACTAATCCTCCCTTAGAGAAAAACGTTAGATTCAATTTCCCGTGTCGTCGCGTCGCCGTGTCGGTATCGTTAGCAATCACGAGTGTTTGTGCCGTAAGCAGGTTAGCTGGCGACAGTCGCAGCGGGGCGTGACTCGACTCCGCATGACGGGAAGATAGGAAGACGGGAAGATAGGAAGATGGGAAGATGTGATCTGAAGAGCTCGTGGTTTTTTGATATATGTATTGTAGTTTCTGTTTTGTTTTCCAGTTAGACTAGAAGCAGATCAAACATTGTTGTAAAATATAGGAAGATTCTTGAGTTTTTTATTTAGATAGAGGATTTGATGAACAGTGTCGGGTTTTCATCTCGTGTAGAACAAGCTATATGCTAAAAGCTCAATAAAAGCTCGAAATCGCGGTTATTTTAAAAACATTAGCCACTCAGTTGGATTGCTAGTGTAGAAAGAGAACAGTAAATTACATCACATATTTTTTTCAGTAAGCCAGGCAGGTATGCCAGATTTTAGAAACTTTACCTCTTCTAAAAATGATTCTGCTTTCAATGAATTTAATAGAACACGAGGAGGTTGCGATTAAGGAGTCAAGAAAGGCCTTATCTTTATTAAGCTTACACTTCCTAAAATCCTCACTTAAAAACATTTTACAAAAGGTTTCAAAACCTATAAACAATAAATAACAACCACATAACCTAACTTTAGCACAGCGTAGGGCGGGGCCTACTCCCCAATAACAGTTATTACCCAGAACGAGTATAAATAACAGTTCCGTTCACAGGTAGCGGGGTAGGAGCAATTTCACTCATGAATAATGTATCGCAGTCCGCCCCGTAAACGCGTTACGATTTTTCATAATAGCCCCCTTTTGATGTTAGTATCGTTGGAGTTTCCTTCTCCCCGTTACCCCGTATAATTCAAGTTTTATGTTATGCAATTTAGTTTTATATTCCACTTCTTGAATAAAACGGTTTGGGTTATATTGTACTTTGTGAATTTGTTGGTAGTTATAGTTACTCAGTTTTTGTTGCATTTAAAAGGTTTTATATATGGGCAATACATGGTTAACTGAAGATTGACCCATTACCCAAAATAGACTAGATTTTTCAACTATATTAGGGCTACTAATATATTGTTAACTAGCTGTTGCCCGCGGCTTCGCTCCCGTGGAACACCCCACATGACCCATTTTCGGGATAAAAAATAGCCTATGTCACTCAGGAATAATGTAGCTTTCTATTGGTGAAAGAATTTTTCAAATCGGTCCAGTAGTGTCGGAGCCTATTCGGTACAAACAAATAAACAAAAAAATCTTTCCTCTTTGTAATATTATTAGTATATTAGTATAGATGTAAAATACTGTGAGTACTAGAACAACAAAATCTCGGGTTCTTTAAGTGAAGACTGAATACGTTACTTCTAGGCATGCGTGCTTCACCATCGACCACATCATCGCTCACCATTAGGTGAGATAGTGGTCAAGCGCGAGCCAACGTATTGCAAAAAAATAGTTCAAGAACAGTGGGCGTCTTCGTTGATAAAGCATCATCATCTGCCTAGCCTTTTCCCAACTATATTGGGGTCGGCTTCCAGTATTACCGGATTCAGCTAAGTGCCAGTGTGTTACATGGTGCGACTGCCTATCTGACTTCCACAACCCAGTAACTGGGTAACACGATACCTCTTGGCAAGACTGGTGTCAGATTTCAAGCTTCTGACTACCCGTAACGTCTGTCAAAGATCTTCAAATGACAGCCGGGACCAACGGCTTAACGTGCTTTCCGAGGCACGGAGGAAACTCGGTATGTTGAAATGGTCACCCATCCACGGACCGACCTCGTCAAGCGTTGCTTAACCTTGATGATCGACCCGTGCGGCTGTTATTATTTAGCCACGAGCTCCTCAGCCTCAAAAAGTTCAAAAACAGCGGACATCTTCATTGATAAAGCATTCCTGGTTGTATATGAAAAAAATATTTATTACATTACTCAAATAAACTATACAAACGCCTCGCCATATTGATATCAAATACACATTAACAAGATATCATATCAAGTATAATTAACAAATAAAATTAAAATTATGCTAATGACCCCCATACTGAGAACAATGACGATGGCGGCGGGTTCCGTACAGCTAAAATGCCATTTAATTGTGACGGAACCCTTTCAGTCGCGCACTAATTAATACAATTTAAGCGCGTAATTAGAGAACACGTGTGATGAGCTACAGTGATGGGAAACAACATTCATGTTGTCGATGTTCTAAGACTTTATAAAAGGCTTTGGCCACTTAGTATGTTTTAGTATTTCTTCTCAGGGAATTCAGCTGTGAAACACCAAACCCATGTAGTTTAAATTGACAATGAAGGTTGAACGTGAACGTGTTGTTTCATACTAATTTAAAAAAATAAATATCATATGCCAATTTACAAAATGAATATGATTTAAGTTTTTAGTTGTGGATAATACTAGAAAAATCTTTATAATATTCAGAAAAATATTCTGAATATTCTGTTGTAATTCATCGTACAAGAGCAGATCATAATTTTTATTTTGCGAGTTAAAAATAGCTTATCTCGGCATCTTGACGATAATGTTCAATGTTTTAGTGGTCACTATGAAAAACATTTACTGCTGGGTAATATTTGATAAAATAATGAAATGAATGGATGAAGTGTCACCCATACAAGAAGTTTGATTGAATAGCACACTAATAACAATCGCACGACACTGCTGACGTTAGCTCGCGATACATTACAACGTTAGTTCTAAGTGGCTAGATGTGCATTTTATTAAACCTAATTTTATGACCGCCCTGAGTAATGTACACTTTATTGCGTGCATGCTACATACCAATAATTATGCGGGTTCTAGTGCAGTGATAGTTTTCATTGAAGCAGATATCGCAAATAGTGCAAATTCAAAGTGAACAAGCCCGTAGGCTCTAGAACATTCAATTAACGAAAGTGTAGCGATAGTGATTTGAAAAATGACAAAAGTGTATGAGAATGTTAAAAACTATCAAAATGTCACGAGATTAATTCCTCATTTTGGCATTCCGACCATCGCCATCAAAATCAAAATCAAATTGTCTATTTCAAATAAACCTTAGAAGTAATTTTTTGGAGTGTCAAAAATAATAAAAGATGTCTCTAATTGCAAATTCGCAAGGTGAGACCTTGAAGATGGAGTATGAGTGGAGAGGAGAATGGAGAAGAATTTGCAAGAAACTCCATGGACACTCTTTTCAATCAGTTTTAATTACTAGTTTTTGTTTACATCATTCTTGTTAAAAAAATACATATATCTGAGAACGAAGAACGATGTAAAAGTACTGTAATGCTATTTACAGAAAGCCATTAGATTTCAGTTTTTGTAAGTGTAGGCTGAACCTCAAACTCATTCTTTAAGAGTAGATATGAAAGTATCATGTACATTATATTCAATTTAAAATTTTCAACTTTAACCGTATTATTTGAACTTCGAAAACTTACTGGCTCTAATGCCCTGGAGGTCAATGTCAAATCGTTACTACGGATGTTCAGGACTTGCCATTTAATATCTACTTTCATTAGCATTTGACACTTTATTAACAATTACACAAAGACAGGTCGAAAAAAATACATTCCAAGTATCGTCAAAAAATACGCAATTCGCAAAAAAGCACGTAACGTTTACCACGGTTCCCATCACTACGTCACTTGTCAGACGTCATATGTTTTCCCGCCGGAACGCACGACTAACGCATTAATTTATGCCTTTTTTACGCAATAACGCTTAATTGGACTTTATTTATCACTTTTAATTTTTCTAATTTGATAACTCGCGATGTACTCATTGAAATTTATGAGTCAGAACGACGATGCTGTCTCAATTCATATGCGTAATGTGAACGAATGGGTTTCGATTCCGTTTATGAGAATAGCCCCACACTTTGTTTGAGAATAACCCTCTATTAGATTAATATGTTTGGTGTTTTATTGGTATTAGTTATGGCAGTTATGGTGAACTTGATCGGGCGATGGCATTTGAGTTTTAAGATCCATTGTGGTAACTTTACGACAAAGATCATGAACATTGATTAATAATTTAAAAAAAAAATAGGTTCGGTAGGTAACTATGTAGACCAGTGGTAGTAGCGTTATTTTTTTATTAAAATAAAGATATTTTAAAAACATTACTTCTGCAGCCTAATTGCGTAATTGATTTCGGCAGGGTAAAGGGTATGACTCCGTGAAAGAGTATGGCAAATTGCCTTTAAATTTGTTCGGTATTGCCAAAAAAAATTGAACGCTTTCATTGGTGAGATACTCTTTTCGAAAGAGTCCAAGAATTTTTGGCAATATCCAACCTTAAAGGGTATATTAGTCATGCTCTTTCATGGAGTCATAATTTTGCCCTGCCGAACACAGGCTGCTGCTTTGATAACTAAGTATGAAACAAATACAATACAAATAGTTATAAAAAAAGCACGTCAAATCATAATTTCCATCAAAAAATTCAATAAATAAGTAATAACAAAAATACATTTTAAAAATCACGTATAGATCTTTATTGTTAGCTAGGAGCTCTTACCGAACGGCTTATAAGCTCTATTGGGGAGGTCGGGGATTTTTAAACCAAATGTAAGCAGTTTAAAGTCCGCGGGGAGACGCGGCTACATTAGCAGCGGTGGATTTGGGCAAATGTTATTATTTGTTTCTGATGGATTACCGCCGATTGACGGCTGACGAGACCTGTCGGGGAATACAGGGTATTTTGATATTTTGAGACTCGTAATAGATAGTAGATTTTCGAAAATAGAATATTATTAAGTTTTTGTTAAAGTTTAGCACATCAATCAATCAATAATAATCTCAGCAATCTTTTAAAAATATTTTGAATTGCGTTCATAAACAGGTTTTTTCTGCTGCTGCTATGAAACTAAAATCAGCTAATATTCAGCTGCGTCTTATTAGAAGGCAAGCCACACTAACATTGTTGATTTTTGGCTTTTTATTCGACTGACAAGCACGAAAAATTACCACAAAAAAAACACTACGTAAAATGGTACCTACTCAGTACTCAGTATTATACTCACATCACATCATCAGCCTATTAATGTTCCCACTGCTGGGACACAGGCCTCCTCTCTGTGAGAGGGAATGGGCCATTATCCACCACGCGGGCCCAGTGCGGGTTGGTGGATTTCACATGTCTTCGAATTTTTGGTTCTAGGACATGCCGGTTTCCTCACGATGTTTTCCTTCACCGTTTTGAGAGCAGTAGTGATGAAATAATTTACACCAAGTAAAGCGCTTACCTGGGCTCGAACCCACGACCTACAACTTGTAAGTCGCGGCCGATACCACTGGGCCACGACTGCTGCTGTATTATACTGACCAGTTATAATTTAAAAGAAAAACTATCAAAGTTTAAAAACTCAACAAATAATCATTAAAAAAAAACAAAAGTCAGAGCTTTTGTTTTTTTTTTCATTCAAAGTTTTTGGTATCTATAAAATAAAAAAATACGGTAACCATTTCAACAAGCCGTCTACCACAATCACCAGTACAAAGCCGATATTTTTTTTTTCTCTCAACCCCCTCGTATTACCGTTGTTATCGACTTTTGATGTAACCTCGAGCGGTTTAGGGTTGACTGTGGTTACAACTGTTACAATCAAGAGGGGCTGATGCTCCGTCAGTTAGAATTAGATACACTTGTTCAAGTATTTGTTTAATTTGTACTTGACTAATTTTAATATGAAATATGGTGGAGTATGAACCCCTCATTCTTAATTACTTTTGTGGTATATTTTTCAATATTTTGCGAGTTATTTGTTTTAAAAACTATTTTTATTAAAAAAACAGTAAATTGTCGTGCAATGCAATTAACGCCAGACACTGTTTTATTTTTGTTAATCGTTTAAAGTTACCGAAGATAAAGAGATATTGCTTTGACCGGTTAAATGCCGTAATTACCGAAACAAAAAGCTAGTGTGTCTCTCGGCGATCCACATTTCAGGCACTCAAAGGTGTGAATGATAAAGTCGGTTGCAGATCAAGAGTTTAGATATGTTAGATTATCATAGCTCGCATAGTTGAGGTAATTTGACTGCACGAACTATTTTGTGCGCGGGGTTGAAATGCATTTTATATCAAATGAGTTGTCATTTGATATAAAATGCATTTCAACCCCGTGCGGAAGAGATAGATGCTGTGATGACCAGAAGGAAGCTAGTTCGCGTACGAATACACACTTTTGCAAATTTGTTGCAAAATGGATAATGATTTAGGACGAAACCGAGTGCGCGAAATTTTATAAACAGACCTTTGGGAGTCAGGATATCATGTAAAAACGACTAAACGTATCTGTTCAAAATAAAATTATTTGCATTGTTGTACTAATAATCTATCCCTGTATGGTGGCCGTTTTGCAAATTTCCGTCTTCTTGTGGTATTTATTTGCGAGCAAAAATGCGTTAAAATTAGTGTCGAAATGTGGAACTTTCGACCCTCATAACTTTCAAATATATATATTTTATTTTTTTGGCTCCATACAGGGCTAGATAATGATGAGACATATTGATATCAATTTTTTATTTTGAACGTATATCGTCAAACCGTGGAGTAATCCCTTAACTACGTTTGTATGGAAGAATTATCGGCTAGTGTACCCTTAAACTGTGAATGGATTACAAAAAAAAAAACATAAAAAATTCAACCGACTTCCAAAGCAAAACACTACAAAACGAAAAATAACTTTCTTTTCCGAATTCGGTGTCTTTTTTACCTATTGTTTTTAATTTTTCGACACCGACTTCGGAAAAGAAAGTTATTTTTTGCTTTGGTAGTCGGTTAAATTTACCTCATCAAGATAAGCAGACAAGAGTAACCCTGTACCTTTTGAATAACTTTGTAGCTTCTTTAAACATAAAAATTGTATAAACGCCAAGCGAAAACAACTCCAGTCATAATTTGAAACAAAGCAGTTTATTCAGAAGTTCAGTCTAATTTATGTGAGTGCTCCTGAATCTTACTGCAGCTTCAGGTCTTTACATAATAGAAACCAGCCAAAAATGATAATAAAAATATTCAAACCCAAGACGAGTGCAAAAGAAAGCTTGTTTATTTATAAGGTCGCGTCGCAAACGCATTACCAGATTAGCCCGGTCTACCCTACGCGTAATTCCGCAAATGGGTGAAACTTGAACCTTGCCGGTTTAAAATTGAAATTTATATGCTCGCATTATGTATGAGGCGGGATTATGGCCGCCTCAAAGAAAATGATCGCGGGCCGGACCCTTGAGAGATAGTTGGAGGGATGTCAGGCACGGGTTATATTTCTAGATTATTGGGGACGGTGATCCTTGGGCTGAGTTCAAGGAAATAATGGAAAGAACCTTGACATATACGAAGGAAATTATGAGCAGAATGTTATGACTTGTGATTAGGAATATGTGAAAATACTATTTCACCAAGATTATGCAAGTAACATTTTTTCAAACATGCTTGGAAATTTGTGCATTATTTTGACAACCTTCTTCGAGATAAATCGCAATTGCTGTACTGGCCATATACATGCGAGCAGCGGCCGGCAAAAGTTGTATGTAAACTCATATCTGTCGTGTTATTTAAAAATGGAACGATATTTTACTCCGACACATGGCAACCAAGGAGGTAACTTAGCAAAGGTTTTATTTAAATTTCGAACTGCCTTGCATATAGAAAGCTTTTTATAGAAAAAAAAATGAACACTTTAACACGGGATTGTTGTTCGTCATTGATTTAGAAAAGTAATTGTATTTGACAAAATGAGTTCTAGGTGCTACTTAGTTTTAATTTCCACGCATTATTTGAGAAAAGCACTGGACTTACGTCTGTGTGCCTCGGCTTCGTTTCGGCCCACATTTACACGTTCGTCCATCAATGCCTGTTTTGCTGGCCGCTGCAGTAATGTACTAATAAATAACTTGTGTTATCTATCAACTAGTAATACGATTTAGTCTGTATTATCCTTGGTTAATCTGAGTCTAATCGTCCTTTAATGCTCGTACCTTCTCTGTATCAGAAGAGGCCTTTGCAGTGGGACAGTAACAGGCAGGTATTACTATTATTATGAGAATAGAAAGTAAGACAAGCGTCTCTTAGCAATAAAATTATAATTTGGAGAAACATTTAAAGATACCTTCGTTAAATGTTTCTGATACTCTTCAATTTACAAAGCTAGCTAACAATCAGATACATAAAATGTTTATTGTGTATTTAAAATCAATAAAGACAATCAGTTTTCGAATTATTCTTTATTTGAGCTCAATCAATGAAGATAAACTCAAAAGTATCCAAACTGGGGTGATTGATACGGGATATTCATACCACTTAAAACCCTACTGTGACGTTTTAATGTTATTCACTGGGTGAATCCGATATGCTAGAGTTGTAATTATATTGTAGTATTATTTAAGGGAATAATAAACGGTGGGTGATATTATTCTGTTGTCAAGTATGTGTATTGATTTTGACCCATTTCATGAGTGTGATGACAGGGATTCGTAATTACTGTAATCATCGAATAGTTGATCGGATTGTGTTTGTTTATGATTTTGATTTGGAGGACTATGCAATTATTTTATATTGGTCTATAGTATGTTTAACATGCTCTTCTGTGTACGTCAACATAAACAAGGGCTTATAATCGTAGGATTTGAGGAGGTCTAAGGGCCAGTTTATGAATTGATAATTCCAAATACTGGCTACAAACGTTGGCATTAAATAGGATTTATAAGTATTTTATGTGCAACGTTTTACAGCCTAGGTTTTCTGTCTATAGTAGAACTTGACAAAAATGAAACTTAAAATTGTGGCTTTAGAAATCGGGGATAAGTTATATAGACTATACTAGCTGCCACCCGCGGCGCCGCTCGCGAGGTTTTAGTATTTCTCCCAATCACATCACACTTCACACTAATATTATAAAGATGAAAGATTGTGAGTGTGTTTGTATGTTAGTTACTTCTTCACACTCAAACGGCTAGAAGGATCTAGATGAAATTTGGCACAGAGATAGATTATAGTCTGGAATAGCACATAGGATACTTTTATTTCGGGAATATGTTCCTTTGGGATAATTTTCGAAATTCACGCGGGCGAAGCCGCTGGCAGAAGCTAGTATCTTTGTAAATTATAGCCTATATGTTATTCAGATAAACAAGCTATGTTTCTGTAAAGTTTCATCAAAATCCGTTCAGTAGTTTCTGCGTGAAAGAGTAACGAACATTCATCCATCCTCACAAACGTTCAAGTTTATAATACTATTTGGGCGCGCGGTTGGCGCAGTGGTTAAGCGATTAACTGCTGCGCTGCGTGTCGCGGGTTCGATTCCCGCACTGAACAAATATTTGTATGACCTACAGATAGTTGTTCCGGCTCTGGGTGTTTGTGTATGTGAGTTTATATGTTTGTTAACGCACCCACGATACAGGAAGAAATTCCTAGTGTGGGGCAACGTTTAAAAAAAAATACTAGTAGGATTTATGTCGATAACAGACTTTACTTATAACAATAACAAAAAATAAGCCTCTCTAAAGCAAAACAAACTGACCAGCATCCGAAAAAGATTACAAATGACTAAATAAACAAATTGTATATAATTTAAAAACATACCACTGTATTTAAAAGAGGGAGTCGGTGGCTTGAAACTTGTAATATCTTCAGAGGGAGAGGCGATTACGGCTATTAAATATGCATTAACGAATTTTTCTCCTTAAAAGCTGAAAAAATGGCGTAAAGAGAAAATTGCCAATTAGACCCCTCTCCACGGGCCGCCTCCCACCTTCGCACAAGAATTAAATTTGCTCCTTAAAGATATACACAAATTGAGTGTTAGGAGGCTTTAATATTTTCCCTTTGCGAGTAACGCTGTAAATTAGCTAATTTAAATGTATACGACTTGTGTGGTTACTCTGTTTTGTAGCTATGTGTATGTATGGCTTATTTTCTCTTTGATTCTGTTTATTTATTTCGCTTCTTTTAAGACTTAGTAGATAGGCGTAGCAACTGACGTAGCAGCGTGCTACGCGCTACGGAGGCCTACTATTCGTAGCGCGTAGCATCAAATCTCTTTCTACACTTTGAGCCGGTTTTAAACAATCCCTAGATGTATAGTGTGTATTACTATCAGATATATTGTGTACACTTCTTTGAAAGTATTATATAAAGTAGTTGAAGGTGAATAATACTAAAACTTCTCAGTTTAAATTGAAGAAGTTTTCAGAGTTAGTTTCTGAATTCAGTATTTGGTGTTAAGAACTCGTCAAATCGTACCAAAATTTGGTGGCTTTTAAGCTTTAATAGAGTTTGACAAATACTCAAGTTGAAATACTTAATTCACAAATCGGGGTTTATTCTTAAAACATATTTTTAAACGATTATTCTCTATTTTCTAACTCAATTAAAACCAAAAACACTACAAACACCCATACACGCTCCATATCTCTATTCTCTACCATTTGATTGCCTCTACCTTTGATATTCTGCCTCATGAAATGCCTGACGTGTCACCATGAATAAGTAATACAAACATAGTCGCCCACTAACTGAATACACACTTACCTCGCTTACTGTTGCACAAATGAAAATTAATAATGTAGGGTGATAAATTGACAGTAATTTCGTGATACGGTGCCGACGGCCGTACGGCCATGTTGCCAGCTTCATGTGTGCATTTTGTAGTAGATTTTCTGGATGGGCTTAGGACTTACTTATTAGGGGTAGGTGTTGATTGGTTGCTCGTGTTTGGGTATTGGCGGTATTCCTGTACAATCGGATATTTGCTTGACTTGTTAGGGGCACTGCCGTGCCCGCAGATAAGATGTTTGTAACAAGAACATTTTATGGTAGAGTTGATACGTCCAGAAATAGACGCCTATCAGTAGGTCGGTTAGTATCTAGAAATACATCGTTTGACTCTCTCTGGACAATAGCTCCACTACCAAACTTCTACTGCTGCCTGACCAACTAATCTTTAACTTTATTTATTTATTCATCGAGCAACATGATTCATTCTTTGTTGTTTGAAGTAGCAGAAACACCTTAGAACCATTGTTAGTAACAATACAAACAATTAAAAGTAAATAGTGCAAACAAAATTAACAATAAAAGAAAAAATAAAATTACAAACAAATAATATAAGAGCCGTGGCTAAATAATAACAGCCGCACGGGTCGACCATCAAGTTTAAGCAATGCTTGACGAGGTCGGTCAGTGGATGGGTAACCATTTCAACATACCGAGTTTCCTCCGTACCTCGGCAAGCACGTTAAGCCGTTGGTCCCGGTTGTTATTTGAAGATCTTTGACAGTCGTTACGGATAGTCAGAAGCTTGACATCTGACACTAGTCTTGCCAAGGTGTACCCAGTTAGTGGGTTGTGGTGGTCATATAGGCAGTCGCTCCATGTAAAACACTGGTACTTAGCTGAATCCGGTAAGACTGGAAGCCGTCCCGATGATAAACAAATAACATAAATTTCGAATCAAATCTAAAAAATGTCAAAAAAATAAAAACTCAATAAAAACATTAAATTAAAATGTCAACAATTAAAAAATAAACAAAAACAATTTAAATGCAGACATACAAATTACACATTTGGTTAAACAATTATTATTTGTGATACTTGTTATACGCCTCACTGGCATGTAGGCGTATCCTATGTCCCAGTATGGGACTTAAGAATTAGTTATAATTTCAAGAGGTAGTAAGACCTCTTGAAATCAGTTATTATCACTGATCTAACCTGGTAACCACCTCCACAATGAAGACTTTCACAAACCCTACAGATACACCTACATGCCACTACATCTATACAGCTAGTTGCCTACTTACACGGCCACATGAAGGGTGGGTGAGGTGAGGCACAGGGGGGAGGGGCGGAGTGTTGCTATAATCAGTTAATTGCATGAATAATTGAGCGGCGTCATTAACGCGGCGACCGCGCGCCGTCACACACAACTAAATATAGGCTAGAGGACCTAGGCCTAGTGTTAGATATTCTAGATGGTTCTGGTGTGAGAATATAAGTTTTAAGCTGACATGGTCACAATCATTAGAATTAATATTTGTTTCGGGATATTTACCATGTATATTTAGATTTTCTCTCATGTTCTCGTGATCATTGCGCTTGTAACGGTGCCGAAATATCGAGCTCTCAGCCAAAATCTAAATACATGGTAAATAGCCCGAAACAAATATTAATTAAGAAAAAACATTGCAAATATTATTAAGAGCATGGTGGCCCAGTGGTATCGGCCGCGACTTACAACTTGTAGGTCGTGGGTTCGAGCCCAGGCAGGCGCTTTACTTTGTGTAAATTACTTCATCACCACTGATCTCAAAACGGTGAAGGAAAACATCGTGAGGAAACCGGCATGTCCTAGAACCAAAAATTCGAAGATATGTGACATCCACCAACCCGCACTGGGCCCGCGTGGTGGATAACGGCCCATTCCCTCTCACAGAGAGGAGGCCAGTGTCCCAGCAGTCGGAACATTAATAGGCTGATGATGAGATGATGTGAAATATTAATTCCAATGTTGTGAGAATTTGAAATATGTATGTTGTTAGTAAAATAATTATTTTAATAATATTTAGAGTTGATTTCACAAGATAAGGACAATCGGATCGAGGTTGACAATACCGACATTTATTTACTGTGCGCATTTTTTAATCTGTAATGTTGAAAGATTTCAATGATTTGTTTTAGTCTCATGCTGAATATCGTTTAAATATGTTTATTATCTCTTGGCAACCACTAAGATTAACTTTAAATTTAGTGAACCCTTCCAACTGGTGGTGTAATTTTGTTCTTCTCTCGTATTAACATGAGCTATACAGAACCTATCAGTGTGGCGACGCTTGGGGGAGGCCTATGTCCAGCAGTGGACGTCTTTTGGCTGAAATGAAGATAATGATATATATATATATATATTCTTAATTGTACACAAAACAAACATATACAAATACAGAAGGAAAACTTATGTACAAAGTCGAGCTTAACCCATAATTGGGTTCTCTAGCTGAGCAAACCTCAGTGTTATATAGAGATTTACACAATTGGTCAGTTAAAAAAAGCGCACAACAAAAAGATCTTAAATTAAATGATGATGTTGATACAGGAAACAGAATTTACTTTTCCGCTTTGTTCCTTCTACAAGTATTGGAGGCTCTTTTCTAGCACCATAGACACAAATGAAGGCAAGTTACCATCTGATCCAACTATAATTACACCCAGACGCCAACACAAACAGTGTCAGAGCGAACCATCTACAAATAACTACTTAACAACGTTTATGAATATTACATGCCACTCAATTTTAGGAGGCGCGTCTTAATCAAAACATTAACACTGTTAGCTGTAATATTAATTCTCTTTGTTACAACCAGGCCGCTTCTACTCTAGTTGAATATTCAAATTAGTGGGGACTCAAGGAGGACATTTTCCAAATGTCCCCTGCCTCCCCTGGCCCTCTAAAATCAATTAATAGCGTCCCGCTTCGTTAGACAATCTTAACTTGACCCCTGTTGTATATAATGGGATTGAGTTGCAAGGAGAATCATTGATACTGGATACTTTGTGGACGAAAAAGATTTTCTTGGGGTGCTTTCGAGTGTAAGGGTTGTTTGAATAAAATTGTGGGTTTTAGATTGATTTTGTCTCCGAGTGAAGTAGACTTGATTTGTAGATTACATTGATGAAGTATCTTACAGTGCGTATCAGTGATTAGAAAAGGTTTATCTGAAGTTATTTTGATATTTTTCAGTGGAATTAGGATGTAACGAGGAGGGTAACGAAGCCACTTGGATAAAATAGGTCATTAATAACTTTTATATCAGGCCATATGCAGTCGTAATCAGGTGATGTTGGAATAGCTGACTTAACATCTGCCTTCTCAATTGAAGTAAACCTGTGAATGTGAATCTTCATTTGACACCAATTCTACCTTGCTGCTGCAGCTAATTTAGTTATTCAGTGTATGTAAGATCTGTAGTTTTTTATTAGTGTTACTTGATGCTGTATTTAATCTCTTTAACAACGAAAACTATGACCGTAAAGTCACTAAAATAGACACCGAAACATGGAAATCCACTGTGAGTGTAAATCCAAAAATCTGCAACAAAAAGCCCAGCTTTGGCCTCTGATCCTTTTGCCACTGCCGATCAAATAAAGTGCCAATACCGATGCAGATGCATGGCACTAACAAGTACGCGACGCAAAAAAATGTGAATGAATTGATTTAAAACATTATAAGAACACCAAACATCGAAATTTGTAAAGTCAAATGATTTGTAGAATGAAAGTTAAGTGTAAAAAAATTCATCTTAACAAAAAACCCAGCTGTGATCCACTAGCATCACCGATCAAATGAAGTGTCAATACCGATGCATGGCACAAACAAGTAGGCAACACTAAAAGCGTTAGTGTCGCGTCGCACATCAATTATTAGGGCGGGTAATGAACACAAATCCTTTGATTCCATTGAACGAGTGCCAGAGGGAATTTGTGGACGGTTGCGCGAGTGATGAGCGGAGGCGGGAGTGATTTTGATAGGCTGCTCCCAGACATTATGAAGGCATTACATTTTTGAGGGTTAGGCGCAAAGATTTCTACAGCGGACCCACTATTCACCAGTTATGTATTTTTAAGAGTAATATAACAAAAATAAAATAAAATATTATTGTAGTGACACAATGTTGCAAGATCGTTGACGTGGCATTTTAAGCTTTCCGCACGGGTTGCCGCTCCGCTGAGGGAGCTGGCAGTACTCTCTCAGATTGTGTCAGACGTAGTTGTATATAATTTACTGTGTTTATGACGTTCATGAAATGTCGTGTCGTGTCGTGGGTTCAAACCCAGGCAAGCGCTTTACTTTTCGTAAATTATTTTACCACCACCACACTCAAAACGGTGAAGGAAAACATCGTAAGGAAACCGACATTTCCAAGAAAAAAAATCGAATACAAGGCATCCACCAACACGCATTGGGCCTGCGTGGTGGGTTACGGCCCATTCCCTGGGCCTGTATGCCTCCTCTCTGTGAGAGGAAATGGGCCAGCTGTTGGAACAATCCCACCGCACTATTCCCAAACCACTGCAACTCCTGAAAGCCAGAATCAACAGTGGCGACCACCAGAAAAGCGCCGAGGCAATGAAACTCGACGAAGTCCCAGAGAATGAATTTAACTGTCTTGGATCCCGCAACGAAATTAATCAGAAAAAAGGCTGATGATGATGTCCTTGTGATAAAGACACAAAGTTTTACCTCTTATGCCCACGTTTACCTAATTTCATAACATCCGGTGTAAAAGAATAATGCAAAAATGGTGGTGGTGGTGGTGTGGGGGCAGGGGGGGGCAGGGTTTAAAGATTCGGTTAGATTTTAGATTCTAATCCAAAGAATTTACGATGATAGTTGTTGAATATTGGTAGGCTTGCAGTTTAATTTGTCTTGAGCTCATTACTCTACTCCTGATCCTGGCTTTTTGAAGGTCTAATTAATCACCTATCATTACCAAACTCAAGTGATTTAATTGGCAGCTATTGATTCGGCCAGCCAATGACAAAAATCAAATCCTTTGTCAGCCAGGCTCGTAGTTTACCGCTCTCGCTACAGCCCGTGACTCGTCCCGTCCTCCGTCGCGGTACATCAAGTATGCACTGACGGAATGCGGGAGCGACGCGACACCTCGGCCCAGCGTTCATTTCATTGTCTCTGTCTGTACCCTCCCCCGACGCCGGCGCCGCCTAGCGTTGAATATTGCAATAGTTTCTGTAAACAACGTCATGCGATGTGTTTTAGTTTTGTGCTCTAAACTAATATTATAAAGATATGTAATTGATTGCTTGTTTATAAATTCGTGAAATGTATTATCTGAAAGTACTCTGTTTTTTTTATAGCATCCTTATAAGTTATTTATTCATTTTGTTAACAAAGGTACAAAAAAAAAATTGTTATAAAAATTACAAGCGCGCAATGTTATGCCAGAGGCGCACAAATAATCATACATTTAGTTTATATTGACATTGATAACATAATTACATTAATGGAATGCAATAATTGACTTCCGAAAAAATCAAAAAACAATAAACAAAAACAAATACAAAATGCCAAAAAAACTTTATCTTACTAATATTTTAAATGTGAGAATTAGAATAGATGGGTGGATGTTGTTATTTGGTTCAGAGTTAGATTATAGTCTGGAATAGCACATAGGCTACTTTTCATTCTGGTATAAGACAAAACATTTCACGCGGGCGAAGCCGCTGGGTGACTAGTTATCTACGAATTTTGTAATGGGTAAGGCCCAGTTTTTTGATCCGTAATTAACTCAACCAATGGTTACATATACTTTGGTTTCAAATTTTGGTTAAACGCGTTTATTCATCAATTGTTACCTTCAAAAATGGTCAAAAAAGAGACTAACAATTGGTGAATAAATTCGTTTTACTGAAATTTTAAACCATTAGTCAGCATATTATTATTTAACCATTAGTTAAGTTAACTACGGATAAAAAACTGGGCCTAAGTTTGTCATTCTTACACGTGTAAGTTTGTCAGTCAGTAACACAAAAATTATCAAATACTCTTTTTTTGAATACAAGCTTTTTTCGTAATCATCGCAGCAAACCCTTTCATTTGATACCCGTATTATGGCAGTGCACAAAAAATAACTAGTCAGCCATCCTGGGCCGTCCGCCATATTGGATTTAGAATGACGTTACTTAGATAACCATGCGTTGTCATCCAAACTAAACGTGTATGTAAAACTTCATTTTAATCGGTTGAGGATAACTGCTTTAAAATTCATTTGCAAGATTTGACC
Source organism: Orthosia incerta (assembly GCA_948252205.1). NCBI lineage: Eukaryota > Metazoa > Arthropoda > Insecta > Lepidoptera > Noctuidae > Orthosia > Orthosia incerta. The sequence goes on along the minus strand of OX411759.1, from coordinate 22,572,008 downwards.
CGAACACACTTACATACATAAATATATACATACATTGCAAGTTAAATAAAAGCTTGTAAAAAGGATGAATTGATTTGGTTGATAGGCTTCACTCACAGACCATCATGGATTGACACATATAGTGTCCATCACAGGCATCAGATATTCTCTGTAACAGACATAAAGGTACAGAGCCTCGACACTGTTTGCTGGGTTGTCTATAGCGTGTCCGTAAAAGTAGGCTTTCGAGTTTCAATAACTGCTAGTAGCTACCACTATTTTGTAGGTTAGACAATACAGAGTGTACCGGCAATTTGTAATCATATTTTCAAAACTCCTTCCGCCCATGTATGTATGTCATAGACAATTCCTAAAAAATATAGAGATTTTCAATACAAAGTTGTCGTCAGCTTACCAAGTGGGCAGAAGCAGTTGTCAAAATATGATCATACCTCTTTGTTACACCCCGTATAAATTCTTTTTCGCTTAAAAAGACATGGCATTGACCAAGATAATTAAGAAATTGCATTATCACAAGAAGAAAAAAAATTAGAATACCATTCAATCAGACAAATTTATCGTGTTACTTGTTTCTTGCTTGTATTGGAAGGCGTCGAGTCACCCGCTCTCGTCTCAAATCGGCGCCGCTCCACTGCCCACAAATGTCGTTTGCGAGATCAAAGCAACTCTCACATCGATAGCGCACACACTTTCAACGTAAAACTCATTTAAATAAAATATTTTACTTATCTAGACATATGTAGATTCAAAAAGGTTGATTTTTAAACAAATTGAATTTGCTTTTGATCGAGTTGCACATGTGAATCGTATATTTTTTAGAGTGGCTGATGTAGTTTATTTTTACTCTCATTTAAAATTTTATGTAGTCATTTAAATAGGTTTAAATTAAATTTTGTATGGTATTATCTGGTGTTAATTTATTCGATCATCAATTAGTTCAACACATAATACCTATGTAAACAATATCATTGATAAAACACGGCAGAATCATAACAGACCAGTAGGAACTGTATGCAGCTGTTTCTGTCAATACCAACTCAATAAAAAAAGAAATGACTCTAGGAAGCGTTTCCATGGTATTGTAAAAAAACTGGCCAAGTGCGAGTCAGACTCGCGCACGAAGGGTGCCGTACCGTTATCGCAAAAAACGCCAAAAAAATGTCCGTCGTTTGTTGTATGGGTGCTCCACTTAAATATTTATTTTATTCTGTTTTTAGTATTTGTTGTTATAGTGGCACCAGAAATACATCATCTGTGAAAGTTTCAGCTGTCTAGCTATCACGGTTCATGAGATACAGCCTGGTGACAGACAGACAGACAGACGGATCGCGGAGTCTTAGTAATAGGGTCCCGTTTTTACCCTTTGGGTACGGAACCCTAAAAAGCAGTATTCACTTAGCTTTATGGTTTTTTTCGTGTTTGGTACCAGCAACAGGCCAAGTATTGCCTAAATTACCTGTATTATTATGGTCCTCTATTTATGATCTTCTCTTCATCAGCACATGTAACTAACAGGACTCTCCTTTTCGCAGTACGGGCGCGTTCCGCACATCCCCCGGCGGCGCAGGCGAGCCGCCCCCCGCGCCCCCACCACCTCTGTTCCTGCCGCCGCATCTGTCGCATCTGTCGCAGCACCTTAACCACTTGTCGCAGCCCTTCTTCCCGCTAAAAGGTAAGATTAGAAAGATCTTGTCAGCGTAGACAACTACTACTATACTACTACTGACTATCAATACTCAAGGAGAATCTATAATATCAAACATTTGGCAATGGCAGCTATCTGTAGAATTGGTCAAACTCTGGTTGTCACAAAACCATCCTGATCGATGGGTCCTAACAGATGACTATCAAGACAAGACAAGACAAAGATAAACTAAGGTCAGCAAAAAAAAGATTCGGAAATAAACTTTCTAGAGTCAAAAGTTTGTTCGGATAACTCACCTTCTCAACTCCTGCACAAGGCTGGTGCCTTGCGCACCGTGGGCTTTTATTTCAAGTAGGCCACCAAGCGGCACTTTTGAACGTTATGAACATTAAAATTTACAAGTTATAAAAGTTGATTCTACCGTGCATTCGGAAAGTAGCTTGTTATAAAGAAGAATGCACAAGAAACTCCAAAGAATGCACAAGAAACTCCAAAGAATGCACAAGAAACTCCATTCTCCATTCTCATAGCTCTTAGCATTATCTATCTAGAGATAGTACACAGAACAGAAGAGATCCTACCAGGAGGGAAATACATCATCTTCATCGTCATTATCATCGGAGGGGAATCCTACGGGTAGGTTAGAGAAACTGGTGGATGGAAATAGTAATATAATAAAATCCTAACTACTACAGGCTATTTACAAGAAGATATGACTCATCTATCCTAGGTACCCCAATTCTTGGATTACATAAGGCTAGTTCTTCAAGCTAGGGCAAAATTGTAATTAGTATTCACGCTAGCAACACTGGCCGCGTCTGTACAGAGCGGTATCAATTTGATATCGAAAAGGTACAGATGTATACACGTCAAATACATCTGTCACTTACTCGATATCAAATTGATACCGCTCTAAGAGCTTATGGTCACCCCCCCAGAACTATTGTTTTTAAACCCGACTACGGCGAAATCAAAAGGAGGGTTATGGGTTCCAAGTATGGAATATAAGTCAGAATATTCGGTACCTACTTGTTTGCCATCCTAGCTTCAAACACTACCCTCGTGTATAAATCAGGCATTACACTAAATAATTTCATTAATAATTTTGAAATGTTCACCAACTTTAATTTAACCAACTGCTTTCCCTCAGGTTGGGGCGCTCCATGTCCCTGCTGCCCCAAGGAAGAAGCTCGCTCTTCCAGCGTAGCCGAACTCCGTCGCAAGGCACACGAACACTCCGCAGCCCTCCTGCACCAGCTGGCCAGCTTCCAGTCCAGGGCATTGCTTCCTCTGCCACTGCCATTACCTCTACCACCCCTGCCGCTCCTACCCCATGATAATCCACCGCCGTCGCAGGCTCATGAGCCCCCTAAACATCATGAGTAGGAGGATCTTGCGGTTTGGTACAAGTATAATGGTGTTGCCTAACATAGAGGAAATAGGCAGATATATCCCCAGTTACTTCATCATCTGCCTACCTTAAAGATGGAGAGACCTGCTTTTGCGTTGTTACAAGCGTGGTTTGGACTTAGCTGGTGAAGTTTAGGTTGTGTTTAATTCATCTCTGCTCAGCTTTTTCAATACTGGGGTGATATGTTTCAAACGTGATGGATGATAAAACAGAAAGTATTTGTAGTCTCATGACCATCTCCTATTTAAAAAATAGAAATCGGTTTTTTTTCAGGCAATGACACCCAATAATTTAACATTAAAATACATAAAAAAAAATAACATTTCACAAGAATATATTAAGAAGTGGGATCTAAATATATGTCAGGCAGATAATATAACTTACACCAGCAGTGATGCATAACATAACATAATTTCCGAAGGATTTTGAAGAAAATTCCTGATCCGTTGCTTTAAGGTTACACTAGTCGAAAATTCTTCCATACAAACGTAGTCTAGGGATTATTCCACTGTTTGACGATGTACGTTCAAAATAAAAAGTGATATCAATTTGTCTCATCATTATCTAGCCCTGTATCGAAGCAAAAAAAGTAAAAAAAGAAAATATTTAAAAGTTATGAGCGTCGAAAGTTTTTTAAGTTATTTCGACACTAATTTTAACGCATTATTGGGCGCGAATAAATACCATAAGAAGACGGAAAATTGCAAAACGGACTCCATACAGGTATATATACATTTTGAACAGATAGATTTAGTAGTTTTTTCATGATATCTAGACTACCAAAGGTCTGTTTATAAATTTTCGCGCGCTCGGTTTCGTCCTAAATCATTATCCATTTCGCTACAAATTTGCAAAAGTGTGTATTCGTACGCGAACTAGCTTCCTACTGCTCATCACAGCATCTATCTCTTCCGCACGTGTTGTCGGTTGATATAAAATTCATTTTAACCCCGCGCACAAAATAGTTCGTGCCGTCGACTAGTGTACCCTTAAAATAGAATACCTATGTTTGAAAAATTCGTCTGCTTGACAACGTTAGGAATAGGAACGCAATTAAGGTTAAATCACGTATGAAATTACATCGCTGCTATGTATTATTGTGCAGCATATGTATTATTGCTATGTGTTTGCCCTCCCATTGCAACTATTTACATATTGACCACAACACTGTTATCATTATTTTAATGATGAAAATATGTTATTAGATCATCTGTTGGATATAGGCCGAAAAATATCGGCTGAATTAAAATGATAGTCGGTAATAGCTACCTTGTGAATTCATGTGCCATATTACCTAATTATAACTCGTATAATCATCAGAATCAGTAAAAGCAATGTTTAATAAAAAATGTGTGCCAATGATTTGTGCCATACCTTCTGGAAAATGTGTATCCTATTTATGTTTTATTTTTATTTATTAGAATCTACTATTGATTTATTAATGACATAAAATGGCTAAATTGTAAGAAAAGTTACAAAATAGCCTCTAACATTTTTATTTTGTTTAAATAAGTAATTTAACTACAAGAAAATCTATGAAAGAATTTATTATTATATTTTTTAATTTGTAAATAATTTACATCACCGCTGCAGTATTCGACCAACTGTTGTGAATATTTCTTTTACATTGTTTTAATCTTAAGAAAATTGTAAATAAATATAATTATTTAGATATAAGAGTTCGATGTTCGTACGTATGTAGATCACAAAATTGTATATAGCTAACACAGTTTACATAGTATATAGTTAAGTAATATTAAGAAACACAAAAATATGGAAACCATTTGTTATTTAATTAAGCTATAGGTAATTAAGATAAATAAACATTTCCTCGTATCAATAATTTTGTGCATTATTTTTAAAGGACCGGTTGCTAATAAACTCGAAAAGCTGATTTTTATTAAAAAAATAATAATAATAATAAAATGTAAATAATAAGAAAACTGATTAATAAAGGAAATAATAATAATAATTATGATTGTTTAACAAAAAAAAACTATACCTACCCATAACCCCTGTCCAACCGTCTTCTTTATTTCTCAGATAAAAGATATTTGACGATTAAAAATCAGCTCTTTATCAAGTTTTATTTTTTTATATTATGTTTAACGCTCGCATTTGACCACTATCTCGCCTGATGGTAAACGATGATGAGGTCGATGGTGAAGAAAGCTTGCCTAGAAGTAACCTATTCACTCTTGACTTAAAGAAGGTTGTAAGCTATCAGGAAACGAAGACTCCGGCAGGGAATTCCACTCCTTAGCTGTGTGCACAATGAAAGTATTCGCGAATGGGATATCCACCATGTATCGGTGGCGCATTGCCGTAGGTCTTGTTGTCCGATGATGGAAAGGGCTTTTATTCCGTATATTAATTGTATCATACTCTTTCATTTCGTTAATAGTAAACATCTTTGTTTTTCATGAAATTCTTGACATTTACATTGAGTTTTGAAGCAGCAAATGTTTTAAAACATTTTTTAAATAGTTTAGTTTTAACGATTCCATATAATGCATTTCTCAAAATATCTTGCCACATTCCAATGTCCTATCCTTTCTATATACATAATAGTGATATGCCTATATACATAAGTTAGCCCGCGCCAAAGTTGTATATAGAACGAAGACGGAGATCACTGCACCATGCACAACCCGTGGAATTGTCGGCGCGGGCCTGTACATGCGTTATACATATTTATATACCACTAGAAATGTACCATTAGTTGTTTTAATTATTGCGAAATACAATATTACGTAATGGGAGTTCGTTGGTTTTATTTTTGTCACCGTTTTTACTCTAAATGTGAAATGGGCCTTATTTAAAGCATGGCGATAGGGTGTGGTGCCATTGAAAGCTACCATCATCTGCCTAGCCTTTTCCCAACTATATTGGGGTCGGCTTCCAGTCTTACCGGATTCAGCTAAGTGCCAGTGTTTTACATGGATCGACTGCCTATCTGACCTCCACAACCCAGTAACTGGGTAACACGGTACCCCTTGGCAAGACTGGATCAGATCTCAAGCTTCTGACTACCCGTAACGACTGTCAAAGATCTTCAAATAACAGCCGAGACCAGCGGTTTAGCGTGCTTTCCGAGGCACGGAGGAAACTCGGTATGTTGGAATGGTCACCCATCCACGGACCGACCTCGTCAAGCGTTGCTTAACCTTGATGACCGACCCGTGCGGCTGTTATTATTAAGCCACGAGCTACCAAGAAAGAAATAAAACAAAAAAAAGTTCAAGTATATACAAACATAAATAATGATCACAGTTCAGTCACAATGGAACCGCTCTCTTATGAAGCCGCTACGCAGGTCTTCAGCTAAGCTACGCACGTCTGAAAAATGTAGGCGGTATCCATCACTGCGACTCAATACCACATTATCCCTGACTGCATGGCTTGGCACGTGGCATGGCACGTGAGCCCAAGGGCCTTAACCTGACATGTTAAAACTACCATAGTTCCATTGTAAGAGAAAGAAGGAGCTTTACAGGACGAAAAACACTATATCTTATTCACAGCGAAATCATGATGGCGTTGACACGTTATACCCTGGCCTTCAAAACTTAGTATAATTGTCGGCACGTAACTTGGCAAGGTTTTGGCGTAGTGGGGGTATCTAACGGAACGGTGCTAAACGTTCCCCGCGGCCCGCAATTGGTAACCAAAGAGACCTAAAAAACGACTTGTGCGCATCTAACGGCTCTTGCCAAATTACGAGCCGACAACTACGAGTATACCACACTTTTAAAACTGCAATTTCTCCTAAACTAAAGAAATCAGAGTTTTGATATAAAAAAGGTTTCATAGAAATTATACACACATCAACAACGGTTTTTGGGTGTAGCTGTCCTTGCCCGGCTTTCTGAGGAATACGACTGTAGCCTCCTTCCAGGTGGTCGGGAAGTGTGCCAATTCAAGGCACTTGTTGTAGAGGGCAAGGAAAGCGTCCGGGTCCTGGTGGATCGCTCGACTGCAGATATCAGAAGTCAGTCCGTCCCCTCCTGGTGCCTTTTTGGGGTTGAAACCCGCCACAGCGGACTTCAGCTCCAGCGTCGTAAATGGGGGATCATGATATTCATCATGAGCCCACTCATTTACTCGGCTGGCTGCTTCTCTAATTCGCCTGTGGTCAGCGTTATCCTGGTCTACTCTGTCTTCGGGGTAGAACGTATCCGCTAGTAGGGCGGCCGATTCACTCGGATTGAGGAATGCACCATCGCTGCAAAGAGTCAGTTCTTCTTGCCTTTTGGTGGTCCTACGAATGATCCTGTAGAAACTCTCCCAAACTCCCTCACGATCCTGCTTCCGGCAAAACTCCTTCCAACTGGCGATTTGGGCACTCTTTGCCTGCATCTCGTATTCTTCTTTCGCTTTCAGGTACTCGCCAACGACCTTCGCTCGCCGGACCGGCGCGGCATTGCGGATGCGGTTCTTCTTGGTCATAACCTCTCTCTAATTCACAGTAAGCTCCTCGGACCACCACGGACATTTAACTATAGTTGTGTTGTTTATTTTTGGGATAGCCTCTTTGCATGCTTCTGCAATTGCATTTATATATTTATGTACGTTATCCTCTAAATTTTGTTTATTATTTATTTCTGTTATTGTTTGCTGATTAATGTTGTCTCTACTTTTAATTACTTATAATTTATTTTTAAAAGCTTCCCAATTGGCTTTACGAGTATTATATTGTCTCGTTGTCCTCTTTATATTTATACCTTTTTCCCTTATCGTGTTAACGTTAAAAAATATTGTATTGTGGTCCAAGGATGTTGCTCCCGTGTCGACCCGCCAGTCGTCTACCAGGTCAAATAGGTCGATCGAACATGCCGTGACGACCACATGGCTTTTATACGCTCTACCACCTCTTATGGTGTCAAAGGTGGGAGCGTCACCAGTGTTTAGTACCTGAAGCTCTAATTCATCCAGGGTAGCGGACATTTCCTCTCCCCTGGGATCTAGTGTCCATGTTGTCCATGAGCTGAGTCACTTTTTCAGAGAATGCAATAACCGCATTTTCTGTTGCAATTCCGGCTCTGAAACCATATTGATTTTCGGAGAGAAGTTTATAAGCATTAGGTATTTAAGCAAACGGTTGTTCAATATCTTTTCCAGATTCTTTGAGATGGTTGGTAAAATAGATACGGGTCTATAATTTTTGACACTGCCTCTGAAAATCTATCAAAAATTGCTATAGTCCATCCTATTCATAAGGGAGGGGTCCCTTATGAATAGGATGGACTACAGCAATTTTGAAAGTGTCTGGGAAAACAGCGGTAGATATCGCAAGATTGCAGATATTGGTGATATAAGGGATTAAAATTATGCGCGTTAACTTCAATATGTGTCCAGAAATACCGTCAATTCCAGCTACAGAACTTGATTTCAAGGTCATTATAAGTTATTCTACTTCCGAGTTGTCGGTTTCTAGGACACACATTGAGTTAGAAGTTGAATCTCAACTTGAAGAGTGCGATGGTACATTCTGATTTTGCTGTATATTTGTAGCCTTTGCCTAAATTAACAAAGTAGTTGTTGACTCTGTTTGCTGATGCAAGTGCGTCAGGTTCGAGGTGCAGCAGTTCTTTCGGCAGTGAGGGAGTAGATTTTGAATGTGTTATGGATTTAATGAGATCCCATGTTGCTTTGGAATTGTTTTTTCTTTTCATAAATTCAGTCTTCTCGTAATTTATTTTCAATCTCCGTAGTGAAGAATTACAGAAGTTAAATTGCGATAGCGAGAATACGTTATCTTATCTTATCTTATGGAGGGGCCGAGAAATAACTCGGACACTTCGATCCATTGGGATCTATTGTGGTCCCCTAGATAACTTACTCCTCCTCAATCTCGTTGAAAACTGTTTTCATGAGTTTTACAACGAGACTAGGAGATATGAGCCTATAGTCTTCTGAAGAATACGTTACTTTAAGGATAGGGTTGTCTGGTTGTGCTTTTAGTGTTAGATGCATTTTATCCCTGTTACTAATACAGCATAGTAAGCCAGGAGTGATTCAGGGCTTGATGTTATTGTTTTTTCGTGAGAATTTAGAGAAGCGGGTGTGTTTGTCAATAATTAGAGTCAGTAAAGTTGTTAAGGTATGCGCTGCTTCATTAGCGTCATGAGAAAAAAAGGATTGAGGAGAAATCGGTGCTCTCAATACCTTTTAAATGTTTGGAATGTCAACAACTTTAGCAGTGCAGGTGGGTTTGGGTTTAGGAGCATCCAGGTTGACACTCAATAATACAGGTAAATGGTCGGTACTAGGTGAGTCTATCACAATGGATGTTCCTGGTTGTTTGGTTTTTAGGAGAATATGATCTAAACAGTTATTTACTCTTGTAGGATATAAGTGCGCCGGTAATAAACCATGGGAGGCAGTAAAAGTGAGGTATTCGTGCGAATGTCTGTCATTGTTGTTAGGTTTGATGTCAATGTTAATATCAACGACTTAGGCAACATGTTGAAATTTAGTTAGGGGTTTTAAATGGAATCCAGACTGTATGAAAAACTATCTATGTGGTTGTACGAAGGAGATCTATATAAGACTAAGATGGCAACATTATTGTCAAATTTGCAAAGAAGAAAATTGCGTCTTTAATATCAGGTTCAGAGACACTGCAGTGCAATGAAGACTTAGTAACATAACCACCCCATCATTCTGGTCTTTTGTATTTTTTGTGAAATGTACATTATACCAATTCATATTGGGAATTACAGCAGATCTTAGCCAGCACAGTGTCAGTATGATGATATGACACTCAGTATAAGGAGATGTAAGAAAGCTATAAAATGTCAAATTTTTTGTTTAAACTGCGAATGTAGAGTAGAAGTATGGATAAGTGCCTTTGTGTCTCTGGTATTTTTGCATTAGATGTTCGCGAGCTGGCTGACCAAAACCAGATGTATACTCCGACTGCACAGCATGATTTTCTTCTTGTTTACGTCTTTTTAGTTCGATTTTCAAGCAGTCGGGATTTTTGATTTTTTAGTTAACTTTTTTTATTTATAATATTATAGTTTTTTTTTTAATTATGTACATTTAAACATATAAGTGTAATATATTTTTGAAATCATTTCTTAAAATCCTTTATTTTGATACCTCACACGATGGGTTTGGAAGAAAAAAAAATTTGGTGCCCCACAATATGGCGCCCAAAATCCGCCATTTTTATATTTTCCAATTTTAATGTAGCCATTGTCACTCGCAGGGTTAAGACGAATTGATTGTCGTAATAATCATCAAAATCGGCCCACGCGTTTGGTCTCTAGAACGCCACATAGGAACAAACATACATACATAGACTGATAAACACATTAACCTCCTTCGGCAGTCGGGTAAAAAGATAAAAACCTAAAAATAACCATTTTTATCTCACTAGCAAAAACTCAAACAACATTTATGAGTATGTTTTACGCCATTACATTTTAATAACTGGTACTGCCTCCTCGGGCTCTGATTACAGCTTCGAGCCAGTTTAGCATACTGAAGACGAGGTTTCGGAGGCGATGTTGGAGAATATTTTTTTAACCGACTTCAAAAAGGAGAAGGTTCTGAGTTCGACTGTGTTTTTTTTAATTTTTATGTTTGTTACCTCAAAACTTTTTACTTAGTGAACTGATATAGATGATTCTTTTTATTTGAAAGCTGTTGCTTCTGCGTGTGGACCCATTTAAATTTTATGAAGATCTGATGTAGTATTTCGGAGATATACAACAGAACTCTTAAATAAATAACGGCAAATCTCTCGGGATTGCTGCAATCGCATGTCTGTTTAGTGTTTACGCCATTTCATAACATAACATCACGCCGCATATTTTTGAAATCACCTCTTAAAACCCTTTATTTTGATGCCCCACACGATGGGTTTGGAAGAAAAAAAAAATTTTCTCCCCCACAAAATGGCACCCAAAATCCGCCATTTTTTTCTTTTCCAATTTTAATGTAGCCAGTAATACTCGCAGGGTTAAGACGAATCAATTGACGTAAGAATCGTCAAAATCGGCCAACGCGTTTGGTCTCTAGAACGCCACATAGGAACAAACATACACACATACATAGATTGATAAACACATTACCCTCCTTCGGCAGTCGGGTAAAAACAGGAACACCCACTGCCGAAATTGAAGTTATTTTTCACATTGTAGTGTTTTAATTTGGAAGTCGGAAGACGATTTGGAAGACGTTACTAATGTATAATAAACTATAATTTTAAAAAAGGTTGATGAAGTTTTCTATAAAACGTTTTTTATTTCAAAACTCTGACTTCTATAGTTTAAGAGAAATTGCAATTTCAAAAATGTGGTACTAAGTTTTGAAGGCCAGTGTAGTATGGCCCCAGAGCCACATAGGTAGCGATGTTCCTAAAGACTTCTAGCAAAGCGTCAGTGACGCATCCAGATCGATGCGATACTATTATCTACAATGCAAATGTAAGGGTTCGAATGGTACCCTTACATTTCTTCTTCTTCTTCGAAGAGAAGATGAAGTTTAAATTACGCTATATATAAATTTAGTATATTAGGGAGAGTTCTTTATAATAAAATCAATGCTAATAATACCACCATGTTTTAATTTTGTTTTACAAATAAAAATAGAAAGGCATTAAGAGATGAAAACTCAAACATACATTGTTTGTTTACCTATCTCCTCAAATAAGACATTTCTGACCCCGTATACTTATGCCTAAAACTATATGAACGCACATTTAGAACGTAAGGCATGCAGGCAGATTCCAAGCGAAATTCTATTAAAAAACCGGCCAAGTGCGAATCGGACTTGCGCATCGAGGGTTTCGTACAAACAGCTACATTCACAAAAACAATTGGGTAGCATTATACATACCTAAACAATGCAAGCACCGAATATTGCTCAAACGAAAATATAAACTGGATTGTGAGACAAAATTAATTTTTCCATTGGAATACTGTTGTCCTCATACATCAGCATTTATCGCAGTCAGATTACCAACTGCCAAAAGTTTGAGAATAATAATGAAGTTAATTAGTCGACGGTTACTATTACCAGTACATACCAACAGCTATAAAGTTCTTAACTACTGATTTTATGTAGCTAAAATTTTACGAAACTTAAATGCTTAACCGTCCTCAACCTAGATATTTATAGTTTCAAGCAATATTTAATAAAAAACAATCTCGGTTCGGGACACCAAACGTTATAACTGCAACTTATAAGACAAGCTAAGTAAAACAAAGTATATAAACCATAAGAAACGAAAGCAGCTTTACAATATTATTATAATATATGATTATGCCTCAACAACTACTGTAATTTTAGAGACAGGTTTTCGCCAATTTGCAAATAAATCGGCGAGGGTAAGATTTCCTTCTGCTGAGTACCCATTACTAGAGATTGGCTTATTTTCTTTAGTTTTACGAATAGAATCATCGCGACTGCCATTACATTGGCAGGCTGGCTCATGCCCTTCGTTTGTGGAACCGTCACCGTTGCTTAGACCAGTTGGAATACCGCATCTTTCACCTTCGTACTTTCCTACGCATTCACAGATTGGTTCATCTTCTTCGTTCAAGGAACAGGTACCGTTGTTCCAGCAATAACCATTACAAACGTTCACTTCACATCGTTGCCCGGAATAGCCAGCTTTACATCTGAAATAATACAAATGCAAATATTTATTGTATTTTACATGTTGTTGCTACATCTGGTACTTTCGAAACTTAATTATATTGACTTACAAATTTACAATAACAGAAAAAACAAAGTTACAGTTGAAGATAAAGAGTTAAAACTATATAAATGATAGTGTGTTTTCTGTATGTGTGCAAGTGCGTGTGGAGTGAACATGATATAATAGATTTGTAAAAGGTATCAAAATAATATGAACAAAAAATAAACTATACAATAATGTCAAAATAAGGAGTTGAATATGTTTTACCTGCATTTAGGAAGCCCCTCTTCAGTGACACTACAGTTGCCTTGCATGCAATAGTTTTCACAGACGGATACCTCACATCGCTTACCGGTGTACCCAGGCGTGCATTTGCAAAGAGATTGTCCAATAACTTTAATACCATGAACACAAAACAGACCTTCATATTCTCTAGCAATTTTTATTGAATCTTTGGTCTTATCATTATTAGATACGTGATTGCAAGCCGAAATTCCCTGAAATTGATCCTTCATTTTGTAGTTCGCGGCTATACCGACAAGGCTATCAGTATGAACTCGAACGAGTGGAGTGAAATTATTAGGTTGCACTGTAGACTTTGTCAAATTCCAAATGATTCTTGGACCAAATGCTGAGCACCAGACGCACCAGTCCATCGCGTAGAGGTATTTTTTTGAAAAAGTGAATGAGTTTGGGTGCACAAACATCATAATATCATCAGATTCAGATGTCCAGCTAACTAATGATTGACTGTTTTTTCCATTCAAATCTGCACTAAAGATATGGCTTAAAAGATAAGACTTAGCCGCATTCCAGTATATTTTTTGCGTTTGTTGGTCTATAGCCAAGTCGTGTAGGTCATATTTGGATGCAGCTTTTATAACAACTTCTCTTTCAGAGCCATTAAATCTAGCTCTCTCGATTGTAGACGTTGTTAGGTTGGTGTTAATCCAGTAAATGAACCTGCAAATTGAAAACCATTAGTGCTTATGACGAAGCAAAAGAAATTTTGTGAAAATATAAATTAACTATCGGACGCCTCGCGGTTTCACCCGTGTAGTTCCCGTTTCCGTGGGAATGCAGGAATAAATAGTAGCCTATGTCACCCGGGGATAGTGTAGCTTCCCAACGGTGAAAGAATTTTTGAAATCGGTCCAGCAGTTTTTACGTTTATTCGTTACATACAAAAATTTAAAAATGTAAATATTTTCTCTTTTTAATATTAGTATAGATATGGATAATCAGGCTACAGCCATTATTGCTAACATACCCTCTGCAGCTGTCCAGTGCAATGTCAGTGGGTATCCCGTCATCTAGCTTGATTAAAAGATTACCATGGACATTTTTATTAGATCCAGATTTTAATGAAAACCAATTAATGCTTCTCTCCTTAGTATCTGTGAAGAACATTAATTCTGTGACAGGGTCGAAGGCCAGACCCTGGATGTTTCTACCATTTCTCTCTAGGTAGCATTTATATTCCACGAAAGATATGTCATAACCACATATTGTGTCATTGTCGCTTTGTTTGTCGATGTACAGGAGCATGTTGTGAACTTCATTGTAAGCTAATGCATAGAGGTTTTGGTTGTTAAAACGTACGGTGTCTGTTTTGATACCGTCTTCAGTGTAAAATTCTAGACGATCTCCTGCTGTTACGGCGATGTCTGAAACAAACATTTTTGTTAAGTATGTAAAGACGCACTATCACGCCTTAGATAAAAACGACAAAATTCATATTTAAAAATATATTTCATGACCTCAATTAGTTTTGCTAATGGTCGGTGTCATTTGTGGTGGTACCACCATTGGCGAATTTACTAAACCTAAGATACCTAACCTTCCTAAGACTAAGCACTATATATAGCTCACCGAAAAACAAAAGTTACTACCACCGACCAGTACCATCTCTGTGCAAATAGAAAACGATTTCTCAGATACATCCTCGCAACCCATTATCTCTACACAGCCTATCGGACCTGTTACGGAAACTGTACACCTGGATGACCATGACGAAACTCCACCACCAACAGCTGATGATAATGTTGCGAATGAGAAGTGGGTAGAGGTACGTAATCGTAAGTCTAAGCGGTATAATTCTGTTCGTGGTACCGCGTGACCCGAGATTACCCCACTTAAATCCGTGGAATTTCGCAAATACGTACATCTATGGAACATGATGTCAGGAGTCGCCGAAATTCAATCTTACCTGCAAAAGTTGTATTCAACACGTAACTGCACGGTGGAAGAGCTTAAACCAATAGGTGACTACAAGTCATTTAAGATTGGGGTTCCAGCAAAGTTCTTCGAAAAAGCAACGGTGGTGGATACTTGGCCTACTAACGCTAGAGTTAAGGAATGGTTTTCGAAGACTACCAAACAAACTCCAAGCCCGTTCACCAAGTGGTCAACAAGAAACAAAGCCGGCGAATTAATTTGACCTATCAAAAAGTTAGAGGCTTGAATACTAGGCTGAATTTATTTAGACCTAATCTCTTGCCTCACGCCAGCGACTTCATAGCTGTGACAGAATCATTCCTCTCGAGTTCTGTACTGGACACGGAGGTTGCGAGCCACGGGTGGAGTGTGTTACGTCGGGACCGCGTCACCGGTGTTTGTGGCGGCGTACTGCTCGCGGCGTGGCCCAGTATCACGATGACGCGCTCTTTTGAACTGGATACTCCAGCCGGAGAGGATTTGTGGACACATTTTACGACAAGTGACTCTACCTTCTACGTTTGTGTAGTGTATATTCATCCAAGAGCGCCCGACGAAATATTTATGTGTTGTTTTCAGAAAGTTGAAACTATAATTGATTCATTCAATTGATTCATCAAAAATTGCAGTGATTATTGTTGGTGATTTAAATCGAAACGCTAACCGTACATCGAATAATACTTTAAGTTACTATTGTTACTTTTTAAGTGTGTGTGGATTGACTGAGAGGAATGAGGTGATGAATGCGCATGGAAGTAAGTTGGATGTAGTGCTGGTTTGTGATTGCATTAGCTGTGTTGATGTGGCAGAAATTGATGGTGGAGGTCTTGTACCACAACGAGACGCATATCATCCGCCATTAGATTTATTTCATAAAAAGTGGAACAGTCTGTTACAAAGTAGGATGACAACTTAGGAATAGTTTATATCTGTGATGAGTAGGTAACAATACAATTTCACGACCTGATGTCCTAGCTAGGTTACTAAGTAGCCTGTATTAAGGACAAACAGCCCTCATTTCCCGAACATCGGACAAGTAGTATTTCTTAGACTGTTACATAATTATTAAAAGAATTTAAAACAGATTAAAAAAAAAGAAAAAAGTTCAATACAATAATGTGTGAGTGCGCGTGCGTTTGTGCGTTGGTGAATGTGTGTGCGCATGCGTGTGTGTGAAAGTCTGAGTGAGTGTGTGTGTTTATTACGAGTTACTTTATTGTTGTAAGAAGGGATTCAGTATCATCATAATTTTTTGTAGTAAGAAATTCAGTAATCCGTTTTTTGCATGTTAACTTACAACATTTTTGCAGTGGAATTATTGCGTTTATTGCATTGTATAGAAATGGTCCTTGATAAAAGAAGAATCTTTTAGTAAAAGTAAAGTATGGATGAGGCACAGTACATAGCCTTTTTCTTCTTCTGGGTATAGTCGGCCGACGAGGGATTTGAGTGTTAGTGTGCTGTTGTAAAATCGTGCTGAGTATGAACATTTGGCGGACGGTAAGGACCTTGAATTTCTGGTAGAGGTCAAAGGTAGGATAGATATTGGTCGAAAAGTCGCTACCTTCAGGACTGCGCGCTGTGCTACCTCGAGAGGCTTGAGAATTGACTTAGCAGCACCACCCCAACTTGTAATATAGTAAGAGATTATTTTATCATATTAAGATGTTTTCCTTACGCCTAAAAATACGACGCATCCACTGGGTTCTGATAAAATTGATCCAAGTAACCTTGACGCGCAGAAAGACTGGAATTTCTCTAAGGAAAACTTTGAATTGATGTACAAACTAATATCTGACGAATTGTGGCAAGACGTGATTATCGGTAGTGACGTTGACGCTGCTGTAGAGTTTTTTATAACATCTTGTACGGTATTTTTGACGAATGTGTACCAAAAAACACAGCCCTAATAAACCAAGTAGACACCCGGTTTGGTTCACAGCAGAACTAATAAGTGACATTAAACATAAGTCTGATCTGCATCGTAAGTGGAAATCAACTAAAAACCATGCTGATTATCACAATTTCTCCTTGCTTAGGGCAAGTGTTAAAAAAATAAAGTCGGTCGTATTTGATGAATACATCAAGCACATTCAAACCAAACTAAAGCGTGATCCTCGTGTCTTCTGGCAACATATACATAGCTTCAAAGCCAGAAGTGGCTATGAGCCCAGGGTGAATTATAATGGAAAAGAATACGCTGGCAGTAATGCTGCACATGCTTTTTCTGTTTTTTTTTTCCAGTGTTTTCTTACCCAACGCCCCTCTTTTAGATTATTAAACAGACAGTAACAATCAGAAAAACCATGCTAACTTTGTACGTATTGATGCAATTAAGTTGACTGATGTAGAAACAACTATAATTAAACTCAAACCAAACTCTGCCGTACGACCAGATAACATTCCAAATTTTCAGATTTTTTTAATGGTGAAGGAGCATTACCTTTCACTAAAATTTTTATTCTTCTCCTTTGTCTGTTATATATTGTATTAGTATATTATGTAATATTGTATGTATTGTATTTTATTAAGTCTAAGTAATATTATTTTTGATATTTTGTACACTGGCAACCCTAAATTCTTCTCCTATCATTCAGTCCATCCAAAGGTTGTCTGTAAGAGATTGCCTAGTGCGATAAGACCACCCATTGTACACTTTTATATGTGAACGTTTGTCCTGTATGTTTTTTTGTGGTGTACATTAAAGTATATAATAATAGTAATTCCCGCATACATTATCAAAGGATGTAAAAATGATCTAATATCACCTGTACTTCATATATTTAAGCTGGCATTATCTACCGGAAAGTATCTGCAGCGTTGGAAGGTATTGCGAGTCCAACCTACCTAAATCTAATGTAACTTCTGACGTAGAAAATTATCACAAATAATCAATATTACATGGCTTATTAGTTTCCAGATACAAGCATTTCTTTGCGATTACCAACATGGTTTTCGATTTAACCGCTCCGTTAATACGAACCTTCTATCGCTGGTGGATCTTATATAGCAGCACTTAGATAAAGGCATACAGGTTGATGTTCTATATTTTGATTTAAAAAAAGCATTTGACCGGGTAGATAACGATGTATTGCTCACCAAGCTCAATAAATTAGGCTTTTCCCCGAAGTTACTTAAATTCTTCGCAAGTTATTTACGAGATCGCCACCAGTATGTTTGACACGGTTGCTTAGTGTCCACACCATATCATACTCGATCTGAAGTTAGTCAGGGTTCCATATTGGGACCCTTGCTATTTATCATTATGGTCAATGACCTAGAGAAGGTCGTCAAATATGCCAAATGTTTAATTTACGCTGATGATCTTAAATTCATATTTGGCTTGGCAAAAGTAGCAGACTCAACTATTCTGCAGGATGACATTGACGCGGTCTGTCAGTGGAGCATGGATAATAAGTTACTCTTCAATATTGCTAAATGCAGCGTTATGACCTTCAGTCACACGCGTAATCCCTGGCATGAAGAGTACTTTTTAGGCGGTGATCTGAAAGCCCGCGTTAATTCTGTAAAGGATCTCGGAGTTCTGTTCGACACGAAGCTCACCTTTCATGAGCATATGAGGACACTTGCTGCTAAGTCATATCGAAGACTAGGATTTGTCCTTCGAAATATGCGCTAGTTTACCAGTCCACATGCCATTAAACTTGTATACATGGCCTTAGTCAGGCGTAAACTCGAATTAGCAGCAGTGATCTTGAACCCGTATGAGAGTACTTACGCCTTACTTCTTGAAAAAAATGCAAAAGCCTTTCTTCATTTTCTTTATAAAAATCTCTTCGGATATTACCCCTTCATTAAAGGGCAATGGAGAGGGCTATGCTCGGCGTTTCCTTGCGTGATCGAATCAGTGTGGAGATCCGCAAGTGAACCAGGGTTACCGACATAGCCGAAGAATTGCCAAACTTAAGTGGCAGTGGGCAGGGCACATTGCTCGCAGAACGGATGGCCGATGGGGCCGAAAAGTTCTGGAATGGCGGCCGCAAACCGGAAGACGATACGTTGGAAGGCCTCCCACTAGGTGGACCGATGACCTGGTTAAGGTTGCGGGAAGGCGCTGGATGCGAGACGCACGGGATCGGTCAATGTGGCGACGCCTGGCCTTTGTCCAGCAGTGGACGTCTTTCGGCTGAAATGATGATGATTACCCCTTCCTTTACCCTACCAAATTTCTACTTGGTGTTTTAAATTTTAATTCTCTCGAAGTAAGGCGTAACTACTTTTTGCTTATCTCTGCCTGCAGTATTATGCGGGGTGAGGCCGATTACCAGGAGCTCGTGGCGCAGTTGTTGAGGCTGTTTGTTCCTGTGGTGCCCAAACAACAGCTTAGACCACGATGCCACCGGCTTTTGGCCGTACCATCGGCACGTACGGTGTCCCGAGGTAACTCGCCTCTAGTTCGGGCGCTCACAATGCTAAATGCCCTTCTGACATCAGCACCGAAATGTGACCTGTTTGCTGGGAGATGGATAGATGTGTGTCGTGAATGTTTAAGTTTTTGTGAGAAGATGGATGAACGTTAGATTAGTGAATAATTGTATAGGTATTCTTTGTAAATTTTTGCTTCTGTAAGTTTATTCTGTTATTTTTTCTTTTTTGTAGTTTTTCTTCTATGTTTTTTGTTTTATCGTGTATTTTTAATTAGTTTTTATTTGTATATAGATATATTTAATTTTGCGTTTTAGTAATTTTTTTTGCTGCACATTGAATAAAGCCTTAAGTGTGGCCTGTAAAGTTATACATGTATACTGAAATAAATATAAATTTAGGGCTATTTTCCAGGGCGGTCTGGCCCCTACAATGTTATGGCCAATAAGGCTGAATTGATGCATTCTAGTTATGGCCACGGATGCAAGAGCGAGCGAAGCGGCTTATTCAACCGCCGTAGTAATAATGCACAAAGCACGCACACGTCTACGGCTAAAGATATGCTCCCCAAATGTCGTCACATCGACCGGTCCTGTGCGTTTCAGATCCAGCGGATCCTTCTCTCCGATCCGGATCGGAACCGCATACCAGAAAACGCTGCGGTCGAAGGTAGGTGGGTACTAGGTGGACCGATGGCCTGGTTAAGCACGCTTATAGTAACAATAAATTAAAAGTTTTCGGATGCTCACCCCAGGACTGCGCGAGCCCGACGAACACAGCTACCAACAGCACACTAGTCTGCACTCGATGCATTTTTATTCAGAAATAATAAAATGTACCACCAGAGTAAGATGCTTCCACAACAGAGTATGTAATAGTACTGGTCAACGCTTGATAATGCTCTTTAAATAGCTGTGATAGTAGGTAAACCAAAAAGTTGTTTTTTTCTCAAGTAACGTATTTAAGGCGATAAGAGACTTCTTGATTAGAGGTCATAATATTAGGTTATTACATCATTCAGATAACTTTTAAACCTTTATGCGTGCCTGCGTGGAATTAGTACTTCAATCTTTATAAATTATAATAGCCTAAGTATGTGTTATTTTAGTGTGTAAACTATGTTATTGTAATGTTTCATAAAATTCCGTTCAGTAGTTTTTGCGTGAAAGAGTAACAAACATACATCCTTCCATCTATCCATCATCATTATTCTATTGTAGTGGGATTGTGATCACTCCGTGACTGCGCTGACAGCGGGTTAATACTTGTTCCACAGATAATATACCTAATACTAGCCCTTAGCAAGGTTCATAGACAGTGTTTTTACTTTTCTTTACCAGGTTGTCTCTGTTGTTTAAGAAGTTGTTGTCTGTGCAATAGTCATATTCGTCGAAGCGAATGAAAGAGTCAGCCTCATCTGAGGGAGATCCGAAAACACGGGGACGCTTATGTCTAGTTATAATATTTTGAGACAACTGTACATCCTCCTCCATAGCATCTGGTAATTCCGGGTCGGATTTAGATTGGCTTTTAGATAATTTATCCTTTTTAACTCTCGATGGAGTTGTGCGGTTGATATTTGGCATCTTAAGTACTTTAATGACTTGAGAAAGCTGTTAATTGTAATTTGTTAGAAGCGTTTTTTACACCGATACCTCCGGCTGTATAATTAAGAATCAAACGAACTTACCTTGTGAAGTTTGATTCCAATTATGCGAGGGTCTCAACCGAAGACGATTACAAGTTTACTTGCAGCAGTACATGCGAAGGTGCTGTCTTTGCCACACTTTTAGATACTAATACCAAAAAAAAATTCATGACGCAGTGTTCTGTCTCGCTCCCACCGCCCGCACGCGGCGTTATCGGTCCCGCTCTTTATTCATTAATTTTAGAGACATATCAGCTTCTAGCTGATAACCTAATATATTTGAATTTTCCTTTTTGTCTGTAAGGGTTCTCGTAGGGATGGGTGGGATTGTAATCGTCTTCGGTTGAGACCCTCGCATAATTGGAATCAAACTTCACAAGGTAAGTTCGTTTGATTCTTAATTATACTTCGGGTCTCAACCGAAGACGATTACAAGTTTACTTGCAGATGTTTAGAGTAAGTATTATGACAAAAAAGGGAAAGCAAACATTGTGGTAATGTGATTCTCTTTACTAATCATTCAGGTTATAACAATAATTAGATATCTAAACATTCTACTTATTTATCAGACTTTTATTGTTAGCTGCATCCAGTTACATCTATCCTGATCTTAACTAAATTAGTCAATTCGATAGGTGTACATGATTATTAATTTTAATATTCTGAAATCTGAATTTATCTTCAGTTGAATAGTAATAGGCTTGCGCCCTCTAACATGAGACTTAAACATAAAATTTAAATTATGAATGTCGTTAGTGTGAGAACACCTCTGCCGAGCCCTATGGGGAAACCGAGGTGTGATGTTAAGATAATTTCTTGTCTAAATATAATTAAAGATTATTAAATATAGAAGTAGCGAAATCATTGTTAACTGGGTTAATGACATCCCTGTTATAGTACTTTAAGAAAACATTAGAAGTATTACTCCAACCTGCGGCCCTCCGTACCACTTCCAGTTTTACACCCAGTCTATGCTCCAAATGTCGATATATCAATGCCACTATCCTCTAAAACCTTTTTGACCCAGTGAGCTAGTGTCTGCGAACATACCTTTTTATGAGGTTTTCGAAAGCTTATGAACAAGTGGTCGTCCAATTGATTGTGTTTGACACGTAATGATGAAGTCTTATCAATGTAAGCTTGAACAACGGTAGCTGGACATATAGATACATTTTCGAGAATAAAGGGTAACCTGATAAGGGGTTGGAGGGTCCCAGGTCTCGAGGTTTTAATTAAGTCGGATATTTTAATTACAATCGTATCATCTTCAATACTGATATTTTTTAATCTGATTAAACTTAGTGTCTGCATTCTTTGCGCAGAAGCTATTGATAATAAAGCAATTGTTTTTCTTGATAAACATTCAAGTGTTATATCCGTATAAGGATACCAACTAGACACATAGCTCAATACTTTATTAGTGTCCCAAGTGGCTGTGTACTTAGGATTGGGAGGTCGTAACCTGTATACACCCTTCAGGAACTATTTAATGTGATTTCTGTACCTAAAATAATTGAGAGCGCAGATCTGTGTGTATTTATCGTATTATAACTAGCCCCTTCGTTAAATTTTACTGTTAAAAAGGAAATCACTTGAGTACTAGTGGCTTTAAAAATGTCATAATTATTGTCTTGACAATAAATTAGCCAAGATTTCAGGGTACAGTTATATTGATTAAAGGTTTTTGGTGCAAATGAAGCCATTACGATACCCAAAGATGTGTCCGGAACACCTCGATTTATCATCGCTTGCCTGATAATCTCGCTGCCATTAAGATAAGGTCTGCATGTAGTGGATGGTGTGTTCTGAAAGGAGAATACAACAAATCTTGATCGGGTCCAAAAAATATTATATCTGATATTATTAATTTGGTCCATAGTGGGTACCAAGGTTGTGAACGCCAGTAGGGTACAATTAGTATACCCTCTGCCTTATCTCTAATTATTTTTTGCAAAACTTTGGTTATAATGCTGAAAGGGGGAAACCCATAAAATGAAAGATCTTTCCAGTTAAAAGTGAAGGCATCTACTATTTCAGAATGAGGATCAAGCTTCCATGAGGCGTATCTTGGACATTTGTAATTTTGTGAGCTAGCAAAAAGATCAAAGTTGGGTTCACCCAGTTTAATTATGATTTCCAAGAATGCATACTCAGCTAGCTCCCATTCGGTGTCCACATTAACTTTACGTGATTCCCTATCAGCAATAATATTATCCGAAGTTTTAACATAAGAAGCAAATACATGAATTTTTCTAAGTTCACACCACTGCCAAATATTGCGGGCTATTTCATTTAAATGTGGATGTTGTATACCTCCCATTCGATTTATGTAGCTGATCGCCGTTGTGTTATCGATTCTCAGCAGAATATTGCAATTTCTTAGCTTAGAAGCGAATATTCTTAAACCATAAAAGGCAGCTTTCAATTCTAAACTATTAATATGCATTCTAAGTTCTAATTCAGTCCAATTCCCGTGTGAACTTTCATTACCGCAAGCTATACCCCAACCAGTGGTTGATGCGTCGCTGTATATTTCGAGACAATAATCATTACTACGAATAGGACATATTGAATTTTTAATGTTATTTTTCCACCAATGGAAGTCCTGTTTCAATGAATTTGACAATGTCATTATTCTGTTATAGTCATATGAGTTACCCAGAGCTAGAAATTTTGCTCTTTCAAATAATTTTGTATAAAGCCATCCATAACTGACTGCTGGGCATGCAGAAGTCAGTAGACCTATAAATTCAGCAAAGTACCTGATTGAGCATTTGTTTAAATTTAGAAATTCTATGGTTTTGTTTAAGATTCGATGTTTCTTCTCTTCAGGAAGATAAGTAGTCAAATCTACGGTATTGAAAATAAATCCAAAAAATTTGCATTCTGTCATTGGCGTTATTTGACTTTTATTGAAGTTTATTACAAAACCTAAAGATTGTAAAACATTCTGTGTCTTTTTAATATTGTAGGTACATTCATCATAGGATTGTCCAATACATAGGAAGTCATCTAAGAAATTAACTGACATCAAACCTCGACATCGTAGATATTGTAGAACAGGTTTTAACAGTTTGGTAAACACAAATGGGGCAGTACATAGACTAAAGGGTAAAACATTAAATTGGTATAGTTGTAATTTCCATTTAAAACGTAATTTCTTTCTATCATTAGTATTTATAGGTATTAAAAAATAGGCGTCCTTTAAATCTAAAGTTGCCATAAAATTATTTTTATCTAATAATCTTAATGCTGTTCTTTATTCTTCCATTTTGAAGTGTTTAAGATGAATAAATTTATTTAATTTTTTAAGGTTTAAAATAAAGCGATGTTCTCCGTTAGCTTTAGGTAATGTGAATATGGGTGATATAAATTGTCCCTCGCAGGGCTCACAGGTTGTTATAAACTTTGATTTTAATAATCCTGTGATACAATTATCAATAATCTTGCATTCCGCCATCGATTTACGGGAATTTTGGGGAGGAATAGTTTGTACAGGTTCTTGCTCAAACGGTATACTATAGCCTCGAACCCAAGATAAAATTATAGGATCACTGGTTATGCGACGCCAGTTATGATAAAAATATTGCAATCTACCTGCGACTGCTACCTTGGTTAATGATGTCAGCGCTTCCTGTTCCGCTGGCGCGCTGAGCTGGTCCGGTTCTGGCGGTACGAGTCTGGGCGGCGATCCCGCGGCGCTGTTGCTGGCCTCCGTGGCGCGGGGTTCCGACGCGGCTGGCCGGCTGCAGCTCGCGGAACCCCCCTCGCGTTTAAAGCCCCCCTTGGGTATTGTGTTGTCGGAGGCTTATACGGAGCGCGCTGAGTAGTCTTCATTTCCAGACCAGATTTGGAAATTGCTTTGGCCGATTTGAGGTGTTCAGAAAGGTTGGCACCGAATAAGTATTGATCGATCTTTGTATTCTTCACAATTTCTCGAGTATCTTTATTCAAATAGTTAATGACGGCATATCGCCTCGACTGTGATTCTCTGTAATGACAGTCACACAAGAGTCGTCCAGCGTCACTTAATGGTTTTATAATTTCCTGTGCGTGTGGTAACGTGTCTTTAGAAGCTGACAAAGCCCAATTAAGGACTATACCTATAGCTGTTAAGCAGCTAGATAATTGATTCTGCTTGTATTGGCTAAACAGATCTTTTTTAATATTAAGGGCTGACAAAGCCGCCTCAATTTCTAGGTTAAGTTTGGGTGCATTCATACTACTACAGTTTTCTGCCGGTAAGTATTGTTTCATTAATTCCAATTTTATTTCTTTAGGTAACCCATTACTTAATACATGTGTCCATCTAGCAGCAATATCCTTATGTAAATCCTCCCCATGTTCCTTCTGGGTAGATGGATCTTCACCTAGCATCATTAAAATTTCAGGGTCAAGTATTTCTTCAGTTTTCTCTGGTTCCGTGGCGACCAAAGTTATCGCTTCCTCAGCAGCCGACGGTACGATCGGTTCCGAGAGTACCGGTGCGTGTACATCAAATTCCCTCAAATTTACTTCCTCGTATGGGATTTCTTCACCTGTAAATGAGCTTCGTTATAGTATTTTAATGTCTTGGATACTCAACGCGATTTACGCGGAGCAAGACAATTAGGATGTCAACATGATTCACATGGAGGTTGGATAGATGACCGACCGTACCGATGCGTGACCGTATTCTGCTCCCCCTTATCCAAACTTTCCTCCATCCCACACATCCTCAAACACACATAAACACTTACAACACAAAACATAAACACAATACATACACACGGTTTGCCTCTCAATTAATTATTTAATTATTTGAATTGTCACAGTCTTTGTTTCTTGTTTGACGTGTACTTTACTCCGAACTGTATGCATTGTATTGCCCTTGTGAACGAGAGCCCTGACACCCATAACACAAGTTCAATCTTAGCTTGGGTGTCAGAGGTGTATAACTCTGTGTTATGTAGAATTCTAATTTAAATTTAAATCTTAGTTTTGTTAAACCATATAGTGACATGGAATTGGAACTGTATTCTGGCAATAAATGTTTTATTATTATTATTATAGATTTATGTCACCTCAACACGATATACGTGGAGAAAGGAATTAAAACATCTCACACCATGGTCGTCACTGACCAAGTTCCCAAACCAAAACGTAGCTTGAAATCTTCGACACGATTTACGTGGAGAAATGTACTGTCCTCTACACGATTTACGTGGAGGAAATACTATGTGCATAACTCCAGCTTCCTCATATGTGATAGAAAAATGTTATCTATGCCAATAATAAAGGCATAATAGCAGCAATCAAAGTTCCGAGTCTTAATTTAGGTGCCACAAAAACTTCGTTAATATGAGTCGTTTAGTATGTGTTAGCTGGAGTGACGTCACCCCAGCTTCCTCATTCAATACAGGCAAACCAGTGAGGTTAGGGTTTTGGACTATAGTTAAAAAAATAAGGCATAATAGCTGCACATGGAAGGAAAGAACTGAACGATAATACTTGAAAAGTGGTGAAACTATGATAAAAAAACGTGTGTGTAAGCTGGAGTGAAGTCACCCCAGCTGCCATGTCATATCTTCCGAACAAAAGAAGATATGATTATGTACCATAGCTCAAAAATTGAGGCAGAATAGCAGCCATTGGCAGAAAATTTTTCAGACCTCTGGTCAAAATACTCTATAAGTTATTAAACCGACAAATATGTGTAAGCTGGAGTGACGGCACCCCAGCTGGCTGGGCTAACTGGCGGGCTAACTTTGTGCATCCACCTTAACCGAACTACAGAGAACAAGTCTAAAAAAAAAACAATATAAGTAGTTCTCTCGTCGTCTAAAGTTGATAAGAATTCACTTTTTAATATTACATTCATAGTTCTATTAAAGTTCAGTCGGCTCTCAGTCTATATCTTCAATAAAATATTTTGAGCGCAAGTTAAAATGACTTCTATTGGTATGCTTACTAAGTGCAAACTTGGTTGCAATAATGTAGCGCACGGAATGGCAACGCCGCTCCGTACCTCCTCCGAAGTAGTAATTTGATCTTTTTGGCGCGGAAACTATATTTTTGTTTACTACGTGGAAACTACAAGAATTAGAGATTTGAATTTTTTTCTGCCTGTGGCAGCTATTATTTCTTATGTTTTAAGCTATAATACATAATCATATCTTCTTTCGTTCGGAAGATATGACATGAGCAGCTGGGGTGCCGTCACTCCAGCTTACACATATTTGTCGGTTTAATAACTTATAGAGTATTTTGACCAGAGGTTTGAATTTTTTTCTGCCAATGGCTGCTATTCTGCCTTAATTTTTGAGCTATGGTACATAATCATATCTTCTTTTGTTCGGAAGATATGACATGGCAGCTGGGGTGTAGTCACTCCAGCTTACACACACGTTTTTTTATCATAGTTTCATCACTTTTTAAGTATTATCGTTCAGTTCTTTCGTTCCATGTGCAGCTATTATGCCTTATTTTTTTGACTTTAGTCCAAAACCCTAACCTCACTGGTTTGCCTGTATTGAATGAGGAAGCTGGGGTGACGTCACTCCAGCTAACACATACTAAACGACTCATATTAACGAAGTTTTTGTGGCACCTAAATTAAGACTCGGAACTTTGATTGCTGCTATTATGCCTTTATTATTGGCATAGATAACATTTTTCTATCACATATGAGGAAGCTGGAGTTATGCACATGGAAATACTTCTTAAATTGTTTCGCATCTTCAAACAGATTTACGTCTTGAATAAGGTCTTATCGTCAACACGATATACGTGGACAAGGGTTTAGGTATATTATTTACCGTATAACATTACAATAAATTATACTTTTCTCATAAGTTATTAAATGCGGGTATACCGAAAAAAAAAATAGTGTAAGAAAGTAGTAAGTTTGGGACACAGTCTATAATAATAATGATTAATAATCAGCTAGCCCTTTAGGTACATACCTTGTTCGTCCAGACATTCAACATTATTTGCGTCTTTATAACCAGATAAACTTTCAAAATAAGAATGATCCGAAGATGATGAACTACTTCGTCGGTATCTTTGCGGTTTACGCTCGAGTTTTTTAACCTTTTTTCGCATACTATGATAATAATCATCACTATCCTTAGATCGCGAACGCTTTCGTTTTCCCATTTTAAACTTCGATGTTTCTATACTAAATAAACTAAAAAACAGAGATAAAATTTGAAACAGTGTGACTCCGACAACACGAAAACACGTAATGAATAAAGAGCGGGACCGATAACGCCGCGTGCGGGCGGTGGGAGCGAGACAGAACACTGCGTCATGAATTTTTTTTTGGTATTAGTATCTAAAAGTGTGGCAAAGACAGCACCTTCGCATGTACTGCTGCAAGTAAACTTGTAATCGTCTTCGGTTGAGACCCGAAGTATAAATTAAGAGGGTACTCTGTTGAGCCTTTCTCCATACAAAAACATTCCGCTGGTAAAATCAGCCTGAGCTGCAGTTGTCCCTTTCGCACTTTACGGGTGGAGGTTGGAGGTGAGGGAGGGTAAGGCTTACACGTACACTAATAGGGAAGTGGCAGTTGTCGATATTTTATCGATACTCTAGTGATATACACCGATGTCGATATTTACACTATACAATCATTTTATTTAATAAATCGTGTGATTGTGAGTATTATTTATTATTGTTGAAGGCACTTGTCGAATGATTAACTTTTTTTTCAAATCAAATCAAATCAAATGTTTATTTGTAGAGCATAGGTAATATACAAGGTGTACATAATAAAATATAAGTTCGCCATGTCTAGCCGATAGCGGCATACAAATATTAGAAGATAAATAAGATAGCACTCAGGAATAATGTAGCTTTCTACCAGTGAAAAAATTTTTAGAATTGGATCATAAGTTCCAGAGATTACCCCCTACATACAAACTTACAAACATACAAACTGAGATATTTAGGGAGTCGTCGGGGAGCCAGGAAATGGTGATCGCAATGAAACAACTTGATACTGTCACAGCTATAATCCGACTGGCGGTGGACTACATAAAACGGTCGCATGATCAAAGGTTACCCACATCTATGTAATAATGAAGAACGACAATTATTTAGGTTTACCCACATACATCACACCTCACCGCTTAATCTTATGCTATACTTATATATTAACAACATCTTATATCTAAGTAAGTACTCGCTAACAACTAACAAGGCAATTAAACAATATTAATATTTTGTACATTAAATCTTGTAACTGGTTTACGAGTTCGTCTGGAACGATCCTGTGGTGGTGACAATGACGATGGATGCTCAGGCCTTGCTATGCCCGGCTGTTCATGCCCATCCTGAACCTGATCTTTCCCACCCTCGCGTAAATGGTCTGGCGGTGACCTGCTTGCGCCCATCGTCACCTCAGGTGTCGGGACTGCATCCTCAACTGGTTCCTGAACTGGAATAGGTGTAGCCGTATCTAAGGCGGCACTGTCAGAACACGCAAAGTCAGATAATCGTGATCTACGTTTTATGTGATCTACATGTTTTCTTATAAGTCGACCGTCACCGTTATCCACCAAATACTCGCTTGTACCTGCCCTAGCCTCGATAACACCTTTCAACCACTTATCCCCCTTAGCATAGTTCCTTGTCCACACTGTATCGTGCGGCGCCAGCTCCCGTATTACCCCACCAGCGCTTTCGACCTGTCGTTGTTGCGCTGCCCGTACCCGATCGACTAGTGCGCGGTCACCGCGCAACAAATCTAATCGAGTCCGTAATGCGCGTCGTTGTAACAACATCGCAGGAGTTTCGCCCGTCGTGCACTGTATCGTGTTCCTATGGTTAAGTAAGAACGTTTGTAGGGCTGCATCGATATCTTTGTTATCTCTGTACGCTTTTTTTATAGCCAATTTGCACAATCTTACCGAGTTTTCGGCGGCTCCGTTTGAAGATGGGTGATATGCCGGTGAGAAAAGTTGTCGTATACCGTTATTTTTTAGGAAATTACCGACTTCCGTACTCGTAAATGGAGGCCCCTGATCTGATACCAATTCTACTGGAAGACCGAATCTAGAAAATGTCCTACGTAAAACCTTAATCACTTGGGTAGCATTTGTACGTGACATTTCATAAACTTCCAGCCACTTCGTACTTGAGTCTATCAAAATCATAAAGGTATTACCTCGAAATGGCCCTAGGAAGTCTACATGTACCCTACTCCAAGGCTGAGTCGAGTAGGGCCAGGGTTGAGGCTGTGCTCGCGGTGGAGCAGGGCCCTCTATTGCACACGTCTCACAACTTTGACATAGCTCTTCAATATCCTTATCTATGTTCGGCCACCATACATAACTTCGTGCTAAACATTTTGTTTTAACGATTCCCATGTGACTCGTATGTAATTGCTTCAGTATATACTTTCGCAGCGTCGCGGGTAGTATCATTCGATAACCCCACATTAAACAGCCACCCTCAATATACAATTCATTGCGTCTTACAAAATATGGCTTAATTTGTTCATCCGGGCATGACAAAGGCCAACCTGACTGCACATACAAAATGACCCGACTCATTAAATTATCTTTTATCGTTTGTTTCCTAACCTCACTATTCGTTATTGGTAAGAAATCCTCTACAAAGTTTAAATAGGTGATTTCGGCACTCGTATTGATTTCTTTTCCCTGCGGTAGCCTCGACAAGGCATCAGCACAATTTTTCTTTGATGAAACATACTCGATCTCGTAATTATAACCTGACAATAATATCGCCCAACGCTGTAACCGAGAAGCCGCCATTATCGGTATACCTACTTTATTCCCGAATATATATGTTAGCGGCTTGTGATCCGTCCTAAGTAAAAACTTTCGCCCGTACAAATACTGATGGTATTTTCTTATACCAAAAATAATAGCGAGCGCCTCCCGATCTATTTGTGAATACGCCCGCTCCGCTGCGTTGAGCGAGCGCGACGCGTATGCTATTGGTCGCTCACCTTCCTCTGTAATGTGCGATATCACCGCGCCGACCCCCACACCGCTTGCGTCCGCCGTCAGCACCAGCGGTAGGTTTGGTGAGTAATGCATCAGCACTTCACTGGAAGCTAATAGACGCTTAACCCTGTCGAATGCTTCTTTGCACTTACTACACCAGTTAAATGGTACATCCGCTCTGAGTAGCTTGTATAATGGTGAGAGAATAGTACTGACGTTCTTAATAAATTTGGCATAATACATCGTCATTCCTATGAATGATCTCAACTCCGACACATTCGTGGGGGACGGTGTGTCAACTATTGCCTTTATTTTATCAGCACATGTATGTACCCCGTCTTTACTTATAACATGACCTAAATAACTTACGGATTCAGCAAAGAAAGCGCATTTCTCTTTTTTTACTTTTAGACCGTACCTTTGCAAGCGCTCAAAAACTCTGTGCAAATTGTTTATATGGTCCCTAGTGTTAGGCCCCGTGATTATTATATCATCCAAAAATACCCCAACGTTGGGCAAATCGGCGAATAATTGTTCGAGATGCTTTTGAAATATACCCGGGCTAGACGACAAACCGTATACCAACCTATTAAACATAAACATACCCTTGTGCGTATTAATAACCGTATATTCTTTGGATTGGTCCAATTCGAATTGTGCGTAGGCTTGCGATAAGTCGATTTTACTGAATCGTTTACCCCCATCTAAACGTGTTAATAAATCTTCGACGCGCGGCAAAGGATAACGGTCGACTTCCAACACCTTATTTAACGTTAATTTATAATCAGCACATATTCTGACAGTACCATCTTTTTTTACCACGGGAACAATCGGCGTGGCCCAGTCCGAGCGGTCCACAGGTGTGAGGATGCCGTCCCGCACAAGCTGCTCGAGCGCGCGCTCCACCGGCTCGCGCAGCGCGTACGCCAGAGGGCGCGCGCGCATGTACACCGGTCGTGCGCCCGGGCGCAAGTGGATGCTCACCGCACCACCGGTGAATCGGCCCAGACCGTCCTCGAATACTTTACAATATCTGGAACTGAAATCGGATACATTAAATTCCTCGTTTCTTAAAGTATTTACCCTTACACTATTGCATCCTACTTCCGGCAATTTGATTTTTAATTCAGCCATCCACTGTCGACCGAGTAATACTGTTTTACCATTTTGGATAACATACAAATCTAAAAATTTGCGCTCATTTTCATATTCAACTGGGGGTTTAATTACACCTATTGGACTCACTTGCTCCCCAGTATAGTATCTCAAAGCTATCTTACATTCTTTTATCTTTAAATCACTGAATAACTTCTTATACATGTCGTAGTTAATACAAGACACGGCACTACCCGTATCGCATTCCATATCAATATACCGACCATTTACATTTAATTTTAGATATATAGGTGGGTATTGCCCTATTGATAAGTGGTTTATATTTGTTGTTACCTCGTCACTGCCCTCGCTGTCCGAGAATATTTCTACATCTCGCACGTGGTGGTGTTCAAGTCCCAGCGGGCACATGCGCTGGAGATGCCCCTGCTTGTTGCATACACGACATACGTATCGCGTAAACTTACACCCCGCCATATCGTGTGACTTGCCACATGCACTGCACTGCTGCTGTTGCCGAACACGCTCCGCGGGCGCGGGCGCTGCCGATGCCGCCTTCACCCGACGCGAGCCGCGCCAGCCGGCGCGTCGTTGCTCGCTCTGTGCAACCGGTCGGTCCTCGCCCCGCACAACTACCGCCCTGCGGCCGGCGACGGCGGTGTTTTGCCTCGTTGATGTCACTGATAAACACTCCACCGCTGTGTCGGTCTTCTCCATCGCCACTCTTGAGTGACCTACAACGGCCGCCGCATTTTTCTCGGCCGCTTCCATGCTAACGGCCATACTGTAGGCTTTTGCGTAATCAAGCTTGTCTTCAGCGAATAAACGCTGACGTATCACCTCACTGCTGATTCCACAAACGAACTGATCCCTTATACTTTCTTCGAGCCACGTACCCAACTCGCACGTTTTCGACAGCTTCTTCAAAGCTGCTAGATAATCTGCGATGTTTTCTCCCTCCTTTTGTTTTCGTTGACGAAATTTATAACGCTCGGCAAGAATGCTCGGCTTTGGCTTTAAATGTTTTTCCACGATGGCCGTTAGTTGCTCAAACGTTTTTGTGTTTGGTTTGTGCGGTGTGCATAAATTGACTAATAGTTCGTAACTTTCGGCTCCCATTACTGTAATTAATGTCGCTACACGTAATTCACTTTTGATATTGTTAACCAAAAAGTAGTTTTCTAACCGTTCCACGTACAAGTTCCAGTCGTCCGATTGAACTTTGAACTCACTGATTCTTCCAATCGACATTTTTAAGAATTTATAAATTATTATTTTTTTTTTTTTTTTCTTTTTTTTTTTTTTTTTTTTTTACTACCGCTGCACACGTAGAATTCTTGTATATCCTCGTCGCCACTGAGATATTTAGGGAGTCGTCGGGGAGCCAGGAAATGGTGATCGCAATGAAACAACTTGATACTGTCACAGCTATAATCCGACTGGCGGTGGACTACATAAAACGGTCGCATGATCAAAGGTTACCCACATCTATGTAATAATGAAGAACGACAATTATTTAGGTTTACCCACATACATCACACAAACTTACAAATTTTACCTCTTTATAATATTAGTATAGATATAAAATGTCCTTACAACTAAATTAAAGAATAAGTATCACAATATTAAATTTAATTTACAATTTATTTGAACGTTTATTTAAATTATCATCGGTTAGGTATTCTTGTACTGAGTAATATGCCTTCTGTGTCAGGAATTTCAGCAGCGATTTTTTAAATTCATTTAACTCATTTTTTTCCCTGATGCACCTGGGTATTTTATTGTATATTTTGGGTACCATACCCACAATGCTTTTTTTATAAAGGGCAGTCTTGTGTGAGTAGGAGCAAATGTCCATATTACGGCGTTTAGATTTTACAGCTTTGAATGTTTCCGAATTAGTTTTTACGAACAAAGCTATCTCATAAATATATAAGCAAGGCATGGTAAGTAAATTAAATTTTCTAAAATATGGTAGGCAGCTGTATGTTGATTTTAATTTAAAAACTGATCTAAGGCATTTCTTTTGCGCTTTGAAAGCGACGAGTCTATCAGTGGAATTTCCCCAGTACATAATGCCGAACCGTAGAGTAGAAACTACATATGCATTGTACGCTACTAGAACGGCAGACTCATTTACCATTTTTGATAAATTGTATAGGGCATATGCATATTGATTTAACTTTTTGGCAACGGTTTCAATATGGGATTTCCATGATAGGTGATTGTCTAAATGTAATCCTAGAAAAGTAGCAGTATTAGTTTTAGCGATCCTTTTATTATCGTAAGTAATATTAAGTTGCACTTGATTTTTTCGCTGATAAAATAACATTATTTTGGTTTTTTCTAAGTTTACTTTCAATTTATTTATTTCTAACCAGTTTATTATGGATTGAAGGGAACTATTAATATCATTTTCGAAAGTATGTATGTTTTCACATGGGACTATGACAGTGCTATCATCTGCAAAAAGAACGGTTTGATGTTTAATACATTTTGGTAAATCATTTATGTATACAATGAATAGCAACTTAGGCATGCATAAGATCTGGCAAGTGTAGTTGCAAATACACGATCAAAAGTTGTTAAGAAAAGTAAGCCAGGATCCAGAATAATGCTCGGTACAGACCAACCGAACGAACTAACAAATGTTGTTGAAAAGAAATCGCTGATTTTTGTTATTATAGATAGGCTCGCTCTTGACCACTATCTCACCTGATGGTAAGCGATGATGTGGTCTACGGTGTAGCAAACTTGCCCAGAAGTAACTTCACTCTTGACTTAAAGACCCCGAGGTTGTAGCTATCGGGCAACACAGACGCAAGGAATTCTACTCCTTGCTGTACGCAAAATTAAAGTATTTCCAAAATGTTTAGTGCCTTTGGGCGGGATGTCCACCTTGTACCGATGGCGCATCGCCGTACGTCTTGTAGATGAATGATGTCCGATGATGAAACGGGCTATATGGAATTAGATCATGCAATTCCATCGCAAAATCCCCGAAATGCAACCGATAAAAATCCGACAAGCTGGCAACTCTGCGACGATGTTCAAGGCTCTGGAGCTTTGACTCGATCTCATTGCCGATGAGCCTCCTGACCCGTCTTTCGATCAAATCTAGTGCATGAAGCTGGTATTTGGCAGATTCGTCCCAGAGATGAGAACAGTACTCCATGCAAAATCGAACTTGCGCTTGATACAACTTAAGCACCTGTTCTGGCGTGAAGTACCGTCTCAACTTCTTAGCAGCATACGCCAAGAAGCTCAATATGGTCGGTTATCGGCACGGTTACACCTCGGAAAGATGGAGCTGGATGGATTTGTCTCTTTTTAGTGAACAAAAGACGCTCGCTGTATAATATAAATAGAATAAATTTATTTTTTCCAAAGGTTCCCTTCTAGAAATGGTATTTGACCTTTTTCGGTGCAATAACTTGCAAATAAAATGTTACTTTAAAATTTCAATATAAATTTACAAATTCATAATACGAATGGTATATTGCATCTTATTTTTTAAAGTGGCTGCGTACTTGCTCACTGCCCTCTGCGACCAGTCTCCCGATACGTCCATAACAGCGTGAGTCTGGCCGGCCTGCCATCAGTGGAACAGCTATCTCGACCCAACTCCTCTAATGGGTGCACCAGGCATCGTAACCGGATCACGGCCCGCTATGTGGTCACAAGCCCTTCGGCCGAAACCTAACACCAGTATGTCACATGATTAGCACCATCCGGGGACCACGTGTAGGGATTCAAAACGCTTATTTTCCTACGGACGCGGGTGACCCGGCTCTCAAAATGATTGCTCTGATGTACTGAATCGTTCGTTCACCTTACGTCCCGTCTGCTGATTTGCATTCTTTCGGTTGGTCTTACACCCAGTATCATGCAAACTAAATTTTGATTTCTTATAAAGCAGATACTTATACAAATGATTTATGAATTTTGGAGAAGTGGGGTTTGTGGGTATTTAAATTAAAATATAGAATTTTAAATTAAAATAATAAAGAAATAATTAATAACACGCTTATTAATTACTAGCTGTTGCCCGCGGCTTCGCTCCCGTGGACCACCCCACAGGACCCATTTTCGGGATTAAAAAATAGCGTGTCACTCAGGAATAATGTAGCTTTCTATTGGTTAAAGAATTTTTCAAATCGGTCCAGTAGTTTTGGAGCCTATTCAGTACAAACAAACAAACAAAAAAATCTTTCCTCTTTATAATATTAGTATAGAAAAGCACTTTTTAACAAGGCAGCTTGTCGAAAAGTGAATGAAAAACAAGAACAAAAAAATTAAAAACAAACGAAATTAATTTTGTGTTGAATGGCCCCGACTTTGTTGAATGGCCCGATACGAGTCCTCTAGCACAGGATCTGTGACGAAGGTATTCTTCCCTAGCGTCCTTGGCGCGAAAAGGATTACCAGAGACATGGTCCTCACACCAGCCTTAGTCCAAATTTTCACAGGACATGGAGGATTCTCGTCATATCTGCACCGCTTCCATCTAAAAGACAGTCCCGCGTGTGTGTTCACGGAGGAAACAGTCTGGCACCTTCTGTTCGAATGTCCGAGATTTAGCCACGACAGAATGAGGCTGGAGAGTGAGCTAGATCTTACCCTGAGCTCGTCGACTCTCAGCTCCATCGTAGAAAGGAAGTCTACACGACCACCTTTCTTGGAATTCGCGCAGAGGGTCGTCTCAGTCGCCGCCAAGGCCAACTTGTCGACCGCCGTTCATTCAACTCAACCACCAACAAACGTACAGACAACCAATACACACACCTTGACAACGCAAACAATAACTCACACCACAACAACCACAAACAACCTCACAGCCACAACACAAACTCAAACACAAATCCCTTTAATCACACACATGACCACAACATCAACACTGACAATCAACCCACCACTACCAACCGTAACAACGACACAAACCGACAACACAGCAAAAACAACCACCTCAATGACTAACACCCAAACGACCACAACACTAACATCTACTTTAACCTTAACACCACTACTGACACAACAATCACACGACACAATATTGACACAACCACAACCACAAACACCGACCACATCCAGTCCAGACATGACAAACCAGTCGCAACCAGAGACCAGCATTGACCAAGCATCACGTGACACGGATCCCGAACTAGGCTCCATACCGTGCTTCTTGGCATGGGGAGTAGCAGGAGATCCCGGCATAAGACTACGAGGAGTAGCCCTGTTCATGAACCGGCCGCAGGAGACCTTGGGAGTTAGTTTCTGCAGGGTTCGACCGAGCAAGTCCAAAGTAGCCATACCACCTGGCCTCGCAGCCCTAATCAATGGAAGTACCGCCAAGACGCGTATCTCGGGCAAAAGATACACCGATTTGCCCACAATGGAGATCCTTAGTATCCGATGCCGAGTGGTGCAGTTCAAAGACAAAAGAATTGCACTGCTCGAGTGGAGAGAGGAGACCCCATTTGCTCAAGCATGCTCGTTACTCCAAAGATTGGGACTGGCCATTGGACACTCGGCTCGGACCATCAGTGTAGACGCCATGGTCATCGATGGCGAAAGGGGCGAAGTTGCAAACCGCCTCGGATGCATCAAAGCCGCGGAGGCGCATGAGGTAATCGTGTACGAGGACAGAGGGGAGACTTTGAATTACCTTAAGTCCCCAAAGAAATCGCACACGGTTTCGCCCTCAGCCACGCTTAGCGGCTCAGCGCGGATGCAACAGAAAATCGCCGAAGATAGGGAAAGGATACACTGAGCAGAAGCACTCCTTCGCGACGGGAACAGGAGTCAAGCCGACTTGCCGGGATAAAGACCGGCATCAAAACCTTTCTTCAGACAATCCTCACAGGCCGACGCAGTGGGGAAACCCACTCAGACACTTCCGGACCTTCACAGGGTGAGGCTCTGGCAAGCTTTCTAAGGAAATCTCCTAGGGAGGCGAGAGAGCCGTCCCCGAAAAAGACCCCAACGAGAGCCAACAAGGGACAGGTCAGGCCTCCGAACTACATCTCGGTGTCGGGACCCTCCGACCACATACAAAATGCGTTCCTCGAGTTCTTGGTGATTGTGAGAGCGACAAAACAGGCCAACACCTTAACCTGTCAAAAGATCTTAATCACCAATCTTTTATCTTAATAACCAATCTTTTCAACGAAGTCGGGGGACCTGTAAAAAACTGATCCAAGGATCGATCCCCCGACTGCAAGGCAGGCGTGTTTTTAATTATTTTTAATAATTTATTTTGTATATCATACCTCTTTTAGTAATAAAACGAAATTTTTGCAAAAACAATTTATTTTATAAGTTTTATATGGGATATTGAATAGTACTGTTATATTTATTTAATTTCTCTTGGTATGTTATTAGGGAACAAATGATTATTTAATACTACTGATATATATTATTATATATATACTAAGTAAGCTCTAGACTAGCTAGACGATGATAGAATAAGTAGTATTTTATTTATGAAATATAATTTTTTATTTATTAATAACGTTACGCTTCTAAAGATACCACATAAATTGATACCGGTTAAACCATTTAGAAGTAATGGTGGAATAAAGACACTCACAAACATACATGAGCGCTATAAACCTAACATAACTCTCCTCTTTTGGGCAGTCGTGTAAAAATGTGCATTTATCTATAGTAATTTCAATCCTTTCACTTGTAGGTAAATTTCGTGGTATAGGACCATCAATTATTTCTGGCGGAAGGCATTTAAATAAAAAACTACATTTCTCCAAAATTAATCAACTCTTTAAATTTTTTCGTAAAGTGTAAAGCGGCTCGGTACTCGCGGCGAGGGCGCGTGCACCGGAGTCGGCCGGCCGCTGCGGCGCGCTCTTATACACACAAATACACTACTTGTTCACACATTGATAGCTCGCTTGGTCGGGCGCTGCGCGACGGCAATAGTTTCTTCAAATACCTATTTTTCAAATTCTTGTTGACTAGAGTCCGCTCGTAAGCAAGCGGGAGCCGTAGCCGCTGAGCGTAGTAATTCGTAGCAGCGAGGCGAAGATGTAGCGATAACGTAGCACAGGTACCGCTCTTCGTAGCACGTTGTAGCGACGTAGCACAGGGTCAGATTATTTCGAAAGCGTTGTTGAGTGTGGCGATGGCCCGATGAGTATAGCCATCGACTTCTAATCCCAAGGTGGGCGGTTCAAACCCCACTATGTCAACCAGCACTTTTTGAGTTTCGATTTCACAAAATTAGAACTGTCTCTTTCGCGGCACACCCACAAGGTGGAGCCCAGACATAAAAAGTCCACAAGAGCGACAAGGAATCCAAAATTAGGCGCTTCAACCAATCTCGAATTTATTCACTCGAATTTTAACACGGAGGCACAGAGAGGTCACGCACGTACGTTCAAGATCGCGTCCAAGTCATCACTCTCTCTCACTTAAATGCTTAACCGTCCTCAACCTAGATATTTATAATTTCAAGCAATATTTAATAAAAACCAATCTCGGTTCGGGATGCACCAAACGTTATAACTGCAACTTATAAGACAAGCTAAGTAAAACAAAGTATATAAACCATAAGAAACGAAAGCAGCTTAACAATTTTATTTATATAAGATTATGCTTCAACAACTACTGTAATTTTAGAGACAGGTTTTCGCCAATTTGCAAATAAATCGGCGAGGGTTAGATTTCTATCTGCTGAGTACCCATTACTAGAGATTGACTTATTTTCATTAGTTTTACGAATAGAATCATCGCTACTGCCATTACATTGGCAGGCTGGCTCATCCCCTTCGTTTGTGGAACCTTCACCGTTGCTTAGACCAGTTGGAATACCGCATCTTTCACCTAGGTACTTGCCTACGCATTCACAGACCGGTTCATCTTCCTCGTTCAAGGAACAGGTACCGTTGTTCCAGCAATAACCATTACATACGTTCACTTCACATCGTTGCCCGGAATAGCCAGCTTCACATCTGAAATAATACAATTAATATATTTTTATTTAGATTTGGTTACTACATCTAGCAAGCAAGAATTGCCTGTGTTAGGAAACTTCACTCTTCCAAATTTTAATTGTTTTATCAAGTAGATACCGACTTGAAGTTAATAGAAAGTTAAAATTGTGTATAAAAAGGTTTGAGAATATGATAGTTTATGTTTTCTGTATGTGTACGAGTGAAGTATATGTGTGCTAGTGCGTGTGGAGTGAACATGCCGTAATAGAATTGTATAGGGTACTAAAATAATATGAAACAAAATAAACTAAACAATATTGTCAAAAGAAGGAGTTGAATGTGTTTTACCTGCATTTAGGAAGCCCCTTTTCAGTGACACTGCAGTAGCCTTCCAAGCAATAGTTCTCACAGACGGATACCTCACATCGTTCACCGATGTAGCCCGGCGTGCATTTGCAAAGAGATTGTTCAATAACTTTAATACCATGAACACAAAATAGATCTTCATATTCTCTAGCAATTTTTATTGAATCTTTGGTCTTATCATTATTAGAAACGTGATTGCAAGCCGAAATTCCCTGAAATTGATCTTTCATTTTGTAGTTCGCGGCTATACCGACAAAGCCATTAGTATGAACCCGAATGAGTTGACTGTAAGTACTAGCTTTTATCGTAGGCTTTGGCAAATTCCAAACGGGTCTTGGATCACAGGATCTGCACCAGCTCACCGTGTAGAGGTATTTTTTTGAAACAGTCAATGAGTTTGGGCGAGTAAACATCATAATTTGATCAGGATCAGCTGTCCATTCAATTAATGATTTACTGTTTTTTCCATTAAAATCTGCACTAAAAGTAAACCTTGCATGATAAGATTCAGGCGCATCCCAATATATTTTTTGCGTTTGTTGGCCTATAGCCAAGCCGTGTAGGTCATATTTGTACGCAGCATTTATAACAACTTCTCTTTCTGAGCCATTAAATCTAGCTCTCTCTATTGTAGACGTTGTTAGGTTGGTGTTGATCCAATAAAAAACCTGCAAATTATAAAACCATTAGTGCTTATGATGAAGCAAAACAGATTATTAATAATCAGGCTACAGCCATTACTGTTAACATACCCTCTGCAGCTGTCCAGTGCAATGTCAGTGGGGATCCCGTCATCTAGCTTGATTAAAAGATTACCATGGACATTGTTCTTAGATCCAGATTTAAATGAAAACCAATTGATGCTTCTTTCCTTAGTATCTGTGAAGAACATTAATTCTGTTACAGGGTCGAAGGCCAGGCCCTGGATGTTTCTACCATTTCTCTCAATGTAGCATTTATATTCCACGGCAGATATGTCGTAACCACATATTGTGTCATTGTCGCTTTGTTTGTCGATGTACAGGAGCACGTTTTGAACTTCATTGTAAGCTAATGCATAGAGGTTTTGGTTGTTAAAACGTACGGTGTCTGTTTTGATTCCTTCTTCGGTGTAAAATTCTAGACGATCTCCTGTTGATACGGCGATGTCTGAAACAAAAGAATTGGTTTAGAAGAAAAACATACCTATGTATTTCATGACATCAATTGGTTTTGCTTGGTATCATATGAGGCGGTACGACCACAAAAAAAATATTGTAGACCACTTCATAAGATCAAGCAGTTTATTATCTTTATGATATTAGGATGGTAGGCGACCAGCCTCATTTTTAGGGTTCCGTAGCCAAATGGCAAAAAACGGAACCCTTATGGATTCTTCATGTCTGTCTGTCTGTCCGTCCGTATGTCACAGCCACTTTATACTGAAACTATAAGAACTATGCTGTTGAAACTTGGTAAGTAGACGTATTCTGTAAACCGCATTAAGATTTTCTCACAAAAATAGAAAAAAAACAGTAAATTTTGGGGATTCCCCATACTTAGAACTGGAACTCAAAAATTTTTTTTCATCATACCCATACGTGTGGGCTATCTATGGATAGGTCTTCAAAAATGCTATTGTAATATATTTTTTTCTAAACTGAATAGTTAAAATAAGAGAATGATAAAACTAAAAAAAATATATGATGTACTTCAACCGAAAATTGGTTTGAACGAGATCTAGTAAGTAGTTTTTTTTAATACTATTAAATTATAATAAGTCGTAAACCGCAATTTACCAAGTACGGAACACTTCGTGCGCGATTCCGACTCGCACTTGGCCGGTTTTTGTCCATAAAATGACGAACTTATAACTTACCACCGTAGTAATAAAACATTAAGCACGTTTTCACAACTTTTCTGCCAAAAGACGTTTTGAAGATAGGCCTCCCCCAAATGTCGCCACATCGGCCGGCCCTGTGCGTCTCGCACGTATCCAGTGGATCAGTGGACAGTGCCCGCATCCTTAACCAGGTTATAGAAACCGCGTACCGGAAAAGGCTGCGTTGGAAGGCCTACCACTAGGTGGACCGATGGCCTGGTTAAGCACGTTTATACATATACAATAGAATAAAAGCTTTTCGAATGCTCACCCCAGGACTGCGCCAGCCCGACGAACAGAGACACCAACAGTACACTTTTCTGCACTCTACGCATTTTTATTCAGAAATAAAAAGTTGTTCCGCCAGAGGAAGATGCTTTCACAAAAAACTATGTAATAGTACTGGTCCACGCTTGATGAACGCTCTTTAAATAGCTGTGATAGTAAGTAAAGTAAAACATAGGTTTTTCCTCAAAATATGTATTTACGGTGATAAGAGACTCAATAATAAATTATTAAATCATTCAGATAACTTTTGAACCTTTTGTAGATATTGTGCACTCCGGTAAAACCCGATTCCACATATAATATACCTAATACTAACCCGTAGTCAGATATAGGCTAGATTTTACTTTACCAAGTTACTCTTTCAAAGGGACATGAACCTTATTCTTGTGAGTGCAATGGTCATATTCGTAGAACCGAATTTAAGCAAGCACTTTAACGGAATATGAACAGTAATAGTAGATTATGATACAAGTAAGCTAAGTTGCTCATTACACACGAGGCTGTGGGTTGCAGCCCGAGCCGCAGGCGAAGGCGTAATTCAGCCGAGCGTGTAATGAGCAGAGCTCACGAGTTTCATACAACGTTTTTCAACACATTTGCGAGAAAAAAAACAAACATGTATTGCTTTTATCGTTTAATTATTAAAACAATTGGTGAACGTACAATTTACAAAGCGATATTGGATTGATTTGGATGGCAATTATACAGTTTGTGTTACATTGATGCTTGCCACTTCTTTAGTAGATACTTTCGTTTTCTTCTTTAGGTAAATGTCGGCGACAAAGGCATTTCGGGTTTCTACATCCTTTATTGTAATATTATGAAACTCTTGTCGTCTACAAGCACCAATAACACCGAATATTAAGGCAACCTGCAACGAAATCAATTAATTAGTTTTTAAGAAGTTATGCTCAGGTTACGCAATTATTTAGATACGTTTAGATTAATAATATAGAACGTACCTTTGTTGCTAGGCACTGACTATCCAGAGGCTCTTTTAAAAACTTTTCAATGTCGCGTCGGCTGGTGACAAAACATTAGATTGCCGACCAATATAGGTATACGTCCGAGCAGTCTCTTCATAAATGCCATCAGGTTACAGTACGTTTTGATATCAACACCATGTTTGAACACCAGCAGGAATAGATGCACCACAGGGAGCTGGGCTTTTATATTGTAGAGTTCAGAGAAATACGCCAAAAACACATTTTCAACATGCTCTTCCATTGTAGGAAAGTATCGTAGGCAGCTCATTTACCTAGTATTTCTGGCAGAGTTAACTCTATCAATAATGTTCATCTTCTGCACGAAAACTTAAACATTTCTAAAATAATTTACAACAGCGACAAATACAATACAAGGGCAATGGCGCGCAAGCTTTTTTTTTCACGCGCCAAATGCAAGGTGAGTGAAGATACAGCCTACTTCTAAATTATAATTTAAAGTGATAAAATGCAAATATTTTATAACAAATTAATGTGAATTATGAAAATTTGATAATAATAAATGTTTGTTTGACTTTTTGAATTAAGGATGACACACACACATCACACACATTCATTCACACATTTATTTATTCCAAAAATGTATATGGATTTTTAGCGGCATAAAACCTCTTTGCTGTTACTAAACAAAAACTGTATTACCCTGTTAAATTGAAAATGCTCTGTTTACTCGCATATAACTTGCAGAAAGGTACTAATTTAACTTTGTAGGGCTAATTCTATTACGCAATAGTGTGTAATGTTATTACGCACGTGTGTGTTATAGCTCGGTTTATGGCCCTAAAGGCGGTATAATAAGGCTCACTTTACGAGCAAGTGTGTTGAAAATAACATTACGAATAATGCTTAGATTCTGTGATGCTTACCTACTTAGCAAAGTAAAGTTATAAGTTTGTTAGACTTTTTAAGCTTCTGACTAACCGTAACGATCAGAGATCTACAAATGGCAGCCGAAACCAAAAGCTTCATGAGTTTTCCGGATCACGATCAGGATTGGTATGTTATGGACGGTCATGCAAGATGAAAGACGCGATGTGGATTGCCGTCTATGTGATTGGTCGATTGATGGCGGCCAAACCCATTGCCTTGCCGAATTCACTTGCGCAATTAGGCTGGTATCCTCGCTCGAACCTCGGCAAACGTAGCTTAACTTTGAAGATCGACGCGTGTGATCTAATTACAAAATCTAATTAGGTATAAAAACAA
This sequence comes from Orthosia incerta, assembly GCA_948252205.1. NCBI lineage: Eukaryota > Metazoa > Arthropoda > Insecta > Lepidoptera > Noctuidae > Orthosia > Orthosia incerta. The sequence continues at coordinate 22,527,303 of OX411759.1, read as the reverse complement.
AAAACCCGATTGGAAAAAAAAATATAACTGAAAATAGAAAAACAAGTGCTATGAAAATAGACAGTCAGGTTTATTGATTTTATAAAAAAAAAAAAAAACAGACTTTAAAGTTTTATTTAATAACGAGATCTCCTAATCTACTTTTTTCGTGTGAGTTGTGGCCACCTCTGGTGTCAGAGTTAAATACCTCTGGGAACCTCACAGGCCTCTGACTTGGCTATTTCAGACTTACATTATAGTTAAAATTAAGTCCAGGTTTCCTCACGATGTTTTCCTTCACCGTTGCCTGTGATGTCCAAGATAAACTTAGAAAGAACATATAAATTTGAAAAAGTCACATTGGTACTTGCCCGGATTTGAACCCACGACCTCAAGCGCGAGAGGCGAGGTCTTAGCCACTGGGCCACCACGATCTTCTAATACCTAAGGTATGAGGTAAAATATTATTTATTTTGCCATACAAGTTACGCTTATCTTGAATTTGGGCTAAAATAGTAACTTATAAGTGTTACGACATATACATTTTTGGAATGGTCAATTTAGTAGCTTTAATTTGATACCCATATTGTAATTATATAGCCTATGTCACTCCCACAATTCAAGCGCAAGTTCGATCTTGCATGGAGTACTGTTCTCACCTCTGGGACGGATCTGCCAAATATCAACTTGATTCACTTGAGTCGATCAAAAAACGGGCCAAGATGCTCATTGGCAATGAGGCACTGCTTGAGTCAAAGCCTGAGCCTTGAACATCGTCGCCGAGTTGCCAGCTTGTCGGTTTTTTATCGGTCGCATTCCGGGGACTGTGCGATGGAATTGCATGATCTAATTCCGCCAAGCCCGTTTCATCATCGGACAACAAGACGTACGGCGATGCGCCATCGGTACATGGTGGACGGATGGATCGGTACATGATGGACCGACCGTGGTCCCACTCATTCGCACTAAAAGTTTTGGAAATACGTTCATTATGCGTACAGCTAAGTGGAATTCCCTGCCGATAGCTACAATCTCGGGGTCTTGTAAGTCAAGAGGTATCGCTGCACATGCTGAGATAGGAGCCTTTTTGGTCTCGCACGGGGTTTTTAATTAACTTTTTATTTTTATTATTGTTATTAATTTTATGCTTATTTCTCGTGTCTCCTGTGCGGGTCACAAATAAATATTTTTTCTTTCTTTCTTTCTAAGAGTGAATAGGTTACTCCTTCCAGGCAAGCGTGCTACACCTTCGACCACATCATCACTTACCATCAGGTGAGTGAGATAGTGGTCAAGCCTATCTAACTATACTTATATAATATTACTAGCTGTCCCACGCGGCTTCGCTCCCGTCAACTGGCTACGTACCTACCCTATCCTACCTACCCTACTCTGCACCTACCCTACACCTCCACTATCCTACCTACCCTACTCTGCGCCTACCCTACACCTACGCTACACCTACGCTACACCTACCCTACACCTACCTCCTACCCTACACCTACCCTACACTTACCCTACACCTACCCTACACCTACGTAACACCTACGCTACACCTACCCTACACCTACCGTACACCTAACCTACACTTACGCTACACTTACGCTACACCTACGCTACACCTACCCTACATCTACCGTACACCTACCCTACACCTACGCTACACCTACCCTACACCTACCGTACACCTACCCTACACCTACGCTACACCTACCATACACCTACCCTACACCTACGGTACACCTACGCTACACCTACCCTACACCTACCCTACACCTACGCTACACTTACGGTACACCTACCGTACACCTACCCTACACCTATGCTACACCTACCCTACACCTACCCAACGCAACGCAACGGAAGCTCTCTAAAAGTAATATTCCTTCCCGTTTTTGCAACATTTTTTATTTATGATCCGCTCCCATTGGTCCTAGCGTGATGTTATATAGCCTATAACCTTCCTCGATAAATGGACTATCTAACACAAAAAGTCCAAACAAAGTAACAACCAGTAGTTCCTGAGATTACCCCCCACATACAAACTTACAAATTTTACCTCTTTATAATATTATATAGTATAGATAAATAGGAAAGATTTATTGTTGGTTTGTTTGTACCAAATAGGCTCCGAAACTAATGGACCGATTTGAAAAATTCTTTCACCAATAGGAAGCTACATTATTCCTGAGTGACATAGGCTATTTTTTAATCCCGAAAATGGGTCCTGTGGGGTGGTCCACGGGAGCGAAGCCACGGGCAACAGCTAGTCTACAATAAAAAACAATTGTGACGAATCCAATGACACTTCATATGTCATTATCCGTTAAGTCGTTTGGGCTGTAGAGCGTGCAATAGAATTGGACATACATACATAAATACATACGCTCGAAAAACATTACCCTTCCGCAGTCGGGTAAAAACTAGAGATGCGCCGAATATTCGTTTTGTATTCGATATTCGGCGTATTCAGCTTCTTTTCCACTATATGTATTCGGCCGAATTATTCCGTTTTGTTGCCGAATATATTCGGTTCATGCATTAACAGAAGTTGTCATGATTTCTGGCAGTTGTTCTTTATGCTTCAGTTTCAAATGATTTGTCATACCACTCGTAGCACTGCGCCCTGTTCCACCGCGGGAAATAACACAACTACACAAAGCGTAATTAACTTTTGTTTTGTCATCTCCGATTTCGTCAAAAAAGTCCAAAGCACGTGATCTTTTACGCCCACTCATATTGTAAACACAATGAAGTTAATATTATCAATATTTTTGTAATGATAAACACCTTTGTTTTTTATTTGTAACTTAATTGTACGATGTTTTGAAACAAAGTGACTGCGCGGTGTGTGAGCGGGTAGCGGGCGGTGAGATACGGCTCGCTTGTCATCTAGCCAGCAGCGACACGTAGCGTACATTTTAGAACCTGTTTACGCGGCAAAACAATGTAATGGTAAACCGAATAATTTGGCCGAATAATATTCGGTTATTCGGTGAAACCACTATTCAGCGCATCTCTAGTAAAAACTACTCATATTTCGCAAATAAATGATTTGATTTGAATATGTAGCCAAGTGCACCCAGTTTATCTAGAATTTTGTCTCCCACGGCAACACTGTTCTGAAGTGAATTCTGACTCCGAAGGAAGAATATAGCATTAGCTTTTTTATAGTTAGCTTGCATTGTGTCCCACAACTGGGCAAAGGCATCTCCTTTCTTCTTCCAATAATCTCCTACTGTCTTATTAATAAACGTGGACTAAGGTAAGAATAACTTTATTCCAAGCATTAGGTTGGTACTAAAAAAAATCCGTATTAATAAACACGGAATAAGGAGAGATTATACTAATCTGACACTAGTCTCGGACTAAAAGTTAAACCATGGTGCCAGCTAGTTTAAGGTCGGAATAAGAGTAGTGTAACTATGGCAACCACAATTTCTTTAATTTGTTTGCATCGCTCTATTCGGGCAGGCTAAGGTCTTAGACCATACCGCCTCGTGTTCAGTGCATAATATCCTTCTTGCATTCTTTAGTATGCATTATAATACGGATGCAACAGATTCTAACGTTTTTTGGAGTATTTGGCAGCAAATTGTATCAAGTCAGCCTTCCCAGTAAGCTTTGCGGGAGGTAGTCAATACTACAATAAAATTCTCCGCTCCACTATCCCGAGATCGCTTCTGTCAATGCTTTCACAGATTGACCAGTTGCGAAGACAGTTGAGAAATAAAACTACACCAATTTAATATCACAATATCCACTAGGAATCAATTTGCAAATAATATTAACAGCCGCTGAACTACACTCGAAAAAATCCCGCCAAAAACTCTCGCAACCACAATTATTACATAGACTCTGATTTTTTATTTCGTAGATGTGGAACATTAAAAAAAATAAGGTCATTGGCAGCTGTTTAGCTTTAGTCAACGAAATTACAAATATATTAATTAATTAATCATCATTTTATGTAATTTTTAAGTTTAAAGGTAATACGATAATTTGAAAAGGAGGGATCCTTCACCTTTACTGTCAAACCTCTATGGCAGATGTCATTTTTAGTTTTTTTCTACATAATGTCTTCAACTTGCTTATTTTTCATTCACTAGTTCATTCTTTTTACTTTTAAATTCAACTGGGTTGCCAGAGCTTACGCGTAAATCCAAGACTAAGAAATGAATAGTTAGTCCGAGGTTATTCCATGTTTATTAATAACATTGCTAGATCTATGTTAATCCTTAGTTACTCCGGGATTAGCTAGTCCAAGAGTAACTTCGGAGTAAGCTGGGAATACGCCATTTTTATTAATAAGACTGCTAGAGTTCGCCCAAGCAGAGAGAGTCTTGGGCGATCCCGAAGTTTTCCCCGCAAACATGGAAGATCGTCACGCCACCTATGCCGCGGTAACATCGACAGTGATACAAGTATTCAGAAGGCAATTGACATGAACCAAGCTGTTCAAGGCAAACCTTAGTATTTAGTGTTAATCAAAGTGTAATTCCGAAAATGAAATGCCGAAATGTAAGATGATTTTCATCACTTCTCTAGAGCCACTTGAGCACAATTGTAAGGATGGGTAGGATAACTTGTTGACAGAAAAACAAAATAACTGATTTACAATCATTTATTTTAATTTCACACTGGTTGTTATACCGACTTACTGTTACTTAACTTACATTAACAAATAACTTACACTATTTACATTAAAACTCTCAAAATCAGTGTGTAAAGTTGTATACTTGATCTTAATACAATATTATTCAGTTTACTAATTATTATTTTTAACTAGACCGGCCTCGCAGACCGAGAGCTTTTGACCAAGCTTGATTTGTCAACGCCTAAGCCCACGATTAACACCTTTATTTTATAATGACTACTTATATTATATTATACATAAGTTCAACATAATATTTAACAGATTGGTTTGTTCTAAGTATTGTACAATATTTTTAGGGTTCCAAACCCAAAGGGTAAAAACGGTACCCTATTACTAAGACTCCGCGATCCGCCTGTCTGTCTGTCACCAAGCTGTATCTCATGAACCCTGATAGCTAGACAGCTGAAATTTTCACAGATGATGTATTTCTGTTGCCGCTATAACAACAAATACTAAAAACAGAATAAAATAAATATTTAAGTGGGCCCCATACAACAAACGTGATATTTTTGCGATAATGGTACGGAACCCTTCTTGCGCGAGTCCGACTCGCACATGGCCGATTTTTTTAAACTTCAGCTGTGCTAATGTGAAACATACAATAAAAGAATTTCTATTTTGAAAATTAAACATCATTATACGATAAAATGGTACATTAAAATTGTCATTACATAATGAAGAAATGATTTAGAAAATTTCTATCAAAATCCTTCGGATTGTGATTGAAAGTAATAATTGGAGTGCAGATCATCTCTGATCAGCCAATCTGCTGTTAAGACCCATATTGATTGACCAATATAACAAAAACCAATCACTTATATATTGACATGAGTCTTACCAACAGATTTAATTGAAAAGCTTGCCAAAACACGAAGAATCCTCGCACATCCATACTAAGCCATATTTTAATATAATAAATGCGAAAGTAACTCTGTTTGTATTTTCGTATTTTGTTGAATTTTGGTATAGGTAAATATAGTTTTAGACCCTGGAAAAGACATATGATAGTTTTTATCCCGGTGTTGTGTTTTTCTTGGGATGATAATAGTACATTTCGTGTCGAGCATAAAAAGGCGAGATTTTAACACGAGCGATGTAGTCAATTTCGAAAGCTACATGCGAGTGTTAAAATAAAGCCATTTTATGAGAGACACGAACGATTATTTTTCCACTACCTGATGAGCTTACTTAATTAAATGCAAATAAGTTCCAACAAAAAAATATTAGAAACATTCAGACTAAAACCACAGACTATATATACAAACAATCAACGCGCGCTTTTTCGAGAGGTAACAGTTCAGTATCATTCTGCTAGTTACATAATGATCCATACAAAAGTAATTTCGTAACTGTTATGTCATTTTTTTTTTTTTTTTAAATTTTTATTTTATAATCTTGTGTCTAAATGTTCATATTTCGAAACAAATTTCTTAGGCAATGTGTTACAAAATAGACAAGGTAGTGGAAAAAAACTCTTTTTCAATACAGTTGTTAAACATGGCGTACTTTCAGAGGCTATAATTATGATTCGAAAGTTAAATCTTACGCATAGGCATCTTTCTGTTACGAGCTCGATCATTATGTTTGCAGTTTAGTTTTAAATTTAAAAGTCAATTCAAAACAGTTTAGTAGCAAGGGGTTTTCATACATGAATAAAATAGGATAGTTTTTTTACGAGGAAAAATTAATGATTCCGTACGTTTTAGCATTGAATTCTCAAAAGTCTTTTAAATGGTTGTTTAACATATTTAATTACCAGTTTTAATTTAATTATTTTCACATCAACATTTGTCAAAAATCGAATAGGCTGTATAGGCTGTTTTCGTTGAAAAAAAAATTACCAGTTGCAAAACCGCGCCTTAATGAAAATTTTATTTTTTGTGAATAAACACTAATTCTAATTCTTTGATTTGTTAGTACTATTTCTCACAACTGTATTGAAAAACGTTGTGTGATACAATAACCTACTTTCCACCCTTGTATCACAATGTACTATTAATGCGGGTGAAACCGCGAGTTCTGCCCGCGCTAGTATTTCATATCCTTATTTAATATTATAATGCGAAACTCAGTCTGTCGGTTTGATACGCTTTGACGCCTAAAACAACTGAATCAGTTTTGATTAATTTTGATATAGATACAGATTGTACCTTGCAAAAGAACATAAGGTACTTTTGAACCCAGGTTAGGTTTACGTTCCCTTGGACTAATTCCGACCTTCCCGCGGGCGAAACCACAGGTAGAAGATAGTAAATAATAATCTTACAACAACTCGCTTGCAGGATTACTTCATATTTTTCGAGATGACAACAATTTCAAGTTCTACACAAACTTTTCCACTTAATCACCTGTATTTGGCAGGGAAATGGTAACAAGAATCGTAAATTATGTTCTCGATGTATTTATGAATGAAGTTTTTAATAAAATGTCTTCTATGTTGGTTGTTCTAAAGAGTTTATTCATATACTCTAAGTGCGATGAAACATGGAGGCAGGAAATTTATGTTCAGTTGGAAATGAGAAGTTTGTTAACAGAAAATATATGGCTACTTCAATTTTGTACGTCTTAATGTTAAGTACCAACTTGGAATTATTAGAAGCTAGCCATGTTTATAAATCACTAGCTGTCCCCCGCGGCTTCGCTCCCATCAACTGGTTACGTAACCTTAACCGTTTACGCAACGCACGCAACGGAAGCTCTAAAAAAGATTTTTTTCTGTTTTTGCAATATTTTTCATTCATGCTCCGCTCCTGTTGGTTGTAGCGTGATGTTGTGTAGCCTATAACCTTCCTCGATAAATGGACTATCCAACACAAGATTTTTGAAAATAATTTTTCAATTCCAACCAGTAGTTCCTTAGATTAGCGCGTTCAAACAAACAAACAAACTCTTCAGCTTTATAATATTAGTATAGATTAACGTAAGAAACGATTACAATGAACGGCGCACTATGAATGCTTTTGATGTTTTTAAGTTATAGACATTTTTGTTACTATTGACTGGTAAGGAGACAGATGTCAATACTACATTTTTGGACGAGCCTCAATAATAACATAGCTCTGGAACTCTAATTTATCGAACGGAAAAGCTACATTACAAGTTTTTATTTAACTTGCAATGTATGTATTTAAAGTGTGTTCGGGTCAAATCTTGCAACTGAATTTTAAAGCAGTTATCCTCCACCGATTAAGCTGAAATTTTGCATACACGTTTAGTTTGGATGACAATGCATGGTTACCAAAGTGACGTCATTCTAAATTTAATAAGGCGGACGGCCCAAGATGGCGGACTAGTTATTTTTTATGCACCGCCATGATATAGGTATTAAATGAAAAAATGTGCTGTCACAGGCGTTATCACATAGTGTCGCTTGGTCAGTTTGTATGTAGCCTAAGATAGGTACTAGGATACTACGTCGCAGACCTAAGGATGATTTAAAGTTTCGATATTTTGTAATAAATCAATATTCGTTAGAATTGTTGTTAGAATTATATAAAAATGTTTACCCCATTCAACTTTGAAAATACAAAAATGCTCTGAATTTAAGTATTAGTTAACTTCTAGTTAGTTTTACACAAACAAAATATCAGTGAATACAAGTGTAAAAGTACACACAATATCTTGCAACATTAAAGATTCATGCCCAAAGTTATATCACAGGTGGCAAGCAGAGAAAGTTTACAATTTACTGACATTCAAGTACTGTAGTATTATTGTCATTACCTATCTATTACGAAGCGTCACATGGTGAACCTACACTTAGGCCCATTTGCACGAAAAATTTAACTCAGAGATAGTTCCTAACTAAAGGTTATTTTTTTATTAATAGGCTCGCGTTTGACCACTATCTCGCCTGATGGTAAGCGATGATCTGGTCGACGGTGAATCACGCTTGCCTAGAAGTAACCTATTCACTCTTGACTTAAAGACCCCAAGGTTGTAGCTATCAGGAAACAAAGACTCCGGCAGGGAATTCCACTCCTTAGCTGTGCGTACAATGAAAGTATTCGCTTTGTACGTATGGGTGTCAATATTGTCAATTTAAACTCGCGTTAGCGACTAATTCTGAGTTAAGTTATCCGTGCAAGTGGACCTTAAGCTGACAAGTATAACGGTGATTTATAATAAAATTTGGATTTGTTTTAAATTAGGTCTGGTCAGTCTGTAGATATTATTTTCTAATTTATAAAATCGTAAAGCTAGATTGTTACTAATAACGGTTTGAATCACTTTCCTGATAGATCAGCAAACCACCATAATCGATTTAATTGTTCTACTCCTAAACAATGTCAGTATTAGGTATCTTTTAAGATCACTACTCTATTAAACAGTTACAGAATATCTCGCACGCGCACATTCCTCCGTACCGCGTTGTTAAATCCTTCTTGGTAGTGGTAGAACACGCTGCTTGAAGATATCACGTCAGCAACTGGATCTGTACAAACAAAACGAGTATAAATATTTTATCAAATGAAGAGACTTAATGAGAAGGACGTTCTCAAGTACTAGGCTATTGTTTGCTAGTAGGCATAATATGAGGGTCCGGCCCTGGTGCCGACCATGGTACGGAGCGAGGGCATGGGAAGCTGTCACCTCTTTCTGCGAAGCAGTAATGCTCGCGAAGGAGGAGGCGCAACGGAGACGCCCTGACGCTCCTATCCACCGCAGGAGACGCCCTGGGCGTCGGGAGTCGCAAGCCGATTCTCGGCCACCGTAGGCGCGGGCTTGCGGACGGCGAGTAATGGGTAGCTCGTCGTTCGATAAGGACCAAGCCCAAGTCGATGGCGCGTGGTGTTCCACGCACGCCTCAAAGATATGTCAGCAAAAACTGTCGGGTTCCGCTAGGGCCGATGCCTGTCTAGGTCGGGGATAAATTTGAAAGAGAGTTACCGCGGCCCTGACACAAGCAATTGACACGGGTGGGTTTTCGTCAGTAAAAGTCTGACACGCCCTTCCACTTCACCCAGAGCGGGAGAAGTCATTGGACGATATACAAACCCTAAAAAAAGGCATAATATAAGAGTAATTGTAGAATCATAATAGGTACTTTACTAGCTACTTAGTACTTAGAGGCTGGAATAAAAAATATAGATAATGTTTACTTGAGTATTATTTTTATGTCGATCTTATCATTATAAATATCTTAATTACTTATAATAAACATATTTTTAAATGTAGTTGGTATTCTGTCAAAGATCACAAATTTATCAAACCAAACGTTGATAACAAATTGGATACTGTAATCACAGTAGGAATGTTCTCTCAAAAACAAATACATGGAAAAGAAACATGATTACATAAAAACATGTAGGTATTAAAGAGACAGTTACTAAGCGACAGTAGGTGGAACATGGCGGGCGTTCAGACACAATGGCGGTATTTGCCGCTGTTAATTACTGCGGCGAGACGCCCCCTACCTACACATTATGTGCTAAGTTACAAAGAGATTCATTTAATGTTAGTGCCTATTATGTATGTTAGTGTATAACGGCTTGATACTATGTCTTGTTATAGAGAATGTCGCATGGTAAGGACTTAACGCCAAAGACTTGTTGTTTAATAGTGTGTCTAGACGTTGCTACAACAGTTATTGCACAGTCTAGCTCAGGGGTCATTAATAGGCGGACCGCGGGCCGGATCTGGACCGCCGACCTATGTTTTTGGACCTTAAGTAAACAGTACAATATAATTTAATTGTGTTACTTAAGTACGCGCTTTGTAAAGACAAAGCAACAAAACGTAACTTATATCAGCTATGTGTTAGATATCATACCTCAATCTTTCTCAACAAAACCGATATAAAAAAAAAACCGGCCAAGTGCGAGTCGGACTCGCGCACGAAGGGTTCCGTACCATTATCGCAAAAAACGGCAAAAAAATCACGTTTGTTGTATGGGAATTACTCCCTTAATTCATTTTATTTTAATTTAATCATTACTATTTTTTGTGAATGTACAACTAAATATTCTGTGAATATTTCAAACGTCTACCTGTTTCCGTTATTAACATCGAGCAAAAAAACAGCAAAAAAATGCACGTTTGTTGTATGGGAGCCCTCCTTAAATATGTATTTTTTTCTGTTTTTAGTATCTGTTGTTATAGCGGCAACAGAAATACATCATCTCTGAAAATTTCAACTGTCTAGCTATCACGGTTCACGAGATACAGCCTGGTGACAGACGGACAGACAGAGAGACAGACAGACGGAGTCTTAGTAATAGGGTCCCGTTTTTACCATTTGGGTACGGAACCCTAAAAACTGTATCGATTGGAATCAAAACCTCTACTAGCGTGCGAGAACAAATAAGTCAAAACTAAAAACTGTAACAATGCGAACACGTACGAACAAAACGCAAACTTCAAAAACGATATGAACCTCTCTTTCCAAGCATATATTCTTTTACTGGTATAAAAGATATGAAGCGAATATGAGCTAACTGTAGCCTAGTAGTATGTTTGCATGGTTAATGGCGTGCGTAATAATATATCTTACTGTACTAGGAATAAGGTTTAGTTAATATTATATGTTTACGATAACGCTTTTAGAGTCCATGTTTTGGCGGCTGGCGGCTACGGCTACTAGATATTAAGTGAGACAATTATTGTTAACGTTTGCAAAGTGTACTACTGATATCGATATCTGAAATCCGTTTTCAATCCGTTTCGTTTTCAATAACGGAAGTGCGGGAGCAAGAGATCGTCAGTTGCGGCACGGTAAAAAAATAAATATCGGATTATAATTTTAACTATCGGATAAGATGATGAATCAAGGCAAAAAAATAAAATACACATTAATATTTGCAAAAATCTGTAAATTAATGATAAAAAAACCAGGTTTGCTTGATATGGCTTTAAACCTTAAGGACTGCGACGGTCATATTATTTAAAAAAAACGGACCCCAGATGAAAGTAATAGGTGACCCCTGGTCTAGCTGCATTTTCGTGCAACACAATGTAAAGTCTCCATTTATAACTATAATCCAGATATTTTTATCTAAAATTCTAAGTTACTTTAAAGTCATCTTACAATAAAAAAATGTTTTTTTTTTAATAAAAATCTTTGCCCCACACTAGCAATTTCTGCCTGTATCGTGGGTGCGTTTACAAACATATAAACTCACATACACAAACACCCAGAGCCGGAACAACTATCTGTAGGTCATACAAATATTTGTTTCGTGCGGGAATCGAACTCGCGACACGCAGCGCAGCAGTCAATCGCTCAACCACTGCGCCAACCGTGCGCCCAAATCATCAGGAAACCATTTGTCTAAAGTCTGTCGACGTCATTTCTTTTTCTCAGCTAGTTAGCACGAAATCGAGAAACGCGTGGTTTAGAAGTAGTTACTTCTACGGTAGTTTATTCTTTATACGGTTTTCAATCATAGAAAGAGCAATAAACGAGGCAGATTTTTTGTATATAATATATCACGTGCGAAGCCGGGGTGCGTCGCTAGTAAAGTACAACATTAATCATTCAAAAGTAATAAATGCAATGCCAATCCGACTACCAATGCCTGTACCTATTAAGATGATCAATTATATCGTTTGTTATTATCGTTGAGGACAAAAAGGCTTGGGATTGAGCTGCTCCAATTCAAAATTAATTTTGTTTTTTTTTATTTTCAACCGTGTTTTTTTTTTTTTTTTGGTTTTCTTGCAATGACAAGAATATTAACTTTTTAAAGTATTATATTATTTTATTTTAATTATTGTGAATGTGAAGACTATGTGGACCATTTTTTTTTTTGTTTTTATTTTTAATTTATCTTAGTTTTTAATCGTAGTCTGGCAGTTTGAGTAGTTTATGCGGCCTACCCGAATGTCCTTTCTTTGGTATTGTTCGTCGAATCGTTGAGCTCCTTAAATTCTGTGTTGAGCTGCTCAGTTATTGACAAATGCGTGCACTGACTGGACGGCAGAAAGAACCAGCCAGATTAAGGTCCACTTAATCTGGCTGGTTCTTTCCTCAAAAGACCAATTCAGACATCAATCTACATGGTCTTCACATGATCTAACCAAGATTTTTGTTTTGTCTGGACTTTAAAAGAGACTGTGACCTCTGAGTTTGTTTCGGCCTTTCTTCTCAGAGTATTCAGATAGGAAACGCCGACCTCATCTAGTTTTAAAAATATGATCGACATGTAAAAGTGTTTGTACAAACTAACTTACAGAAATAAAATCATTTATCATTATTATTATTATTTATAACTAGTAGCTTTTGCCCGCGATTTCGTGTTCGTCAATCCTTTTTATTTTACGCGGCACCCTAATTCTTCTTTTCCAAAATAGAAGTAGTAGTAGTAGTAGTATCTGTGAAAGTCCCGTCAAAATCGGTCCAGCCGTTTCGGAGATTACCCGGAACAAATAGACAGACAGACAAAAATTTAAAAAAAATGCGTATTTGTTATTGTACAATTTTATTTATTTGTATAGACAATGTTCTTTTAGATAAATTTATTTTACCGGTTATTCGTAAGCAGAATACGTAATTTACTAACTAGGAAAATGAAATGATTTCACTATACAACGTAAAAAAACGCGTCTAGTCTAGATCCAAACTAAATGATTCTATTTAAAAACTAAATCTCCACACTAATTACCATTCAATCAACATAACTGCTGAACATTTAACGTTTAATCTACAATATTATAACAATGTAATACAAAGTGGGCGCAAATCAAACAGCGAGTCGATTTCAAGCGCCACTGCGCACACAACGAACAATTAGTTTATACAGGGACTCATTATAACTTCGTATTGTATTGTACAGACAGTAAGAATGGTATGAAAACTGTGTGGATTTTAAATGTAAGGAAATTATCGAGTTTTATATATGAAGCATTTAATTACAATTTTGAATGAAATGCACGATTAGAAATCCAACTTTATCATTCAGGTGCATAAAAAATAATTGGTCCGCCATCTTTGGGAGTCCACCATTTTGGATTGATAATGATGTCACTTAGCTATGCATGCATTGTCATCCTAGCCAAACTTGTAAAAAACAGTTGCAAGGTTTGACCCATACATATTGACTAAATAACTAACAAGGCAATTTAAATAAAAGCTTGTGAAGATACAAGCGCAGATTTAATAGAAAACATTGCAGTAATCACCACTAAACTTAAGACAAACATGGTTGTTATAGTCCCAAAACTAAATCTTTTGAATAAAAATATTAAATCAGCTTAAAATAACATAAAAACGTAAAGATTAACAGCACTAAAATATTAATGTCTAAACAATAAATCGTACCAAGATGTAAATCGTAGCGGCGTAGCAGGGTCGTAGCAGTTCGTAGCACCGGCTACGGATGCGCGAGACTTCGTAGCGCTTACAAGGAATTAAATACGAAGTTACCATTGAGATTATTTTTCTTGTTTTACATTTGTAGACTAATAAAATATTGGTTTTTTTTTTACTGTTAAAAATATATATAAATTAAGCGTTTTTAAGTGTAGCAATTGGATTTTGCTTAGATTTTTTCACAATTAGTTATGATAGTTTCATGATATCTAAGTTTCAACAAATATTTCTTTAAATATTTTAAATAAAATTTTCACATTATTACTTATTATGACAAAAAATACATCTGTTTCTGTCCAGACAAAAAACTCAACAATCTTTAATACATAAACAGACTCTAAAATCCAAATTCACGTCAAAAATTAATATTACAGCACAAAATCTGAATAATACAAAAATCAAATTCACCAACGGTACCTACTCAGGACTCATAGAAACAATAATATAGCTTCAGGGAGTTCTCCTGTTCAACTCAATCCCATTACAAATCGCGTTGAGATTATTAAACAGTCACCTTAACGAGAATTGTGACGGCTAGGGGGTGAAGGGGGTGAAAGTGGGGGGAGAGGGTGAGACGATCCACTTTAGGATGAACACACAATGGTGTGAGTTTGAAATTGAGATTTGGGTTTTAAATAGTTGGTTTAAGTGATAGAGGGACTAGAGGCTTGTTAATGAATTCAGAAGTTCTTAATTGCCTGGTATCTTTGTTTTCTATGTAAGTAGCTAAACAGTACGAGGAAAGAGAAATGTGGATTTAAATCTACATTTTTTTCATCTATACCAATATTATAAAGAGGAAACCGAATAGGCTCCAAAACTACAGGACCGATTAAAACAATTCTTTCACTTATGTCAAGCTACATTATACCCGAGTAACATAGGCTATAATTTATTTTCAAAAAAATTACAGATCCTTATGAAAATTGCAATAATGTAACCCAAAGTCACTAAATTTTGCCTATAAAATTCATTATTTGGCGTGCGCTGAGAAAACTATTGATAATACATAAAAAATAGGTACTACATGATTAAAGTACTCATTATTACCTACATAAAAGACTGCGAGGGAATATATCTCACTATTTAGGTTAAGTCACAATAGCAGCTTTTGTGTTTTAAAATTTAATTATATCGCCGCTAGAAACAAAAGTTGGTTACACTCGTATTGCAATTTTAATTCATATTTAAATAAATAGTTCAACAAATTGGTAGGTAGGTAGGGTCGGTAAGGTAGGTGGGTAGTTAGGGCAGGGTAAGTAGGGTAGGGTATGTAGGATAGGATATTTAGGGTAACCTACCCTGGTAGGAAATCAGTTGACGGGAGCGAAGCCGCGGGGGTCAGCTAGTCTTACTATAATCAATAATACAGGAAACTACAAAACAATGTTAAATATAATAGACTTATATGCTTTGCAACAGTAAAGACTTAATAATTTTTTCGACCTACATTGTACCACTGCTGGATTAATAGCTATCATTTTCGTATGAATTTTTATTCTCATAACTAGCTGTGCCCGCGGCTTCGCTCCCGTCATCTGTCTGCCAACCCTACCCTACTTGCCTTCCTGCCTAACCTACTTACCTACCTACCAATTTCTTTTTTAGGATAATCTTCTTTCGCGGAGAATCTTAATACCGCCATTCAGAAAATGACTTCAAATGTACAACGCCATCTATCGAATATCGAGTTCAACATCTGTCCTAGTATCTGAATTGCGTGTGTTGTGATAATTTTACTTCTTGAACACTTTTAATTCATCTAACTTTTGATAGAGTGAATCGATTGCGATGAAACAAAAACTAAGTAATTCTTCAAGTTACGCACAATTTTTATGTATAAAGGTTATCTACATTGGTTTCGTACATTTTACGTGATGCGTGCACAAATAAACAGACACAAATTACAAAAATGCTGGAAATGGATTCTGTTGGTTATCTTTTAACACCCTGGCTATATTTTTTGGAAATATTTTCGATGTACAAAAACGACTTTTCTACAGATTTATTATATGTATTGATGATATTGATTTTGCACAGATCAACATCATGGAGGTCTTTCGTACGGAAAAAGATCAAGTATACTGAATAACCCTTTTTACCATATGACCAATAGCTGATTGAAGCCGTGTTAGTGTTATTATTACGATACTATGCTGCTCATACCCTTTTTACCCGACTGCCGAAGGAGGGTAATGTGTTTATCAGTCTATGTATGTATGTATATTTGTTCCTTTGTGGCGTTCTAGAGACCAAACACATGGGCCGATTTTGATGATTCTTACGTCAATCGTCTTAGTCTTAACCTTGCGAGTGTCATTGACTACATTAAAATTGGAAAATAGAAAATGGATGCTTTTGGGGGCCCAAATTGTGGAGCCCAATTTTTGTTTTCCTTCCAAACGCATCGTATGGGATATCAAAATAAAGGGTTTTAAGATATACTTATATGTTTAAATGTACCTAATAAAAAAAAAATGTTAACTAAAAATATATAAATCAAAAAATCAAAAAACCCGACTGCTTTAGAAGCGAACTAAAAAGACGTTAACAAGAAGAAAACATGCTGTGCAGTCGGAGCATACATCTGGTTTCGGTCAGCCAGCTCGCGAATATGTATCCTCCGACTGCACAGAATGATTTTCTTCTTGTTGGTTCATTCTTTAAATAAACCTGAAAAATCTAAAATCAATCTTCCCCAATTATATTCCAGCCTTACCTAAAATACAATCTTCAAATTCCATCCGTGACAAAATTAAGGGTACTAATAGCAGAATGTCAGACAATCGGCTGGGCGGCCATTATTACATCTAGCGGTTCAGGTGCGCCTATGTTCGGCTGTCGGCCAAACGAATATTAACAACCCTTTGAGCAGCAACGAGGGAAGTAATTGAGAATAATAGAGGAACGTGTGATTAACTTTATGCGATAAACGCTGGGGAACTTGGGGAAGTGATATTAAATGGTGGCTGTATATGTGTGTATGGTTGCCAGTTGAATTGTAATTGTTAAAATGATACAAGTAAAAATTTAAAATTTCCAAAACCGCCGGTTTTTTTTAAATTTAATTATTTTTAAACTACATCATTTATCTAGTAGTAGACACGCTTCGATCAACAATCTATCGAACACGCAATTATGACACGATGTCTTGCGAAAATACTCCGTTTCAAACAGAAAACCGCCCATAACTTTTGAACGGCTAAACCGATTTTCACCAAACATAGCTAGGAACACTCTCGAAAAAGTCACCTTTCAAACAAAAAAAATCTTAATCATAATCGGTTCATCCGTTTTGGAGCTATGATGCCACAGACAGATACACAGCAACACACGTCACGCTTATAACACCCCTCTTTTTCCGTCAGGGGGGTTAAAAAGTATGTTGGAATGAGCGTTTAAAGCAAATGTACTCTTTTATTTATATCGTGATCGCCGTTGGTTCTTGAATAATCATCGTCAGCGTCGGTAAGCAATGTCGTATCAAGTACCTAAATCTTGTATTGCTTAAATAACTTCAGCAGGGTTCTGACTGCATTTAATCACTGGTGTATCGAATTTTTACAGGGACCGACTGCAAGCATGCTCTATGAATCACGAAGAAGATGTGATGTGCAAAGATCAGCGTTCAGATATAATATAGATTAATAATTTTATTTTGCGGATTAAATAACATACTTTGTCAGCAAACTTACCATTTCGTTGTACTTGTGACAGTGGAACTATACGACCGAAGAAGTCCTTGTGTACCTGCAACAATAAATAAAACATTAATAAAGGAGTTTTTTTTAAGAAAGTAACGTCACTCGAGAGACGAGAGTGATTTTCAGGGTCCAAATACATAGTTGCAAAACCTACAAAAATATTGATCTTAGTAATGTATGTAAGTGCCATCGTATATTGTGACTGTTAATATTAACTATGAATTAGGAGACACGCACACCCACAGCTTTCTTACCCGACTGCCGAAAGAGGATAATGTGTTTATCAGTCTATGTATGTAGGTATGTTTGTTATGTGGCGTTCTAGAGACCAAACGCGTTGGCCGATTTTGATGGTTCTTATGTCAATCGATTTGTCTTAACCTTGCGTGTCACTGGCTACATTAAAATTGGCAAATAGAAAAATGGCGGCTTTTGGGCGCCATATTGTGGAGTCTCAATTTTTTTTCTTCCAAACACATCGTGTGGGTTACCAAAATAAAGGGTTTTAAGAGGTGATTTCAAAAATATACAACACTTATTTGTTCAAATATACGTATTTCGAAAAAAAAAGTGAACTAAAAAGTTATAAATAAAGAAAATTATTCAAAAAATCAAAAACCCGACTGCTTAAAAAGCGAACTAAAAAGACGTAAACAAGAAGAAAATCATGCTGTGCAATCGCAGGATACATCTGAATTTGTTCAGCCAGCTTGCGAATATGTATCTTCTTCGTCTTTTAAGCCGGGTTTTTTGATTTTAACATAATACCTCCTTACCTCCTTTGCACAGCTTTGCATATCACTCTGCAAGTAAGAGCGACACATCTTATCGCACTCCTCATAAGATTCTACCGTTACTAACAAGTACAAAACAACTGTTGCCACAAAGACACTAACGACACTTATGCCACACACACACACATCATTATTTGCCTTCCTACACTTTATCTCACACACACACAGGTTTCTTTACCTTCCCACACCTTTGTCTTCTCCTTAACAGTCGTCATTACGCGGGTGTTACTCTTCAGAGACAATTAAAAAAATAAAACCGCATTTTGTTGCATGTTTGCATGTGGCGTTATGTATGTAGCAAGTCCAATTAGTGGCAATACTTAGGTTGTGGTTTTTGAAGGATTTCAGATTTATTTTATGAGTGTGTGAACAGTATAGTGTAAAACGGTATGCAATGGTCCTATAATGTCAATGTAGTTGTTCATACAGTGTAAATAAATTGTACAATAACAAATTACGATAGACAACGAGCCTCAAACTAGGCATTTTTTTTTGAAAATTTATTTTTCCTGTGTTTCATTATCAATTGACATTAAATCCCGTTTTAATAAATTAATTAATTAAAACCTTTATTACATGCATTAATTGTTCAGTGTAACATGGTAATTTCAGCCAATTAAATTCGGAACCGTACAAAGTTACATCATTAGTTAGAACACTTCATAACATAATTATTTTTTCTTATAAAATTAATTATTTAATTTATTCCATTAATTTAATTTATTTACGCGTTTTATATTCAATTAATAATAATTTATGACTGTGAGCAGTGGTGGCCCAGTGGTATCGGCCGCGACTTACAAGTTGTAGGTCGTGGGTTCGAACCGAGGCAGGCGCTTTACTTTGTGTAAATTATTTCATCACCACTGCTCTCAAAAACGGTGAAGGTAAACATCGTGAGGAAACCGGCATGTCCTGGAACCAAAAATTCGAAGACATGTGACATCCACCAACCCGCATTGGGCCCGCGTGGTGGATTATGGCCCATCCCCTCTCACAGAAAGGACGCCTGTGTCCCAGCAGTGGGAACATTAATAGGCTGATGATGATGTGATGACTATAATGGCTATAACTATTCACGATCCTTCGTGGTGTACAAAGCGTTCTATGACGAGTGTGTAAAACTACGAACAATAGAGGCTAACAAAGGATTTGGAATGTACTGATAAGGCACATCTTAAGGTCCCGTCTTCATTAAAATATCTCAATATACTCGTAATACACAATTAATTAAATTCAGTTAACACACATTCTCTTAAACACTTGGGTTTTTTATGAGTTGTATACAAGTAGATGGTTTAGTGCGAGTGCAGTGCGCGTAAGATAATGACGTATCGTCGTCGTCGTCTCGCCGCAGCCTCACTAACGACGTCGTCCACGTAAACAACCCTCTTACACAGTTTCCATGTAAGAGACTTATGTCACTAACAAAATCAAAATCATTTTATTTTTTATTTTACATAGGCCTACATGGGCACTTATAAAACGTCGACAAAAGGTGCACGGTTCGGGTTAGTCGTTTCCTATGGAGAAGAACCGGCAAGAAACTCCATGGTTACTCTTTTAAAAATTTTGTGTTTACAATATTTCCATGTTACAGCATTAGTACTTGGATATGGGGGGACAACGTAGGCCCGACAATAAGTCGTACGAAATAAAAAAAAAAAACAAAATAAAAAGTTAACAAATGTTAACAATCATCTAGAAATCCTACAATGTTCACACATTCACAATCGGTAAAAGAATCTATACAAAGGTAAAAAAAAAAAACAAATTAAAAAATACAACACAAAATTTAACATGTGGCACAAATACTGTTTTAAGTGCTGTAACTATTCTTAGCAAAGGGCTATAATGATGATTGAAAAACATTGTAAAGTCTAATTAAAAGAGAAAAAAATGAGATTGAGAATAGTTAGACATCCATATATTTGTGTTAACGTGGAAACTTACAAGATGACGCGACAAGTTTCTGTTTAAAAGAAAAAAGGAATAGATTTATCATAGGAGGTTGATGGCAATGGACTCATCCCCCTAAAGGATTATCAAGGCTTGGAAACCGGAAATAAATTCAAAACGGTTTACGCCTAAGTAAATAGAGGACATTTTCTTTCGGTTTTGTTCTACCTTTAACAACCACAATTATACGGTTTTAGTCTACAAAGGTTCATAAATAGGTTTTGTGCAAATAACCGGTTATGAACGGTTTTCGTCGCCTACCTGCAATGCGCAACCGTGCTGAAGTACGAAAACGATTTAAGTTTAGGCGCGTGCCCCGCCTAATAGGGGGAGGGGAGAGAAGCTAGGGTATGTTTTGGTGGGAATCGCTGTTGGTGAGAACAGCATTACCTATAAAATGCCAAAAATACCTTCTGCTGTACTCGTGGCGGAGTACCGTATAAAGCAGAGCCCTAGCCAGTCCGAGTCATCCACGTCCCCGTCGTTCTCCCTGGGACCTGCTGCAACCGCGCCGCCGCGCGTCCGCCACCCCGAGTTGCAGCTGAGCTAACGGATGCAGGGCGAAGGGCGAATATTCTGCGCCTTAAAACAGAATCGTCTCACTAGGGAGGATACCCGAAATAAAACCGAGCACATCCGAAGGCTCTAAGGCGGCAGCCCCGCTATCGGATTAAGGCACAGTGGGCTAATCACCCGCTTGCCCGACAATAATTGATTCCTGAAACCGAAACAGAAAGAAACCGGACCGATCTTTTACCGACGACTTTTGGCATGAAAAAACGGACACGAATTGGATATTGGAATGTACGCACGCTTAGCGATGACAGCCGACTAGCACAAGCAGAAGCAGTAATGCTTAGCTACAACCTGCAGATACTCGGTCTAAGCGAAGTGAGGAGAAACGGTTTTGGTGAGCTGAGAACGTCCGAGAGCTTGACTTTGCTGTATTCAGGTGAAGAAAGTGAGGAAGATGTGCGCGAGTATGGCGTGGGGCTCCTCCTTTCTAATGCAGCTAAGAATAGCCTCTTGGACTGGAAACCGATCTCAGACCGGATCATGTGTGCCCGCTTCAACTCAAGAGCCCGGAAGATCTCCATTATCCAGTGCTACGCCCCAACCAATGCATCAACAGAGGATACCAAGGACGACTTCTACAATGCCCTCAACGCCACCATTAGGAGCATAAAAAAACAAGACATCGTCATGGGAGACCTGAATGCAAAGGTTGGGAGTGTTAACACTAACCGCGAGCGGCATATGGGTACACAGGGACTTGGAGTGTGCAACGAGAATGGGGAGCGATTTATCGAGTTTTGTCAGAACCACGACCTTACCATCGGAGGAACATTATTCATTCATGGCGACCACCATAAGTACACGTGGAACTCACCCGATGGGGTCACCAAGAACCAAATTGACCACCTCGCCATTAGTTCCAAATGGCGGTCTTCACTGCTCGATGTCCGCAACCGCAGGGGCGCCGATATTGATAGCGACCACCATCTGGTAGTTGCTGAAGTCCGGCTCAAGGTTGCAGTAGCCCGTGCGGCTGGAGGACCTGGCAAGATTGGAAGAAGGTTCGAGGTGAGCAAGCTGCACGACTCAGACACGCGTAAAAGTTTTCAGTTGGAATTGCGCAATCGCTTTTCTGTACTCGATGCTGCTACGGACTCATTAGACGAGGAGTGGAACCGCATCAAAGTGGCCTATACAGAGACCAGCTCCTTCGTTCTAGGGCACAAATCAACTCACTCTCGAGAGGACTGGATGTCACAACGCACGACTGCTTGAGACCCATAACGACGTCATACGAGCAGACCTTAACACGCAGTACCGTCAGAAACGCAAGGAAATCTATCGCAGTACCCGCAAAGATAGAAGACGGTGGGCTGATGGTATTGCTGATCGTGCTCAACAAGCTGCAAACTCCGGCAACTTGAAAGAGTTGTACAATGCTACCAAAACATTGGCAGGTAACAGCAAGTCGAAGAAGAAGCCGCTAAAGTCCAAAGATGGTCAGCTCATTGTGACATCAGAAGGGCAGCTACTCCGCTGGCGTGAACACTTTGAAGAGATCTTCCGTTTGTCAGCTACATCGACGCCTGACGCGCTGCAAGTCAGTTCCCCACCATCCCAGCTCCTCAACATTAACACGGAACCACCATCAGCCTCTGAAGTTGCGGAGGCAGTCCGCTCTTTGAAGACAGGCAAAGCACCAGGACTCGACCTGATAACTGCGGAAATGCTACAAGCCGACTTACCCACCGCAGTCGACGTCCTGACTCCGCTCATTGAAAAGATCTGGATTGCCGAAGAACTCCCGGACGAATGGAACAAAGGTCTTCTTATAACTGTTCCTAAGAAAGGTGATCTTAGCCAGTGCGATAACTGGAGAGGTATAACGTTGCTCTCGATTCCCTCTAAAGTTTTTTGCAAGATCATCCTGGATAGATTGTCGAAGGCCGTGGATCCTCTTCTACGCAAGGAGCAGGCTGGTTTCCGCTCGAACCGCTCCTGTACGGACCAGATCAACACTCTCCGTATCATACTGGAACAGGCATCAGAATGGCAGAGGGAGATTTATCTAACCTTTGTAGACTTCGAAAAGGCCTTTGATACGCTGAAGTGGTCTAGTATCTGGTCCCGCCTACTGGACATTGGAGTGCCGCCGAAAATAGTCCGTCTGTTGCAGAGTATTTACAAGAAATACTCCTGTAAGGTTACTCATAACGGCCTCATATCGGATGACATAACAGTGCATGCGGGTGTCCGCCAAGGCTGCCTCCTGTCGCCGCTCCTCTTCCTAGTCGTTCTTGATGGAATTATGCTTCGCATCTATGATAACAGGCGCCGCGGCATAGAGTGGGGATTATCCAACGTCTTGGAAGACTTGGATTACGCCGATGACCTATGCCTGCTGAGTCATACCCACGCCGATATGCAAGCAAAGTTAAACGATCTACGTCAGGAAGCGGCAAAAACGGGGCTCAAAATAAACATCCGGAAGACCCAAGAAATGAGATCTGGTGTGAAGAACCACTCACCGTTGCTGATTGGCACAGAGGCAGTGGAACGCGTCCACAAATTTACTTACCTCGGGAGTGTCGTGTCAGAGACTGGGGGTAGTGAAGAGGACATCGCTTCACGGATCGCCAAAGCCCGAGCAACCTTCGCGCAGCTGAGACCTGTTTGGCAATCGCGGAAACTGACCCGAAGGATTAAACTCAAAATCTTCGGGTCCAATGTCAAATCCGTGCTGCTCTACGGGTGCGAAACGTGGAAGGTCACAAAGGACATCTCACGCCAAATACAAGTCTTCGTCAACCGCTGTCTTCGTCGCATTCTCGGAATTTACTGGCCCGAGACCATCTCCAATGTAGAGCTGTTGGAGAAATGCCACGAGAGCCCGATCGACCGCCAGATCAAGCGTCGCAAGTGGAGATGGATTGGCCACACGCTCCGTAGGGGTCCCGACCACATACCCAAGCAAGCTTTGGACTGGAATCCCCAAGGGAAAAGAAAGCGTGGCCGTCCCCGTCAAACCTGGCGTCGCACCGTGTTGGCAGAAGCGACGAGCATCGGAATGACATGGAGCGAGGTGAAGCGTGAAGCTCAAGACCGATCGCGTTGGAGGACATCTGTGGACGCCCTCTGCCCCATCTAGGGGTTATAGGAAATTAAGCAAGCCCGCCTAATCCGGTTTTCAATAACGCTTTTTAAAGTTTAGACTCCGAACAAAATAAACGATAAAACCGATTATTCGGTTTTATCGTTTATTGAATAACCGGTTATTCAATACAATAAACATCATCTCATCATCTGCCTAGCCTTTTTCCCAACTATATTGGGGTCGGCTTCCAGTCTTACCGGATTCAGCTAAGTACCAGTGTTTTATATGGAGCGAGTGCCTATCAGACCTCCACAACCCAGTGACTAGGGAACACGGTACCCCTTGGCAAGACTGGTGTCAGATCTCAAGCTTCTGACTACCCGTAACGACTGTCAAAGATCTTCAAATGACAGCCGGGACCAACGGCTTAACGTGCTTTCCGAGGCACGGAGGAGACTCGGTATGTTGAAATGGTCACCCATTCACGGATCGACCTCGTCAAGCGTTGCTTAACCTTGATGATCGACCCATGCGGCTGTTATTATTTAGCCACGAGCTCCTCCAATACAATAAACATATTATTATTAAACATAACTGGCAAACTATTGACATAGATTGATTGTATTGGTACAACTGTGCGTAACCCTGCCGGAAATAAAGACTTTTAGTTTTGTATAATATATTGAGGGCAACATGAACAGCGTAGCAGATCGTAGCGCTACGAAAGTTCGTAGCATTGATTCGACTCATTTGAACAATACTTTTAACTTTCAAACTATGAAGATATTGTAAAGAAAATGATAATAAACGCAGGCCTGTGTTATATTTATAAGTAAATTCCCACATAACACGGTTGTTACAAATTAAAGGAAGTTGAATCGTTAACGTAAACAACAATACACGTAGACAACGGACACAAAAACAAATATATTTACAGACATAAACTATGATATTACAAAAGGTATCAGCTATCAACTGACAATACAAACCAATTACTGGTTTGTTACAGAGTCATAGTAAAACTTTCGACAATACCACCAGATGCGGCCGCTACAACCCTAAGTGGTTCTAGTCATAAGCGAAAGCGTTTTTATAAGGAAGCGACAACAGCAATAGCAGAATTTGACAAAATTTCTGAATCTGTGCTACTCACATAAATAAACGCGAGTACAAGACCTCCAATATGTGTACATAATTTTTATTTTTTGGGTGGTTAATCATCCAATGACTTCTCCCGCTCTGGGTGAGGCGAGGGGGCGTGTCAGAGTTTTACTGACTAAAACCCACCCGTGTTTCTTTAATTGCTTGACCCAGGGCCGCGATAACTCTTTTTCAAATTTACCCGCGGCAATACGTGTACATCTAGCAATTATTTATTGGCATCAGAATATGGGGGCCAAGACGAGCCAAATGTTTATAACTACCAATAAGAATTTCTTCAAGAGCTTCAAATATAAGAGTTACCTAACTTAAACACTTAGAAACGGTGGAACGTTCATTTTGTTACTCTTTCGTGTGCTTTAGATGTGGATCCACGCGACACACAATGGCTTTTCTATTGTTTATTTAATTACGGGCACATGACCGGTAACTTTCTTATAACCTCATTATAATATTAATTTAGAATAAAAACTGTGAGAGAGATTTAAAGGATTACAACATGTGTTCAATTAATTTTTTTTTTATTACGGATGCACTGTGCCCCAAGTCGGATCATACTAAACCTTATTCTCAGACCAGAGTCTTCCCGCTATCTCCTATCACTAAAACCAACGCCTAACTTCGTTCTCGTGCAATATTTCCGATTACGCGGTCTGAGCGCGGCGCGGGCGGCGGTAAATCGCACTCTACCGTCGCATAAACACAATTTCGCACTCATAAAAGTTACCGGCGGCGGCAGTGTCACCTTATACAGGAGGAGTATCAGAAGTGCCGATATTGTCAATTACCTATGAGTAGATAGCTACAGGGAGGCGTATTGTTCTGATTACTTTATGTCGTTTTCATGGGTGAAAGATTTTTTTATGATAGATATTTGTAGAAGATTTTTTTTGGGACAAACAGGTAAACATTGGATGGTGTTTTTGTAGTAACGGTGTTAAATAGATACTTTTAGGACCCTATTACTAAGACTCCATGGTCCGTCTGTCTGTCTGTCACCAGGCTGTATCTCATGAACCGTGATAGCTAGATAGATGAAATTTTCACAGATGACGTATTTCTGTTGCCGCTGTAACAAAAAATCAAAAAATATAATAAAATTAATATTTAAGTGGGGCTCCCATACAGTAAACGTGATATTTTGCCGTTTTTTGCGATAATGGTACGGAACCCTTACTGCGCGAGTCCGACTCGCACTTGGCCGTTTTTTTTTGTTAATATTTGCTTTAAAGTACCAATTTGATACAATTTGGTTAAGTTTAATGGTTTGGTGTAATGTGTATCTTACTATAACTGCGACAGTTTGGATGGATATGTAAGTTTGTTACTCAATTACGCCAGAACGGCTGAACGGATTTGGATGTAATTTCGCACAGAGATATCAATCAATCAATCATTTATTTAATTTATTTTGTAAAACATAGGTATGGTTACAGATGGTATATTATTATAATATGTGCACTATGTTTTGCCAATATCTGGCGTACATGGCGTAGATAGAATATAGTCTGGCATACAACATAGGCTTTCCACTGCACTTGCATGTTTCATCCCGATAGAATGTTCGCTTGGTATATGAAAACACATTTGAAGCTATTATTAGCTACATTTGATTGCAAAAACCATTATAGGAGTCTGGTGAAAATAATATAGTAGGGTTTGGGACTGGGCGGGTCATACTTGCAAGATGCATCAGGACCGATTGGCTAAGATCGTCATTCAGTGGGTGCCTAAGGACGTGCGTCATAACCGAGGCAGGCCTAAGAAACGCTGGCGTGATGATTTAGACTCGTTTTTGATGGATTAGCCGTTGAAGACAAAATTTAAAGAACGTTGTAAGGCTTTAGGGGGATTTTACCCTGCAGTGGGACAATACTAGGTGGTTTTTTATATACCCCATAAGTCAAAGTAAGTAACAGTAGTAGTAGTAGTGTAAGTAAGTAGTCCCAGTTGTAAACGACCCTTTGTGCCTATTGGCCTTGTTTGTTGCTTGTTCTGTCTCCTGCTTGATATGGAGAGAAGTGGAAGTCAAAGTAAGTATGAAAGAGACAATATCAAAGAATCAACTGGCATATGAATTATTTTACAAAATATTGGGAATAAATACGATATCCGAAAGAACGCAACCAATTTTTGAAATAAATTAATTTTGATTTATTTTATCTTCGAAACTATGCATTCTTGGACCACATATTCTTGGACATTTTGTATTTTCTTTTAATCTATAGGCTCGCGTTTGACCTCTATCACGTGGTCTACGGTGAAGCACGCTTGCCTAGAAGAAACCTATTCACTCTTGACTTAAAGACCCCAAGGTTGTAGCTATCAGGGATCAAAGACTTCGGAAGGGAATGAAAGTATTGGCAAAACGTGCGTATGGGAGGGATGTCCACCATGTACCGATGGCGCATGGACGTACGTCTTGTAGTCCGATGATGGAAAGGGCTAGGCGGAATCAAATTGTGCAGTTCCGTCACACACTCCCCGAAATGTTACCGATAAAAACGATATTATTTTAACTTATAGAATATAACCCTAGAGTATTGGGATGTAAAAAAACCGGCCAAGTGCGAGTCGGACTCGCGCACGAAGGGTTTCGTACCGGCCAAAAAAACACGTTTGTTGCATGGGAGCCCTACTTAAATATTTATTTTCTTCTGTTTTTAGTATTTGTTGTTATAGCGGCAACAGAACTACATCATCTGTGAACATTTCAACTGTCTAGCTATCACGGTTCATGAGATACAGCCTGGTGACAGACGGGCAGACAGAAAGACAGACAGACAGACGGATCGCGGAGTCTCAGTAATAGGGTCCCGTTTTTACCCTTTGGGTATGGAACCCTAAAAAACACATTGTACAGGCTAACATAAAAAAGTAAGCTGTAAGTGAGTCAAATACATTATCTAGTAAAGTTTATGTAGTTTTCTTTTAGACCCATTTTCTTCCACATCTGGGTACACAATAGATCTCCACGTGTCTCCCCTACATAACCGCACACACAACAAACAAACCTAAATCGCGCCAATCTCGAGAGAACCGACCGCAAAACTAATGTCCGCACGAAACAAATTTAAAAATCCATTCTCCCATCAAATATTTATCACAAACATGCGATATTTCACGTTGTAGATAACATTTTTCCGCTCGGCTGCACCCCGTGGGGTTGAAGGGGGTTGTGAGGGGTGCGGGGGGACGGGGTCCTGGTATCAATGCCCCGCCCCGCCGCAAACAATACAATCAGAGCCAATCTGCCGCGCAAATAGGAAAATAGAGTGCGCGCCAACACAGAGACGCCTCGGGCTTGACTACAGACGTGCACTGGGCAAGGTTGTTGGGTGAGAACGGGACGATTGAATTTGGTAGGTAATTGAGGGGTGATTATGCTGTTTATTAACTGAGGACTTAGAAAAATTAGGGGTGATAAAGACGTAGTGAAAAAATTTCTGATGAACATTCAGTCGTCAGGAAAGAGTCAACATACAATGTCTGACTCCCTGGACATCTGCCTGACTTCTACTTCTTAATGATGCTACGATCAAAACTTTTTTGCTTTGTTTCACAAACAATCCTTTCGGTCCATATGGCGGAAAGTGCTTTTAAAAACCCTACAACACCAAAGGGTAACTGAACGGCTGCGTTGCCAACCTTGCAAACAAAGTTACAACGTGCCTGTTTCTTGTACGGCACTGGATCATCCTTAACATGGCAATATTGCTTCTCGGCAGAAATGGGTTACTTAGTATGCTGACTGCCACTTTTACTAGAACTTCAGCTACTTTCAAGATTTCTCTACAATACCCATAAGACCAAATCAAATCAGAAAACTAGCCTAAACCATATTACTAAACCCCTTAAAAAAAATCAGCTTCATCCACTCCGACCCTGCCCATTTCCTTAAGCAGCGATCGCGTCGTCCCCATTCGGATTGCGTTCAGAATCCGCGCAATTTTCCGCCGGTCATTTCTCATTGTTTTCTTGTCCTCTCGCCCCTCCTGTCCCTCTTCCCTCCTCCGATACTTATTTGTTCTGTATCGTAAATAGAGCGGGGATAAAGAAGAGGTTGTGTTTACGACTACCGCCGATATGAGATAGAAAAGAGTTTGAAAGGCTTTATGGTATGATTGCTTGTTAGAGTTCTTGTTTCGCGTTATGGGATTGGTTGGTGAAAGACGGAAGTAACTTGAATTTGACTTAGGAACTCATAGGAAGATATGCTTCTGAAGTTGTTGAAACCAAAGATGTTTTCGACAAATAAAAACTTTAGTAACTGATAAAGGTCATAGATATAGTGCTGCTCCGAACACATGACACATGTCTTATTTACTGAGATCCCACTGCAAAAATCTGCAGGTATGTTGTTTTAATTAAAACTTGATTTATATTAATGATTCATGACAGTAGAATAAATTACTACAGTGTTGCTTAGCCGCATCTAGACCCAACTGGAATTTCGTTTTTTTTAGTGTTCCGTACCCAATGGGTAAAAACGGGACCCTTTTACTAAGACTCCACGATACGTCTGTCTGTCCGTTTATCACCAGGCTGTATCTCATGAACCGTGATAGCTAGACAGTTGAAATTTTCACAGAAGATGTATTTCTGTTGCCGCTATAACAACAAATACTAAAAACAGAATAAAATAAATATTTAATTGGGGCTCCCATACAACAAAAGTGATTTTTTTGCGTTAATGGTACGGAACCCTGCGTGCGCGAGTCCAACTCGCACTTGACCGGTTTTTTTTAACTCTGCCCGACACTAGGAACTTAGGAACTTCTCCTCCATCGTGGAAACGTATGCCACATCAACTAGCTCTCAGTTAGCCGCCCTTTATGGGTTGCCAGGTTTTGCAGGCAAACTGGCAACGCACAGCTTGCCGCTAACTGAGAGCTGGCAACCTTATTTTTTCCTATTTTCCAAACCAGTTTCTTTCAAATGACGTAGGATTCACTTGAAAAACTTTTATGTTTGCGGTTATTTCTCCTACTAATATTATAAACTAGCTGTTCTGCGCGGCTTCGCTTCCGTGGACCACCCCACAGGACCCGTTTTCGGGATAAAAATATAGCCTATGTCACTCAGGAATAATGTAGCTTTCTATATTGTACAATAAAGTATATATAAGAATAAATAAATTCATGAGTATTAAGTGTAATCAAAAACCCTGATTCCTGAAGATTCTTACGGTCGTAAGTTGGGCTATTACGAAGAAGTGCTTCGCAAAAAAAAAATAACAAATAAGACGACTGCTTAAAAAGCGAACTAAAAAATCATGCTGTGTCTTTTTAGTACGCTTTTTAAGCAGTCGGGTTTTTTTTTTTTTTTTTTTTACAACTTTTCAGTAATTTTTTTTTTGGAATTAGGTACATTTAAACATAGAAGTGTTATATATTTTTGTAATCATCTCTTAAAACCTTTATTTTGAAACCCCACAGGCTTGAAAGAAAAAAAAATTGGGCCCCCACGTTATGGCGCCCAAAATCCGCGATTTTTCCATTTTCCAATTATAATGTAGCCAATGACACTTGCAGGGTTAAGACAAATCGATTGACGTAAGAATCATCAAAATCGGCCAACGCGTTTGGTTTCTAGAACGCCACATAGGAACAAACATACATACATACATAGACTGATAAGCACATTACCCTCCTTCGGCAGTCGGGTAATAATCGTCCACGTAGCTTTAAATATACCAACTTCTGGTTCATATGCTATGTGTCAGCGACTGAACACCACTACCTTCTTCATTTCTCTACAGCGAAATCAAACTACAGCTTGTTTAGTTTTCTGCCTACCATCATTTACTATTTCAGGCCTTTAACAAAGTCCTCCTTCGCTTTTGTATAATAAGCCTGTTACATAATATACCTTATAATACGCCCACTATATCCCAATACAATATTTCACGTTGGCAGATATATATTTATGTACAAATTGGCCATTTATTCCGTAATGCCGGCCATACATCGTGGCCCATCTTACGCTAACCTATTCGGTATTTATTTAATGGACCACATACAGGGGCGGCCTTAACCGTTTTGAGGCTCCAGGCGGGTGTCGTATATTTGTGACGCCCTTGTCCTTTTTGCAATGTATGTGATAAAATGAAGCTAGGCGAGAAATTCAAACCTTAGCACTTATTATTATTAATACTTTACTAGGAAAAACTTAATAAACTTTATTTTATTGTTACGAGTAAATTTTTGCTAAAGATATCTTTTTTGCTCTTTATTTGTTTTGAGGTTTTTATATAAACAAATATGTCAACCCTATCTGCTAGGAATCAAATAAAAAGTTTCAATTATAAGCATTTTGGGTTGTCGCGCGAAGCACCTGCAAGGTGCGCGAGGTTCCGGGCGATTTTACTATTTGCCATCCCCTAAGGCCGAGAGCAAACTGTTTTGGAACAAACACCTTGACTATAAACTTAACAAAAGCACAATCGCACGGAGCTAGGCTGGCTACTTTAACCAGAACCCCCACGCACATCGGACCAAATGGGAATCTAAGTACTGAAAAAGGAGTCCCTCTTCATTCATTCCCCTAAGGCCGCCACTGACCACATATAACCATAGACGTCGGGCTGCGGTGTGCGGTGGAGTAAATAGGTAATGGTATGAATATCTATGATTGCATGAGCATGTTACCTACTTTTGAATAAAGTAGGCTATTCATATTGATGGTATCACTAAACCAGGTAACGTAAGCTTTGGTTCAAAAGCTCTTCAAAATCAGGCTCTTATTCTCTTCACTTAGAGGGATATGTTAGGTAGATTATATTTTAGATTTTATAAGTTTATATCTATTGTAAAAAAAACATCATTGAGCTTACATATACAGGATAAACCCAACAGTATTTCTTAGCAGATTGACGTCAAAACTAAGCTTTTTTATTCTTCTAATAAATTACACTCGGGTGGTGTTTACCTGATTTAGACGAAAATATCCCAATTCGCCGTTTAAGCTCTTCTATGAATCATCCCATACGCACTAAAAGTTCTGACATTAATTCATTGTGAGATGAAGTCCGTATCAAAAACTGTGTTTCTTAAAGTCAAGACTGAATAGGTTACTTCTAGGCAAGCGTGCTCCATCGTCGACTGCATCATCACCACATCGAATGAGGTAGTAGGCAACCACGATTCATCAATAATAATAAAAAAACAATTCCGGGAAAAGCACGCCTTTGTACTATACCTGTCCTAATATAACAATTGTATTTAAACTTTTTTGTGTAAGTACAATAAAGAAAGAATAAGAACGACCAATGACCAAACATTACATAACGACTAAGACCACATAAGTCCACTTTATCATTGAGTCCTTTGTTCTACAAAAGCCTTATTGATATCGTTACAATAGAGGCTTTATTTCATAGAGGAAGGACAGTGAAAGAAACACTTTTGGCGTCCTAAAAGTAGAGTGTCACTATATGACATTTGGACGATTTTGAGTTTTTAATGCGTCCGTAATCAGCATAAAATTCCTTATCGATCTATCTAAGCATTATTTTCCTACTATCAATAGATTCCGGATAGAAAATAAAAAAATAGCCCCAAATTGTTAGGTTTACAAACCTATCTTTGATTAGATTAAGGCATTGATATAAAGTATTAACAGCTTCGCCCGCGTTTAAGTCGAAAATTATCTCGAGGAAACATATTCTCGGGATAAAAAGTATCCTACGTGCTTTTCCTGACTATCATATCTGTACCAAATTTCATCCATATCCATTCAGACGTTCTGGCGTGAAGAAGTAACAAACACACACACTTACAAACTTTCACCTTCATATAATATTAGTGTGAAAAATGTGCCTATTCGAAAGTGCGCAATTGGATCTATTTTTGAAACTAGAAACTCCTGCATATAAAAACTGCTTCGATTTTCAATTTTGCCCGTTTATTTTTTGTTTTTTGTCTGTAACTCAAAATATGATTTTGTCAGTTAGCGGCATAATAGCTTGAGGAGGACAGAATGGGAGTGGAAGGACAATGAAAGAAACACTTGACAGGACAACTAAATAGCCGTTAAGTCCATAAAGTATTCAGAGGAGGTTCCTGTCGTTAGGAGGAGTAATATTATACTTTGTGTAAGACTTTGTTGTTGGCAATCTGTGACGGTTTGGTTTTAAATGATTTTTCGTTAATGGTGTTAGTGGGAAGCTTGTCAAAGTAATGTTTCTTTTTAATATTTTTAATGGGTTCGCGTTTGACAACGATTTCATCTGATGGTAAGCGATGATGTGGTCGATGACATAGTACGGTCGCCTAAAACTAATCTATTCACTCTTGACTAAAATACCCCAGGCTGGCGAGCACGGCCTACTGTGACAGGCTTGACACACATTTTTATCACAGTTTGGGAGCAAAAATGCGTGACTCAAGCCTATCACAGAGGCCGTGCTCGCCCGGCAGGTTGTAGTTATCAGGAAAGACAGATTCCGGCAGGGGATTTCTCTGCTTAGCTGAACGCACAATGACAGTAGGACTTACCATATTTACAGTAAAGAATAGACCGTATTTTTAGAAGATCCTGAAATTAATCTACATTTATAGCTTTGGTGGAAAAAAATCCTAAATAACGCAATTCGATGTAGCCACCAGGGGGGTGACCATAAGCTCTTAGAGCGGTATCAATTTGAGATCGAGTAAGTGACAGATGAATACACGTCAGATACATCTGTCCCTTATTCGATCTCAAATTGATACCGCTCTAAGAGCTTATGGTCACCCCCCTGAGAAGAAACAACATGTAGATTTAAACAAAGATTCACTGATGCTTAAATTTTCCAGGCCTACGAGTATACAAAAGATTTCTAAACATAAGTTTACTACAAGAGCAGATAAATGGAAAGTTCCATTCGAAACTACACGTACAGCTGCTTTGGAATAGTCAGTTAAGCCATCAAACCCATCTGTTACTCCAATTTCTTCGTAACAGGAATTGATTCCAAGCCATAAAAAACCTGCTTTAATATACCAGCACCTTCCCAACTTCGTAAATACATAATAAACGAAGGCAAGGCAATGCTCTCACGCAAATTACATTCAGCGGCGAACGATTTGTTAAACTTAAAATTGTATTGATACTCTCCGGGGAGCGTGATCGATCGCCTATCAATGTCAATAACTTGGATTAAGACGTAAATTTAAGAAAATGTGAGAGGAATATTGTGGGCTATTAAAAGGGAAAATATGTTTAAAATTGATTATTATTTTTTCTCTTTGAGTTGCAGATGGTAAACTTAATCGTGTCAGCCAAATACTAAGCTATGGTATGCTAGTATTATATTATCTGTGGCTATGGATACGTAGTTTTTCCCAGAACAAAGATCAGTTGAGTCTATATTATTTTAAGAGCACGTATCAGGGCACACAGGACAGGATATCTTAATAGTACATTGTGATACAAGGGTGGAAAGTAGGTTATTGCAAACGAGCTGTCATTAACAAGCCCGAGCCGAAGGCGAGGGTTTTAAATGACACGAGTTTGCAATAACCTACACACCCGTGTATCACACGACGTTTTTCAATACAGTTGTGAGAAACAGTAAAAACAAATCAAAGAATTAGATTTGTTTGTTCACAAAAAATAAAATTTTCAATATGGCGCGTTGTAACTGGACATATTTTTTTTACAAAGAAAACAGCCTATACAGCCTATTCGATTTTTGACAAACGTTGATGTGAAAATAATTAACTTACAACTGGTAATCAAATATATTAAACAACTATTAAAAAAAAATGAGAATTCAATGCTAAAACGTACGGAATCATTAATTTTTCCTCGTATAAAATCGTATCCCATTTTATTTTATGTATGAAAACTCCTTGCTACAAAACTTTTTTAAATTGACTTATAAATTTAAAACTAAACTGCAAACATAATGATCGAGCTCGTAAACAAAAGTCACGACCGCGTAACAGAAAGATGCCTTTGCGTAAGATTTAACTTTCGAATCATAATTATAGCCTCTGAAAGTACGCCATGTTTAACAACTGTATTGAAAAAAATCTAAAGGTACTTTCTGCCCAAATTTGTACCCGAAAAATGGAAATGCACATTTCTGATCTTGGCAATCAATCAATAATTTGAAACATAGTGATAGGTTTTCATCGCCTAAAGGACTACAATTGTAAAATTTTTAGATAACCCTTGAAAACACTTAATCCACTAAGCATGATTTACACTATGGGAATTAATTGCCTGTGGCTTGCCAGAAGTAGCAGCAACAATAAGTATCACCGTCGACGCATAAGCATGAAGCAGTGTTTAGACGAGGCAAGTTGCATTTTTTTTTTTATTTTTTTTTTATTTAGGCTTGCCGTTTACCACTATCTCACCTGATGGTAAGCGATGATGTGGTCGACGATGAAGCACACTTGCCTAGAAGAAATCTATTTACTCTTGACTTAAAGACTCCTAGGTTGTAGCTATCAGCAAACACAGACTCCGGCAGGCAATTCCACACCTTATCAGTACGCATAATAAAAGTATTCCCTAAACGATTGGTGCGTTTGGGTGGGATGTACACCATGTACAGACGACGCATAGCCGTACGTCTTGTATTCCTATGATGGAACGGGCTAGGAGGAATCAATTCATGCAATTCTAACGCACACTCCCCGAAATGTAACCGATAAAAAACCGACAGGCTGGCAACTCGGCGCCGATGTTCAAGGCTCTGGAGCCTAGACGCGACCAGTATCTCATTGCCGAAAAGCCTCTTGGCTCGTTTTTCGATCGTCTCAAGTGCATATAGCTGGCATTTGGCAGATCCTTCCCAGAGATGAGAACAGTAATCCATGCATGATCTAACTTGCTCTTATTGTATTCCAAAGATAATAAACTTACATCGTGTTAATGGGAGTATTGATAAAACATGCACATTGAAATCATCATTTCTTGTCATTCCTAAATCTAAGGAAGGAGGTTTAATTGATTCAGTATGATACGTTTTTCCTTCTCAGTACCCTAGTTGGAGCGATTTCATACCTTGGTCACAGATAATATAATACCTACTAGCATAGAGATGCCTCATCCCAAAGAAACCGTGCCGACGTAACTAGCGTTTTTCGTCTGACTAAATTAGAGATTATTTTTATAAGTACATCAATCGCGTTCGGTTCCGTTTCACGGCAGTTTATGGTGTTAGCAGGGATTTGCAAGAAAAGGGTTTACTAGATTCGTGAATATGTTTTCTTTAAATACAGTGACGATTTGTTTTATAGTATTATTTTGCACGTTTTAGTTTCATTATACCAAAATGTATAACAATACAAATTTAATAAATCGAGTAAAATGCTTCAGAAATTTAAAACCTATTGCAATCGATTTTAAATGATCCGTTCAAATAATCTTTGAAATGTGAATTAAGCGCCCAATATTCCACAATTTTGCGCTTAAGAGAGTTGATTAAACAGGAACATATAATTTGTATGATACATTATAGAAAATGTTAATTTTACACACAATTCAATAACAAATCGATTCATATCGCGCCATCTAGTGACATTTATCTGAAACAAATTTTATTTCTTCGCGTCGGGACCCGTTGCCTTGATACACAAGGACTGTTCTTAGAAATCCAGTGCACGTGAATTGGTCTTTCTTGGCAAATCCTCTTGATGTTCTTCAGTTTCCAAGAAAAGCTACCTTGTTATTGCATTCTGATTGCTTTTATTTTTCATTCACAGTTTTTAGAAAAAAATTATTAATTGCTTCTTGAAATATAATAGCGATGGTGCTAACAACTTGCGTTGTCAGATTTTGGGGGAAACTATTGACGCACGAATTTTGAATTTCACAGAAGCTGGATTTCTTTGGCTACGTACAAGTTTTTCTTTGTTTACTTTTAATTTAACTTACAAAATATATTCCTCACTTCATTTCTTAGACATGTATGGCGTAAAAAACACACTCTAATCTTTTTCAAGAATCAAACACCTATGCAAAACTGCAATCTCAACATACAAAAGGAAAAAAAAAACACAAAGTGGTTCATTCATAAACCTAGCGATTAACCCTTATATGTTGCGTGAAGTCATTTAGCTCGCAGGGCCGCTGGGCCGCGGGGCCATGGGTAGCCAAGCTCAAAGCCGTGGCGCGAGGGGGGTGCTTCGCAAATTGTCTGGCTAATCAGATAGGGCTCCGCAATATGCCACATGTTTGCACTACGCACAAGAGATGATTACCGCACAGCTTTGTAGACAAATGTGCGGGTTTGATGTGTTTTTTTTAAGCCCGAGGTGGGTAGTATGGTGTTTATTTTAAGGGTAGTTGTTTGGATAGTAATGGGTTAATATTGTGGTGTAATATGTGGAAGATTTAAATTATAAGGGTTTAAAATTGGAGAAACATGTTTTTTGATCACAGACTTGGAAATGTTTTTTGAATTATTAAAAGTGAAAAATTGACAAAAGTGACCGAAGCGAAGCTTGACAAACCATTCAGCAAACAAAAAATCAGTAGAATTCAAAGAAAACTCGATCGTATAATGTAATAAGCCTTCACAAGACATCATAGACTGATATATGACATTCATTTGACTAGCCTCCAACATAAAGTAGTAAAAATATCCGAACGAACCCGCTTTATCAGCCAAAAATTCTCTAATAAAATATTCAAATTACTTTACCGAAAAAGAAACCGAGTAACAATGTTGGCTCAGGCTCAGACACAACGGGATAAAGCCAATAAAACCGTTTATTATCCGCTCACCCCACTTGTGAATACATTTGTGTTCTTAATGTTCGTTTAACGGGTGTCAGTAGCGCGTATCCGAACGGGTGCGACGCTGTGGCGCCAAAAAAAAACTTTTCGCCTCTGGCAACACATATGGCATCCACTTTTGAAAATTATACGCGTGTTTAAATTTCGAACCGCATTATTTGAGCCTATTTGCTGCGTTCGGATAATCGGACTAGGGTTTAGTGACAAGATTAGTTACAATAATAGAAAGGGGAACAGGAAAATGGAACGTAATCCTTGTAATGCGGAGTGAAATGAAAATTACAGTGTTATTTATGATGTTCATAAATAATTTAGGAGGATAATGAATGAGTGTGCTTCTCGTAATTAATCTACGAATTTTGCTTAGCGACGATTTTCAGTAGAATTTTGTGGTGATGGTGGAAAAGTGCTATTAGAATATGAGTTTATTCAAGTTGGTTCAACTGTCTTTAGGTTATAAATCATACCCAATATAATACACTAAAAACCTGCACTAAGCAGGCGTAGGTTTAAAAGATATGACTGTGGAATTCAAAGACCAAATATTTTCGTCGATTTGGAGTGAAACAGTGCCGATAATGGACATCATTGTTCTTCATTGGAATCGGTACAGATTTCAAATATACACTATTTTTAAAGCCCTAATAAGCCTCCAAAGAACATGTTTTTACAACCAACTGCAAATGAATCTGTATACTAAAGCTAAGGGATCATTACCATCATGATTGCATCGCAGCAGGGATCCGCCGCCCTCTCAGGGCGTGTATATTATATCATTTGAATGTTCAAAACGAACGGCCCACTACCCCTAAGGGCAATTAGTAGAATTGCCATTGTCGCTATCGACAGGCGTTAGGAAACTAATGACTTGAATAAGTTGTTCTGGTGATATAGGGTATTAGGGTTTAGAGTTATAGAAAATAAACCAGATCGCAAAAATAAATCTTGATTTTTTATTACCTTTATTTCTAAAAATATCTGAAGTGTGCAGATTCTAAATTCGAATTTTCTATAGAGAACCTGAATTAAGAAGTTGCTAAACAGTGCAGTGATTTGAATACTTATACGTGATAATATAAATCTGTGGTTTTAATTTATTTTATTATGTCTTAGTCTGCGGGGACGAGATCAAGCGACGCATGGCTATGGCCAGGTCTGCCATGGATAGGCTGAAGAAAATATGGAGGAATCACAATATCACCAAAGCCACGAAAACCCGGCTCATACGGGCACTTATGTTCCCCATATTTCTATACGCAGCCGAGACCTGGACGCTGAGAGACACTGAGAGGAAGGGAATAGACGCTCTGGAAATGTGGTGCTGGAGAAGAATGCTTGGAGTGTCGTGGACTGAGTTTCGCACTAACATATCCATCCTTCAAGAAATCGGTATCAGGCAACGTCTATTGGCTATAGTCCAAGCTCGAGTA
Organism: Orthosia incerta; assembly: GCA_948252205.1. Lineage (NCBI taxonomy): Eukaryota > Metazoa > Arthropoda > Insecta > Lepidoptera > Noctuidae > Orthosia > Orthosia incerta. The sequence continues at coordinate 22,487,961 of OX411759.1, read as the reverse complement.
CTCCAGTTCTATGGACACGTGTCCCGACGAGGCAACGACTCTATCGAAAATAGAAATTTGAAATGCAAATTAAAAAAAATGCTAAATGCCTTATTTATAAAAATCTCTGAAGTGTGCAGATTCTAAATTCGAATTTTCTATCCAGAATTTGAATTTAGAAATTGCTTAGCAGATGCTAAAACAGTGTAGAGACTTTTATGTATAAAAGTAAAAATATAAATAAATATAATTCTTTTTTAACTCTGATCCCATAAAGAATTTTTTTCTTTTACTAGATTCAAACGATTTTAAAGGCCGCCTTTAAATAGACAGCGAACCGATAGCGTGGCCAGTGGTGTCTCATCCCATACAAAGAAACCGTGCCGACGTACTGTACTGATTACACTGTTAATTTTTTGTATATCGATCGCGTTCGGTTCCGTTCCACGGATATAGATGGTGATCTATATATCGCCGCGGAATGGAACCGAACGCAATCGATTTACAAAAAATAATCTGTATAATCAGATGTAAAACGCTAGTTACGTCGGCACGGTTTCTTTGTGTGGGATAAGGCATCTGTATGCTAGTATTATATTATCTGCGGCGTGGCGAAGCGTTTTTATTTTGTAATGTATGGTATCGTTTGAATCTAGTAAGATAGAAAAACGAAAGCGAACCGATTTACAAAATAATAACGCTTCGCCACGCTATCGATTCGCTGTATATTTCACGAGGCCTTTACCCTGAAAACCTGTCAAACTTTGGCATTATAGTCCAAGGCCATGTTTTTTGTTGAAAAGCAAATACTCAATTCAGCAACTTGCCTTATGTTAATATAAATATCCTAAAGAGTTACCACTATATTCTAAGTCATTTCTTCCAATCGAATTAATAAAATTAACAGTTACATCTTGATATTTACTGAAATTAATCGAGGATTTATTTCCGTTGTCATGGCAACCAATTAAGAAGGACCGGAGGAAGTCTCATCCAGAAGGACTCAGAATATAGGCTTCAATGATTTTTACTCTTATCATTTAGCGACACTTAATTTGATATAATATAGTATATTCAGTTCTATCTACAAAATAAAACAAATCAACAACTAAAACTAAAAAAAATATCCGAAATACTGCCACAAAATTACGAATTTGAAAACCGAAATAAAAAGAATATCAAAGCAATCTTTCCGCCCGGTCTAAATAACCGACTACACAGTGCAATACGGCATTGATGCAATTTCCCTGACAAAGGGGTTGCCAGCGTAAAAACTAGCTAACAAGCGGTGGTGCGGTGCGCCCGCGGCGGTCTAATTCACAATTTGCCGCGGCGGCCCGCGCTCCCCGAACGCGTTCTAAATTCAAATTTTCCAACGTGTTGCCAGCCGCAAATGAATTCGTTCGAAAAAGTAAATTGTGTTCAAATGTTATATGCTTTGGGGAAATCTAATTCTGTGACGTAATTAGAGGTGATCCGCTTTTGTTTTGTTTCAACTGTAGTTTATTATATGATCCTGATCAAACAAATTGGTTTAGAAAAACGAATTTGATGGAATATATTCCGGAGAGAAACATACCTTGACATCATACCTGACTGAGATGTGTTCGCGGACGAATGGAAGATGATCGTGTCAGTGCTTATGTCTGGATTTTTGTGAGATGAGAGTGTAATTTTTTGTGTATCTTTAACTAATGTAATTGCCGTATATGCGTTTTAACAAACATAGGTTACTACTTTACTTACTTGATATTGCTTACTAATTGTTATTGAAAACGCTACACTATGAATTAATAATGTTTCAATGGGCCCTATCAGAATATCAGCGCAGTGATATTTTATTTTAAATATCGTTGCACATGCTGAGATAGGAGCCTTTTTGGTCTCGCACGGGGTATTTTATTTTTATTTTTTATTATTGTTTGTGTTTTGCTTATCTCGTGTCCTCTGTGCGGGTCACAAATACAATTTTTTTATTTCTTTCTTTAATATAAATAACTATTTAGTCCATCAGTTAGATAATTTAAAAATACTGGACACGTATTTTTCTTTTGACACGTAAACAAAAAAAATACTACGATACAATGCGTTGAAATATCGTGTGACGCCACGGTGTCCTACTCTTTTTACACGGTAGAATCAATTATTATTACTTGTAAATTTTAATGTAACGTTCAAAAGTGCCGCTTGGTGGCCTACTTGAAATAAAATATCTTTGTCTTGTCTTGTCTTATACTGACAAAGTGACGTCACATGCCCCCACTCCTGAACTTTGATGCGCTTTATCTTTGTAATTTTTTTAAATTTGATAATGCAAAAATACGGAGCTCGTGGCTAAATAATAACAGCCGCACGAGCCGATCATCAAGGTTAAGCAACGCTTGACGAGGTCGGACCGTGGATGGGTGACCATTCCAACATACCGAGTTTCCTCCGTGCCTCGGAAAGGTGTCCGTTTCAATGGCGCGGCCACGACGATTTAAAAAAAAAAAAACTGCCAAGATTATGTAAAAATTTGTAAAAGTTGATTCCCAAAACCATAAATTTGTCAAAGTTATGGTTAAAAAGTTTTAAGGGTTTGAACGTGGCCGCGCCATTGAAACGCGGCGGACCGCGCGGCCACGGAGAACTTTAAAACTAAGCGTTGCAGAGACCTGAAATTCAGGTAAATAACAGATTGAATTTGTAAAAAATTTGTAAAAATATAGAAAAAAATCCTAGGTTTATATTTTAGGAGCTGTAAGACTAAAACCCCATGGCCGCGCCATTGAAACGGTGAAAAACACGTTATCGCCGATATCTCGCTGAAAAAGCATCGCAGAGGTCTGCAGTTTTTTGTAAAACCTAGATTTGAATTTGTCACAAAATGTAAAAATACACAAAAAAATACTAGGTTTATATTTCAGGGGCTGTAAGACTAAAACCCCATGGCCGCGCCATTGAAACGGTGAAAAACACGTTATCGCCGATATCTCGCTGAAAAAGCATCGCAGAGGTCTGAAGTTTTTTGTAAAACCTAGATATGAATTTGTCAAACAACGTAAAAATACACAAAAAAAATCGTAGGTTTATATTTCAGGAGCTGTAAGACTAAAACCCCATGGCCGCGCCATTGAAACGGTGAAAAATACGTTATCGCCGATATCTCGCTGAAAAAGCATCGCAGAGGTCTGAAGTATTTTGTAAAACCTAGATATGAATTTGTCAAACAACGTAAAAATACACAAAAAAATCGTAGGTTTATATTTCAGGAGCTGTAAGACTAAAACCCCATGGCCGCGCCATTGAAACGGTGAAAAACACGTTATCGCCGATATCTCGCTGAAAAAGCATCGCAGAGGTCTGAAGTTTTTTGTAAAACCTAGATTTGAATTTGTCAAAATATGTAAAAATACACAAAAAAATCCTAGGTTTATATTTCAGGAGCTGTAAGACCAAAACAATATGGCCGCGCCATTGAAACGGTGAAGAACACGTTATCGCCGATATCTCGCTGAAACAGCATCGCAGAGGTCTGAAGTTTTTTTGTAAAACCTAGATGTGAATTTGTCAAAATATATAAAAATACACAAAAATATCCTAGGTTTAAATTTCAGGAGCTGTAGTACGTTATTGCGTAGAAATAAGTTGTAGTTATCTATCGAAGAAAGAAAGTATTAGCGAGACCATTTTTTGTAAACAACACCTATTAATATGTAGAATTACCGATAATAGGCAAAAAGTATTTTTTTTTTCATAATATTAAACTTTCAATACGTTTTAAATTTTCCGATAGGGTGACCATGACTTATTGTTTACAGAAAACTGTCCACCTGCAAGTGTTACAAATTATATCTCAATGATTCTAAATTAAATTAAAATGTAACGATAACATATAAAAACATATGTTTATTTCTTTAAAAATCACATAATTTACAGATTATTTAGTAACCCCTCCATACCGTTTATTCCGAACCGAAGGTTATATTTTTTATTTCTTCACTACGGTTACTATAACAAAGTCGACGGAGCCCCGTGCATTATCGTATCACCGAAAACTCAAATACTTAGAAGTTCTAAGTTTTATTTTATTTGAAAATACGATGCTGCTTCTTATTTATATAATGTCATGGACCGATTTCCTATGCAAGTATTTGTAACGCGGGGTGCCGAAAGCGAAGCAAGTTCGGAGCTCGGTGGCCGTGCTCGAAATATTAATTACGAAGTTGTCCGAGTGCATAAACTGAAATCGGTGTAGGTAACTTTATTTCTTTTGACTAGTTCATATAACACTAGCTGTCCCACGCGGCTTCGCTCCCGTCAATTGGCTTCGTACCTACCCTATCCTACCTACCCTACCCTACACCTACGCTACACCTACGCTACACCTACCCTACACCTACGCTACACCTACGCTACACTTACCCTACACCTACTCCACACCTACGCTACACCTACCCTACACCTACTCCACACCTACCCCACACCTAACCGGAACTCACGCAAGTTCTGAACAACCTCTGACAATACATAATTTAGCATATGGTCTAATAGATGATGATTAAAAATATTAAAAAACGGTAATTTTAAATTATACTTCACAATGGGATTAAGCTCGCTTAGTGCAAAAGCAACAATTTTTATTCATGACCCTCCATTTATAGGTCGAAATCTCAAAAATATTGACGTTTTATACAAGGTACCAAAATTCATTAGTTTTGGTTTGTATGTAATGTCAATTTTTTTGCAAGATTTAGGAAATGTTCCTTAAAGAAAATCTTTGGCCATGAGGTCGTTATATCTTAGTATAATTAAACAATCTGTGATTTCTGATTTTGAAAGAAATGATAAGTACCTATCATAGTGTAAGTAAACAATCTGTGATTTGTTATTTTGAAAGAAATGATAAGTACCTATATCTTAGTGTAAGTAAACAATCTGTGATTTGTGATTTGGAAAGAAATATTATGATAAGTACCTATATCTTAGTGTAATTAAACAATTTGTGATTTTGAAAGAAATTATATGTACCTATATCTTAGTGTAAGTAAACAATCTGTGATTTGTGATTTGGAAAGAAATATTATGATAAGTACCTATATCTTAGTGTAAGTAAACAATCTGTGATTTGTGATTTGGAAAGAAATATTATGATAAGTACCTATATCTCAGTGTAATTAAACAATTTGGATTTTGAAAGAAATTATAAGTACCTATAACATAGTGTAAGTAAGTAAACAATCTGCGATTTGTGATTTTGAAAGAAATGATAAGTACCTATAACTTAGTGTAAGTAAACAATCTGTGATTTGTGATTTTGAAAGAAATGATAAGTACCTATATCTTAGTGTAAGTAAACAATCTGTGATTTGTGATTTGGAAAGAAATATTATGATAAGTACCTATATCTTAGTGTAAGTAAACAATTTGTGATTTGGAAAGAAATATTATGATAAGTACCTATATCTTAGTGTAAGTAAACAATCTGTGATTTGTGATTTGGAAAGAAATATTATGATAAGTACCTATATCTTAGTGTAAGTAAACAATCTGTGATTTGTGATTTGGAAATAAATATTATGTTAATACCTATATCTTAGTGTAATTAAACAATTTGTGATTTTGAAAGAAATGATAAGTACCTATATCATAGTGTAAGTAAACAATCTGCGATTTTGAAAGAAATGATAAGTACCTATGGCAAAGTGTAAGTAAACAATCTGCGATTTTGAAAGAAATGATAAGTACCTATGGCAAAGTGTAAGTAAACAATCTGTGATTTGTGATTTTGAATGAAATGATAAGTACCTATAACTTAGTGTAAGTAAACAATCTGTGATTTGTGATTTTGAAACAAATGATAGGTACCTATATCTTAGTGTAAGTAAACTACCTTTGATTTGCGATTTTGAAAGAAATTAGTCCCCATATCTTAGTTTAAGTAAACTATCTGTGATTTGCGGTTTTGAAAGAAATTAGTACCCATATCTTAGTTTAAGTAAACAATCTGTGATTTATTTGATTTTAAAGATATAAATATATGTTTTTGCATCATAACGTTTCATCTTAATTTAATTTAGTATCCTTGAGATAAAATTTCTAATACTTTCAGGTGGAAAGTTTTCTGTAAACAATAAGTCATGGTCACCCTATTGGAACATTCAAAACGGTTTGTTCTTACAGCTCCTGAAATATAAACCTAGGATTTTTTTGTGTATTTTTACATATTTTGACAAATTCAAATCTAGGTTTTACAAAAAACTTCAGACCTCTGCGATGCTTTTTCAGCGAGATATCGGCGATAACGTGTTCTTCACCGTTTCAATGGCGCGGCCATGGGGTTTTAGTCTTACAGCTCCTGAAATATAAACCTACGATTTTTTTGTGTATTTTTACGTTGTTTGACAAATTCATATCTAGGTTTCACAAAAAACTTCAGACCTCTGCGATGCTTTTTCAGCGAGATATCGGCGATAACGTGTTTTTCACCGTTTCAATGGCGCGGCCATGGGGTTTTAGTCTTACAGCTCCTGAAATATAAACCTACGATTTTTTTGTGTATTTTTACGTTGTTTGACAAATTCATATCTAGGTTTTACAAAAAACTTCTGACCTCTGCGAGTGTTTTTCAGCGAGATATCGGCGATAACGTGTTTTTCACCGTTTCAATGGCGCGGCCATGGGGTTTTAGTCTTACAGCCCCTGAAATATAAACCTAGTATTTTTTTGTGTATTTTTACGTTGTTTGACAAATTCAAATCTAGGTTTTACAAAAAACTGCAGACTTCTGCGATGCTTTTTCAGCGAGATATCGGCGATAACGTGTTTTTCACCGTTTCAATGGCGCGGCCATGGGGTTTTAGTCTTACAGCTCCTAAAATATAAACCTAGGATTTTTTTCTATATTTTTACAAATTTTTTACAAATTCAATCTGTTATTTACCTGAATTTCAGGTCTCTGCAACGCTTAGTTTTAAAGATCTCCGTGGCCGCGCGGTTCGCCGCGTTTCAATGGCGCGGCCACGTTCAAACCCTTAAAACTTTTTAACCATAACTTTGACAAATTTATGGTTTTGGGAATCAACTTTTACAAATTTTTACATAATCTTGGCATAGTTTTTTTTTTTTTAAATCGTCGTGGCCGCGCCATTGAAACGGACACTCGGAAAGCACGTTAAGCTGTTGGTCACGGCTGTTATTTGAAGATCTTTGACAGTCGTTACGGGTAGTCAGAAGCTTGAGATCTGACACCAGTCTTGCCAAGAGGTACCGTGTTACCTAGTTACTGGGTTGTGGAGGTCAGATAGGCAGTCGCTCAATGTAAAACACTGGTACTCAGCTGAATCCGGTAAGACTGGAAGCCGACCCCAATATAGTTGGGAAAAGGCTAGGCAGATGATGAATGCAAAAAATACGGGTCCAATATTGTTTGACAATCTTCCTGACGGACTAAATAGAATTATCATTTATCTACCCTATTAGTAATGTCAAAACACACACAAGATAAAACCCTAAATCACAAAAAAAATATACATCCCTAAATTTTAAAACCATCAAACCGCATAAACCAATAATGATCCCAAAAGAAACGACCTTATCAATATAAATAATTGGAATGAAGCCGTCACATCAGGAGTCATTACGCTATCGCCTTTGGAGGATTACCAGTAATCCTGGCGGATGACGGACGGTTTGCCAGCGGTCGGCCGACGTGGAAAATCCCACCCCAAACCGAATAACTTGGGATCGAGAAAAGGGAAGGCGAGGAATGTAAACGACGCCGGAATAAGGCACTTGGGTGGAAAGGAGGGTAATTTGTTTATCAGTATGTATGTATGTTTGTTTGTTCCTATGTGGCGTTCTAGAGACCAAACGCTTTGGCCGATTTTGATGATTCTTACGTCAATGTATTCGTCTTAACCCTGCGAGTGTCACTACATTAAAATTGGAACTAAAAAAATGGCGGATTACGGGCGACACATTGTGGGGAACCAATTTTTTTTCTTCCAAACCAGTCGTATGATGTATCAAAATAAAGGGTATTAAGAGGTGATTTAAAAAATATATAACACTTATATTTTTAAATGTACCTAATACTAAAAAAAACAACTAAAAAGTTATAAGTAAAAAAAATCAAAAGCCCGACTGCTTAAAAAGCGAACTTAAAAGAGCGGAGTGCAGTCGGAGGATACGTTTTGGTCAGCCAGCTCGCGAATATGTATCCTCCGACTGCACAGCATGATTTTCTTCTTGTTTACGTCTTTTTAGTTCGCTTTTTTGTTGTAATGCTGAACGAAATCTGAATATCATAAGATTTTTTCGGTATCTTTAGCTTGTTTTCTAGAGTCATTGTCCACATTTTCTCGTATATGAACACACTAATATGACATTATGATCTCTAAGCTTCTAGACAAACTCTGTCTATACATACAAATACTGAACTAGCAACTTTACTGTGATTCTTCAATTGTTTTCACCTTAGTCTTACACTTACTTACTTTAAAATTGGTTATATAAAATTGTATGTTAACAGAAAATGTTTAATAAGATACTGCAGAAGAGACTAGGCTAGAAAAAGAATCTTTCAGAAACTGAAGTTTAAACATGGTTCTGTTCTATTTAACACCAGCAACTTTTGTTAAATTACATCTTGATAATAAGAAAAAGATTCAATGACTTTCCAAACCAAAACTCCATAACGCTCATCACTGCCCAATTACACCGTATCTCCCCTTAACACGCTCCTAACCCTTCTCCCCCCCCTAGACGCGCGCCTGCTTCCGATTGGTCGAGCCCGGAAGGATATAAACCTATAGTTTTTCTTCTTAAGAACTACCCTCGGTATTGTACGCGTGATTTACGATGTAGGGGGTAGATTGATGATTGCCCGTATCCGGGCTCTCTCAATCGCATCTTCGCTAGCTCCCGAGCACTGCCACCCTATAGCGAGACTGTCACTATCTAACAAAACCATATTTTCAGTTATAGACAAAAAACAAAAAACACCAAATAATTAAAATCGATACTCTTGATCCAACTACAATTCTAAACGTGTTACTTTGTGAGGAAGGATGGATGTTTGTTATTCTTTCACGCAAAAACTACTGAACGGATTTTGATGAAACTTTACAGAAATATAGCTTATACATCAGAATGGCTAGGCTACCATTTATAAAGATATTGGGAGAAGTACTAATAAAACGCGGGTGGAGCCGCGGGCGGCAGCTAATCAACTATAAATCATATGCAAGAATTGCCGGTGTCAAAAATTTATCTAATTGCGGACTTTCGAATAGGCATATTGTTAATTTGAATCCAATACTTAATCTTTTCAAAAATAGGTTTGTAAATATAGAAATTTTGGGCGTTTTTATTTTGTATCCGGAATCTATTGATAGTAGAAAAATACTGCTTCGAGAGATCGATAGAGATTTTTTTAGAAAAAGAATAATAGCAAACATTTATTCGGCACTGACACAACACAAGAGCAACAATCACAAGGTAACAGAAAAGAACAGTAATAAGTTATTCCTATCTTTTTTTTTAAACAAGCTTTTCTCGTATTCTTCTCAGCAAACCCTTTCATTTGATACCCATATCATGGCAGTGCACAAAAAATAACTAGTCCACCATCTTAGGCCATCCGCCATATTGGATTTAGAATGACGTCACATATCTAACCATGCATTGTCATCAAAACTAAACGTGTAAGCAAAATTTCATCTTAATCGGTGGAGGAACACTGCTTTAAAATTCAGTTGCAAGATTTGACCCGAACACACTTACATACATACATACATCACATCATCACATCATCAGCCTATTAATGTTCCCACTGCTGGGACACAGGCCTCCTCTCTGTGAGAGGGAATGGGCCGTAATCCACCACGCGGGCCCAGTACGGGTTGGTGGATGTCACATGTCTTCGAATTTTTGGTTCTAGGACATGCCGGTTTCCTCACGATGTTTTCCTTCACCGTTTTGACAGCAGTGGTGATGAAATAATTTACACAAAGTAATGCGCCTGCCTGGGCTCGAACCTAAGACCTACAACTTGTAAGTCGCGGCCGATACCACTGGGCCACCACTGCTCTTACATACATACATTGCAAGTTAATTAAAACCTTGTCAAAAAGGTACAAACAAGGTTCAAGAAGAGCTGCGCTGGGCGTCACCACACCGAAAGGGTTACCAACTGAGCATTTGCTGGGCGTCAGTCACCCAGCGCTGATTACCGAGTTATTAAAAACTCAAAATCGGTCAAATGACATATAGTGACACTGTAGGTATAGGACGGCTGAGCAATTTCCCCACATATTCGTTTACCCGACGCATTACAGAGGCACTCTTTCCTATTCGGAGTGTTATTGCTTTTATTACGAGCGAGCCGAGTGCTTAATGGCTCACATTAGTTATCAGACGTAATGTAAAGCGATTTTTTTGTGTGTTACATGTCGGATGAGAATCGAGTTATCGGGTTTTAAAGATTTTTAATGGGATTAAATAATAATAAAGCATAAAATGCTTTTTTTGTTGTAATTTTTTGTAGTTTCACAAATTCGCTATCATAATCACCATCATTTCAGCCGAATGACTTCCACTGCTAGACATAGGTCTACCACAGGCGTCGTCACATTGACTGATCCCGTGCGTCTCGCTTCCAGCGCCTTCCCTTCCAACGCATCGTCTTCCGGTTCGCGGTCGCCATTCCAGAACTTTTCGGCCCCCATCGCTATAGTTCGTTGTATTTCGGATTAAAATTGCATTTTTGTGCACACCTCCACAGTAACATAATAATGCCCATAGAACCTAAGCCATATTTACTGCTTACCAGCTCATGAAAGTCGGAAATTATCTTAACGAAACATCCTAGATAAGAAATATCCGGTGTCCTAATACAGGGCATGGCAAGCCGTATAAGACGTATGACAGACAGACAGACACAGATACTTTCGCATTCATAAAGAAAAAGAGCAAGGGGCAGACCACCAGCCTCTTGGTGAACTACTGTTGAGAGAGCAGGTCTCTCTCAACAGTAGTTCTCGGGAGCAAAATCTTCCACTGCCCCGGATAGACCATATTGGCGTAGACGCAAAAGGAGGCCCAACCCCAAACAAATTAGAAATGGGGCAGGAAGAAAAAGGTACTTAACTAGCTTTTTGACCAATATCTGATCGTAAAACATGACATCATAAATGTTTCTACACCCAGTAAACAATTACGTTCAAAAACAAACTACCCAACAACATCAAATCTACACTACAAGTCCATTTAATTGACCCAGCCATTACTACAGTGTATCGCATCAAATGCCCTAATCGCGGAACATAAAATCCGTACAAAGCACTCAACGGATCCAGCTAACCATCCACTTCGGGTCGCGTGCGAGACTTAACTGCCGGTAAATTTATTAGGTGGGCGTTACACATTTTTGTGCTCGCCAGTGTAATGGGAAGGTCGGGGCTTGCTCTAATAGATGCTAATATATTGGCCGAATGGGGTTTTTGTATTTTTTTTCGGGAGTTTGTTTTATCTTTGCGCCTTTTTCGATTTAGAGATAGTAAGAGTTTGAATTACGGGTAAATAGACGGGTATAATCTTCAAGCTATCGTTAATAAGTAAATTTTCGTTGAGTTTTCCTTTCGGAAAATCTTTGAAAACCGATTGGCTGCTGTGTTAGACCACATGTGATGTTTGAATTTTAGTTTAAGAAGAGAGTACCTATAGACTTAAGCCGTGGGACAGCATACGTTGAAAAATAAAATGACGGGAGTGCCCATTTGCAACAGCTCTTTAAACTATCTCATATCATCATCATCGGCCTTTTTAATGTTCCCACTGCTGGGACACAGGCCTCCTCTCTGTTAGAGGCAATGGGCCGTAATCCACTACGCGGGCCCAGTGCGGGTTGATGGATCTCACATGTATTCGAATTTTTGTTTCTAAGACATGCCGGTTTCCTCACGATGTTTTCCTTCACCGTTTGGAGAGCAGTGGTGGTGAAAAATTTACACAAAGTAATGCGCCTGTCTCGGTTTCAACCCACAACCTACTACTTATAAGTCGCGGCCGATAACACTAAGCCGCCACTGCACTCACACACTATCTCATATCATCATCATTGAATTACAAGGAAGTATTCTCGAAGCGCGAACGGGAAGACGGAGTGTTGGAAGGCCTCTCTCAAGGTAGACCGATGACCTGGTTAAGTTTGCGAGAATCCGCTTGATGCGGGACGCCCTGGATCGTTCAGCAGTCTTTCGGCGGAAAAGATGATGCTGATGAGGGTCGAATAACGAGGATGATTGTTACCCTTAAGAGAGAATAGGGGCAGATAGCGCCGACTGAATTTCCTTAATAAAAAGTCATAATTCGAGATTGGCTCTCGCCTATTTCCTCCTCCAATATTGGACCAATTTTAAAGATATTCCATAAACTGAAAATGAAAGATATATACTATGCCCTGTCTTCCTTTTTGATGGTACATTATCTTAATATTGCTCAATATTGCGCTGTTAACAGAGGCTTAGTGTACAAATTTGGAAAGGAAAACATAGGGGCATAGTATAAAGTAGTGTAGATAGTGTAGGAAGAGTAGTGGTGGCCCAGTGGTATCAGCCGCGACTTACAAGTTGTAGGTCGTGGGTTCGGGCCCAGGCAGGCGCTTTACTTTGTGTAAATTATTTCATCACCACTGCTCTCAAACCGGTGAAGGAAAACATGGTGAGGAAACCGGCATGTCCTAGAACCAAAAATTCGAAGACATGTGACATCCACCAACCCGCACTGGGCCCGCGTGTTGGATTACGGCCCATTCCCTCTCACAGAGAGGAGGCCTGTGTCCCAGCAGTGGGAACATTAATAGGCTGATGATGTGATGTGATGTGATAGTATATATATCTTACATTTCCAGTTTATGGAATATCTTTTAAATTGGTTCAATATTGGAGGAGGAAATAGACGAGAGCCAAACCTCGAATTATGAATTTTTACTAAGGAAATTCAGTCGGCGCTCTCTGCCCATATTTCCTCTTAAGGGTAACTCATCAAAGTTATCTTGATGATCAGCGAGACTAAACCAGGGTTAGAACTCTTCAACATATTATTTACCCTTAACAACTATACCCCAATTCTAAAATAATTCGAAGATAACAAAAGAATTAGCAGTCAGCGCACAAAAGTGGTTAAAAGCGATAGTTACAATTAGCGAGCGGCACTTAGCCGTCGCGGCGCCTAATGTACTCGTATCGCAATATTTACTGCAGTGTTAGGGATGTTAGTATGGTATGTAAACTGTTTTAGAGTTGGTATTTTGGGGTTAGATACTTACTATAGGTGGATCTGGGGTACCTAAGTGGTGATATCGGCCGCAGAAGCCCGCTTGAACCGCCCTGGGCACAGATAATATAATACTGGCATACAGATGCCTCAACCCATACAAAGAAACCGTGCCGACGTAACTAGCGATTTTAGTCTGATTATCTGATTATGTTTTGTATATCGATCGTGTTCGGTTCCGTTCGATAGATAGATGGTGTTAGCAGCGACTTGCAAGCAAAAGGGTTTACTCGGTTCGTGAATATTTTTTCTTTAAATACAGTGGTTATTTGTTTTACAGTATTTTTCTGCACGTTTTTACAGTTTCTTTGCACCAAAATGTGTTACAAAACAAATTTAAACAATCGAGTGGAATGCCTCAGAAATTTAAGACCACGCCATCTATTGGCATCAATTTTAAATGATTCGTTCAAATAATCTTTGAAATGTGAATTAAGAGCCCAATATTCAATAATTTTGTGCTTAGGAGAGTTGGTTAAAAAAGAACATACAATGTTTATGTTTAATTCCAGAAAATGTTAATTTTACACACAATTCCTTGCAAGCAAAAGGGTTTACTCGGTTCGTGAATATTTCTTTCTTTAAATACAGTGGTTATTTGTTTTACAGTATTTTTCTGCATGTTTTTACAGTTTCTTTGCACCAAAATGTGTTACAAAACAAATTTAAACAATCGAGTGAAATGCCTCAGAAATTTAAGACCGCGCCATCTATTGGCATCAATTTTAAATGATTCGTTCAAATAATCTTTGAAATGTGAATTAAGAGCCCAATATTCCATAATTTTGTGCTTAGGAGAGTTGGTTAAAAAAGAACATACAATGTTTATGTTTAATTCCAGAAAATGTTAATTTTACACACAATTCAATAAAAAATCGGTGCATATCGCGCCATCTAGTGAGATTTATTTGAACCAAATTTTCTTTCTTACCGCTGGGACCCCGTGCCAAGGGTAACCCGCAAGCTAATTACGTATCTTGCAAGAGCAAAACGAAAGCAATTTTTCCGCTATAATTGCTCTTCAATACAGAAATTGTAGAAATTCCGACTTCTATGACATAAAGCGTTTGATCGCGCGATGATTGCTGATTGCTGTTTCTTATCTAATAAGCCTTACGGCCAATTATGTACATTTGTAATTTAACCTAGTGTTAGCAACTAACTCTGATTTTTGGTGCAAGTGGGTCTAACGGGGTTAAATACTGCCGTTAGTAAGGTAATATATCAGAGGGTTTCCGTATGAATTTCCGTATTTTTACAAATTTCTACATTCTAATTTTAGTCACAATCCGTCAAAAATATCTATAAGTTTTTGACATTGACTGTCGCTGAGATGAAACCCCAACTTGAATTTGAAGATTTAAGTACGACAAAAGGGCTTCTGAAATATATTAGTTTTAAAAAAAATCATTACTTTATGAATTCGAGTATCCTTTCTATTTCCTTAGTTACCTTCATATCATCATCTGCCTAGCCTTTTCCCAACTATATTGGGGTCGGCTTCCAGTCTTACCGGATTCAGCTAAGTACCAGTGTTTTACATGGAGCGACTGCCTATCTGACCTCCACAACCCAGTAACTGGGTAACACGGTACCCCTTGGCAAGACTGGTGTCAGATCTCAAGCTTCTGACTACCCGTAACGACTGCCAAAGATCTTCAAATGACAGCCGGGACCGACGGCTTAACGTGCTTTCCGAGGCACGGAGGAAACTCGGTATGTTGAAATGGTCACCCATCCACGGACCGACCTCGTCAAGCGTTGCTTAACCTTGATGATCGACCCGTGCGGCTGTTATTATTTAGCCACGAGCTCCTCCCTTAGTTACCTTCATGTAAAAAAATATATGAGTAAACCCTGTAGAATTTGTGTCACTTATTTGAGCAATAAATTCTTATTCAGGGTCATTTCACTGTGAGAAAGATTATCTGTAAACTTACATCAAAAAACGCAAAACAATGGATTTAACGGAAAAAAAATAGGTACTAGTGCCACTTCTAACAGCTTTAGATGATATACCCAATCTTCGAACATAAGGGGTGATGACACGACATTACGCCATGATAAATAAGTAATGAGAGCAGAAGGGATGGCAAGTGACGCAATGAATCGACGGCCGCCGGCATCGCAACGCCATTAGCGGGAGGAAAAGCGGAGAAAAATCATAATAATAAGGTAGGACGTATACTGGGCTGATTGAGGAATTTTGAAAAGAATTGGCAAAATGTAAGTGTCGATCAATTAAGTAATTTAAGCACGTGAGGCCCATTTCTATTTATTTATTCAGAATCCTCAACGAAAAATGTACACAATTAATCATCAATATGAAGTAATGACAAGTGCACTCCCTCAATTATAGGAGCTCATAGCGTGCTTTTTAGAGTATCGACAAAATAAAAACTAAAATATAAACTCTTATTATAAGGTAATAGTAAAAAATATTAACATATAAAGAGAAAAAACAAATCAAAACATGAAATAGTTGTAACTCTCCTTATATATAATTTAGCCTTAGTGTTTATTACCAACATTATGTCAAAGTAGACAAAAAAAAAATTACAAAACTTACAAACTACAAAATGACATACTTTTTACAAACTGAAACAATTTAAGTAAAAAAGTAAACAATTTTAAAATAAACTATATAAAAATGTAAAATTTAATTAAAATCTAAAACATAAAACTACACAATAAATTAAAAATAAAAACCCACAGAATCTGAACTAATGACTTTTTAAATTTAGGAGTATATTAATAAAAAATAAAAAAAACAATTATATACAGTTACTTGCAATAGCTGTCACAAAGACCTTTTGAGATTACTCGTATGTATGTATTCCAAAAAGTACAAATTCCGGCTTAGAGAATTTTATAATATTAATGCTTTTCCAACCAGTCAATTATCGCCAATTCTTTTAAAATTATTCATTAGGTATTTGTTTACCCTCGCACTGAAACTCCATACAGCAAATTCACCATCGAAGCGGAGCAAAAATTACTTATTAAGGTTACACTAGTCGACCATTCTTCCATACAAACGTAGTCTGGCGATTACTCCACGGTTTGACGATGTACGTTCAAAATAAAAAATGATATTAATTTGTCTCATCATTATCTAGCCCTGTATGGAAACAAAAAAGAAAAAAACAAAAAAAGTTATGAGATTCGAAAGTTCCATATTTCAACACTAATTTTAACGCATCTTTGGGCGGAAATAAATACCATAAGAAGGAAAATTGCAAAACGGCCTCCATACAGGGATAGATTAGTAATTCAGCAATGCAAATAATTTTATTTTGAAAATATACATTTAGTAGTTTTTTCATGATTCTAGACTCCCATAGGTCTGTTCACAAAATTTAGCGCGCTCGTTTTTAAATCATCATCCATTTCGCTACAAACTTGCAAAAGTGCTAATTCGTACGCGAACTAGCTACTTACTGCTCATCACAGCATCTATCACTTTCGCACGTGTTGTCGGATGAGATGGCATGCATTTTAACCTCGCGCACAAAATAGTTCGTGCCGTCGACTAGGGGAACCTTAACATATATATTTGTAACAATCAAATCAAGCGTTTATGAGGCAGCACTATTCATAGTCAAACAACGCTAAAAAAATCAATATCTATCTCGGAAAACAAAAAACTTAAGAAATTACCCCTCGAGGTAATAAAGACATCAACGAGTGTACGTTCCTCCTAACCACCCCTTATGATATTCTTAGCGAGTTTTTAATAGAGACAGCCGCAACCCTTTTATTGTGATTAGTTATTGTATTTACGAAGAGGGGGAAGCTGGCCGGCCGGGTATTGACGGAACTGACTCGAGACTTTAATGGGAATTACTGTGGGGCGAGTAGGGAAGCGTCTTCTAGCACTCAGAAGATAGGCCATATGTTTGTTCAGTTAGAATAAAATCTTTGTTGGTCCACACACTTGACCTAATAGTTTAAGCTTGTGTGGAACGGAGTTAAAAAGAGCATAGTTGATGGAACTTCGAGCAGATTTTTTTAAGCAGCTTCGGTAACAAACACATTGATTTCTGAAATACTTATCAATGAATTATTACGTGTTATTTATTTTTAACCGACTTTCGAAAAAGGAGGAGGTTCTATGTTCGACTTCTTGTATGTTTTGTGTATGTTCACCGATATCTTCGTCAATTGTGGACCGATTTTGAAAATTATTTTTTTGTTTGAAAGAGTATGTTTCGAAATTGGTCCCATTTTAATTTGGTGAAGATCTGATGAAGAACTTCGAAGATATACAACAGAACTCTTCAATAAATAACGGCAAATCTTTAGGGACTGCTGCAATTGCATGTCTGTTTGTTGTTTATACCATTTCAAAACATAACATCACGCCAGTTCGCTCTTAAGGGGTAAGCTGATCTCTCACTTGGTCGGTTTTGTTCAAGTTTCATGATATTCGGGTAACCTATTCTGGCGTTATAAGAAACTTACTAAACAACTCGTTTATTAGGTTTGGTAGGTTCAACTAACATGTGAAAAATAAAAAAACTTTTTAATGGTGCTCCCACACCGCTGTTCAAAAATGTTTACAAACATTTTCTAACACTACATTTACTGACAAATGTTAGGAAAATGTCTGTCTAGAAAAAGTTTACTAATGTTTGTAAACATTTTTGAACAGCGGTGTGGGAGCACCATTACAAAAAAATACTACCGACTTCCAAATAAGAAAACTACAAAGTGAAAAATAACTTTTTTTTGGAACTCGGTGTCCATAACGTACAAAAATGGTTTCTACGAAAGACACCGATTTCCAAAAAAAAATTTTTCACTTTGTAGTTTTCTTATTTTGAAGTCGGTAGTATTTTTTTGTAAAAAAGTTTTTTTATTTTTTCGTCTAAAACATTTTATCCACTGGGAAACTTACTGACTTTTCCACAAACAGTTTTTTAGAATTACCGACATTAAAACCTTGTTAAAATCGCTCAACCAAAATCGCTGGTTCCAAAGCCATACATTTAAAAAATGATAACTTTTCAGTTTTGACACTGAAGCCTTTAAGAGAATTTTTGATTTACGCTTCTTTTCTGACGGGCTTTTTAAATAATGGAAGATTTATAATTAGGAAAAACAACTTGACTATCTTTGGAAAAGGGATATTTTATTTTGAAATATCTAAAAAGTTTTGACGTTAACTTTGCCTCATATTTTTAATTTTGTGTCATAACTTTTGAAATATTTCCTTTTATTATTTATTTATGAATTTCTAAAAATCTTGGTCAATTGCTTAGAGGTAAACTTTTATAGCTAAGGATATATATTATGTTATTACTGGTAAATGAAAACTTGAAGATACCACCAACGATGAGGATGAGAGAGTGCAACAGTGCGTGACGTCATGACTAGGCGAAACGACCGGTATACGTTAATTTATTAATTTGATCTACAATTTAAGCAACGTTTCAGCTTTACATAGTAACACCTACTTAACATATTATCAAGCGCAGCGTGACAGAAGCCACACTAAAAGCTGCGACTTGACGTGACAAGTGATGTTTGCGTGTAAGTTAATTATTTATTTCACAAAAAAGAAATATACCAACACATTTTCATATAGTAACACCAAACTTGTTACCAAGCGCAACGTGACAGTGGCGACATTTAAAGCTGCAGCTTTACGTATCAAGTGCAGCACACAATAGGTACATAGATGACTTACTATTTACAACTAAAAACATACATCATTCATACAGTCACACTAAACGTGTTACCAAGCGCAACGTGACAGTGGCGACATTAAAAGCTGCGATTTGACGTGACAAGTGCAGCAAAATAGATTAATAATTTCTTTAACAAGTAAACAAACGTGTTACCAAGCGCAACTAGACAGAAGGAAACTTTAGTTGCGGTTTGACGTGACAAATGTAGAAAAACAGTTAGTTTAAAATGTTTACTCTGAAAATTGAATAAATAAACCTACAAACACACAGTACCACCAAACGTGTTACCTAGCACAACGTGACAGTGGCGACATTAAAAGCTGCGACTTGACGTGACAAGTGCAGCGACGCGGATGGGTTAATTATTTCTTTTTGTGCGAGCCCTCGCTCGGAGATTGCTGTGATTACGTGACTTCGCGCTACGAACGTGTTTAGACGTGATGAGGTGACGCAGACGTGACAGTGCTTGTGTGAAGGACTTTATGAACCTAAAGACCGATTTCACAAATGCAACTAATCGCGTTTAGTTCAAAACAAACTCAGTTTATGCAAATACAGCGTTCTGATTGGTTGAGACCGCTGAGTAACTATATATAAGAATACTACTGACACATACCACTGGTATGATATATACATTTACTTAGCGTTACCACCATCAGGGAAGATTTTCTTTGGATTTCCTCAGCCGAGGCGAGCAGGGGTCTGACACCTCCATCAGACTTTTACTGTTTTATTTATAAATGCGGATTGAAGTTATACCAAACATTTTTAGCAGGGGTTAGCGGGTAGGTTTACTCCACTACTTTGAATAATCGACTAAAACCGTAAAGTGTTTTTCAACTACCTTTGTCCGACGAAACAGTCAGAAATGCAAACCAATGATTGACTCTGTCGTCAAAATGATAGTCTGCTATAAAAATAGTACATTGTGATACAAGGGTGGAAAGTAGGTTATTGCAAACGAGCTGTCATTAACAAGCCCGAGCCGAAGGCGAGGGTTTTAAATGACACGAGTTTGCAATAACCTATACACCCGTGTATCACACGACGTTTTTCAATACAGTTGTGAGAAACAGTAAAAACAAATCAAAGAATTAGATTTGTTTATTCACAAAAAATAAAATTTTCAATATGGCGCGTTTTTGCAACTGGACATATTTTTTTACAAAGAAAACAGCCTATACAGCCTATTCGATTTTTGACAAACGTTGATGTGAAAATAATTAACTTAAAACTGGTGTTTAAATATATTAAACAACTATTTAAAAAAAATGAGAATTCAATGCTAAAACGTGCGGAATCATTAATTTTTCCTCCTATAAAACCGTATCCCATTTTATTCTATGTATGAAAACTCTTTGCTACTAAACTTTTATAAATTGACTTATGGCGCGTTTTTGCAACTGGACATATTTTTTTTTCAACGAAAACGGCCTATACAGCCTATTCGATTTTTAACAAATGT
This sequence comes from Orthosia incerta, assembly GCA_948252205.1. Classification (NCBI taxonomy): domain Eukaryota; kingdom Metazoa; phylum Arthropoda; class Insecta; order Lepidoptera; family Noctuidae; genus Orthosia; species Orthosia incerta. Next base: position 22,467,507 of record OX411759.1, on the reverse strand, counting down.
TGATGTGAAAATAATTAAATTAAAACTGGTAATCAAATATATTAAACAACCATTTAAAAGACTTTTGAGAATTCAATGCTAAAACGTAGGGAATCATAAATTTTTCCTCGTAGAAAATCTATCCCATTTTATTCTATGTTTGAAATCTCCTTGCTACTAAACTTTTTTAAATTGACTTATAAATTTAAAACTAAACTGCAAACATAATGATCGAGCTCGTAAACAAAAGTCACGACCGCGTAACAGAAAGATGCCTATGCGTAAGATTTAACTTTCGAATCATAATTATAGCCTCTGAAAGTACGCCATGTTTAACAACTGTATTGAAAATGTATTTTATAAGACCTTAGGGAAAATTAAGTAATTTAAATATGAGCTCTATTTCAAATCAAGGCCACAGTCGCCATACAGCTTTAAACTTTACTGTTCTACATGTCCGTTCTTCGCCTCCATATAATCTATGGCAAGTTGCTCTGAAGCGCTTTCACGCTCTCACAATACGCGATGCGGATTAAGCAAACACAGTTTTAATTAGGAGAGATTCGTAGAGTGCCTCCGCCAGTCGTGCCTATTACTTGTGATACACAATGTTCTGTGCTGGGAAATAGACTGTATTTTATTATATAAAGCTATATTTTTCATAAATATTTTATGGAATAATATATTCCATAAAATATTTATGAAAAATACATACTAGCTGTCCCACGCGGCTTCGCTCCCGTCAACTGGCTACCTATCTACCCTACATACATGAATGCTGCGTAACTTTAACCGCTTACGCAGCGCACGCAACGGAAGCTCTCAAAAAGGAATAATTTTGCCCGTTTTTGCAACATTTTTCATTTATGCTCCGCTCCTATTGGTCGTAGAGTGATGTCATATGCCTATAACCTTCCTCGATAAATGGACTATCCAACACAAAAATATTTTTCAATTCTAACCAGTAGTTCCTGAGATTAGTGCGTTCAAACAAACAAACTAACTCTTCAGCTTTATAATATTAGTATATTAACACATATATAATTGAATATTCTAAAAAAACAAACCTATGTACAAATACAAAGGGGGAGGGAAATGGGCTCATTGTGCATCAAAAGAATTCGTCCACATCGATGTTAATTGGAAACGTGCCCAGAACGCTGGCACTAGGTTATAACGCTAGGTTTAAATGAGACTAAATTGTGACATGTAACTCGTGTAAGAAGATGATTAAAAACCGGCCAAGTGAGAGTCGGACTCGCGCACCGGCGGTTCCGTACAAACCTCAGCTTAAAGGTATTATAGACCTGAGTATTTGATATGAATTTGAATTTATTACTTCAACGCGTTCATGAGGAAAGGGTAAGTTTAAAATTATTAAATAGTACATTGTGATACAAGGGTGGGAAGTAGGTTATTGCAAACGAGCTGTTATTAACAAGCCCGAGCCGAAGGCGAGGGTTTTTAATAACACGAGTTTGCAATAACCTACACACCCGTGTATCACACGACGTTTTTCAATACAGTTATGAGAAACAGTAAAAACAAATCAAAGAATTAGATTTGTTTATTCACAAAAAATAAAATTTTCATTATGGCGCGTTTTTGCAACTGGACATATTTTTTTACAAAGAAAACAGCCTATACAGCCTATTCGATTTTTGACAAACGTTGATGTGAAAATAATTAACTTAAAACTGGTAATTAAATATATTAAACAACAATTCAAAAAAAAAATAGAATTCAATGCTAAAACGTACGGAATCATTAATTTTTCCTCGTATAAAATAGTAGCCCATTTTATTCTATGTATGAAAACTCCTGGCTACTAAACTTTTTTAAATTGACTTATGGCGCGTTTTTGCAACTGGACATATTTTTTACAAAGAAAACAGCCTATACAGCCTATTCGATTTTTGAAAAACGTTGATGTGAAAATAATTAACTTAAAACTGGTAATTAAATATATTTAAAAAAAAATAGAATTCAATGCTAAAACGTACAGAATCATTAATTTTTCCTCGTATAAAATCGTATCCCATTTTATTCTATGTATGAAAACTCCTTGCTACAAAACTTTTTTAAATTGACTTATGGCGCGTTTTTGCAACTGGACATATTTTTTTTTTCAACGAAAACAGCCTATACAGCCTATTCGATTTTTGACAAATGTTGATGAGAAAATAATTAAATTAAAACTGGTAATTAAGTATATTAAACAACCATTTAAAAGACTTTTGAGAATTCAATGCTAAAACGTACGGAATCATTCATTTTTCATCGTAGAAAATCTATCCCATTTTATTCCATGTTTGAAAACTCCTTGCTACTAAACTTTTTTAAATTGACTTATAAATTTAAAAATAAACTGCAAACATAATGATCGAGCTCGTAAACAAAAGTCACGACCGCGTAACAGAAAGATGCCTATGCGTAAGATTTAACTTTCGAATCATAATTATAGCCTCTGAAAGTACGCCATGTTTAACAACTGTATTGAAAAATATTTTTATTATATGATGTAACTAAAAATTTACGGCTTTCGCAATTATTCTTTTATCTGTGCTATAAGACGTTGCTTCGTACCAAATTTCAAAATTCTGAGTTCACGGCAACAGAAATACATCATCTGTGAAAATTTAAACTTTCTAGCTAAAACGGTTCATGAGATACAGCCTGGTGACAGACAGACAGACGGACAGCGGAGTCTCAGTAATAGGGTCCCGTATTTACTTTTGGGTACCCTAAAAAAGGGAGTGGTATTGAGGTTTCTGATATTTAAAAGCCGTGTGCCTGATAGGAGTGATAAGATATCCCATCAGCAAAAACGACGAGCTTTCATACTATATAAAACAAAAATCCTTCCTTAGTGCGTTCACTTTCGTCGTACAAGCATCTAGGGTCTAGATGCTTGTACGACAGGCAGGCACGTAGGCAGTGCAGCAGAGCAGTGCAATTTTCTGATTTTTATTACATACATAAAAAATAAGATAATTTGTGCAAAAATCTTACACTCAAGCTGAATAAAGGTCCCATATTATTTATATTTAAACTATAAAATATAATAGTTTTAATATAAATAAAATGTATGTAATAGTTTAAAAATAATAACAATATTATATAACTAAATTGCTAATAACAAGCTACCACAGATAAATAAAAAGTATACTTCTCTATAGTCTAAGCTACGACTACTAACAAATTCAACTCATTTTATTGTTATTAATTTTAAACCAATTTGGACAATAAACGGTTCAAGTGCAGGCAGGTACCTCATGTACTTAAAATGGCTTTGCTAACAGTTTCCTTACTATCCTTGCATTGGTGCAGAATAGATCAATGCCAGGTTCACAAGAAATCTCGTTAAAATTGAGACTGGCTATCGGAAAGTATGCATTACGCCTATAATTATTATTTGCATAAGGTACATGTAGAAGTGAGCGCTGTCGAAACCCCATCTGATTAGTGCGAATCGCTAATTTCGAAACAAGTTCAGGACAGTCGACTGAACTATTAGCGATATTAAATTAATAGCATACGTCATTAATATAACGTCTACGGTCAAGTGGTAGAAAATGGTAAATTCTGCTTCGGTGAGTGTAATCTACATTGTATGTTTGTATGATACTTGCTTTACCTTCCAATCAAAGTACTTAAGGTTACACTAGTCGATAATTCTTCCATACAAACGTAGTCTAGGGATTACTCCACTGTTTGACGATGTACGTTCAAAATAAAAAAAAGATATCAATATGTCTCCTCATTCTCTAGCCCTGTATGGAAGCAAAAAAGTAAAAAAAGAAAATATTTGAAAGTTATTAAGTTAAGTTAAGGTAGCTTCGAAAGTTCCACATTTCGACACTAATTTTAACGCATTTTTGGGCGCAAATAATAACCATAAGAAGACGGAAAATTTCAAAACGGCCACCATACAGGGATATATTAGCATTTCAACAATGTAGATATTTTTATTTTGAACAGATACGATTAGTCGTTTTTTCATGATATCCAGACGCCCATAGGTCTGTTTATAAAATTTCGCGCACTCGGTTTCGTCCTAAATCATTATTCATTTCGCTACAAATTTGCAAAAGTGTGTATTCGTACGCGAACTAGCTTCCTACTGCTCATCACAGCATCTATCTCTTCCGCACGTGTTTTCGGTTGATATAAAATGCATTTCAACCCCGCGCACAAAATAGTTCGTGCCGTCGACTAGTGTACCCTTAAGAAATTTTCCCTGGATGCCCTCAATACGAGACTTGTTGATCGCGTAATGATGGTTCCAGACTTGTGATGCATACTCATGGTGGCTGCGTACGAACGAACAATATAGGACAATATAGGATTTTGGCCCAATATATTTCGAAATATCTATAAAAGATTTCCATAATCTAAGTAAACGATTCTCTACGTTCAAGAAAAGCAATAGAAAACTCATATCACAAATCAAAAAAATATCATCATCTAGCACAATACGGCTGACTAACAGGGTTCCGCAGAGAAAGAACTCGTTAACGCCTGAATAGATCGCCAGCAGATGAAGTTTACTCGACTGATGGAATATATTAGCGGCGTGTGTACGGAACACTCTCGCTCGGATTTGATACTGCTTTTTAATTGCAAGAATTTTGTGGTGCTTCGTGTGAGGTTATGTCGTTTTTTTTACGAAGGGTTGGTAAAGTAGGGTGGAGTTAGCTAAGGATAAATTGGTGTTAGACACTTATTTGGAACATCCGCACGGGTTGATCGAAGGTTAAGTTAATCTAGCCAAGTTCGGCCCGTGGATGGGTGACCATCTGTTACATACCCAGACCCTTAGAATGATTTAACATGTTTCGGCAAGCATTGTGTCTGCTATGAATGATGGGATATCCCATCAGTCAAAACGACGAGCTTTCGTACTAACTTTAATCACTACATTATTAAAAAAAAAGAAAAAAAAACGAAACAACCGATTTTTTTTATATTTCAGTTTTTAAACTATCTAATGTATCTAGTTGTAGACATGCTTCGATCAACAATATATCGAACACGTAATTATGACACGATATCTTGGGAAAATACCCTGATTCAAACAGTAAAACGTCAATAACTTTTGAACGGCTGAACCGATTTTCATCAAACATAGCTAAGAACACTTCCAATAATATCACTCTTCACAAAAAACTAAATCAAAATCGGTTCATCCGTTTAGGAGCTATGATACCACAGACAGATACACAAATACACAAACACACAGGCGCACACGTCAAACTTTTATAACTCCTCTTTTTCCGTCGGTGTTTAAAAACTAGTGACGCTAAGTTGTTAGTCCCGGCTACTTAGCTACTTGACAGTGGTTACTGGTTGTCAGAAACCCGAAAGTATAACAATTTGTAAGGCAGGAATCTGGCCCTAATATAGTCGGAAAATGGCTAGGCAGATATGAAATATACATTTCTTTCCTGTTCAAATAATCGCATTATTTATCACACTAATATTATAAATGCGAATATTGTGAGTGTGTGTGTGTTTGTTACTCCTTCACGCTCAAACGGCTGGACGGATCTGGATGAAATTTGGCACAGAGATAAATTATAGTCTGGAATGGCACATAGGATACTTTTTATCTCACGAATATGTTCCCTTGGGATAATTTTCTACAGTAACGCGGGCGAAGCCGCCGGCAGAAGCTAGTAATATTATAAAGTCGAAAGTTTGTGAGTGTGTGTGTGTGTATGTTTGTATGTTTGTTACTCCTTCACGCTCAAACGGCTGGACCGATCTGGATGAAATTTGGCACAGAGATAGATTATAGTCTGGAATAGCACAAGATTTTTTTTTTATCCCGGGAATATATGCCCTTGGGATAATTATCGACATTGACGCGGGCGAAGCCGCTGGCAGAAGCTAGTCCATGAATAAAATCCTCCTCCTCGCGTCGTATTTCTCATTACTGAGGGTCGTGGTGGCCCCGAAGAGAGATCAACTGTTCTCTGATGATAATTAGATCTAATGAAGATTCCTTGACGTCGTGGAGTGCATAGTGCAGCTTGGTGCTCAGCGTTGAACGGATTTGGTCAGACTTTCTGATCGGTCTGCGGCCTCCTGTCATACACAAATCAAAAAACTTTAAATGTCTTACCTGTGGAGTATTTCTCTTGACTGCTTTGGGCTGTAACCTTTGTAGGTGGTTAGGCAAAGGCGCCTCTTTTTCTTTGCTTGTACTTGGTTTTTCTTTGTCAGCATTCGACTTTGTGGGTTGTGAACTGGTGGTGGCACTTCTAGCAGGCACTCTGTTTGCCTATAGAAGGAAAAGAGAAATATAGAATATAGTAATAGTTGCTACAAGGTAGTTGAAATAGATGTTACTACGTCTTACCATTGTCCCTCTAAAAAGCTTATTTTATTCACTGAAAACAGTGAATAAAATGGACTTTTAATCACTTTTTTGCTGTTTTCTTTCTTTTTCTCGTAGTCATGGTATAAACTATAGTATGTAACTTGAAATAGTAGTTTATGATACTGTTGCATAATAAGGGGTTTTAAAACATGAGTGTGTGTTTAAAAACCGAGCCGTAGGCGAGGTTTTTAATAGTATTCACACGAATGTTTTAATACCTAGTTATGTGCAGTTTCATACACTACTTTATCTACACTCATACATTTTGGGATTGAACCTACTAAATACCTTTTTTTTTGCATTTTCTATGCCATAAAGTCGTGATAAATAAATTATATAATAATCTCGACTTTGCTGCTAAGAAATTTATGAGTAATCTCCTTCACTGCATATAAAATGTTTGGCGGAGTCAAATTTTCTTCACATTCACTAATATCAGACATTTTAAGCAAGAATTAAAAAAACTCATGAAATTCAGTACAGCGAAACCTGCAAAACGTATGAATGGCGCCAAAACCCAGCACATCACCGCATTATCTGCGCATGCGCTAAGGCTTAGCACACGCACTGCGATATTTGTTCGCGCGAGTTTTTGCCGCCCATTCTGCGACCTATGGAATTGTATGAAGCTGCTCGCATTGCGGTAGAAAAATCGTGCGGCAATAATACCGCATGAAATCCGTGTTTTGCAACAGAATCCACCGCACCGCGGCGCGCATTTATTTCGCGCGAATATTTTGAGCTCTATGAACAAGTAGAAAGAGACAAAATTCGCGCGAATAAAAATCGCAGTGCGTGCTAAGCCCAAAGCGGGCATTGTCACAGACAATTTAAAATTGTAATCAAATCTTTTCATAATAGGTTTTAAAATGACTTTACAAAAAAAATATTGATTGAAACTCCTTAGTGATTAACTTCTTGGATTTGTCCTGTATCGTAATAGAAAAAATAGTTATTTATGCTACAAGTGCGGGAAGTAGGTGATTTCCGATGAGTGGCATTTTTATTCACGAGCGAGCGAAGCGAGTGAGTGGATAAATCGACACGAGTCGGAAATCATCTTACGCACGTGTATCATATAACATTTTACTATGCATTGTGCGAGGAAATAAAAAAAAATATCTGAACCAAGCAAAATGGCGCTTATTCAAGGGCGCTCAGCATATCCACAGATTAACTAATAGTTCATAGTTCTACTGCGCATGTGCAATAGCTGTCACGTCATAACGCAAAAAGGCACGAGCAAAATATTAATTCTGCCAAACATATTTAATGAATAATTAAAATTAATTTATTGATCAAAATCTAAATCTAGAGTAATTAAAAACGCCTTAAATGACGTATTAGTTTTGTTTTACTTTTTATATGAATGATAATCTGTACTTAACTAATTTTAAAACTTTTCTCAAATAATAAAAACTCTATGCGGCGGGCTGACGTTGGAGTTAAAAATTAAAAAAGTACAGGAAAGTAAAAAGCACTAGTAAAAAAAAGTGACACTTTCCGCACAGTTTGGCTGCTTGGAAAACGCTCTTTTCGAGGACATGCATTGTAAAATGTTTTATAGCATTATTTTGTTAGCGAAATAGTGTTATAATGAGATTCTATTTTTAAATTTCGGTATTGTGTTTATAAAGTTTGTCAATATAAACTCGTTTTGAAGTTTATAATTCGAATATTATGATATGAGAGTAGATAAAATTATTTTATACCATTCCCCCTCTAAAAAGCTTATTTTATTCACTGAAAATAGTGAATAAAAAGCACTTTTACTCACTGTTTTGGTGTTTGAATTTAGAACACACCAATATATATTCGACGTCCATCTCAATACTATACAACCCCCTTGCGCATAAAATACTCAATACAAACTCCATGTGCAAAGAATATTCGACTTTCAAACTTCTTCATCAATTTAATTTTCAGTTTGTTAATATTTAGGATTTCAATAATGATTTGCATGATTTTGATTTTAGTCTGGGATGTTTATTTGGATTGTAATTCTAATATTAATTGCATTGGTGTTTAATTAATTATAATTATGTAACGTAACGGAGGTGGTCACTGGCCCCTGAAACACAGATGCTGTTACCTAGCTCAGCTTCAATTTACATAAAATGTGAAACCCTGAGTTTTCAATTTTTTTGTAAATTTTGAAGGTAATGAAACATTTATTTATTATTATTCCTTGTGCTTTTCGCTTAAATCTTTCTTTTTCTCGTAGTCATGGTGGTGGTGGCCCTGGGTGTGTTGTGTATGTGAGTTTATATGTTTGTAAACGCACCCACGATACAGGAAGAAATTCCTAGTGTGGGGCAACGTTTTATATAAAATATATATATATATAGTATGCAACTCTTGAATAAAACGAATTTATATCGAGGGCCATGAATCACTCGCGGCGCTCAGGATTCTAACACTTGAATCACTCGCTATACTCGTGATTCAATCATCATGAATCACTCCCTACGGTCGTGATTCAGTCGTTAGAATCATTCACTTGCTCGTGATTCATCTATAGCCCTCGCATTAAATTCGTCCTTTATTCACTAATTGCATAATATACTATTTTTCTTTCATACTCGTAGTTCGAGTGTAAAATGTGTTGTCACAAAACAGAAATTTGTTTTATTTTCGATTCAAACAAACGTTTCATATTGTTGAATATCCAGACAAATTTAACGAACACTAACATTAACATTAGAAGCGGGATATTTAACATGTTTACTGAGTGCAAAAAACGAACAAGAAAGAGGGTAGACCGATTTGTCTCCTCATAAACACCCACCTTCAATAACTTCAGTTTATCCGTGATCATGGTGCTTGCAACAGCACCGAAATATCGGGAACTCGCAACAAACAGTAAACATGGTAAATATCCCGCTTCTAATGTTAATGTTAGTGACCATGACAGTTTAAAAACTTATAAATTTAACGAAGTTTTTTATTCTCTCTTCAAAAAATTACTCCCTCAATTGCCAGCAATAAAATTAATATCTATATCTTACCATTTCTTCGCTCCGTCGGATAACTTCAAGCTGTTGTTCGCGAGCTATCGCTTGTCTGATCGCCGGCGGTGGACGCACCTTCTCTTCAGAACCTGATGACAGTTTAAAATTTTTGCTCATTTGTCATATAAACTTATTTTGAAAACATCATGTGGCGTTATTTGCCACTATTCTTATGGTCTGTTCAATTGTGCCAGAGAACCAAAAGTGTGGCCGGACACAACTGTATGAAATAGGGTAGTTACGACGTAGTGTGCACACATGAAGGAGCATCCTCACTGGTAGCTGGTAGCATTCTTTCGTGAGCATTTGTAAACAAGCAATCGTAGACGAGCAACAATTGCTTCTCTGCGAGCCCAGCATTCACTTTCGGACAAAACTATGAACGTTCGAGTCCAACATTCCCTTGCTAGCTTGGAGCATTCGAATACGATCTCATTAAGGGTACACTAGTCGACGGCACGAACTATTTTGTGCGCGTGGTTAAAATGCATTTTATATCAACCGAAGACACGTGCGGAAGAGCTATCTCTTCCGCACGTGTCTTCGGTTGATGATTCGTGCTGTGATGAGCAGTAGGAAGCTAGTTCGCGTACGAATACACACTTTTGCAAATTTGTAGCGAAATGGATAATGATTTAGGACGAAACCGAGCGCGCGAAATTTTATAAACAGACCTTTGGCAGTCTAGATATCATGAAAAAACGACTAAATCTATCTGTTCAAAATAAAATTATATGCATTTTTGAACTACTAATCTATCCCTGTATGGAGGATGTTTTGCAATTTTCCGTCTTCTTATGGTATTTATTTGCGCCCAAAAATGCATTAAAATTAGTGTCGAAATGTGGAACGTTCGACGCTCATAACTTTCAATTATTTTCTGTTTTTAATTTTTCGCTTCCATACAGGGCTAGATAATGATAAGACAAATCGATATCACTTTTTATTTTTAACGTACATCGTCAAACAGTGGAATAATCCCTAGACTACGTTTGTATGGAAAAAAATCGACTAGTGTAACCTTAAATGTTATTCATAAGATTTCCAAAAAGGTCACAAACACTTAAGATCAAGGAACTGTTCCTTGCTTTACAAGTGGCCAGTAATATTCCTACATACATATTAGTATCTGAGTACTCGCCTTCGAGCGTTTTATTTGCGTGAACATTCGAATGCGAGCCGTTTCCGCGAAAATCGTTGCGACGTCCACACCGGCCAAAGTTCGCGCTTGCGTGTAAGCTTTGCAACTCTCGGCTCAACGACTACACCACTCGAATATTCGGCGACGAATGCTCATTACACGTGAATGCTCTCAATGAGGACGTTTCTTAAGGCAATTTCCATTTATTTATTTAATCTTCATGCACAAAAGAACAATGGCGGACTTAATACCTTAGGCATTCTCTACCAGTCTTGAGTGGTGAAGAAATAACAAAGCGTCACAGCGACAAAGCCGCTTGTGGTACGTCTGAATAGAATCTAAAGTACAGGCTCGACTTTCGGTTACACATTATTAGTCTTATTAATAAAAATGGCGTAATCCCAGCTTACTCCGTGGACTAGCTAATCCCGGAGTAACTAAGGATTAACATAGATCTAGCAATGTTATTAATAAACATGGAATAACCTCGGACTAACTATTCATTTCTTAGTCTTGGATTTACGCGTAAGCTCTGGCAACCCAGTTGAATTTAAAAGTAAAAAGAATGAACTAGTGAATGAAAAATAAGCAAGTTGAAGACATTATGTAGAAAAAAAACTAAAAATGACATCATAGAGATTTGACAGTAAAGGTGAAGGATCCCTCCTTTTCAAATTATCGTATTACCTTTAAACTTAAAAATTACATAAAATGATGATTAATTAATTAATTTGTAATTTCGTTGACTAAAGCTAAACAGCTGCCAATGACCTTATTTTTTTTAATGTTCCACATCTACGAAATAAAAAATCAGAGTCTATGTAATAATTGTGATTGCGAGAGTTTTAGGCGGGATTTTTTCGAGTGTAGTTCAGCGGCTGTTAATATTATTTGCAAATTGATTCCTAGTGGATATTGTGATATTAAATTGATGTAGTTTTATGTCTCAACTGCCTACGCAACTGGTCAATCTGTGAAAGCATTGACAGAAGCGATTTCGGGATAGTGGAGCGGAGAATTTTATTGTAGTATTGACTCCCTCCCGCAAAGCTTACTAAGCTGACTTGATACAATTTGCTTGCCAAATACTCCAAAAAACATTAGAATCTGTTGCATCCGCATTCTAATGCATACTAAAGAATTCAAGAAGGATATTATGCACTGAACACGAGGCGGTATGGTCTAAGACCTTAGCCTGCCCGAATAGGGCGATGCAAAAAAATTAATAAAATTGTGGTTGCCATAGTTACATTACTCTTATTCCGACCTTAAACTAGCTGGCACCATGGTTTAAATTTTAGTCCGAGACTAGTGTCAGATTAGTATAATCCCTCCTTATTCCGTGTTTATTAATACGGATTTTTTTTAGTACCAACCTAATGCTTGGAACAAAGTTATTCTTACCTTAGTCCACGTTTATTAATAAGACTGTATGTGTATGGGCCGATTTCACAATGAAACTAATCGCGATTTAAGTTTTTAAGCTGACATGGTCACAATCATTAGAATTAATATTTTTTATTGAGAGCTCGATTCTCGTAATCATGGCGCTTTTAACGGTGCCGAAATAACGCGCTCTCAACAAAAAAAAAACAAAATATACATGGTAAATATCCCGAAACAAATATTAATTCTAATCGCGATTAGTTCAACTAAACTCAGTTTATGCCATTTTTATTTAATACTGACCATAAAAAGCTATCCTATTGATAGACGGCTCCAGCACGAAGGTATACAGTCCGTCTGGAGTTCGCTGTTGTATGTACTGCAGCCCGTAGTCGCACATTGCGCCCGCGCATATACGTAAAGCTTTTCGTTCGCTCTCGCTGCATAGCTGTGGAGAACATAGTAACATTGGAATTTATAGAGCGACAACCGGAGAGGCGGGACGAACGGGACGAACTGCGTTCGCGCCAATTGTGTCAACTAATTTTTAAGGAGGTATTCAAATAGGCGCAAATTTTCACGTAATTTCTTAATCATTAAAACAATCGACGCGCGAAGTCACGTCTCGTATTCCTCGCGGAGTTCGCCTCAGTGTGGCCAGAGTTTCATATGATACTTTAATAAAAATATTATTTATTTGGAACAATTTCAGGCAAATATGCCTGTCTCCTCGTCTTGTAGGTCTAGTGGTCACAAATATCCTTTAACAAGGCCCTGAGTTCGATCCCTAGATCAGGCAACGACTTTTTGGGTTTTCTCCAAAAGAAATGTTTCAGCATCATACACAACTCCAGCAGTTTTTCAGTGTCAATAAGTTAAATAAAATTATACATTAAAAAATCTTTTTTTAAAACAAGATTTTTTCGTATTGTTCACAGCAAACTATGGCAGTGCACAAAAAATAACTAATCCGCCATCTTGGGCCGTCCACCATATAAGATTTAGAATGACGTCACTTAGCTTACAGTCCTACCAACTTATCTGTGAACTGAAAGAGGACGGATAAAATCCGGCCGGCCGGCGGCGATCGCCCGCGAGTGACCGATAATAATAATCGACGGTAATCAAGATAATCGACGGTGCCGTCCTCTTTCAGTTCACAGATAAGTTGGTAGGACTGTACCATGCATTGTCATCCAAACTAAAAGGTATGCAAAATTTCATCTTAATTGGTGGAGTATAACTGCTTTAAAATTCAGTTGCAAGTTTTGTCCCGAACACACTTACATACATCATCATCATCATATCCACTGCTGGACATAGGACTCCCCCAAGCGTCGCCACATTGACCGGTCCCGTGGGTCTCGTAACCAGCGGATCCCCGCAACCTTCACCAGGTCATCGGTCCACCTGGTGGGCGGCCTTCCAACGCAACGTCTTCCGGTTCGCGGTCGCCACTCCAGAACCTTTCTGCCCCATCGGCCATCCGTTCTGCGAGCAATGTGCCCTGCCCACTGCCGCTTCAGTTTGGCAATACTTCGGCCTATGTCGATAACCATGGTTCTCTTGCAGATCTCTACATTACTGATTCGATCACGCAAGGAAACGGATAGTGTCTCAAGACGAAAGCCTATGACCAGTGTGTGTTGCCAGTGATGACATATGGCTCTGAGACGAGGTCGCTTACAATTGGCCTTATCAGAAAGCTTACAGTCAATCAAAGAGCAATGGAGAGAGCTATGCTCGAAGTTTCACTTACATACATTGCAAGTTAAATACAAGCTTGTAAAATACCTCTAATTTACCTGCATTTTAATAGGTTCTGATATTAACTATCGCTAAACTTAGGCTTAGCTTTAAATACGGCAATAGCCCTTCTGGTTTTCAGCCCAGTTGATGACAATAGGTTAACTCCTATATGTGTAGATGTTTTTAATTTACCTGTACGTTGGCAGTTCTCAGCTGTGGTGCTAACAGGTAAGGCAGCATTGGCAGTACATCCAACTGCAACGCCGCGCGACTGCAGCTAACAGAGGGAGAACTGCCGCGAAGTACTGATGACACTATGCTTTCTAGTTCCACTTTCTTGCGGTACATCTGTAGGAGATAGAAAATGATGTGAGGAAATTTGAAAGGGGTTTATTCCCTATGGCTCATGTCGATTAGCACTGAAAGCATTCAGCAAGTAATTTTATGTCCAACTAGCTTCTGCCGGCGGCTTCACTCGCGTGAATGTCGAAAATTATCCCGAGGGAACATATTCCCGGGATAAAAAGTATCCTATGTGCTATTCCTGACTATAACCTATCTTTGTGCTAAATTTCATCCAGAGCCGTCCAGCCGTTTGAGCGTGAAGAAGACACAAACATACAAACACACACACACTCACAAACTTTCGCCTTTATAATATTACTAGCTTCTGCCAGCGGCTTCGCCCGCGTCAATGTTGAAAATTATTCAAAAGGAACATATTCCCGGGATAAAAAGTATCATATATGGGCGCACGGTTGCCGCAGTGGTTGAGCTATTGACTGCTGCGCTGCGTGTCGCGGGTTCGATTCCCGCACGGAACAAAAATTTGTATGACCCACGATAGTTGTTCCGGCTCTGGGTGTTTGTGTATGTGAGTTTATATCTTTGTAAACGCACCCACGATACAGGAAGAAATTCCTAGTGTGGGGCAACGTTTAAAAAAAAAAACAAATATGAGCTATTCCAGACTACAACCTATCTCTGTGCCATATTTCATCCAGATCCGTTCAGTAATTTTTGCGTAAAAGAGTAACAAACATACAACTTTCATTTATAATGTTTTATTTTTATCCGTGGTGAACCAGTCATTGTTGTTCTATCTCACGAAGAAGGGTTACGTGACTTTTATGACGCCCAAATGAGATTCATTTTGCTACGATTCATCCGTCATCGTGAGATAGAACAACTATAATGTTATATGTGCTTTAAAAAAACGTAGTCAATTAATGGAATTTCTTTCGTATTAACTCACTTTCAAATGCTCAAATTTAAGTCAACTAAGATTTCACCTTTGTTCTTTAAGGGTACACTAGTCGAAAATTCTTCCATACAAACGTAGTCTAGGGATTATTCCACTGTTTGACGATGTACGTTCAAAATAAAAAGTGATATCAATTCGTCTCATCATTATCTAGCCCTGTATGGAAGCAAAAAAGTAAAAAAACCAAATATTTGAAAATTATGAGCGTCGAAAGTTCCACATTTCGAAACTTATTTTAACGCATTTTTGGGCGCAATTAAATGCCATAAGAAGACGGACAGATACGTTTAGTCGTTTATACCATTCCCCCTCTAAAAAGCTTATTTTATTCACTGAGCACTTTTACTGACTGTTTTGGTGTTTGAATTTAGAACACTAACTAACACTATATTCCTCCATCTAAATGATATACAACCTCTTTGCGCATAAAATACTCGATTCAAACTCCAACAAACTGCTTGTGCAAAGAATATTCGATTTTCAAACACCTTCATCGATTTAATTTTGAGTTTGTTTATATTTAGGATTTTAATTTTAGTCTAGGGTGCTTACCAAATACTTATTTGAATTGTAATTTATTAAACACCAATGCAATTAATATTAGGCATTGGTGTTTAATAAATTATAATTATGTAACGTAACAGAGGTGGTCACAGGCTGCTAAAACACAGGTGCTGTTACCTAATTCAGCTTCAAAATTTTAACCCTCAACTGAGGTTTCACATTTTTCAAATTTTCAAGGTAATAAACCATTTATTTATTATTATTCCTTGTGCTTTTCGCTTAAATCTTTCTTTTTTCTCGTAGTCATGGTATAAAATATACTATGCAACTCTTGAATAAAACGGATTTATATTGAGGGCCATGAATCACTCGCGTCGCTCAGGATTCTAAAAATTTTATCACTCGCTATGCTCGTGATTCAATCACCATGAATCACTCCCTACGGTCGTGATTCAATTGTTAGATTCCTTCACTTGTTCGTGATTCATCTATCGCCCTCGCTTTAAATCCTTTTAGTCATTTATTCACTAGTTGCATAATATACTATTTATCATGATATCCAGCCTCCCAAAGGTCTGATTATAAAGTTTCGCGCGCTCGGATTCGTCCTAAATCATTATACATTTCGCTACAAATTAGCAAAAGTGTGTATTCGTACGCGAACTAGATTCCTACTGCTCATCACAGCATCTATCTCTTGCCCACGTGTTGTCGGATGAGGTAGCATGCATTTTAACCCTGCGCACAAAATAGTTCGTGCCGACTAGGGGAAACTTAAACGCGCGGCGCTGAAACCAAGCTTCAGGACGCTTTCAAGGGCATCGTCTAAGTTTAACGGTAGATCTGTGCTTTGGACACAATCGAACCTCTTGCGCCTGCCAGGGGAACCTCATCCTCTGCGGGGTTCTAGAAGCTAGCGCGGCGTGACAGCGCGCCACACACTGCGGCAGCACGCCGTACAGCGAGTAGTTCTGGTGGCGCAGCGTCCAGCTGTTGATGATGTCGTACAGCAGCAGCCAGGACAGGGTCTCTACTGCGATCAGCAGGCGACCGTCCACGCGGGCTGTTAGGTAGTTCTCGAAGACGCCGTCTACTAGTCTGCGGATTGAAGATAAGGCTGAGATTAACAAATATTACTCAACGAGCGTGGGCTATGCTCGGAGTTTCATTGCGTGATCGAATCAAAAATGAAGAGATCCGCAAGAGAACCAGCGTTACCGGTATAGCCCGAAGAATTGCCAAACTTAAGTGGCAGTGCGCAGGGCACATTGCTCGCAGAACGGATGCAGATGGAACGGATGGGGCAGAAACATTCTGGAGTGGCGACCGCGAACCGGAAGACGTTGCTTTGGAAGACCTCCCACCAGATGGACCGATGACCTGGTGAAGGTTGCGGGGAGGCCTATGTCCAGCAGTGGACGTCCTTCAGCTGATATTATGATGATGACTCAACGTGTGTTAACAAAGCTTTAATAATTCTGTGACTCTCGTACTGTCAAACTATAAGTGCAAGAAAGAGTCGAGACATATCGCAAATTAAGGGCCGATTTCACCAATGCAACTAATCGCTATTTGTTCAACTAAACTCAGTTTATACAAATACAGCGTTCTAATTGGTTGATACCGCTGAAAAACTACAATCAGAACGCTGTATTAATATAAACTGAGTTTATTTGAACTAATTGCGATTAGTTTCATTGGTGAAATCGGCCCTAAGTAAGTGGTCAATTAAGTTAGTTCTAAGAAAAAAATTAATAACCACTCGTGCAATTATTAGAATAAAAATCTACCAGAATTACACTATAAATATTCAATTTAACACAATTTTAGCAAAATAAAACAGGAAAGTAACATAGACGCCATCACGTTCTCGCCAAAACTCTGTTTAGCCCTTTCTCACTCAACGATTTTGGAGTCAACATTCTGTCGAAACATATATTTCACACGAACCACTCATCTGTCTTATAAATTCTTTAAAGACCTACTGTGCACTGTAATTCGAGGTTTGGTCAAGTCTATATTTTAGAAACACGGACAAATCCCATTTTAGCTGTTATTGTTTGGCCCACAAAAATATTAAGAACCACTTGTGGGATGTCAGAAATTGATGGTAATTTTTTTCTTAAAGAATCCAAGTAATGTCTATCTGTAATACAGTACAAATATTTTCCCTCGGCAATCATCGCATTTCCGAATACAAACGAATGCTAATTTCCATGTCCATCAATTTTAGATTTATCGTGTACTAGCTTCTGCCAGCGGATTCGCCCGCGTTAAGGTCAAAAATTATCCCGAGGGGTATCCTATGTGCTATTCCTCACTATAATCTATCTCTGTGCCAAATTTCATCCAGATCCGTCCAGCCGTTTGAGCGTCAAGAAGTAACAAACAGACAAACACACACACACTCACAAACTTTCGCTTTTATGATATTAGTGTGATAATAATTTGAATTCAGAACTAAGTACTTTATTGTTGTTTTGATTTCCGTGTGAAATATATTGAGCTGAAAAAATAGCAGCTGTAGCAGCCTTCCTCCCATTTTTTTAATAAATTACATTAAGTTAAAAGAGTATTAACAACTCTATTTATTTATCGTTGACTGACGAAACACGAAGTTTGCCGAGGAACATTAAAAAACTGTTTGTACTGTATGTACCTGTCATATTCGCCAGCAGCTTGTATAGTTTTGAGAACAATCTCAGGCTCCTTATCGTTGGTAGTGAAGATAGTTTGTAAGGCCTGCATGATGCTCTTGTTGCAGTCCTTCGTGCCGATCGCTACGTTCTCTACGTCTGCCATGCTTAGCTGGAAAATACGTTCAAGTATTACATGATAGGGTATTTGACGGTTAAAAACTGGCTAAAAAACGGCAATAAAATCACGTTTGTTGTATGACAGCCCCACTTAAATGTTTATTTTATTCTGTTTTTAGTATTTGTTGTTATAGCGGCCACAGAAATACATCATCTGTGAAAATTTCAACTGTCTTGCTATCACGGCTCATGAGATACAGCCTGGTGACAGTCGGACAGACAGACAGACAGACGGATCGCGGAGTCTTAGTAATAGGGTCCCGTTTTTACCCTTTGGGTACGGAACCCTAAAAAGTAATTTATTTATCGAAAGTAGTAGAAGAAGAATTTGTAAATTAAGTATGAAAAAATGCATGTTCATAGCGGTTTGTATTCACACCAGGGAGGTCTCACTCCGCAGTTTAGGTACGACCGGCCGGCGCGCCTAGTCACATTGACGTCACATCTCGCATCCAGCAGGATGCCCGCAACTTTAAGGTTACACTAGTCGAAAATTCTTCCATACAAACGTAATCTAGGGATTATTCCACTGTTTGATGATGTACGTTCAAAATAAAAAGTGATATCAATTTGTCTCATCATTATCTATATTGGGCGCACAGTTGGCGCAGTGGTTGAGCGATTGACTGCTGCGCTGCGTGTTGCGGGTTCGATTCCCGCACGGAACAATTATTTGTATGATCTACAAATAGTTGTTCCGGCTCTGGGTGTTTGTGTATGTGAGTTTATATGTTTGTAAATGCACCCACGATACAGGAAGAAATTCCTAGTGTGGGGCAAAGTTTAAAAAACAAAAAAAATAAAAATCTAGCCCTGGGAAGCAAAAAAGTAAAAAATTAAAATATCTGAAAGTTATGAGCGTCGCAAGTTCCACATTTCGACACTAATTTTAACGCATTTTTGGGCGCAAATAAATGCCATAAGAAGACGGAAAATTGAAAAACGGCCACCATACAGGGTTAGATTAGTAGTTCAACAATGCAAATAATTAAATTTTGAACAAATACGTTTAGTCGTTTTTTCATGATATCCAGACTCCCAAAGGTCTGATTATAAAATTTCGCGCGCTCGGTTTCGTCCTAAATCATTATCAATTTCGCTACAAATTTGCAAAAGTGTGTATTCGTACGCGAACTAGCTTCCTACTGCTCATCACAGCATCTATCTCTTCCGCACGTGTTGTCGGTTGATATAAAATGCATTTTAACCCCACGGACAAAATAGTTCGTGCCGTCGACTAGTGTAACCTTAACCAGGGCATCGGTCCACCTAGGCAGGAACATAGACTGATTGATAGTATAGTATAGTCACCTGAGCGCCCGCACGAGCTTTAATAAAGCTCAGCACTTGTATAGCGGCGCGCACGTCGCCCTGCACGCGAGCCGCCAGCGCGTGCGTCACGTGCGCACTGACCGTCAGGCCTTCACGCTGGCACACGAGGGACAGGCGGCTCGACAGCCGGCTGATTGACACGCCGCCCACTTGGACGATAAGCGCTACGGGCCTGAAATGTAGTCATTATTATTATTAGTAGACTCTGTCTGACAAACAGCAGTTTGTACAACACTCTGAGCAGTAATATTTTATACCATTCCCCCTCTAAAAAGCTTATTTTCTTCCAACTATGCTTTAATTTCATCACAATCACACTAAAAACTCAGTACAAAGCGAGTCTTTAATGCTCTAGAGCAATAAAAATGTATGAAATTTCATTATTGCACTGTTTTTTTTTAATCGCACCAAAAGTTGCCAATCTCAATGGATTTGCTCTATTCAGCCAGCCGATATCAATACTTTTTTTTTTACGTACGTATTATTCATTTCTATCCTACTTGTTCCAAATTTAAAAAATGATTGCTGCTAACTCTGATTTCAAAATGAAAGAAATTTAAAAAAGTGATTTATCTACTATTCCTATAGGTAATAGTTGAAAGAAAAGCAGATTATGCACCTCGCCTTAAGTAATTTATATTGCCCTCGTGCCTGTTAGATTAGAGCCCTCGCTAGCGCTCGGGCTCTAAATCAGGCACTCGGTGCAATAATAAATTACTTTGTGCTCTATGCAATAATCTACTATTTATTCACTGAAAACAGTGAATAAAAAGCAAAAGCACTTTTTCTCACTGTTTTGGTGTTTGAATTTAGAACACACCAATATATATTCGACGTCCATCTCAATGCTATACAACCTCCTTGCGCATAAAATACTCGATACAAACTCCTTGTGCAAAGAATATTCGACTTTCAAACTTCTTCATCGATTCAATTTTCAGTTTGTTAATATTTAGGATTTTCATGATTTTGATTTTAGTCTGGGATGTTTAGTGAATACTTATTTGGATTGTAATTATAATATTAATTGCATTGGTGTTTAATTAATTATAATTATGTAACGTAACAGAGGTGGTCACTGGCCCCTGAAACGCAGATAATTACCTAGCTCAGCTTCATACATACATACATACATAAACTCACGCCTTTTTCCCATGGGGGTAGGCAGAAACTACAGAACGCCACCTGCTACGATCCTTACATACTTCTTTTGCTTCACTCACATTCATACATCTTGTCATACACACACGCCGGTTATGAGTACTGCGCACCTTGCCTTTCTGAAGAACATCACCTATAAGGTCTATGTATGTCTTCCTAGGGCCGTCCCCTCCCGGCGTTTCCATTCACGTCTGCCTTGTAAATACCTTTCGTTAGTCGCCTATCATTCATCCTCTCAACATGGCCAAACCATCTTAACATACTCTTTTCAATTTTAGTCACTACATCTTCTTTTAAACCACAACGTTGTCTTATTACCTCATTCCTCAATCTATCATTTAAGGTTAGCTCAGCTTCAATTTACAAAAAAATTGAAAACCTGAGTATTCACATTTTTTGTAAATTTTGAAGGTAATAAAACATTTATTTATTATTATTCCTTGTGCTTTTCGCTTAAATCTTTCTTTTTCTCGTAGTCATGGTATAAAATTTAGTATGCAACTATTGAATAAAACGGATTTATATCGAGGGCCATGAATCACTCGCGTCGCTCAGGATTCTAACACTTGAATCACTCGCTATGCTCGTGATTCAATCATCATGAATCACTCCCTACGGTCGTGATTCAGTTAGAATCCTTCACTTGCTCGTGGTTCATCTATGGCCCTCGCTTTAAAATCGTCCTTTATTCACTAGTTGCATAATATACTATTGAATTCACAATGTAACGCCGAAATGAATATTGCCGCTGGCGATTTTTCAACGATTTCCAAGTCAAGGCATAACAGTCCTAGCGGTATTGACGTAGATGATTCTAAAAAAGGTGAACTATTAAATATGAATAGCTATTGCAGCCACATATTTTTATGGAGAGTTACTTACCTCATTTTACTATTTTCTTTATTTTTAACTATTTACTACCATATGGTTTTATTTTTACCCGACTGCCGAAGGGTAAAAATAAGGAGGGTAAGTTTTTATTGATAAATGATTTTATTTCTGTAAGTTGGTTTGTACAAACACTTTTACATGTCGATCATATTTTTAAAACTAGATGAGGTCGGCGTTTCCTATCTGACTACTCTGAGAAGAAAGGCCGAAACAAACTCAGAGGTCACAGTCTCTTTTAAAGTCCAGACAAAAATCTTGGTTAGATCATGTGAAGACCATGCAGATATACAGGGTGTTTGGAAGGGAGCTGTACATACGCCTAGGGTAGAAACTAGGGATAGTCTGCTACCTACCCCCGCCCATTATATTGACCTTGGCCTCAAGGTTTTTTTTTAATTTATTTTTATTTTTTATTTGACTTTTTTGTGATTTTTTGACTAAAACTACCTGTAGCTCAAAATCTATCCATGGGACCGGTCGGCTAATGGTCTTGTTTTAATCGTTAGAGTCTTAGGGTCCTGCAAAAAATTATTTTACACCAGAAAATTGTGGAGAAGAAAAGTTATGGGGCCTGAAGTACCATAGTAAGGTAAAGAAATAATTTTTTTCTTTAAAACTAAAAGTGATAATTACACTTTTAACATATCGTTAGAAAGGGCATGGACTGAGGATGTTTTAAAAAAATCAGAAGAACTCCAACCCTGTTAGTTTTTTTTTAAACCCCATAGAAAGTTGTCCTTAAAATTATTTCTTTACCTTACTACGGTACTTCAGGCCCCATAACTTTTCTTCTCCACAATTTTCTGGTGTAAAATAATTTTTTGCAGGACCCTAAGACTCTAACGATTAAAACAAGACCATTAGCCGACCGGTCCCATGGATAGATTCTGGTGTAAAATAATTTTTTGCAGGACCCTAAGACTCTAACGATTAAAACAAGACCATTAGCCGACCGGTCCCATGGATAGATTTTGAGCTACAGGTAGTTTTAGTCAAAAAATCACAAAAAAGTCAAATAAAAAATAAAAATAAATTAAAAAAAAACCTTGAGGCCAAGGTCAATATAATGGGCGGGGGTAGGTAGCAGACTATCCCTAGTTTCTACCCTAGGCGTATGTACAGCTCCCTTCCAAACACCCTGTATATATTAGTCTATGTATGTATGTTTGTTCCTATGAGGCGTTCTAAAGACCAAACGCGTTGGCCGATTTGAGGATTCTTACGCAATTCGCCATAACCTTGCGAGTGTAACTGGCTACATAAAAATATGCAAACAGAAAAATGACGACTTTTGACAGCCATATTGTTGGAGCCTAATTTTTTTTTTCTTCCAAATCCACCGTGTGGCGTATCAAAATAAAGGGTTTTAAGAGGTGATTTCAAAATTAAACAACTAAAAAAAATTGTAACAAAATATTATAAAAAAAGTTAATTTAAATAACCCGACTGCTTAAGAAGCTAAATAAAAAGACGTAAACAAGAAGAAAATCATGCTATGCAATCGGAGGATACATCAGCTCGCTTCTTAAGCAGTCGGGTTATTTGATTTTTTGAATTAACTTTTTTTATTTAATTATAATTTATGACAAGCAGGCAGACAGGCTTCTAGGCAAGCGTGCTCCATCATCGACCACATCATCGCTTACCATCAGGTTAGATAGTGGCCAAGCGCGAGCCTATAATAGATAAAAAAAAAATATACTCTTTCTTACCTCAAAGGCCTCAGCGACGTAGCATACAGATCATTACAAATAGCGATGACGGGTCTCTTCAGCGGCTGCTGCTTGGCCTTCTTCTTGCCTTCCGTCGCAGCGGCCGTGCACCAGCGCACTAGCAGCTCTACTGTGGGGAGGGGGGCGCCGTCTATCTCGTCTGTAAATGATTTAGTTGAAATAATATTAGGGAAATGCATCTTAGAAAATAGTACCACTTAAATATGAGCATACATACCTTGATGTTTAAAATCCCGCTGTTAGTTTGCAAAGAAAATAACATGATTTTAAAAATAATTTTACAGGACTCACAAGAGATACAGAACAAATTCTTTAAGCGAATGTTCAAACGCCAATGCGAGGTGAATCCCAGCAGTTCTGATATCGGAATCGATATTCTGATAACAATTTGTACAGTACAACTATTTTCTTAATATCCCTCGGCAACCATCGCATTGCCGAATACAAACGAATGCTAATTTCCATGCCCATAAATTATTAGATTTATCGTTAATAAATAATTTTCAATTCAGAACTAAGTACTTTATTGTTGTTTTGTTTTGATTTCCGTGTGAAATATATAGAGCTGTAAAAAAAGCTTCTGCAGCTTTCCGCCCATTTTTTTAATAAATTACATTATATTAAAAGAGTATCAACAACTCTATAAATATACTTCCAAGTTGTTTGAGAGCGTCCGAATCCGACGACTGACGAAACACGAAGTTTGCCGAGGGACGTTAAGAAAATATTTGTACTGTATTATGGTTTATTATTTTGCATTTAAACTTACCTTAGTCTTATATTTTAGAGAAATGCAAGAAATGAGGGGAATACTTTTTCCAGTAGTAGAACAGTCCAGACTTCTAAAAACAAACTCAGTATCATAATGTTGAAATAGCATAGTACTTAACACTCACCTAATATCAAACAATTGGGTCGCTTCTCTGCATCGAGCACAGATCTCATAAGAGTGGCACTCTGTAGCGCATTGCGGAATGCATCCGTACTGCGCTCATCTGATGCGTTTAGTTCTACGGGTCTGTAACCTGAAAATTAAGTTACGAACACAGTTTATTACATAATTTTGTCTCCTTTTTGCGGTTTAGTTGCGGTTCAAATAATTTAATGGAGTTATACGTAGTTTCGCAGTATTTGAAATAAGTGGAAATGTTTCAGAAACGTGAACTTAAGGGTACAGTAGTCGACGGCACGAACTATTTTGTGCGCGGGGTTAAAATGCATTTTATATCAACCGACAACACGTGCGGAAGAGATAGATGCTGTGATGAGCAGTAGGAAGCTAGTTCACGTACGAAAACACACTTTTGCAATGTTGTAGCGAAATGGATAATGATTTAGGACGAAAACGAGCGCGCGAAATTTTATAAACAGACCTTTGGTAGTCTAGATATCATGAAAAAATGACTAAATTTATATGTTCAAAATAAAATTATTTGCATTGTTGAACTACTAATTTATCCCTGTATGGAGGCGGTTTTGCAATTTTCCGTCTTCTTATGGTATTTATTCGCGCCCAAAAATGCGTTAAAATTAGTGTCGAAATGTGGAGCTTTCGACACTGATAACTTTCAAATATTTTCTTTTTTGCTTCCATACAGGACTAGATAATGATGAGACAAATTGATATCACTTTTTATTTTGAACGGACATCGTCAAACAGTGGAATAATCCCTAGACTACGTTTGTATAGAAGAATTTTCGACTAGTGTAACCTTAAAAGGGCAACTTACGAAAGTAATTTAAAAAAAAAATACAATCGAATTCCAAAAAAAACAACACTACAAAGTGAAAAATAACTTCAATTTCGGAAGTCGGTGTCCAAAAAAAACAGAACAGAAACAGAAGCACCGACTTCCAAAAGTCGGTTGTATTTTTTAGTAAAAAACATTTTTTCTTTAGTTGATGTAGTTAAGTTGCGGTACCCAATGAGAAAGTTCTACAGTAATGTACCTATAACGCACAAAGTTATGCCAGAATAGATTACTCGAATAACATAAAACTTGAACATAACCGGTGAAATGAGAATGTATCAGGGTGAACTGTACATATCTGCGTACCCCTTTAGAGCGTACCAGCGTGATGTTATGTTATAAAATGCCGTAAACAATAAACAGACATGCGATTGCAGCTATCCCGAGAGATTTGCCGTTGTTTATTGAAAAGTTCTGTTGTATATCTCCGAAGTTCTGCATCAGATCTTCACCAAATCTAAATGGGTCCACATGAAAAGCACCAGCTTTCAAATAAAAAAAAGAATCATCAAAATCGGATCACCTATATTCCATTTACGATAATATTAGACGTTTAAATTAGCCCATTTTACAGTCCGTTCAACCGATTTTGACTTCTATTGTGTTAGTGATACGACATATGGTAGCTGTAGTAAACAGCTGGTTTTGGTAACAGGTTTATGCTCTTTATGTCATCCTTATGTTTACGGAATAGAACTCAAAATCGGTTGAGAGGACTGTAAAAAGATTTGGAAACATGTCTAATAGTATTTCAAATGGGGTTTAGTAAAGTTTAGAGGTGACACACATAATAAAAATATACAGTTGAATTGATAACCTTCTCCTTTTTGAAGTCTGGTAACAAAGGGCAATAGTGCAGTTAAATAATGTAAAACAGTCAAAAGGCTGTGAAGGAAAACTGCAGTTCTTTCTTGTCCATAATTATTAAAAAAAATGTTTTTGTCTTCATATTCTTCATGAAAATAAAATCATGATTTATTTACCAGCTATCCTCGCCAGTAAATGAGCCAGGGTTGTCTTCCCAACACCTGGTGGCCCGCAAAGCAACGCCACCTTGTGGTGAGGCCGTCCATCTTCATCCATCTCTGGTTCTTCCTCCTTCTTGCCTTTCCACTTATTAGTCAACTGGAACTGGCCAGCTTTCTTGCTGAAGGTCGTGCGTTGTTGGGGTTCCTTGGTCTTCACTTCTTTTTTGAAAACTATCTGTGATTTTTTTGTTATTAGTTAAAATTTACTTTAAAAATATTATCAAAAGTCTTTTCTTAAATCTAAGAAAAGTAAATATTGTGACAGTATTCTATATCTAGCTAAAGAGATATTTTACCTTGTCCCACAAATGCAGCCAATGTAACAGGGCTCTATTGACAGGCTCTTCAGACAACAGGTCCAGGTATGATGTTGGCCTGTATTTGTCTACCCAGAGCATGTTGTTGTTCATATCGGCATCCATGTCTGGGAGCGGTTGAGATGCTGCCTCTTCTGATATCAGCTGCTGCTGTTTGTCTTCTAACTGGAAAATTTGAGAAAAAAAAATTGTGCATGGGAAAAAATGTTTGGATCATAAATAAATAGTTCAACATAATAAAATCAACTACTGTGGCACAACAACCGGGATTATCAAAAGGGCTGTATCAGGGAGGCGCTCCGTTTCCATGGGGTACTATTATACTTGAGGCAGCTGGTGGCAGACTATCTGAGGCGATGTGTTAGTTTCCAGGGACACAATGATCAAATCATGCGAAGGCCTGTTACGTTTTGTGTTCCACAGGGGTCGTTCCTCGGGCCACCCCTGTGGAACGTGGGGTATAATTTTTTTAAATCAGCTTATTAAAATTGCTTAGTCACAAGAGACAAATATATTATTATGTGCAAATTTTCCGCTCAAAATATTTTTTTTGTTACACTGGGAAGCAGATCAAATTTACATTGCGAGATTTAATTACAGACACCAGGACAAGTGCAACTAAATAAGAACTTGCAAAAAACATTCAAGCTCAACTTACAATCTTCCTAGCCTCTGCCCAAGTGCTGGAGTAGGAAGCATGTAAGGACATTTGCTCAGCTCCTGTGTCTAGGGAAGTCTCCCAAGACTCCTCAGATTCCAGTCTCACATAGACTCGGTCACCATCTGAGTTCGTCAGGGGAATGAAATTCCATCTGAAACATAATAAAAAGTAAAATGATGAAGTATCATCTACAATATTGAAATTAAGTAGCAAAAGAAACGTCCAAGTTGGGCAATTCTTCGATCAAATACTTACACCTATTATTAGAAAGTTGGTTAAAAATAAGGAAAGGATTGGATCCTTGTTACATTTACAGACAGTACAAATTCTTTCTTGGGCAGTTTCAATGGTTACATCAAATATTGTCCTAATTCTTAATTTCAAAGAAGAGTAATCTGCTTATAATAATAATATGAAATTCATAACACCACATTACCTAGGTATATTCAGCGACAGATTATCTTTCACCTTAAACCCAGACCTACCACCAAGCATTCTACCACTTGGCTCCAACAAACTCTGCTTCAACCGTCTTCCCTCTAGAATCTTCTCTATCAAATCCATATCATTCTCCTCATCAGTCTTTTGTCTCTTACTGGGTAACTCCACTTCATTGAAATCTATGTCTCCGATATCCCCAAATAATTCATCTGCAGTTCTCTTACTTGAAACAGGAGTAAATTCTTCTAAAGGTTGGAGATTTGGTGTGAGCGAGATGTCAGTACTTTCAGTGGTTATGGAATTAGGTATAGTAGTCGTTGGTGGTATATGATTTGAGTCTGTGGTGGGGATAGACTTATTGGTTATGGGACCGGAGAAGTCAAGACTGCGTTTAGCTGGTAGAGGCTTCTTTGTGACTATGTTTGATGCTGAAAAAAAATAACTTTCATTTATAAAAACCTTTAGCATTTAAACTTGTATATATCGTTCAGCATGATATTTAGTTATTATGTTCGTTATTTTAGTGTTATAACTGACAACACAGGAAGTATAAACAAAAACATTATCACAGAAGCTTTGGTACTAAAAACTAACCTACAACAAAAGTTACTTGTACTTTCAACTCATCCTTTTTGTAAAGTAAAGATGTTTATATTACCTGCTGGGCCGTCATCTTCTTTTAGCATTTCCAGCTCATCGGCGTACATTAGCTCGTATTCTTCATCAGGATCCGGATAGTCACCCATTTTGCCGGTAAAAGCTGAACAACGAAAGGGAACACTAGGGTATCAAGTTTTAGTACTTTTTATATAATTTTTTTACCATGAAAAAATTATCTAAGCTTTTTATAGCCGTACATAGAATATGTCATGACACGTAGAAATTAGAATGTTTTGAATGTTTTCACAAAATTTAAAATTCAAAACTTTGAGCAGTGTTTATGTGTCAAAATTGACAGTAGACAAGCAAATGTCAAAAATTCATAAACACAACACTATTTTTTCTTCTTGGATTTCAGGCTTTTTAGTACCAAAATATATATCTATTGGTAGTTTTTATTGTCGGCAGTGTCCTACTTTTCTACTTTTATCTTTTGAATTGTAGTGGTAAGGTATCTAAGGTTAAATACGTTCTTAAAATAGTTTTGTTTTCATCACCTTTCATCACATTTGAAGTAGTTTAAAGTATACAGGGTACACTGTCTACTACTATCACCAGTTCCTCAGGGTGTAATGACGACGCTCCAGTTTTGAGTTTTCTTTTTGCGAGTTTTTTTCGGTATGTTTAGAGGTCCCCAATGAAATGTCTGTTTTAGGGTTCCGTATCCGAAGGGTCCAAACGGAGACCTATTGCTGTCACTCACGTATCTTTATATCTGTCCGTCGCGCGTCGTCTGTTACACAGGTTTTACAGGCAAACGGTTTTACAGTCTTTAAATTTTCACAGTATTTTTATGGGCGCTCGCTTGGGGGAGAGGAGCTAGGGTATGATCTGGGTGGGAATCGTTGTTGGTGAGAGCAGCATTACCTAAAAAGTACCCAGAAATCCTCTGCTGTACTTTTGGCGGAGTACCGTATAAAGCAGAGCCCTAGCCAGTCCGAGTCATCCACGTCCCCGTTGTTCTCCCTGGGACCTGCTGCAACCGTGCCGCCGCGCGTCCGCCACCCCGAGTTGCAGCTGAGCTAACGGATGCAGGGCGAAAGGCGAGTATTCTGCGCCTAAAAAAAGAATCAACTCACCAAAGACAGGGTATCCCTCTAAACCCGGACAAAGAAGAAGGGTTCATCGATGGGCTAACCACTCATCATGGTAAAAAGAAAGCTGGTTGTGAAGTCCACAACGAAGAAAACCGGATCGCTTAATTCACGACGACCTTGGCATGGATTAAAGGACACACGATTTCACTTACGAATTGGAACTTTGAATGTGCAGACAATGATACAGGCGGGCAAAATGATTCAAATAGCCAATACACTGAAAAGCTACGGACTGGACCTAATAGCATTCCAGGAAATTAGATGGGCTGGATCTGGCTGTATCATAAAACCCGAATTCACAACCACGGAATGATCTTAGAATCTGAGTCGGCACAGTTTGGATTACAGGTTAATGCATCCAAGACCAAATACCTCGCCAGCAGTCGCCTTGCTGCGCCAGGCCATGATGTCATTGTCGGAGATAAAAGGTTGAGGGTGTGAGTGCATGCCGATACTTGGGGTCGAACTTAAACTCCCAGAACTTGATGGAGGAGGAGATCAGGGCTCGTATAACCGCCGGAAACAGATGTTTCTACGCTTGCAAGGCCATGCTAAGCAGTAAACACTTAACCTCGAAGTCCAAGCTCACTATTTACAAGACCATAATTCGGCCAGTCGTGACTTATGCTTGTGAGACCTGGACGCTGACTCAAAAAGACGAACTTAAATTAGCACTGTTCGAAAGGAAAGTCTTGAGGAGAGTATTCGGACCGGTGCGAGGAGACAACGGCACGTATCGTGTAAGAATGAACTACGAATTAGAAAACCTGATCAATAGGGAAACGATTGTAAGGTTCTGCAAGTCGCAAAGGCTCAGATGGGCAGGACACCTGGATAGAATGGACAATACCAGAGCCGTTAGAGTCATGTCCAAGTGGACACCGATTAAAAAAAGACCCAGAGGAAGACCCAGGAAGCGTTGGATAGATTGTGTAGAGGAGGATTTGAAGAGGATAGGAAGGAAAACATCTTGGCGAAAGGAGGCCAGTGACAGAGCGAAATGGAAGAAGATCGTTGAGGAGGCCAAGACCCACAAAGGGTTGTAGCGCCAAAGGAATGAATGAATGAATTTTATGGGCGCTCGCATACCTATAGACAAATGGGGTCGCAAGTCGTTAGAGCTCGTTTTTTAGATAAATACAGTATGTCTTGTTTTAAAAAATATTGAAAAACAAAGGAATAAGAAGCCACGAAAGTCAGCTATTTTTACAAAATTATGTTCAGAAGAATTTTTTAACTTCCCATTGACCTAGGAAATTGAACTTTAGTGATAATGTAAATTATTATTACGTATATTTTACTAACAAATACTATTATATTGATAAAACAGATTTTTCTTGTTAATTCCCTCATTTTTCCTATTACAGCTAACTTGGTTTTGCGGTTTGGTACAGAAGCCCAAATGTGCGAAGTTCAACACGTAGGTACTTGGCCAGGTTCTTTTTTTTGTTTATTGAAACGGTAAAATCTATGCCCCTTGTGCCATCTTAGTAACTTTATTTTCACTTATTACAAATACTTATAGATACCAAAACTTATGTAGGTAGGAACTACCTACTTTATAAACGTCACGCCTTTAACTCGTGTTCCAAAGTATTCCCCAAAGGTGTACACAGCAGCCGAATTGCGTAAGTATATTATCCAAAGCAAAAGAATCGATTCCTTCCCAAAAACGACTTTACGTATCAATATGCAATACGTAAAGTCGGTTTTGGGAAAGAATCGATTCTTTTGCTTTGGATAATATACTTACGCAATTCGGCTGCAGGTATAGTTCTCACCAAACTTCTTGGCCGCCCTGAAGTTGGCAACAATAGCAATCGATAATGATATGTCGGTCAAGTTGATGGACAATTGTTAAATTAATGTGTTATGCAAAAGCGCAGTAGTACCTAAATCTCAAAAAAAAACCGTTTCGTGTCTTGCGCATCAGAAAGGCAACTTCAAGGCGGCCCAGAAGTTTGGCGTGCACTATAGTTCAGTAAGTAAACCAACATTTCGGCTGATATGTCTCTTATATTATAGGGTGAGCGTACTGACACCAATCGGACGCAAATCCAGGGTCTACTTATAAACACGTCTTCCTAATAGAAGAACCCGAAAGTACTGCCAGACCTAGGCATCGAACCTAGGAGGCTAGGATCCCAAGTGTTACCTACATTTTATTAGCATTATTAAGTAGATCCTACTTTAATACTAATTAAACATTGATTGATGGTAGCATTGGTTTGTTTGATATTAATAAAATAGGGTAGTTGACAAAAAATATCTATTTAGTCCGTCAGATAAACTAAAAAACCACGTACCTAAACATACAGTACGAATATACGACGATACAGTGCTTAGAAATATCGTGTGACGTCACGGTGTGCTACACATTAAACTGACAAAGTGACGTCACAAGAGCCCACTCCTGAAATTTGATGCGCTTTATCTTTGTGAATTTTTATTTTGAGTCGATACATAGCAAGTTAGCAACTGCTTTTAATCAATTAATAAAGTTCCTGAATGCAGTTGTCAGTAAATGGGGTCCTCGAATCTACAGTCGCAATTCACAATATCCATTTTATTTAATTATTTAATGACTAGCTGTCCCACACGGCTTCGCTCCCATCAACTGGCTACCTACCTGCCCTACCCTACCTACCCTACATACATGATTGTTGCGTTACTTTAAGGTTACACTAGTCAAAAATTCTTCCATACAAACGTAGTTTGGGGATTATTCCACTGTTTGACGATGTACGTTCAAAATAAAATGTGATATCAATTTGTCTCATCATTATCTAGGCCTGTATGGAAGCAAAAAAGTAAAAATAGAAAATATTTGAAAGTTATAAGCGTCGAAAGTTCCACATTTCGACACTAATTTTAACGCATTTTTGGGCGCAAATAAATACCATAAGAAGACGGAAAATTGCAAAACGGCCTCCATACAGGCATAGATTAGTAGTTCAACCATGCAAATAACTTTATTTTGAACATATAAATTTAGTAGTTTTTTCATGATATCTAGACAGCCAAAGGTCTGTTTATAAAATTTCGCGCGCCCGATTTCGTCCTAAATCATTATCCATTTCGCTACAAATTTGCAAAAGTGTGTATTCGTACGCGAATTAGCTTCCTATTGCTCATCAAAGCATCTATATCTTCCACACGTGTTGCCGGTTGATATAAAATGCATTTTAACCCCGCGCACAAAATAGTTCGTGCCGTTGACTAGTGTACCCTTAACCGCTTACGCAGCGCACGCAACGGAAGCTTTCAAATAGGAATAATTTTGCCCGTTTTTGCAACATTTTTCATTTATGCTCCGCTCCTATTGGTCGTAGCGTGATGTTATATAGCCTATAATAACCTTCCTCGATAAATGGACTATCAGACACAAAAATAGATTTTCAATTCCAACCAGTAGTTCATGAGATTAGCGCGTTCAAACAAACTAACAAACAAACTTTTCAGCCTTATAATATTAATAAGTATAGATTTAATTTAATAGATACCTACGTAAATCAATATTGATGGTTGGAGAGAATATAAAAAAAAAACTAAATAAATAAAACACCAGAATTATATATACGAAAGTTTTTTTTAATAATTGGGTATATTTACAATAGATTAATTAACAAACGTGAGTTACATGAATAATGTTAGAACAGGTATATGACTAGGTATACCTTCAGAATAATGTTACATGCACACGCCAAATGCCAAAGTTAAACTCTAGCCATTTTTAAGATACAATGTTTACTAACAACGTGCAACAGCTTTTTTTTAGGGCTACCCAAATAAAACCAATTCGATACAGAAAGTTGTATCTTTTGTACATTCTTTTAAGATAGCTTGATCTCTGCTATTATGTCAAACTGACGTATACGTTATTGATAGGCTGTCAAGCGCTATTGTTACTGTATTGATACTGACAGCTGTCGCAGAGATCAAGCTATAGTACAGATGATGGCTAAAAAATATCCAAGGTAGACCAGATTAGATTAAAGCAAACCTAAAATGTTTACCCCTGCTGACAGCTGATTGAACTTTCAGTGCTTTGTTAGTAAATATTGTATGTTTATCTTTGCTAGAGTATAGATAGGTACACTATTTATACTTAGGAGAGATCGTCGAAATTCGATAGTGAATTGTATCGGCCATAAGACCTGAATTATGTATTACCTAGTAATTGGAATGTAGCCACTGCAAAAAACTTACCCATCATTAAAATCGAGATCAATTTACTTAAATTAATGTGTCATCTAGTATTACGCTAAATATAAAACAAACAACTTAAATAAAATAACAATAATATCAATTTCAAATGTCTCATCAATTCTCAAAAAGCATCTCAATCCAAATATTTAATATACTAGTGATTACTTTTATGTTTTACTTTGTATATCATACAGACGGCGTCAATTCGTGCTTCTCAGATTCAAGGAAGTATCCAAACAAAATAAATTATTGAGTTTACAGTAACCATAATAAGTATCTTATACAATAATAATAAATATAGTAACAATTTATTGTGAAAAATAATAAAATTTAAAAAATAACTAAACACAAAGCTAAGATTCAATAAATCACAGACAACTATCTTTACCTAATCGTAAATGACTGGAACGCATTATGAGATTCTTTTTTTTCATTTATTTGTTTAATATTATTAAATACTTAAGTTACATCATCACCCTTAGACATTCACTCGACTAAACAAATTTATCTTAACTACGGCACTCGGTGTGGCCGGTTGTTTTTTGGCCTTTATTCCTAACTGCGGTGATTACTTGATTAGGCTATCCAATTAAGAACTTGATTCCCCCAGAGAGCTAAACTTAAGCCGGTTAATTAGGACGTTCATAGTAACTGAGCTCAAAAGCTTCCACCTTATTCTACATCAAATCCAACGAGACAATGATATTCTAATAAACAGATACGTTATACACTCACAAAACAACCGAAAAAAGTGTTCCGCAAAGCAGCGGCAGCACAGATACCTACACACTTTTGGTATGAGATACCTTCTGTTTTATGTACTTTGGTATCATAATTGGCACACTTTCTAAATACACACGATGGCATTTTTAAAATTTTGTTTTTGTTTCAACGAAGCCTATCGCTCTTCGCCATGGGTGACATAGACTAAAGACCCCAATTAGGACCTATTCGAGTCTTCACAATGCACGCGCTCATAACATATCTGTATACTAGAATATTATTGCCAACGAGAACAATACTGATGCATGCGTTATGGGTATGGTTAAACGTTGTCTATGGTGTTCCGGACCGAGTGCCACCCAGACTTATGCCTGCCGTCCATTTGTCTAAACTATGCTAACGGTTAAGACTTAGATGTATTATTTTATTCGATTTTACTGTACAAAACGCTTAATCCTTCGCAAAATTTGATCTATTTGTTAATACATTTCATCGCCTCAACAACAATCGAGTCGTCCCGCTTTGAGCCGGCCAATTTATTTTAATACGTACACTTCATAGAAGGGTTCACCGGATTACTTGACGGAATTTCCGCTTTATTGCATCCTCCCGCCTGCCAGACATTTCTCTAATATCATCTAACTATATGGCATACGATCATTTCACTACTTTTACGAAACTCTTAACTTACTAACTAACCGCTGTTCTATTGGACTAAAACACCGCTTGGTCCAGCGGCACGAGAAAATAACATTACCAGACAATTACCTACGAACATACGAACAGACAAGAGAGTGCGTCAACTACAACGTGGTTCACATCAAACACCACAGACAAGAGTGATGCACTTCAAGAACTGAACGACTGTCGGCGAGAGGCGCTCGTTGCGTTCTCGGTCTCTATCGTTGACTATGAATTTGGAATACAACAGTGAATGTGTTTTTTGTTCTCGGATATACCACATCAACAGTCTTTCATACTGCAGCTTTTAGAACCCTCGCGCATAGAGTCCTGTGGTCAGTTCTTGGTGGCTTCGAGGGTCCATCAGAATTATTGAATGCATTCGCACTTAAGCGGCCACATCTGGCCATACTAATCGCTCACTCGGGAGTACGTGTACACCATTCGACCCTGGATACGTGAATTTACGAGAGTTCTAAAGCTTGGTAATTTCTCCTTGCCATCCCCTCTACATACAAAGACTGCACAGCCACGCAGGTATACTGTCAGTCCCAGTCACAAATATCATGTTATCAGATGTTATCGATCCCTAAAAATGTCTTGTTTCAACTAGATATCACAATCTCCCTTCGAATCAATTCAAAGTAACGATTCTGAATTATGAAGGTACACACATAATTCGTTTAATGATTACCGTTCACTCATCTATCTATTGCAATGACATTTTGAATCTTGGTCAATCGCAGCAATTCCCCTTTTTAATTTAGTACCTAATTTTATATAGTCAGCGCTTTTGAGCAATCACACCATGGTTTTCTTTGGTAATGAAAGGAAGTAATGACTAAAACTAATGAGTTATTATTTAGGTGGAATCCCTAAATTGTTACTTATTAAATAAATTATATAACAACAAGTGACTAGATTATATTGCACTCATGACTCAAAATAAAGAAATCTAAGCTGTTACTGAAAGTCGCTAGGGCACAAATGGACAATATTCTATGGCCTAAAGTAGTTTAATACTAACGACGCAGTTCGAGCCTATATTTAAGTTTGTATACCAGAGAGTGGACGGTAAGTCTACTCTCAAACGCGACTCTGAACTCTAAACGACTCAATAAACATGCTGCTACTTGAAACGCTCAAACTTGGACGATTGACCAAGATCTTGGACTGTCAGGAGCCGACATCAAACACGACTGGGGCGGTCAGTGAGTGCCAACCTGA
This sequence comes from Orthosia incerta, assembly GCA_948252205.1. Lineage (NCBI taxonomy): Eukaryota > Metazoa > Arthropoda > Insecta > Lepidoptera > Noctuidae > Orthosia > Orthosia incerta. The sequence goes on along the minus strand of OX411759.1, from coordinate 22,431,360 downwards.
GGACGGCGACCTCCGTGTGTCAGGCGGCGCTGATGGCGAGGGGAGGCGCGGGGGCGGGGTGCGCGGGCGCTGGTGGTGGGCTGTCCACCGCTGTCCCGCACGCCTTCAGCTCCGTGAACACTTCGGTGAAGAACCCAGGCTCCGAGTTGATCCTCAACATGTTGAAGGACAGTCGGTCGACGATGAGGAGGCAGCGGTCCCAGAACTTATCTTTAGAGTCTTCGACTAGGAAGGGTTTGAGCGGGTAGGAGATCTCGTTGCCCATGTAGGAGTAGGAGAGGTAGAGGCAGGTGAGGACCACAGCTTGCAGCTCTTGCGGGCGGCCTATTCTCTCGCCGTCGACAAGCTCCCGGACCAGCATATACACGAACACCACGTTCGCAGGGTTGATGAACGCCACATCCTGGAAACGAAACGGTAAACATGTTAGAGAGGGATCGAAGGTGCACATGGTAGGACCGTTTTCAGTGAAATCGGTGTTGCCAGGCATAATTCTTGTTAATGAGAAATTAAAGTTTAAAGCTCTCGGTATACGGAAATCTAGTTTCTAGTTCGAATTTAGATTATTTAGAGTGGCTTTTGCAAATATAATATGGATCATTACTTAAAAGTGTAAGTTTTGATTACCCACGCTCACAACAAAATCAATCTGCCTAGCCTTTTCCCAACTTGTTGGGGAAAGGCTAGGAAGCTGACCAAGCCGACCAAGTTGGAAAAAGGCTGGTACTCAGCTGAATCCGGTAAGACTGGAGTCTTACAGGATTCAGCTGAGTACCAGTGTTTTACATGGAGCGACTGCTTATCTGACCTCCACAACCCAGTAACTGGGTAACACGGTACCCCTTGGCTAGACTGGTGACAGATCAAGCTTCTGACTACCCGTAACGACTGTCAAAGATCTTCAAATGACAGCCGGGACCAACGGATTAACGTGCTTTCCGAGGCACGGAAGAATCTCGCTATGGAAAGATGGTCACCCATCCACGGACCGACCTCGTCATTCGTTGCTTAACCTTGAAGATTTAGCCATGAGCTCCTCACTCTCACCAAATATATTAATTTATTCTTAATTTCTTATACCGTTAATTGCCCTAACACAAGGATTATGTATCTATCACATATTTTTTCCGGGCTCAAAAACGCGAATATGTCTATTTAAAATTGATTTTTAAACAAGCAGAATTCGGATAAAACCCCGTTACGTTAGTAACACTGATACATACCTAATGATTTTTCGTACACTGTCATAGGTATGTAAGTATGTAAATATGTTTAGGTGTTTGCCCTTCACATAAAATATGACAAGAGCAAACAGTCTGTAACCTTTGTTTTGACTTACAAGTCTGTCAGGTGACGAGGCAGAGTATACTTGGTTAGTAATGTCTGAGTTGTGACTCATCGCGCTATATCGATTCGCTTCAGCAGTGTCGATGCCTTACAAGTTTCAGGGTTACCTGATGTACCTAGTTATTACTCGTACTAAGCTAATTTAAACATTACTTCCCGGTAAATCATAAGTTTTTGCTTTGGCAAGCGTGGCTCTTTACTGGGCTCAAATCAAAGTATACCATTACTAGCTGTTCCCAGCGGCTTCGGTCCCGTGGACCACCCCACAGGACCCGTTTTCGGGTTAAAAAAATTGCCTATTTTACTCACGAATAATGTAGCTTTCTATTGGTGAAAGAATTTTTAAAATCGGTCCAGTAATTTCGGAGCCTATTCGGTACAAACAAAAAAATCTTTCCCCTTTATAATATTGGTATAGATAACATTCACCATTCCTTGAAAAGAAGAAGACAAGTTTTCACCCAATATGGAAAAATCTGTCTGTGTGGTCTGTGTTTCCGAACGCATTCAACCCGAATCTCTTCAAAGTTAGAGTGAACAGGCTTCTTCTGGGTAAGCTCGCTCCATCGTCGACTCTGTCTCTGTCACCTTTGACCTAGACTAGAGTCAAGAGCAAACCCATCACAAATAAAAAAAAAAAAAAAAAAAAAAAAAATCTTTTAGACAACCAGCCATGAAAACTTTAGTGAAATTGGTTTGAATTTCTCGGTCAACAAACTAATGCTAGGGATAAAACACAGGTGATGGCAGCCATGACTGCTCCTATAGTATCGCATAGTTATAATCTACAGAGATTTTTTTAATCCTTCTGTTCTAACCGTCAAAACCTCGGCCGCGTAGGCGCGTAGGCGCTACGGCTACGAGAATGTGTCCGGCCAGTGCTACGAACGCTACGAATAAACGTAGCAAGTATCGATCACCCGAAAATAGTCGGCTTTAGTACTTATTCCTACGCCTACGTAGTTTTTCAAGCGCCAGTGGTTGCTACTAATTGCTACCTTTTGCCACGTACAATCCCTTGGCAGGGATTGTGAACATTTTAAAGAAAATGTTGCCATGGATTATTCTGATTAATAGATCTTTAGGTAGTCCGTGTCTAATCTCAAATCTACCATTTTACTTAAGTCACCAATTTGTAATAACGATGTTGGAAAAGGCGTGAATTCCGTTTGTTGGTATGTGAAAAGCTGTTTTTGTTATATGCTGCATTTTTTGTTTAAGGGTACACTAGTCAACGGCACGAACTATTTTGTGCGCGGGGTTAAAATGCATTTTATATCAACCGACAACACGTGCGGAAGAGATAGATGCTGTGATGAGCAGTAGGAAGCTAGTTCGCGTACGAATACACACTTTTGCAAATTTGTAGCGAAATGGATAATGATTTAGGACGAAACCGAGTGCGCGAAATTTTATAAACAGACCTTTGGCAGTCTAGATATCATGAAAAAACGACTAAATCTATCTGTTCAAAATAAAATTATATGCATTGTTGAGTTACTAATCTATCCCTGTATGGAGGCCGTTTTTCAATTTTCCGTCTTCTTATGGTATTTATTTGCGCCCAAAAATGCGTTAAAATTAGTGTCGAAATGTGGAACTTTCGACGCTCATAACTTTCAAATATTTTCTTTTTTTACTTTTTCGCTTCCTTATAGGGCTAGATAATGATGAGACAAATGGATATCACTTTTTATTTTGAACGTACATCGTCAAACAGTGGAATAATCCCTAGACTACGTTTGTATGGAATAAATTTCGACTAGTGTAACCTTAACGATACTCAGAAAAATATAATATGAAATTTATGTTAGTTTCTATTTTAGGCTGAGACACATTCTGTTCCATTTTCATTAATAGCTCATTTAATTTAGTGCAAACAGTAGTCACGAATTGCGTACTCAAAGCGTGCCTCAGGTTATCAACCCCTTCTTTACGGTCATTATTTAAGTACACAACACGCTATTATTTATAACTACGAATATTTTTGACGAAAATGCTTTTGTAATTGTTCGGTAGCAGCCCGGACATTTGGATTTGTGTCCGTTTGATGCTGAGCTTGCCCCCTGTTCTCTCACCTCACAACGTTGCTGACCAGGAGCTAAGCTAAGTTAGTTTAGCTTAGTTCGCATAGCTAAGAAAGTTTTTACACTTGTGTGCAGTCCGCAAACTATGTATTATGTAACAAGTATGTTTTGTTTTTTTAGGGTTCCGTATCCAAAGGGTAAAAACGGGACCCTATTACTAAGACTCTGCGATACGTCTGTCTGTCTGTCCGTCTGTCACCAGGCTGTATCTCTTAAACCGTGATAGCTAGACTGTTGAAATTTTGACAGATGATGTATTTCTGTTGCCGCTATAACAACAAATGCTGTAAACAGAATAAAATAAATATTTAAGTGGGCTCCCATACAACAAACGTGATTTTTTCACCGTTTCTTGCGATAATGGTACGGAACCTTTCGTGCGCGAGTCCGACTCGCACTTGGCCGGTTTTTTTATAATCGCGACTGCTTAAGAAGCGAACTAAAAAGACGTAAACTAGAAAAAAAACATGCTGTGCAGTCGGAGGATTCGCGAGCTAGTTGACCAAAACCAGATGTTTCTGCCACTTCCCAGCATCATTTTCTTCTTGTTTACGTCTTTTTAGTTCGCTTCTCAAGCAGTCTGGTTTTTTGATTTTTTTAATTAACATTTTTTTATGAAACTTTTTAGTTGTAATTTTTTTTTTCGGAATACTCGTACATTTAATTTTCTTATATATTTTTGAAATCACCTCTGAAAACCTTTATTTTGATACACCACACGATGGGCCCCAACAATATGGCACCAAAATCCGCCATTTTTCTATTTTTACAAGCTTTTAATTAACTTGCAATGCATGTACGTTTGTATGTATGTACGTAAGGGTGTTCGAGTCAAATCTTGCAACCGAATGAAGAATTCAAGATTAAAAGATGAAGTTAGTTGTACGTTCCAAACCATAAGTAGAACGTGCAAGAAACTACAAACGACACACACGGACACGGACGGTGATATTGAATTTATTATTGATGATATTGGTGATAAAACATTGGTTTTCATCAATAATAAATTAATCATAAATTAATCATCAATTATAAATTCAACATTCCTGATAAAATTATAAATGTAGGGACTACAGGTAACAATTATGCTATTATATTAAGACAATGCAGTTCCCCGCGCATAGAGTTTAGCGGCCAGTCGTTTACACAGCGCCGCCGCGCCGTGGCGATAACTTGTGTTCTGTATAACTTATGTAAGAAGCGCCACTGTGCTTAATATTCATGGTCATTTGAATAGCCTTTATCTTGGACACTGGCATTTTATTTACTCTCATTCCCCAACCATGATACACATAAGGTCCAAACATTGGTGACTGTGAGAACAATATAAAAAGACGTTATAGTGTCCAGATTGTACAAGTACAACTTTATTCTAAAAAAATCTCGAAACTTTTGAGCAACTAACAAGATGTGTTCCAAAAAAATTCTCTATAGAAAATTCGAATTATGAATCTGCTAATCAGTTGTTAAAAAAAACTTAATTGTATAGATTGATTGCGTTCCAGAAAATTTGTACCAAGCAATTGAGCAGCAGTTTGACCTTTAACTTGCAAGGATTGCCGCCCTAAATACTGACAATACCTACGTTTAGTTGTTGTAAATGTTCCGTTGAAACTTTCCGTTATAAATAAGGGCGGTTTACTCGCACTTGGAATTCAAAATGGCTGCCATATACAATAATTACGGTAGACGAATCTTAGTTTGCATAAAATGTTTTCAGTAACATCAAATACAAAAAAAACTTTTTTACAAAAAAATACTACCGACTTCCAAATAAGAAAACTACAAAGTGAAAAATAACTTTATTTTTGGAAGTCGGTGTCTTTCGTAGGTACAATTTTTTTGCGTTATGACTGCCCTAGAATTATTTGGAATAAATCGAAGATAGATTATTGATATATTATTTTCCGATTGTTAAAATAAGTTTTCTATTAACAACAAATTGAGATATCGTTCGGTCTATAAATAGTCTGTAACAATTCGAGTATACAATTTCAACTAAACAGTCACTTAACACTCCCGAACTTCACCCCAAAAGTCAAATAGGGTTGGAATTCGAAACCACGGCCTTTTAGCTTAACGCCCGTCAACAGAATTGGATTCTCGCCGGAAAAATTGGGAACAAATCGAATCCAATTCGTTGAAGCGACGGCGAGTGTGGACAAATTGGACACACTTTAACCCACTAGTCCAAAATAAAATGGACAAAGGGATCGAATCTAGTCAAAATGGTGGACACAGTGACTACATGAGCGAAGTGGTTGTATGAAATAGTGACGAAAATGAATAGACCGTTTTATAATGGCAGTACCGTTAGAAAAAAATTGTGAATCACAATAGACAAGTTTCCGCAACTTGTTGCGCAGGTGTTGCCGTGGCTGAATTCTGGCCCAGGCAAGGCATATAATTATAAGAGTTTGTTTGTCATCGACACGCAACGAAGAAGAATAGACAAGTTGATTCACAAGAGACAATAGGTCTATCTAAGCTTTGGAATGTGCAACTAGCTTCATCTTTTAAGACTGACCGATTCCTTGTCTATTCAAAAGTGCTTGTAAATGGATTCATTTAAATAAGTGGTATGAGTTTGAATCTGAGATTTTATACAGTAATAGCTTGTACCCGCGGTTTCCCCTCGTGAAAAGTGTTTTATTATCCCAAGGGAACATTATATCGGGATGAAAAGTACCCTATATCCTAATCCAGGTACTAGTCTAGACTCTCTTTCTTTTTTTTTTCTAAGACCTCACCTCTCGAGCTTGAGGTCGTGGGTTCAAATCCGGGCAAGTACCAATGTGACTTTTTCAATTCATATGTACTTTCTAAGTTTATCTTAGACATTGCTGACAACGGTGATGGAAAACATCGTGAGGAAACCTAGGACTTATAGTTAGTATTTGTACGAGTAAGTTTGTGCTCTATTGGTGTAATTGCTGCAAAGCATTCCAGTGCGAGGGTAAACAAAATAAATAAATAAATAGTCTGTCCATAAGCCAAATTTCATCCAAATCTGTTCGGCCGTTAGGCGTAAGGCGGGAAAGTGTAATAAACAAACTCGCAGTCGCATTTATAATATTAAAAAGTGAGGAATTCTATTTTTGAAATAAGGAGTTCAATGACCGCTTTTGCCATGCTAAAACCATAGATATAGTATGTATTGCGTAGCAAAAAAAAATCTAAATCTATGGCTAAAACACAAATGTATTTTGTCACTGTCTACCAAAATACTGGACATTTTCGTGTCTAATTAAAGCAATGGCCTGGTTCTCGAACTTGATCTGAATCAAACCGTGTCAAAGCCTTGAAGGGACCTAGATAGTCCTTCAGAATGTAGGTTAAGTTGCTACTTAAACCTGAATGTGAAAAGCTGTTGTTGTTGAATGAAAATGGCCATTTTGTTGGTTTGTTTTATGGGAATTAGATCGTATCGATCGAAGAGTATATTTTGGAAGGCTAGCTTTATAACCTAGATACATCTGCAGCGTATCTATTCTGTACACGTCTCACCGTGTTAACCGAGACGAAGCGTGTTTGAAGTGAACTGTCATTTCTGTCTTGTCTAGGTCTAGCATCAATTTTAATGACACCACACTCCATGCTTACTTCACCTCAGTTTTTACGGTGACTTTTTTTACAAAATTGACCGGTGGATAGATATGTACATTTTACATTATGTGTAAATTACTTTTTAATGAGACTTCAACATAAAACTTTCTCTGTAAAGTGTTTTTGTGTGTACATAAATAAATAAATAAATAAATAAATGAATAAATAAATAAATAAAATATTGTACAAACCTACCTAATTTGCTAAAGAAGGGGTCTTTAAGTCAAAAGAGAATAGATTACTTCTAGGCAAGCGAGCTTCACTGTCGACCAGAACATCGCATACCATAAGGCGAGATAGTGGTCAAATGCGAGCTTAGGCCAAGTGGGTTAGGGTTCCGTACCAAAGAGAAAATCTGTTTTATTAATATATTGGTATTTGTTAACAAAATATACGTAATAATAAACTTTATCATCAAATTTCAAGATCAAAGGGAAGTTAAAAAAAAAATCGGCACGAAATTGTGTGACAGATGACGGACAGACGGACACGTTAGTGATAGCAATAGGGCTCCGTTTGGAACCATCGGGCACAGAACCTCAAATATTAACCATTTCAAATCTTATAAACAGGCTATTTGCCACGGCTCCACTTCCGTGGTCAATCCTAAAAATACTGTGCGTTTTCTGGGATTTAAAGTAGCATATGGCACTCAAAGTTTGCTAGTAGCTTTCTTTTAGTTAAATAATTCCCTTAATCGAATGCTCGTAATTCTAAAGAAGGCCTCCTTCAAAGACACAATTTTACCTCTTCTTTACACCTAAGTAAACCTGTATTTGATACACCGCTAAATGTTGTTTTATCTGTGGTTAGCAACACTTGTAAATTATAATTATGTTATCTGTGTGCGCTCTCTCGAACCATTATAAAAATGCATCGTGCTATTAAAAGTGATTTATTATAAAGCCTTTACTTTTGCTTTCATCCAAATTAAAACCTTACAACACTTACCTATTCGTAAGTCGTTGGTGTGCCTATGTTAAATAAATAAATATACGTAACAAAATACGTACGTATAAAGCACAATAATATACACTTGTATATATAACAACCAAACATATCAACCGTAGAGAGTGCTACAGAGCGCTATCTAATGAGCGTAGCATTCGTAGCCCGTAGAGCCTCGTAGCGCCTCGTAGCACATCGTAGCTCGTAGAGCCTCGTAGCACGGTCTACGATCGTTACGCTTCCGGTTTTCCCGGAATGTACCGCCCGCCCCGGAAGGAGGCTATGCTTTCACATAGAACAGATAGTTCTATCTTGTTTATATTCAGTAGGTCTTATAAAGAGAGGTTTTGGGACATTTCTTCTACCAAGTCTTCATAAATGGGAGAACGTTTCTAGTATTTTAATTTTTAAAGTCTTCTTAGAAGCCCGGATTTTTGTGGTGATAGTGGCAATAACCTCGCACCTTATTACTTGGGACTCAAATATTACTATGGCTAATGCTATTTTTGACAAACACAAGGAAACACCTAAACATTTTTCCAATGTTTGAATTTCAACTCTCGGCGCTAAGAATAGCGTTGAAATCACAGCTGCACTTTTGTTTAGGCTCATTAAGGTGTCATCTAAGGTTTATGAAAATGGGCAAAAATATGAATGTCTCCTTTCGGGGAATTATTCGGGGGATTATGTTTATAATCTGGGATAATATGTGTACTTTGCAAGAAAACTTCGTAGACCCGCTAAAATCCATTTAAAACTACATTTTCTTTCTATGCATTTTAAGTAGGATCTTTTTTGTTGTTTCAGTTTGAGTCTAGTTATATAAGAGTGTCTAAATAGAGTTTCTGAAGACTCTTAAATAAGAACCTTTGGCGAAGATGCTTGCCAACGGAGATTGGACGTAAAAAGCTAAGAGCCGAGAATTGCTGTAGCTTGAAAGTGGTACGTGGGTAACAGGAAAGATGTTGATTGTATTTTCTTTTGTTATAGCACCAAATGGGCCCTACAACTTCACTAATTTACAAATATATTTGCGGTCTCTCGATTGTGTGTTTTTGACGCGTTTTGTTTGAGAAATCGTGCAAAACATATCGTATGCAAAACATAACGAATCGGCGCACGGTTGGCGCAGTGGTTGAGCGATTGACTGCTGCGCTACGTGTCGCGGGTTCGATTCCCGCACAGAATAAATATTTGTATGACCTACAGATAGTTGTTCCGGCTCTGGGTGTTTGTGTATGTGAGTTTATGTGTTTGTAAACGCACCCACGATACAGGAAGAAATTCCTAGTGTGAGGTAAAGTTTAAAAAAAAAAAATACACCATTTTTTTTAAATAATAAAAACAAAGTGGAATTATACTGCGAAAGTAACTTTGTATGTCTATCTGTTACCTTTTTAGGCTTAAACCACTTAACCGATTAAAATTAAATTTGGTATGGAGTTAGTTTGAGACTCTGGGTGTCCCTAAGATAGTTTTTATCCCGGAAATCATCCTTAAGGGGATGGAAAGTGGGTGAAAGTTTGCATGGTGAACTGCATGCAACATGGGCGTAAGGTGAAAAATTTATTCACTGTTCATTACTTTTCTGTTATGCAATAGTTCTTGTAGTAACGAAACATGGCGACGAGGAGTTGCGCATACGAAATACGTGAAACCAATAAGTGGCGTCTTCTAGTAACGAGGCATGTGACGATAGCGAATTGGCCAATCCACATAATTTTGACTAAATGTCACCAAATTTCAATATAGCTAAACATTGCTACGGATACCAGGTGGTGGAAATATTCAATAGGTTACCGACTGAGTTAAAGTTATTAATTTATAGTTTGCACTTATTTAAAACCAAATTAAAAGCCTTCTTGTTGGAAAAATGTTTCTACTCAGTGTCAGAATTTATGTCAGTTAATGATAAATAGATACTTGCTATTAAAAATAGCAGTAACAAATATTTTTAATTAAATTTATTGGACATTTATTTAATATTTTTTTTGACATATTTATTTTTACTTTTGACATTACATTTTGAAATCACAATATTTTTGTGACATATATACATATATTGTATTAACTTGACATTATAATTTTTTGTGACATATATATTGGTTTAAATCGATGTTTATTACTTGTGACATATATCGTATTAATTTGCAATTATAATCTTGTAGTTGTAACATATATTGTGTTAACTTAACATTATTATTTTTTGTGACATAAGTATATTAGTTTAACTTGACCTTACTTTTATTACTTGTGACATATAATTTATTAATTTGAAATTATTATCTTCTTGCAACATATATTGTATTAACTTAAAATCATAAATCTTATTTGTGAAATGTACTTAAAGGAACAATTGTCTTCTTTTCTTTTTTGACATGTTGAATTAAATTGACATTATAATTAGTTCTTGTGACATACTTCGGATTGATTTGGAATTGATTTTTTTGTGACATACACAGTATAAACTTGACATTGTAATCTTATATATATTATATATATATATATAGATAAATTTGAAACTGTATAATTTTCTATTGGAACATATTTTAAATTAATTTGACTAAATTTCAATTTCTAATATGTAATTTAATTTGCTTTCAAGTGTATCATAATAATTATTTTTTTTGTAATTTTAATTATGTAATGTTCGACACAATGTAAATTGTTTGAGAATAAATAAATGAAATGAAATGAAAGGTAGAGTTTGTGAAGTTAGGGCGAGTAGAGTTAGAAGCTTGGCTCTACATGAGATCTGATAATTTTTTGACAGTGCGGGCCATATGGTCTCGTCTTGGGAACAATTTACATGAGTATGATTTTGGTGGTAAAAACCAACTGTCCCAAGTACTAATGCTACGCGGATGAAGGCGCGGGCTGCTAGTTGAGATGTAAATGAATATCGAAACAGCACATCATCAATCATCTAACTAAACTTATATGGTTTGTTGGTTGGTTAGCAGCTTGGTTGCCGTGCGTCACGTCATAGGCGACCACTGAAAATCAACGTCGTACTGTGGCTCCCCCCCATGGCACAGCATTATGCTGAGTGGAAGCCTTTTTGCCACAATCATCTGCATAGCCAAAGGATAAAAACGGAACCCTATTACTAAGATTCCACTGTCCGTCTCTCTGTATCACATGAACCGTGATAGCTAGACAGTTGAAATTTTCACAGACTATGTATAAACAGAATAAAATAAATATTTAATTGGGGCTCCCATACAACAAACGTGATTTTTTTGCCGTTTTTTGCGATAATGGTACGGAACCCTTCGTGCGCGAGTCCGACTCGCACTTGGCCGGGTTTTTTATACTTCAAACGTACTATACCTACTCACATTTGTTATTTTATTTTTATTTTTCTTTACTAACATAATGTAAGTAGTACTAATACTATAGTTAAGGGCTTAATTTAAGCAATATGTGTATATCTGTGCAGTGGTGGCCCAGTAGCAGTGGTGGCCCAGTGGTATCAGCCGCGACTTACAAGTTGTAGGTCGTGGGTTCGAGCCCAGGTAGGCGCTTTACTTAGTGTAAATTATTTCATTACCACTGCTCACAAAACGGTGAAGGAAAACATCGTGAGGAAACCGGCATATCCTAGAACCAAAAATTCGAAGACATGTGACATCCACCAACCCGCACTGGGCCCGCGTGGTGGATTATGGCCCATTCCCTCTCACAGAGAGAAGGCCTGTGACCCAGCAGTGGGAACATTGATAGGCTGATGATGTGTGTATATCTATATGTCGTTTTGTGGCAAATAAATACTTATTCTTTCTTTCTTTCTTATATAATAAAGATGCAAAATTCTTGGTTTATACTGATACGTTTACGAATATTCTTTCGTTGTTAGAAAGCTCCGCGGGAGCGAAGTTTTGTTCTTTTAATGGTTATACAGAGGCATGCCTTTAGTACACTCACATGCCGCCATCATATTTAAGTTCATTTAAAAGGTAAAAAAAGGTATAATACGTCTTACCCTAAAAATACGCATTATTAAGGATAACTTAAAAAATACTTGTCAGATCTTTATCAAATTTAAATGGAGCCACATGAGAAGCACCAGCTTTTAAATAAAAAAGAATAATTGAAATCGGTTCATAATAGGAGTAATCGCGTTACAAACATACAAAAACATAGTCGATTTGAGAACCTCTGCTATTATGAAGTCGGTTAAAACTCAATAATAGTTTACACGCACGACCTAAGTCCGGAATGAAATTTGAATCACAAATGCTCTCGACAAACTGATGTTCTGTCAGCGAAAACTATTGTTACAAATTCAAATTCCAATATTGACATGCACTACACAAATGTCGAGGGGGCCCAATGGCTAAGACCTCTCGTCCTTGAGGTCGTAGGTTCAAATCCGGGCAATACCAATGTGACTTTTTCAATACATATGTACTTTCTTAGTTTATCTTAGACATTGCTGACAACGGTAAAGGAAAACATCGTGAGGAAACCTGGACTTCATAGTAAGTATTTGTAAGTTTGTGCTCCATTGGTGTAATTGCTGCAAGGCGTTCCAGTGCGTGTCAACAAATATCGTATGTCACGTAATTATCGCTGATAGATTTTGGAACGAAGTTCCTTATCGCGCGTTGCGAAAGGGGGCTAGACGGAAAAAAATATGACGAAAAGTTGTAACGACACTTATTGCTATAGTTGTAAGCCGTGCGGCGTGCGCGTGTTTCGTGCGTGTTCTAACCTATACGCTGTTGTGTTTACGAAGTCGAGAGAGTATATATACATATATATATATATGTATATATATATATACTAAAGGAACTTCGTTCCATCCGGGTGTCCCTTGACACCTCTCAATTTTTTTTATTTGGCCTAGAGGTTCAGAAACTCAAGGCCAAGTCTTAGTAGCACTTGCAACCACAAGACCAGGAAAAGTCACTCAGTTATTCGAGGAAAATTGAATACCTTATGGTCTACTTGCCATCTATAAAGGTTTTATTTTTACTACCCGCACGCGATCATAATCTGACTCCATGTTATTGTTAGCGGAATTAATGACGATCGATACGCAACAGTACGCCTGTCATGAAATAGAAACCGCTGTTACTCCTACTATCTATACTAATATTATAAAGCTGAAGAGTTTGTTTGTTTGTTTGGTACTACTAGTTGGAATTGAATTGTTTTTTGTGTTTGGTAGTCCATTTATCGAGTAAGGCTAAGGCTATATAACATCATGCTACGACCATAAGGAGCGGAGCATAAATGAAAATTGTTGCAAAAACGGGCAAAAATATTCCATTTCAAGAGCTTCCGTTGCGTGCGCTGCGTAAACGTTTTAAGTTACGCAACAATCATGTCATGGTAGGTAGGTAGCCAGTTGACGGGAGCGAAGCCACGTGGGACAACTAGTAATATTATAAAGGCGAAAGTTTGGATGGATGTTTGTTACTCAATCAGTCCAGAACGGCTGAACGGATCTAGATGAAATGGCACAGGGATAGATTAGATAGCACATAAGCTATTTTAATCCCGATAAACAAGGTACAATGATCCTGGGTACAATAAAAACCTTTTCACGCTGTCGAAGCCGCTGGCGGAAGCTAGTTTTAAACTTGACTGGAAATTATTTTCTATATATAGAAGAGCTTGTACTGAGGAGCTCGTGGCTAAATAATAACAGCCGCACGGGTCGATCATCAAGGTTAAGCAACGCTTGACGAGGTCGGTCCGTGGATGGGTGACCATTTCAACATACCGAGTTTCCTCCGTGCCTCGGAAAGCACGTTAAGCCGTTGGTCCCGGCTGTCATTTGAAGATCTTTGACAGTCGTTACGAGCAGTCAGAAGCTTTGAGATCTGACACCAGTCTAACCAAGAGGTATCGTGTTACCCAGTTACTGGATTGTGGAGGTCAGATAGGCAGTCGCTCCATGTAAAACACTGGTACTCAGCTGAATCCGGTAAGACTGGAAGCCGACCCCAATATAGTTGGGAAAAGGCTAGGCAGATGATGATATAGAAGAGCTTGTACTACTTTAGGTTTAGAGCCAATAATTATGGATGGAGGTAGATAAGTGCTTTTTAATTATGGAAGACCATAATAGTATATCGCATTGCAGTTCAGAGAGGTCACACTATAGTTAAATTATTATTGGCTAAACGCAAGCCTATGGAATGACAAATGATCATGTTCTGCCATTTCCATGTTTTTTTAATGTATATTTAATAATATTATTCAAAATATATCATCATCGCATCGGGAATGTTTGCAGAAGCAAAAACAGATAGTTTTCAAACGATATTGCGGAAGAGGACAGCTCCCTGATGCACAGGATGCGGGTGAGCGCAAACGGTATCCTAAAGCGCTTTCCACACATTTCCAGGTTCCCGTCCCTCACGAAACACGGCAGGAATCGGGTACATACGATTTGTACTTCACACATCTCTGTATCAGAGGGAACCGTATCGTTCATACAAATCATATGTAAGTGTTCCGTCAGGGACGAAAAACCGGCAATGTGTGGACAGTGCTTAAAGGTTATTGCGGATAAACCAGACTGCCGTTTCCTGGGCTACTGGCTACTGGACCCGTTTGCACAGTGGTGGCTCCAGTGCAACGGGAAATTGGTATATGAATTGATTTGATTATTCTTAATCTTTAGTTTTATTTTGTGGTTGGATTATTAAATTATGTAAATTTACTAAAATAGTCATGGATCATGGCCCGAAATAAATTGAATGATTGATATCTTCCTTAATCGAAAGTGGAAGGCTATAGGCTATATTTATTTGACAAGATAATTAATTATAAATCCGTAATTGGCTGTAATAGTAGTACAATAAGTGTGTTAAGGTATTTTTAAGAGCTGTGAATTTTGTGATTAATAAATAAATAAATAGGAGAGACTTTTGTACAGAAGTGGAACAAAAAAGCTTGATTAAAAAAACTTCCTAAATTAGCAATGTCAACTCACATTGTCATGGTATCTACGTAATCCTATCAGAAACGAGTTACATTTTTATTTAATCTGCCGCCGCGGTCCTGATATTGATATAACCCTACCCATACCAATATACACAAGAGTCGTAACATTCCACCTCTTTCCGGAAATGACAACATGGCCGCCACATACCGACCATGGGGTTTATTGATGTCTGGGTTTTTTCCCCTCCACACTGAAAAGTAGCGAATTTTCAGATTTCAAAACAAAATAGAAGCAAAAAATGAGAAATACTTAAGCTTTCAGTTGAATGAAGTAGATCCTAATATAGTGAATACCCAAGAGTATTTTATTGCAGTCTGGGTGTAATAAATATCAACACCCTCGAAACCGTACAAACAAAAGAAGTTCAAACAACCCTCAAATGTCGAAGAGTCTTCAAATTTCGAACAAGCTCTGAACTCTGAACCAAAATAACGAACCATTACGTCACATCTAATTGCACAAATTCCAAATCCAAAATCCGTCTACCGTCGTGAACAGAGCAACACAGCAATACTCAATGGGTATCGCCGTCTCACTCTAAACAAAGCCCGAATCGTTAAAGAAAGACGCACGGGTATAAAATTCTTGATGCCATAACGTCCTATTGATTTTCCTTCTGACGTACGCTTTGGTCCCCTATTTATATTGAATGAAGCGACGGCCTACAACTGTTTGTGCATGATTCGGACTAAGATACTGCGAGGTTTAGGTGAATATCACTGAATATTAGATGCGGCTTTTAGCATATTGCGTAGAACGGGGCACTTGCAAGGATAAATTGTCCACGTTCCTGAGAAAATGGAGGCTCTATGTTGGGGCTGAAAAATCTTTATTGCAGATTTGCGAGAGGAAGAAAATAAATTATGTAAAGAGATGTTTGCTTCAGTCGCTTAAGATAATCATGAAGGGTTCTGTAGGAATGCAATGGTATTCATTCAATGGCGTCTGTCTCATTAAGTATTCATTGACGCTGGGTAATCGATTTTCGAGAAGAAAAAGCGAAAATGGAAAGTTGAACATTCAATTCAATGTTTCGTTTTATAGTCGTTGTGAGTGAATTTTAGTAGTTAATAGCCTTGATATTTAGACGAAGGCCAGTTATTAAAGATTTAAAAATTTATGGGAATTTGTTCCAACCTAAAGTGGTTGGAACAAATTCGAACTTTGCGTGATATTTTGAGGGCCCTATGGTTCAATTAATTACATTCATGATTACGTTTGTACATTTAACATTTTGAATGCGAAATTGTGAACGGTATAGCTGTCGTAAACAGCACTATAGGTGACGCCAAGTAATTGAAGCGGGGACAGCAGTGCAGTGTGAATTAGTTAAATGGAACATAACATGGGCAGCCACCAGGGTCACAGCAACCGTGTCATGGACGGAAAGGCTCTTATCATGTGTATTTTATACCATGAAAAATCTGACACGAAATCCCAACATTTCAATCTACACAGAATATATTATTTAGGTTGGACAAAAATCGATGCAAATTAAATCTGTCTATAAATTGATTTGCATTGATTTTTGTTCGAAACAATTATCCGCAATATTGTTATGCAAATCTAAATAGCTATAGACAGTGGCGGCCATTACTGTTGTCCCGTGTTGTCATCCATATAGCCATCTGGTTTGTGTTGTTGAACCTATGTTATGATAGAATGGAGAGAGGTGCTGTGTTTACCTGCCATCCTTGCAGCAGCAGCGAGCGGTCCACCGTCCGCAGCCACATGACCGCGTCCCCTGCCTGGAAGTCGCGCAGGCGGTGGCAGCGCGCGTGCAGGAACAGCCCCAGGCACTTCAGCAGCTCCGACGTGGACGCCTGGATGACGGTCTTGCGCGGCGCCACGGGTGGGCCCGCGCTGGGCAGCTTGTCGTAGCACAGCACATTGTTGTTAAGCGCGTTTGCGCGCGCGGCGTCCGGCGGCGCGGGCGGAGGCGCAGCACGCGCGTACACACCCCCCACGTGCGCGTTCTTGTTGCGGTCCACCGGCGCATTGTCCGTCAGCGGCGCCCGGAACGTAGCCACACTCTTGCTCTTGCATTCCAGCTTCTTCTTGTTGTTGTTCGCCGTAGAAAACCGCTTCCACGAAAGCGCATTTATAAACAGTGAGTGCTTCTTGAGATTCTTCTCGAGCGCAGTCTTTTCGGATATAATCTTGGCGGCATCGTCGAGCGTGGCCCGGCGCTCGTCGCGCGGCAGCTCGCGGTTCTCGCGGTTCTTGGCATTGTTGAGGCGCTCGTAGGAGTAGGCGAGCGCGGCGCGGTCAGGCGGTGGCGCGGCGGCGGGCGGGCGCCGCTCGCGCGGGCTGAAGCTCAGCACGGTGCCCATGAGGCCCGCGCGCGTGCAGCCGCTAGGTGCCCGCATGCATCACGTGTGCGGCCGGCGACGGCGGCGGCCCGAGTGTGCTCGATAGCGCCGCGCCTGCGCGCTGGCTTGCTATCGACCGCGGCGCGCGCAGCAGCTGACGCCGCCCTGCCCGCCAGCCCCACGCCCCCGCGCCCGAGCCCCCTCCCGCTCCGGTAAACAAACCCTCGGCACCACGGAATTACTTATCGGTTATTAATTCCAATTAAAACCGCCGCCTCTCACCGGAGCTTTCGCCGTCACCAGCTCAGAGCATAGGTGACGACTACGCACTTCAGTTCAATTCACTATCATTATAGCGTCATTGGGCAGTCATTCAATTTTAATGATTACAAACACCTCTATGTTATTCATATACATGTACTAGATGATGATGATGTGTGTATTATGTACGTGTGAATGCACGTCTGCTCTGTGATCGATCATGTGCGGACAGACAGACAACATAATTACACTCATAATGCAGCACGACCAGTGACCACCGCCCATCTCTACAAACAGCGACTTTATAGAACTGCGTCATTTTTCAATTGCACAAGTACATTAGTTAGGACAGGAGACAGGCAGGTCGGGATTATTGCGGATGTTACATAATAATGCGGAGTGCGACCGCTCCGGGACTATAATCGAATCACCCGAGCTGCGAGCGGCTGCTACCTTTGATAGGCTGTGTTTGGGAGTACCTCACAAATGTGGGTTGAATCGGGACCGACCTCGATGCTATTCATTACAACCGCGAGGCAATTAAAAGCTTTTGGCTGAACGGGCTCTAATGCTGTCGTGTAACCCTGATACTTACATAACAAAACGTTGGTAGGGTAAACAGGAAAACTCAGAGTTTCAAACAGTTTTCATGTTAAGGAAGTAAATAGAACATACGCGTTGGAATAAGGGCCATATTCTGAGAAAAGTTTTAAATATGGAAGTTACGAAGTAAAATGGCTATTTGAAGAAAAGATGAATGGATTGTGTGGAAGACGATTACAAATAACTGTCACATAGACACACGGCACATGATAATACTGGCGACGAGCCCAAATAAATTGGGATTAAGTCAAGATTGTGATGATGACAATTTAAAAATAAAACCAAATCCGTCCGTTAACATTTGGGCCTCTAATTTTGATCCCCAGTTTAACCAGAGCGTAAATAATTGAGCTTTTTCTGTCGGAATATGGTTTAGCTATAATCCGGAGATTATATAATATTATCCGATAAAATGCGAGGCAGTCGCATCCTCATCAAATTCGGCTATAATGCTATCATCGGCAAACTGTTGGTTGCCGAAATGCTGACTCTTTATGTATCTACAAAACCTACAATCATGTAAAACTCACGGGATTATTTTTAAGACGCTCGGGGCAGTAACAACTCTAATATACATGTTTTTAGGAGACTATTTAACTATCTTTTTGAGTTCGTTAACTACATTCAAAGATTTTATGTTTGGTGTGAGAACAGTTTTTGTTGTGAATTGTGGCTTTTATGCTAGGTAGGTCCTTGAATCGCAGTTTTGTTGCAGAAGAGTTGCAAATTGAAATTAAATTTGCATCCTTAAGGCGCCTCCCCGAGCAAAACGCCGCGCTAGTCGAATTTTGTGCAGTTTTTAAGAGCTATCTACTCTTTATTTAAAAAAAGAAATATCAATTAATAAAAATACATTAAATTTCTACATAATGTTGATTCTAAAATTGTAGTACACTTTTTTTTTAAAGATGTATATGTGTCACTAATCTCCTTCCAACAAAACCATAAAAATGTGAAATAATTATTGATAGCATGCATCTCCTCGTAAAGTATTCATTAATTCTTTTTTATACTAACACTAATGGATAGACAATTTGATAACGAACATTTTGTAAGTTTTTTTTTTTTCAAAAGACCAATATTCGATTTTATAAAGATTTTATTCTAAAATCTGGGCGTATTCACTACCGTAATTCATGCGCCACTAGTGCCGCTAGGCCAATAGGAATGCTCATATCTCATGCTGATGTTTTGGTCAGGGTACGGCCTTAAACGGATGTTTCGGTGATCGACTTATAACGTAGGGAATCCCAATTCATCCTGTAAAATCAGTAGATTGAAAAAATCTTCTTCACTCATAACAGTATATCATCTTCCTGCTCTTGACCCATGTTACTTGGGGTCGGCGCAACACGTTTTCTTCTTCTATACCGTCCTGATCTGTCCGTTGTGTCTGTAAAATAAGTACTAAAAAGAAAACCAAGCTTATTTCATGGTGAAATATTCGACTTTCAGCGAGGTTATGACGTGGCTGAATATGCCAGACGTCCATTTATGCCAGTGTCTGCATCTAATGCGCTCCGTCGGCATCGCTATACGTACAGAAATATTCGTCTGGCTATTTCAGGAGCAATTATGATCCGAAAGTTTTAAAGCCTTTGCCATGAGAAACTGATAAAAACGTTAAAATACAAATATTTGCTAGACGATTTATGAAATAGATGCGAGATGCTCAGGACTGGTCGATTTAGCGTTACTTAGAGGAGACCTAATGATGAGCTGTAATGATGATGATAATGATGATGAGTGAGTAATTAAATCGTTAGCAATAAAATATACAAAACCATTAAAATCAAAATAAGTATCACTTTCTACTACTTAACTAATAACAATCCTCAATTAACTAATTTACGTAGGCACTGAGTAAATCGGAGAATATTGGTAAGGTGCTATTTTTCTTTTAAATATTAATTTATGCTTTCTGTGTTAAAAACTTGTGGAGTATCTTTTTTAGGGTTCCGTACATATTGCTGTCATTCACGTGTCTGTCTGTCTGTCCATCGTCTGTCACACAATTTTGTTCCAAAGAATTTTTTAACTTCCCATTGACATATGAACTTGAAATTTGCCAGAGATACACTGAGCCGATCTATAGAATGCCCTATGTGCAGCAGTGTACATCTTTTAGAAGAAAAAAATATGATTTACTCACATTTTAGGGATCCGTACCCAAAGGGTAAAAACGGGACCCTATTACTAAGACTCCGCGATCCGTCTGTCTGTCTGTCTGTCCGTCTGTCACCAGGCTGTATCTCATGAACCGTGATAGCTACGTAGTTGAAATTTTCACAGATGATGTATTTCTGTTGCCGCTATAACAACAAATACTAAAAACAGAATAAAATAAATATTTAAGCGGGGCTCCCATACAACAAACGTGTTTTTTTTGCCGTTTTTTGCGATTATGGTACGGAACCCTTCGTGCGCGAGTCCGACTCGCACTTGGCCGGTTTTAATTATAATGATTAACTTTTCTTTCTTCTTTCTTCCAATTGCTAAATCGCTAGATGGAAACTCAAGGTAGCTACACTAGAAAATTCGTAACAATATACCAACTTGGCTTATCATTTAGAGAAAGTTTAACTATAAATGTACCTACATACTGAACGTACTCTAGAATAGTTATATGACATCTTCATGTTAATCATAAAGTCTGTCGCTGAATTCCAAGAGCGATGCGTCACCTCATAATACGAGGCTTTCGTTTTGTACCATCAAGGCATAGCGTCATGGCTATTCGTAGAAAATGAGACCATTAAACGGAGTATTAAAGCTTTTCCCTTTTGTTTAATGGAATTTTATGGCCCCACAATACAATATACTGCCTGTTGAATTTTTAATCACCGTCCATTCAATCTGCTCTGCCTTTTTCCTAAGTACTGGGTGTCTCAGAAAAACTAAAAAACACGCTTTAATGGAAAACCAAACTAAAAAAAAACTCCGAAGGGTTCCGTGCCGGCATCAGAAATACATGATCTGTGAAAATTTCAACTGTGTAGCTATCACGGTTCATGAGATACAGCCTGGTGACAGACAGACAGACGGACCGCGGAGTCTTACTAATAGGGTCCCGTTTTTGGGTACGGAACCCTAAAAACTTACTTTTGTAGATGCATAAAAAATCACACTAATATTTAATAGGCGAAAGTTTGTGAGTGTCTGTGTGTCACGGTCAAACGGCTGGACAAATCTGGATGAAATTTGGCACAGAGATAGATTATAGTCAGGAATAACACATAGGATACTGTTATCCCGGGAATATTTTCCCTCGGGATAATTTTGGACATCTAAGCGGGCGAAGCAGCTTGCAGAAGCTAGTTAACAAATATATTTATTCAAAACACGTTAAATTACAAAATCAGAAACTAAAGACATGGGAAATTACTTTTTGAAAATAACATTATTCAAATGTCGTCCTTCGCGGCTCTGGCACTCTTCAAAGTGATCTTTAACACATGAAATAGGCCCCTCAGAAGTTGATTAGCCCAGACCTCAAACCTCTAAGTTGAGTACGAATGTTGTTGATTTCTTGTCTAATGTTTTCTTTCAATCCCACCCATACGCACTAAACGTTTTGAGAATACTTTTATTATGCGTACAGCTAATGCTAGGAATTCCCTGCCGGAGTCTGTGTTTCCCGATAGCTACAATCTAGAAGTCTTTAAGTCAAGAGTGAATAGGTTACTTCTAGGCAAGCGTGCTTCACCGTCGACCACATCATCAGGTGAGATAGTGGTCAAGCGCGAGCCTAAACTAAATAAATAAAAAATGGATAACTGTTGTACACCCGACTCTTCAGATAACCCCAGAGAAAAAAAACCAAGAGGTGTGATTTACTTAGCTTCTGGGGCGCGTTTTCATGAATGTTAAAGATCGCTTTGAAGAGTACCAGAGCCGTGAAGGACGATATTTGCATAATGTTATTTCCAAAAAGTAATGTTCCCATTTTTTCAGTTTCTGAATTTTGTAATTTAACGCGTATATATAAATATATATGTTATTTTTTATGCATCTACAAAAGCTAGTTATTATGAGACATCCTGTATATATTAAGGGACAGGGTCTGCTTTCAATCTAAGCAGATGCAGCGGAATATAACGGATGTCAAAGATCACCAAATCCCAGCCGGGACTTCTTTCCGAGGCGTAGGATTCGCTGTAGGTACCTACAGTACATTTTTGTTGAAAAACTTTTGAAAAACCTGCCATGTTATCTCTCCACCACCCTTGGTTGACTGGTAGATAATGCTTAAGGCGCATTAAGTCCGCTTATGTAACTGTATGTTGCATGAAGTTTTAATAAATAAATAAAATAATAGTAGCCACAGTAGCAAAAGCTATACAGCCAGATTTACATTTTGGACAAAAACTCGACAGAGTATACACAGAAGCCAAAGCTATACAGCCAGATTTACATTTTGTACAAAAACTCGACAAAGTGTACACAGTAGCCAAAGCTATACAGCCAGATTTACATTTTGTACAAAAACTCGACAAAGTGTACACAGTAGCCAAAGCTATACAGCCAGATTTACATTTTGTACAAAAACTCGACAAACTGTACACAGTAGCCAAAGCTATACAGCCAGATTTACATTTTGTACAAAAACTCGACAAAGTGTACACAGTAGCCAAAGCTATACAGCCAGATTTACATTTTGTACAAAACCTCGACAAAATGTAAATCTGGTTGTATAGCTTTGGCTACTGTGGCTACTATTAGTTTATTTATTTATTAAAACTTCATGCAACATACAGTTACATAGGCGGACTTAATGCGCCTCAAGCATTATCTACCAGTCAACCAAGGGTGGTGGAGAGATAACATGGCAGGTGCATTAAAAAATAATTATATTATTAAAGTAAAATTGGTAAAAATATATAGTTAAAATATTTTTTTGCATATACATACTTAGGTTAGCTACAGTGATTAGTCTGGTGAGTAAGCGAGGATAATTAAATAAACCTATTGTTTCTGTGATTCTTAATACTTAATTGTAATATTGACTGACACCCGAGAGGCCTCTTCTGAGGCAGGGTAGAAGTTTTAGGGTACCGCGAAGATTCTTTTGTTTTGGCCAAACATGATCAGATTTTCATCCAGTCTAAATTATCAGTAAATAGTAATCATTGAAAGGAAGGAAGAAAAAGCATTTATTCTGCCAACATTGAGCGTCAATTTTCTCTGCGAAAATTCAATAATAGAAATCATCTTAATCTAAAGCTACTAAATGAAAATACTAAAAAACAAAAATAGCAAAAACACAGTCCAGACATGTCTGGACTCTCGATTCAACTCGCTTATCTTGCAGATTAAATGTAGGATATAGGTACCTACGGTGCTTCGTGGTAATTCACGCAAAATACATGCTTACAATTTTGATCACGTTTGCGTGTTATTGCTCATTAGACGTTTCGCGCTGTTGGACATTTAGCTACTGAGACTTTCTGATCAGGAGGGGATGAAAATATTGTGAATTATGAAAAACTGTATGGAAGTACCAAGACATACACCACTGGAGGAGACTTTTCAAAAGTATCCGAGCAACTCTATTTCAATAATTTGTGGAGTTGATTATTTCCATCATAATTTCAGAATTGCGATCATCATACAACATGACTTGGGGAACCAGTTTGTCTCTCGTGCTTGAGGTCATAAGTTCAAATCCGGCAAGTGCCAATATGAGTTTTTTGTTTTAAATCTCACGTGAGCAAGCGTGGTGATTAATGCTCGTGCCATCTATACATGAGAAGAGACCTTTGCCCTGCAGTGGGGCAGTAACAGGTATAATACAATATAATATAATATAATATAAAAAAATGCGAAAGTAACTTTGTCTGTCTGTTACCTTTTGACGCTTAAACCACCGAACCGATTTAGATGTAATATGGTATGGAGATAGTTTTAGATCCTGGGACGGACATAAGATTATTTTTATCCCGGGACTATGCTCCCTTGGGATGATGTCCAACTTTAACGCGGGCGAAGCCGCGGGCAGAAATGATTGAATCGATCAAGAAATCAAGAAGAAAAATCCCTACAGAACCATCCACAAAACCACTAACAAACAAAGGTTATTCATTAGAAATCAAAGCGAATCCACGCCGCTTGTCTGTGGCCGGGCGAGGTCGCCCCTAATGTCTTTAGCGAAGCCCTAGAGGCGTTAGCGCTGCTATAAGTCAATGTTTACCTAGCCACGCGTGTGTGTCGATAATGTGTGCATTCGGGTTGTAACAAACATGGGATTAAAATCAATACAAGTATTATGAGTTTTACTCCATATTCGTTATTAGCAACCCCGAAAACCATGAAAATAACACTTATTTGCAATAATTTCCAATTGACGCAAGTGTCTTCTCTCGCAAGAAGATTCGTGGAAGAGTATTTCGCGCATGTTTACCATATCATTTGCTCTACAGTGGGCGAAACTGGCTTAAAATAAAGTAGATAACAAATCAGCAGCAGAGAGCTCGCTTACAGCGAGTGCCAGTGTCCCGGTCTCAAGAACTACCCCTGCCTTTCTCACCTAACCTAGGCATAGGTTCCTAGGAGGATAGTAAATAAAAAAACAGGTAGGTAGAAAATTCGGAACATTTATAATTTAAACAAAAAAAAAGTTTAGCTCGGTAGGTGGGTCGTTTAAGTGGATTAGGGCCTATACAGCGATCACAACTTTTACCCCATCGTCTAGCACTCCCCTGACGGCATTGTCCTCTGCTGGAGATGGGTGCTCGCATGTCGATCGCTAGGTCTTTCAGGATGCAGGTGTAGCAGTAGATGGGCTGACTCGCTAAGGTCCATCGCGGGGAAGCGAGCAGAATAGGGTGATCCTTGAACCCCAAATGGGGTTTTCCAAATCACACACACAATAATTAAAAATATAAATAAAATGGTCGAGGGAACGGTAGTGACGCCGTTAAAATAATAATTCTCGCGATGACGTCCGTTTATTTTTTCTTTTACGGGTTTCTCCGAATCAGAGATCGCGATAAATATTCACGTGCGTTCGCCTTGACACCAAGAATCATCAATGTAAATGTAAATGAATTGTCAATGTAAATGTTGTATGTCATCATGGGACGGCCTGAAGCTCACATTTTAATGAACATTATTTTGCCGGGTGTGAGCAGTGTCGTCGGCTACGACCTGGATCGTAGCAGGTGGGTGGTGTTCTATAGTTTTTGCCTATACCTACGGGAAAAAGGCGTGAGTATGTATGTGTGTATCCAACTTTTTGGGTACATGGTTTGATAATGATGATTTTTAGAAGAAAAATATGCATATACCATTTCCACTCTAAAAGTCACAAAAAAAGTAGAGTAAGTAAAGTTTTAATCACTTTTAATCACTGTTTTGTTGTTTGAATTTAGAACACACCAATATATTCGACCTACATATCAATGCTATACAACCTCCTTGTGCAAAAATACTCGATACAAACTCCTTGTATTCGCTTAAATCTTTCTTTTTCTCGTAGTCATGGTATAAAGTATTGTATGCAACTCTTTAATAAAAACGGATTTATATCGAGAGCCATGAATCACTCGCGGTTTCTAACACTTGAATCATAATGAATCACTCCCTACGGTCGTGATTCAGTTGTTTGAATCCTTCACTTGCTCGTGATTCATCTATGGCCCTAGCGTTAAATACGTCCTTTATTCACTAGTTGCATAATATACTATTTTCTATCATGTTAGTCCATTGTTGATTTTTAGGGATCCGTACCCAAAGGGTAAAAACGGGACCCTATTACTAAGACTTCGCGATCCGTCTGTCCGTCTGTCTGTCTGTCTGTCCGTCTGTCACTAGGCTGTATCTCATGAACGGTGATAGCTAGACAGTTGAAACTTTCACAGATGATGTATTCTGTTGCCGCTATAACAACAAATACTAAAAACAGATTAAAATAAATATTTAAGTGTTCACACGTTCCCATACAAAAAACGTGTTTTTTGCCGTTTTTTGCGATAATGGTACGGAACCCTTCATGTGCGTGTCGGACTCGCACTTGGCCGGTATTTCCGAATATTTTTGTTGCAGGATCCAAGACAGTTTATTTGTTTCTCTGGGACTCGTCAAGATATTTTTGTTTATTAATAACTTGCGCTGGACCACTATCTGACCTGATGGTAACCGATGATGTGGTCGACGATGAAGCACGCTTGTCTAGAAGAAACGTATTCACTCTTGACTTAAAGACTCCCAGGTTGTAGCTATCAGGAAATACTGACTCCGGCAGGGAGTTCCATTTGATTCTTGAGCTACATTGATTCGGTGCGTTCTGTTGGTTGGTCGTCGTTGTTGATTCTTGCTTTTAGGAGGTGCAGTGGTTGGGAATAAATAAAGTGGCGGGTTTATACAAAAAAAAGCAGGCCAAGTGCGAGACGGACGCGCGCACGACGTGTTCCGTACCATTATCGCAAAAAACGCCAAAAAAACACGTTTGTTGTATGGGAGCCCCACTTAAATATTTTTTTTATTCTGTTTTTATTCTGTCTAGCTATGACGGTTCATGAGATTAAGCCTGGTGACAGACAGACAGAAAGACGGACCGCGGAGTCTTAGTAATAGGGTCCCGTTTATACCCTTTGGGTACGCAACCCTAAAAATTATAAAAAAAAAATATGACATAATGATGAATTTGAACAATTTAAGATTACCGTACTTTCAATTATTTAAAAAAACATCACGCCTTTATTTCCAAACAGTATAAAAAAAAATATATACAACATCAACTCATAAAATAAATTCAAATTCATCTTCCATAATAATCATATTAATTACAGTAGTCTCTTACGTGCGACACTATATGTAACTTGCCTGTCACAACACTGTCGCACATAAGGACAGTCCAACCTATCTGCTATCATACTCAGAACGGTATTGGAGCTGTCCCACACTCTGCGCACAAGAGACGCGCAGCGCTTCCGCATGGTGAAAACAGTCCGTGCGCGCCCATGCGAACATACCCGAAGCGCTGCAGTAGCGAGGCAGACCCAAAACCGCTCTGAAAGCATTGGTAGCTTTTCTGCGTGTAATTAGCCCACAGGCTGCAGGTGTACATGGACGTGCAATATAGGCAGAGGTTCTGGCCAATATGCATTTTACGAGTAAGGTATGTATAAAATACAAAAAAAAAAAATAGGAGATTATTGTACCGTGTCCAATTCAGACTCGCATATTTTGCCTAATCTGGGTCCGAACTCACAACCCAGTATTCTACGCTCAACAGTCGCGCTTCGACCCTTCAATATAATCGAAGGACGTTGAACTTTAGCATCTTTAGGGATTGTATTACTGAGCCAAAATTATTTATTAACACACTAGTTTCGCCAACGGCTTCCCCTGCGCTACATTTTGTTAGTTATGCGAACATTTAATGTATTGCGGTTTTTTTTATTAGAATACTTACTAAAAATTGTCATTTTAATATTAATGAGTATAATTATCTATTTTCATCCCTGTATATTTATTTAATGACAACTAGCGAATACCCGGCGTGTACTACTGCGCTAAAAAAAGAAATATATTTTGTTGAAAAACGGAAATTTTGTTTATTTTAGTGGTCTAAAACCATCTTCGCATTATTGCCTGCCCGATCAATTTGGACCTAATCTAAGATTATTATCTTAGATTTGGTCCAAATTGTTCGGGCGAACTATTGTTCGTGGAAGCTAAAATGTAAAATTCGATATAGTGGATACAAAATCTTAAGAATTACCTAGCGAAGGGGACGTATCTGAGTGAGGTAACGTGACAAATTGTCGGTGCGACATTGGAAGGCTGAACAATTAATCAATGTGATTGACGACCAATTTCCCTGCATTTTTTAACAAGCCATGCATGCTTCATTCGAATCTTACAAGCCCTTCAGGTTTTATTCCATTCGCTTTGTTAGGTACTATGTTAATAGTACATTATGGTACAAGTGTGTAATGTTGGTGATTACCGCTGAGGCGCCATTGAGACCCGAGCCGTCAGGTGAGGGTCTTAAGAGAGCCGAGGACGGTAATCATCAATACACACGTGTATCATACGACGTTTTTCAACACACTTGTGAAGAAAATAATACTAAAATAACTGTAATTTCAACAGAGAAAACGAGTTGTGAATTTTTTTCGCAATGGCGGGAATAATTAATCAGTTTTGCAATGGCGCGCATTTAGCAATGGCAATCGGCCATAGACTAAAAGAATGAGGTTACTTTGTTTTGGCTTTTTCAGCCACGTACAAAATGGGGAAAACAAAAGTTATATTTGAGTGAAAGTTGTATTTATTAAACACGTACAAGTTCAAATTATCTATTTAAATACGAAGTTGCATGAAATGAGCAAGCAATAGGTACATTCATTTATTTGTACTATTGAGCACGATCTTTTTTGTATCGAAACTTTTTTCAGAACTAAGCAACTCAACCAATAAAATTAAAAAAAAAATCTCTGTAACTCACTTGTGAATAATAGCAATGAATAAGTTACAGTTTGATTACAGGTGTCATTATATGCCTAATTGTGGTGAAATTAGAGCCACTTTATGAGCCAGTGTGTTGAAAAGGGATTTATACTTAACTAGCTGTTCCCCGCGGCTTCGCTCCCGTGGACCACCCCACAGGACCCGTTTTCGGGTTAAAAAAATAGCCTATAGCACTCAGGAATAATGTAGCTTTCTACCAGTGAAAAAATTTTTAGAATCGGATCATTAGTTCCAGAGATTACCCCCTACATACAAACTTACAAATTTTACCTCTTTATAATATTATAGTATAGATTAATAGTCGTATGATTTAATTCAACAGTAATAAAACCTATATTATGATTAAATAATCAAATATAAGATCTATTCCTAATAAATTACATAATTTACATTATCTGTGTGCTGTGTCCTTTGGGTAAAAGCGAGACCCTATTACTAAGACTCCGCGATCCGTCTGTCTGTCTGTCAGTCCGTCTGTCACCAGGATGTATCTCATGAATCGTGATAGTTAGACAGTTGAAATTTTCACAGATGATGTATTTCTGTTGCCGCTATAACAACAAATACTAAGTATTATAGTATTTGTTGTTATAGTTGGGTACGGAACCCTAATAACAACGTATAGGCATTTAGCTACTAAAGATTTACTGTTATTGGCTCCTTAATTATTTACTAACATGAGCTTGAAATAACTAACGAAAATATCATGAACAGCTAATCTTGAATGGTCATGGTTGAAGTACACTGTTCTGGATTTTCAGAATGCTCGCGTTATTATGATAATTAATCATAATTCTGATACTAACACATAAATTAAATAAAAATGCAATGACAAAATATCTATACTATACTATATAATATAATAATATTATAAAGAGGAAAGTTTTTTTGTTTGTTTGTTGATTTGTACCAAATAGGCTCCGTAACTACTGGACTGATTTAAAAAATTCTTTCACCAATAGAAAGCTACATTATTCCTGAGTGACATAGGCTATTTTTTTACCCCGAAAACGGGTCCTGTGGGGGTGCATGGTCCACGGAAGCGAAGCCGCGGGCAACAGCTAGTTTAATATATTAATATTATAAAGAGGATTTTTTTTTTGTTTGTTTCTTTTATTTGTAACAAATAGGCTCCGTAACTACTGGACCGATTTAAAAAATTCTTTCACCAATAGAAAGCTACATTATTCCTGAGTGACATAGGCTATTTTTTTTTTATCCCGAAAACGGGTCCTGTGGGGAGGTCCACGGGAGCGAAGCCGCGGGCAACAGCTAGTGGTCGATAAAAATAATTAATGTGTTTATTGGTTTTTTGAAATTCTACTACTAAGGAGGTGAAAAGGTGGAAATTGGTTGGGCTTATATATTTGAAACTTGGCATAAATACTAACCTAAGTAAATAGTAAAGGTTTTCATTATTAGTTTTTCAAAACTACTCCTTAAAGACGGATTTAGGGGGTGTTAAAGATTTTGATGAATTTTACTGTACAGGGCTTCTTTTTATAATGTAGGGGAGCACTTGGAAGGGATTTTTGGAAATTCAACCTTTAAGGGGGTGAAACTCAAAAGTCATCTGTAGGAAAAAACACGAATCACGCGAACGAAGTCGCGGGCGAAGTGCTAGTGTTTTTATATTTTTTCTCAATAAACTCCAAAATAAATAATGTATCACTTTGTCCTTACTTTTGAATTTTATTTTTCAAGTCGTTATGTTCCATAAAAACCAATTAAAAATCTTCTATAATTACCTTTTGAGCTTAATGAGTTGTGTTAATGTTACGTTGTAAATATTTTTTCTAAGAAGCTCTTCAAAACAGTAAACATTCCTGTAGAAATAAAGGTGTGCGAGGCTTACTACACAATACAATGACTCTATCTACCTGACTTGCGCTCTATTGTTGAAATTGTTTGCACTATTATATTTTCATTACTACCAACGTGAACCCTTTTTTTTAATATCCAACTACAAAATGCACTACTAGATGGCACTGTGCCGATGATGCACATTTCTACATCGCGGTGTTAAGATTCTCCGCGGCTGAACGACCCTCCGCCGTTTTGCCGATACGAATTAAGACCTTACTTCATAGGATCATTTCTATAGTAAGCTCTTCTCGAGACTTTCACACTATGTGAGTCCTCACAAGTCACGTTGATGAGACGTGGCGCGGCGCCCTGAGCGTGAGGCGGGCGGTGGTAGACCTACCATCAGCCCTCGATGATCGTTCACTCCCTTCGCGAGAGGGGAGCGTGGGGTGCCGTCGCTGTCTGAGTGGCTTGTTTTTTAAACCCTTTTAAATCTTGAAATCAAAGTCAAAGCACTTTATTTTAAGTAGGCCAGTTACAGGCACTTTTGAATTGTCAAAAGACAAAATAAAATATTACAAAATTATGGTGCTACAGTCCCAGTCACAAGACATAATAACTGTGAAAGTACCGTAGATGCCCATTCCAAGGCGTAGATCTCTATGGAGAAGAACGGGCAAGAAACTCCATGGACACTCTTTTTCAATTAGGTAATTATTACAAATCATTTGTTACATCATTCATGTTGAGATTACACATTATGTGAGAACGATGTAGAAAGTTAAAAGTGTCCATAGTAAATATAAAAAGACAATTCAGAAATAAAATTAGAATCAATTAAAATAAACCATGGCAGCTAAGAGATGACCAGTCCCAACCGACAGCGCCCGTTCACGAACATGACACATGTATCAGCACCATTCAGCTCAACCATTTTGAAGGGAGCTAAATGATCCGACACACGCGCCACCATCGGCGAGACATTTGAGTGGGCATGACATACTCTCAACCACCGGAGTCATTCAAGTCAATAGAAGACGTAGGTATCTAGACAATGATAGCTCTGAAGTACATGGTACTCACACAATGCTGGCTATGCTGCTATATAATACTAGAAAGATTAACTCTATATAATGCAAAGATAGTAGCAATCTTCATCAGCTCCGATAATAACAGTAAACGATACCTACGACAGTCTTACCAAAAAATAAAATTTAAAAAATACACATAAAAACGAAATTAAAAAATAATAATATTTAACCTGACAGCAAGCTAATTTTGGTAAAAGAACACGAACATTGTCTTGAGTTCAACACAGCGACCAACTATGCTTATCATCTAAATAATCAACAGAGATTAGCTTTTACCTTTGCTTTAAATGCGTTAAAGGCCTCTTGTCAATCCCCAGGTGTTGTTCATGCTTAACATTTCTGTCTGTGTCTTTAACATAAAAATCTTTCTACATACCATATTGTTGTTAATTTAATCCATTTCGTGGCGTGATTAATTAAGAACTGAGATTCATGGGAAGGTTGCAAACTTGTAACGAAACCTACATCATGCAGACTGGTAGAAAATACATCAGGCAGGTAGAAGTGTCTCTCAAAGTTGGAATAAGATTTAAAAAAAAATAGACTGGTGGCCAGTGTATTATGAGCCCAAGTCTCATCTTTTCACTTCTCCCCGATCTAAAATTAAGTAAAACGTTTACATGATTTCATTTAATTTATTTTTTATTTTTATAATTTATTTGATTTCGTTTACGCGATGTTATACGTACATATTTTCATAACTCGACAATTGCTTTTTTATTCGTGATTTCGGGCTTGGATTTGGTTAAATTAACAACAATGTATAGTTATGTACCTAGCCATGATTTATTGCTTCTGGCTCCTGAATTATTAACTAACATGAGCTTAAAATAACTTACGAAAATACCATGACCAGCTAACCTTGAAGAGTCAAGGTGGCAGCATACTATTCAGGATTATATGAATACTTGCGTTATTTCTTAAAATATCAAATTCCCAAATTCTGCGCTTGTTCCCTTATTAATACATCCTTTCCAAATTTGCAGATGGACTTAATGACGGAGTTATACTAAAAAATAGTACCGATCACTGAATTAAAATGGTTTTTAAATAAAAAAAAAATGCCACTAAGAAGATTCTAACAGATAAGGTAAAACCTCATCGAAATATTTGTACAATTTTACCGGCAATATTTTTTTATGATATTATATCATAGTCCTGATACTTAATCATTCATCAAAAAATAAAATGCAATGACAAAGTTTTATCGAATCAGTTTCCTTCATCAGCATACCTTACATATAAAAAAATATTAAATAATTATGGTCATCGAGTTGAGATCAATATGGAGGTAATTTTATTTGTTCCCGTAGGAATCAGAAAAAGCCTTGAAAAAGCGTACCTATACAATAATTATGAAGGTCGATCAACCTAAACGTAACTGTGGTTAGTCAGGTGGACTGCCCTGTAGAAAAATATTCCTTCTTCAATAAACCCCCAATTTAATAACTTACTTTTTCCTTGCTTTTGAATTTTATATTTCAAGTCGTAATTTGACAAAAATAAAAATAACTATAAAAAGTATTTATAAATTATTTTTTAAGTTAAAGTTGTGTGTGTGAATATCTTTTCTAATAAAAGTAAGAAATTTTTGCACTATTATATTTTAGTTGCTAACAACGCGATATTTTTTTTTATTTTCAACTACAAAATGCAATACTAGATGGCACTGTGCCGATGACGCGCATTTCTACATCGCGGTGTTAAGATTCTCCGCGGCTGAACGACCCTCCGCCGTTTTGCCGATAGGAATTAAGACCTTACTTCATAGGATCTTTTCTATAGTAAGCTCTTCTCGAGACTTTCACACTATGTGAGTCCTCACAAGTCACGTTGATGAGACGTGGCGCGGCGCCCTGAGCGTGAGGCGGGCGGTGGTAGACCTACCATGAGCTCTCGATGATCGTTCACTCCCTTCGCAAGAGGGGAGCGTGGGGTGCTGTCGCTGTCTGAGTGGCTTGTTTTTTAAACCTTTTAATATTCACAATGCACAGTCAAAACATATTAGGTTAGGTACTAACAGTTTGCATCAATAGTGATGACGATGCGGTTTGATAATTCAATTTCTATCATCAGCAAACCTTATCTAGCGCAGCCTGTAAAATCACAGAATATTAATGGGCCTTTAGAATTGTTTATTTATTTACTTTCGCAGGTATCATAGAAATTGTACCAATAACTGCAAAAGCTAACCAACCTCAGGGAAACATTTAATAAAAATACCACGAGAAATAAGGTCATTCCACGTGGTATTTATTTTGGACAGGAGTTCAAACAAATATCTCAACGAACCATTACTTAAGGGTACACTAGTCGAAAATTCATCCATACAAACGTAGTCTAGGGAATATTCCACTGTTTGACAATGTACGTTCAAAATAAAAAGTGATATCAATTTGTCTCATCATTATCTAGCCCTGTCATCATCATCTGCCTAGCCTTTTCCCAACTATATTGGGGTCGGCTTCCAGTCTTA
The DNA here is from genome assembly GCA_948252205.1 of Orthosia incerta. NCBI lineage: Eukaryota > Metazoa > Arthropoda > Insecta > Lepidoptera > Noctuidae > Orthosia > Orthosia incerta. Next base: position 22,397,383 of record OX411759.1, on the reverse strand, counting down.
CCGGATTCAGCTAAGTACCAGTGTTATACATGGAGCGACTGCCTATCTGACCTCTACAACCCAGTAACTGGCCCTGTATGGAAGCAAAAAGTTAAAAAAGAAAATATTTGAAAGTTATGAGCTTCGAAAGTTCCACATTTTGACACAAATTTTAACGCATTTTTGGGCGCAAATAAATGCCATAAGAAGACGGAAAATTGAAAAACGGCCACCATATAGGGATAGATTAGTAGTTCAACAATGCAAATAATTTAATTTTGAACAGATACGTTTAGTCGTTTTTTCATGATATCCAGACTCCCAACGGTCTGATTATAAAATTTCGCGCGCTCGGTTTCATCCTAAATCATTATCCATTTCGCTACAAATTTGCAAAAGTGTGTATTCGTACGCGAACTAGCTTCCTATTGCTCATCAAAGCATCTATCTCTTCCGCACGTGTTATCGGTTGATATAAAATGCATTTTAACCCCGCGCACAAAATAGTTCGTGCCGTCGACTAGTGTAACCTTAAACGTTAAATTTTGAATCACTAATGTGTACTTTGCTAAAGACGCAGTTTTCTGTGAAAACCAATTAAAGAATTTTATATTTTTGATTTACATTGGCCATCACCAAGCGTTGCCACATCGACGGCTATAGTTATACGCACTGGTTAACCTTCAGTGGATGCCCAGCAATTTTTGTGTAATTTAAATGATATTATGTCAATATGAAATGCTAGATTTTAATGTTACTCGTACATTCATGAGAAAGGGAATCAAATTAACAGTATTACTACTGGTAATAAGATGCAATTGGTAGTAACACGGGCAACAAAGGTTTTATAATGCTATCAAGGTCAACTAACCTAAAATACATAAAGGTTTCTGAATTGAGTATTTGAATATTGGAGACACAGTTTGATAGTTTGAAAATTTGACAAACACTACTTCAAATTATTAATATGGAAACCGGGGGATAGTGGCTAACCTAACCTAATTAATTCCCACGAGGACTATCTACGGAAATAAATTCTTGTAATTGAAGTTTTCTTCTAATTAAGTGTATGTTTCGAAATAACATTTCCACGCAAAGTCGCAGTTTGAAATAGCATACACGTGCCGTTTGTGCCTGTTATGAGGACATTCTCAGTACTGATGCACTCGGTAAACGAGTTGCGTTCGTGTAACTTTGCTATAACTGATTTCCAAGGCGCTTTTTACTCTTTCAACGCATTGGAAAAAATATAATTTGTCGATCAAATGTCTTTCATTTCCTTAAGAGTGTGATTTATTAATAATTATATTTGTTTTTTTTTTTTTTTTTTTTTTTTGTGATGGGTTTGCTCTTGACTCTAGTCTAGGTCAAAGGTGACAGAGACAGAGTCTACGATGGAGTGAGCTTACCCAGAAGAAGCCTGTTCACTCTAACTTTGAAGAGATTCGGGTTGAATGCGTTCGGAAACACTGACGCAGGTAGCGAATTTTAAAGAGATTTGGAGATGGACAAATTTCGCAGTTCCCATGCTTTTCTCATCATTATCCATCATATTCCTGCCCTATGTAATAAGGGTAGCAAGCTTATGTCTTAACGATATTTTTTCGACAGACTACAATACAGTGCAATTATGATTAATGTATTTTAGATCTCAATTTAAAAAAAGTCTGATTAATTATTTATTTATCAATGAACGTTTTGTCTCAAATATGGTCTCAATCAAAGCTTTGCCTGAAAATAAACCAGGGCTGTCTAAAAGTGCGTTCGGTTGGTTGAAGGACACACGGAATCGTGAATAATGGCGGAAGAAAAGCCAGTGGATGATTCCGGTCGCCAACGGTTACCAAGGACACCGCTGAACGACACCACAGTTGTGTTTTTGGTAGAATTTTACCTAATAATTTGCTTGACATTCCCAATGATATCACTAATAGTGTTGTATATTTATAACAAATGATTTACTTGACATGCCCAATGATACCACTAGTGTTGGATATTTTACTGGTAATATTTTATCAATATCGCAAGAACAAATAAACATAGGATCCTTTACCTATTATGTTATTGTAATAATTGAACCTCCTCAACGCGACCTGTTTCGTTTATTTTAAGTTTTTTTTTCCTTCTTCTGAACTATCAATTATTCATGTCGAAAACTTACTTTTTATTTCGTAATGTCTAAGGAAAATTTAAAATTTATTAAATCAAATGCACGAATAGCTCTCACTTTTAATAATCATAAATTTCATAGACATAAAATGTACAAAAACGGCTCAATTTTATGGCGGTGTTCTACTGTAAGTAGAAAACAAAATGTTCTGGATAAATGTTTTGTCTAGATTTTTTTTTGTGTCTTCTTTATTTGTAGAGAGTGAATTTGAACGACGATTGCACTTCAATTATAATAAAAGAAACAAAGAAAGAAAACTAGTTTATTTGGCACACACAGATACACACAATGTAGGTACAAATAAAAGGGAACCTAATTTTAAAACAATTATATACATAGTGTGCCCCGCGGTTGAGCCAAAAAGGTCCAGTTCAGCAAAATGCCAGACAACTGACAATTGCCTGGCGCTGGTTTTCAACTGGACCTTACGTTGAAGTGTACGGATGTGAATAATTATGTATATAAATTTAGTATATCAATAATATTCTGTAGTTTTTGCCTACCCCCATGGGAAAAAGGCGTGAGTTTATGTATGTATATCAATTTCATGTTGGCAAGGTTTTAGGTAATAAACACAGATGTAATACCGCCCATCTTTGAGCTCATGTCGGACAGAAAGCAAAGTAGCTATTACATTCTTTTTAATTTAAAATTTAATACTTGAAATCACTAGCTGAACAATTATATTAATAGTTTTGGCCTCAAGTTGTAAGATTTATAATCTTACTTTTCTAGAAAAGAGGGATGAAAATCTAGTTTCTGTGGAAGATGGCCCAGATTCTAGAATGGTGATTATAAATTAGGCAGTAGTGCCTTCGGTATCCGCCGACTGCACAGCATGAGATTTTCTTCTTGTTTACATCTTCTTAGTTCGCTTCTTAAGCAGTCGGGTTTTATGTTTTTTTGAATTAAACCTTTTTATTTATAACTTTTTAGTATACATATTTTTTATCGAATTAGGTAAATTTAAACTGTGTTATATATTTCTGAAATCACCTCTTAAAACCCTTTATTTTGATACCCCACACGATGGGTTGGAAGAGAAAAAAAGCCGCCATTTTTCTAATTTCCAATTTTTATGTAGCCAGTGACACTCGCAAGGTTAAGTAGAATCGATTGACGTAAGAATCATCAAAATCGGCCAATGCGTCTGGTCTCTAGAACGCCACATAGGAAGTAACGTACATACATAGACTGATAAACACATTATCCTCCTTCGGCAGTCGAGTAAAAGGAGTGCATCGATGAATAATAATATGGATTTTGTTTTAATTATTTAGAACGATTTTGGTTAGAAGTACATTCCCCTAGCATATCAAGCGTATTAGGTGAAAGACATCGGACAACTAATTCCTAATCATCGTTTCATCATCGGACTACCAGAGGTACGGCGATGCGCCATCGGTACATGGTGGACATCCCACCCAAACGCACTAAACGTTTTGGGAACACTTTTATTGTGCGTACAGCTAAGGAGTGGCATTCCCTGCTGGAACCTGTGTTTCCCGAAAGCTTTGTTATATTTTACAACACTATTTATTTAATGTATTCGTTGGGAACGTAAAGTAAAAAAAACATATGATTCCAGCGGTTTTTTTTTCGTTTTTGATGACTTAATCTCAATCTCAAATTTATCGTCAATTCATGTTTTACAAAGACATTGGTATGATGAGAATGGGACCATCAAAGGCGTCACGTAAAATTATTCGCACAAAACATGCGAGGGTTACTCCAGTAGAATTCCAGTAGGTATGTAATTGTGACCGGTTTGCAAAGGGGGAGCCTTTAGAAGAGTAACCCTTTACCGTTCCCCTAGTTAATCCTAACATGCGGAAGCAATGATGCAATGCTCCGTATGACGAGCAAAATGTTTCTCTACATCAACGGATAGCAAAATGTTTCTCTACATCAACGGATTTATAGTTCGTTCAATCCACGAAGACGCGCCCCACCAATTATATGATTAGTCTATTCTTCTTCTTTGTATTATTATAATGATCAGTCTATTGATTGTAATCTGTACCGATAACACTCAATTGACGGAAGCTTTCACACATATACTATAAACGGTTAAGAGGAATAGTGGCGGGGTTCGTCTTCCTGGATTGAACGAACTAAATACGATACAAGCTTTTTCTCGGCGCCGATGGCCTTGGTAGATGTAGCTTTTATCAATGAAATAATTTCAGTATTCGAATCAGTACCTCCAGAGCCTCGACCTTTTACAAATTTTTTTTTTTTTTACCTTGTTGGTACCTTTACCCGTAATCTTCAAAATAATTAAAACACTTCGAAGCTTTAATGTTTTGTCAATGTTGATTGAAGAGTTACTGGCAGCTTTTGTGAAAAATGAAAATAATGCCGTATTAAAAACAAATAGATAATTTTTTCTTTCAAATAATACATGGCGTTTCTATCATTGTTTGCATATTATGGCGCATAGTTGAATTTTTCATTATAAGTATGTCTTTTTGTATCTTCGTAAAGATACAAAAAGACATACTTATGGTCAATGATATTCTAATAAACAGATAAGTTAAACACTCACAAAACAACCGGAAAAAGTGTTCCGCAAAGCAGGGGCAGCACAGATACCTACACACTTTTGGTATGAGATACCTTCTGTTTTATGTACTTTGGTATCATAATTGGCACACTTTCTAAATACACACAATGGCATTTTTTAAATTTTGTTTTTGTTTCAACGAAGCCTATCGCTCTTCGCCATGGGTGACATAGACTAAAGACCCCAATTAGGACCTATTCGAGTCTTCACAATGCACGCGCTCATAACATATCTGTATACTAGAATATTATTGCTCATGGTGATATAGTTAGAGATATCATGATATCTGCAGTCACAAATTATATCGAATTTACAAATTTTTATGAAGGTTGATTTTTACTTAAAGAAAATAGTGTCTATATTAATCAAACATTTCAATACCTACCGACGTCACTGTACACAAATGACTATTTACAAAATTTTAAATATGTCGCTAAATCAAGCTTCATATTTCATACAACAAAGAATGAAAAAATGCCTTTAGAAAAACAAACTTTCGAGCAATGAATTAAAATGCCAACGGCCCTTGTTTACTTAGAAAGTCACCTTTGTGAAACCTTCATGAAATATTTGGCATCCTTTAACAAAACATTCTAGCTCGTTGGTCTAGCGGTCGTAAGCGTTTCTGCTGACTAAGCATAAGGTCCTGGCTGCGATTCCTGAGTCGTAAAAAATATTCTTCTTCAGTTGTTAGTCTCACAATAGGTCAAATAAGTTGGAGAGTTATTTGAATATTTGTAGGACTAACAATTGAGGAATAAACGCATTGTTTAACAGATTTAACCATTGGTTGAGTTAAGGGTACACTAGTCGACGGCACGAACTATTTTGTCTGCGGGAATCAAATGCATTTTATATCAACCGACAACACGTGTGGATGAGATAGATGCTGTGATGAGCAGTAGGAAGCTAGTTGGCGTACGAATACACACTTTTGCAAATTTATAGCGAAATGGATAATGATTTAGGATGAAACCGAGCACGCGAAATTTTATAAACAGACCTTTGGCAGTCTAGATATCATGAAAAAACGACTAAATCTATCTGTTCAAATTAAAATTATTTGCATTGTTGAACTACTAATCTATCCCTGTATGGAGTCCGTTTTGCAATTTTCCGTCTTCTTATGGTATTCATTCGCGCCCAAAAATGCGTTCAAATTAGTGTCGAAATGTGGAACTTTCGACGCTCATAACTTTCAAATATTTTCTTTTTTTACTTTTTTGCTTCCATACAGGGCTAGATAATGATGAGACAAATTGATATCACTTTTTATTTTGAACGTACATCGTCAAACAGTGAAGTAATCCCCAGACTACGTTTGTATGGAAGAATTTTCGACTAGTGTAACCTTAACTTCCGATCAAAAATCTGGGCCTTAGTCGTCAACACCTCTGTACCATCAATATGGAACATTAAAATCACTGTCGAAATATGGTTTTAAAATAGGTACCTATCTCTGTCTACTCCTTCGAGGTACACAGACCTGATGTTATGTTCTTACACATATTGCTTTTAAAAAAGTCTAATCATATTAACGTTATGAAATGAACAGTGATGCAAATATCAAAACCGATTAGTTCCAGACAGATTATAACGTCAAAGGGAGAGGGTGAAAAAGGGGCTGTGAAATGAAACTTGCATAATTAAAATAAACCTTATTGCACGCTGCTTAAAGATTAAATTTGCTCGCTATATGTTTCATGGAACTGTACTACGTGGTGCTACGCAGATACCGCTAAACAAGAGTTCAATGGCCTCTGGATAAAGGATAAATTATTTTTAATTAGAACGAACGAATGTTTATGAATGTCAGAGGCTTAAAAAAGGTTGGTTAATATTTGATTAAATAGCCACTGGCAGCTTTGATGAGACAAATGCATAGGATGCCGTTAAAATATAAATTGTTATTTTTAATTTGGAATAATAAATGGCGTATAACTTTTTTCATGCGATAATTTCTATTTGCATTTAGTTAAACTTTTTATATTAGAAAATGTGATACTAACTGCTTTGTACCAGTTACATCCTTTAAAAAGTGAAAAATAAAAACTTTTTTACAAATAATATACAACCGACTGCCGAATTCATCATCAGCCCATTAATGTTCCCACTGCTGGGACACAGGCCTCCTCTCTGTGAGAGGGAATGGGCCGTAATCCACCACGCGGGCCCAGTGCGGGTTGGTGGATGTCACATGTCTTCGAATTTTTGGTTCTAGGACATGCCGGTTTCCTCACGATGTTTTCCTTCACCGTTTTGAGACTGCCGAATTAAAACACTAAAAAGTTACTGTTTTTGTCTCCTTGTTTTTTGACACCGACTGCCAAAATTAAAGTTATTTTTCACTTTGAAGTCGTCTGTGCTTTGTAGTGTGTTTATTTGGAATACGGTTGTATTTTTTTTAAACCTTTTTTTTCACTTTTTTGTTGTGGTAGGTACTTATTAAGAGAGTTCAATAGTAAGGTACCTATAATGCCCAAAGTTATATCTGAATAGATTACTCGAATAACATAAAACTAACATAACCGGTGAAATTAGAATGTATCAGGGTGAACTGTACATATCTGCGTACCCCTTTAGAGCGTACCGGCGTGATGTTATATTATGAAATGGCATTAGAAATAAAAAGACATGCGATTGCAGCAATTCCAAGTGATTTGCCGTTGTTTATTGAAGAGTTCTGATGTATATTCTCCGAAGTTCTTCATCAGATCTTGATCAAATTCAAATGGGACCACACGAGAAACACCAGCTTTCAAATAAAAAAAAACGATCATCAAAATCGGTTCACAAAGTAATAAGTTTTGAAGTAACAAATAATAAAAATACAGTCAAATTGAGAACGCCCTCTTTTTTGAAGTAGGTTAAAAAGAACCACAATGCGAATGAGCTAACATTTTTTACAGTTTTAGCCAGTTTGTTAAAAGTATATAATAAATTTACCTGTGCATTAGGTGCTATAAAATTCAACAACGCTTACAACAGCAGAATACATGGCATGGCATCTATGTGTATAAATATTTAAATAGTTCGAAGGGTAGCAGAAACAAACAAACAATCTAAAAAGATTAATGTACTAACTTGATTTTTACATAAAACATAGAATTTAACTTGTTTCATTTATTTAGACTTCATGAACAAAAATACATAGGCGGACTATTGACTGGTAGTTGACTATTGAGGGTGGGTAAGAGTACGAACTTGTAATTTGTATTCAAATGCCTTTCATAAACTAAAATGCAAGCAAACACTGTCAACACTTAGGGCCGATTTCTGAATTGATCTAGTTATTTGAAGTTAAAATCGTGTCAAATCCTACATATATGCCAAAATTTTACAAGTTTTCAGGCAGTTTAAAATAAAGATTGATAAATACTCATTTGCAAAGTTTGAAGGTATTTAAAACTTAATTCAGAAAATAGAGGCTTAGTTACACAGTACCCAAGAAATCATTTATATCACTTAATTAAATCTTTACGAAAGTTTACCGCATATTTTCGTAGCGAAATTTTAGCAAATCGATGGTTCGTAGACTTCGTTGTGCATTCATAGGTTTAGCTACGCGGCATGCTACGACGCCTACGCGCTACTCCGACTAGTTCAAAACGACCATCATAGATGTCATTACTATTCAGTATTTATGCTACGTTACTATTTTATCCTTTACTAGCTTCGGACCGCGGCTTCGCCCGCGTTCAAAGTTAAAAAAAATCCTCCGATCGCCACCAAACTTTACAGGATTATCCGCTGGGTCAATCTAAAGATTCTCTGATCGGTTCAGCCGTTTCGGAGTCTATAAGGATCATACATCTTGGATCTTTCTCTTTTATATATATAGATAGATAGATAGATTATCATTTATTATATTAAAAGTAAATCTTAATCATTAATACATACGTGCGCTCGCGCACGCTAACACCATCATATAAACTTTCTTTTATATGCACACTTACAAGCATTACTAAATTGTGATTCGATAAAGATATTTACCAAAATTTTATTATGTTTTCTGTTTGTTTATAAATTTGGAATTAAATTTTACCCTTTTTATATTTTCTCGTAGTTGTGGTGAATTAACAATATTATTATCTCCTGATTATAGTATGTGATTTGTTAAGATATAAGTATAGCAATAGTTGACATAGACACTGATTCGGGGTGAGAGCCTGGTGATCCGTCACACAGGGTATGGACTCCAGTCTCTCACAAAGTATCATATTTTTATGCTTTTTTTTTTTGGTTTTATATAAATTTAGTATGTAAGTATATACTAAAGATTGCCCTATGGAGCAGGACCAGCATGTTTCCATACGTGAGCATGTTCCACAAGTGTAGGATATACGGTTTATGTTTGAAAACTGAAAGTATCCTATGTGCTATTCCAGACATTAATCTGTCTCTGTGCCAAATTTCATCCAGCTCCGTCCAGCCGTTTGAGCGTGAAGAAGTAACAAACATACACACTCACAGACTTTCGCCTTTATAATATTAGTGTGATTGTGATGTAATATATTAGTTTTTGTAATTCCTAGATGATCCCGATTTTCAGAAAAGGGGCAGCGCAAAACTGCGGCTTACTCGATGTTATATTTAATTGCACTTCAACGCCATTAGAAATGATTTTTATTCAAACTTTGCTTCCGTGCGTGTAATAACAACATGTAACACCTATATTTAAGGACCTTAATCGCCAGTGGCGCCAACTGGTGGTCACAAAAACGATAGCACTCATTACGAAAATTATTTTACTGATAGAAAGCAAAGCTGACTCAAACTAAAGTGAAAACAAAGTGGAGACAAAAGAATAATAAATTGTAGTTCTAAAAACTAAAAAACACGCTTTAATGGTAAATTGAACTAAAAAGTCGATAATCCTGAAAATCCTGGTAAGGATAATGGGACAAACTATTTACATTGTTGCATTGTCATCGGTCCTTGATAAGTGTGCAAAGTTTCAAATCAATCCGACGTTTTGAAGTGGGTAAAAATCATGTTCAAAGATTCCGTTACATTGATACATAGATACATACATACCAAGCTAATAAAAGCGTGTTAAAAAGAGAATCATCTGCTTCACCCTCTGCTTAGTCTCAATCGGAAAAAAGCTTATTACTAATAGAAAACAACAGACTGTATTTTTAATAAAGGCAAACAGGACAAATGCTTTTGATATGATGCGGGATAGGTCCAACTCTCTTTCTAATATATCTGCTACAGGTAAACAAAACCAACAGAAGGAACTGGCAACAACGAAACAAGAATATACCAACCTCCCCTATGGATATAAAGATCTTTGGTCAATAGTAAAGATATATTGTCCTACTGAACAATTGAGTCTAGCTAGATACAATAAGTACATTCTACCTTGATCTAAACAATGCATCCACGAGCACGGCCATAAAAACCTTATACTAATGGGAGACTGTAGCCAACTTGGAGAAATGCTCCCGAAGAAAAAAAAAGTCACGGGACCTTTCGCATATAGTAATAAACCCAGAAGTAGAAATGGAGAACATATAACGAACATTGCAGTAGAAAAAACCTAACCATCTTAAATACTATGATCATGAAAAATAAGAAAAACATGTGGATGTCGCAGGACGGTAAACCAAAATACTAAATTGATTTTATAATTACCAACAGAAACAGCTATTTCACTAACTTTACCGTAATCAATAAATTGAAGTTAAACATGAATCATAAACTAATTAGAGCAGAACTAATATCAAATCAACCAAAAAAAACCAGACCAAGACACGATTTAGGCAATGTAAAGCTCGGCAAACATCAGTCAGAACCAAAAATAATCGCTCTAGAGACAAATTCACAGACTATGAATCTAACACAATAGTATTAGGAACACAAGAAAGATACAATTGGATAGAAAATGCCATAAAAAGCAAACACACTTAATTGCAAATACCAAAACTGAACCGAAAAATCGGCTAACAACAAATACCACAAAACTACTAGAAGCGAGAAACCACTTAATTAGCGCTAAAGAAATACAGGACAGAAGAAAACATTTAACGAAAATTAGTAAACAAATTAAGAATAGCAAAGGAGAGTATAGAAAACAAAACAGGTAAATTATAGAAAAATATATAAGTAAAACGGATGGAGTCAAAAAAGCATACAGAGCATTGAACAATTCAAAGGATTAGATCTCAAAAAAGCATACAGAGAATTGAAGAATTCAAAGGATTGGATCGTTAGAATGAAAAATGACAACAATCATCGTAGAGCAGTAACAAGAGTCGGTACTGTACCAAGGTAACGCAACAGAGGGTGAAATTCATTTGGCGGATAGCTCAAGCATTCCTATTTAGCATTCTTCAAGTTGAAGTCGAGAAAGCTATATATACAGATACCCAAAGGGTTGATAAAACACTAGGTTCTGACGGCATAAGCAACGAAATCTTAAGACAAGGAAAAGAAGAGTTAATTAATACCTGTCCATATATATATTTTTAACAATATCATAAACACTAAAATAATTCACCAGCAATGTACAGAGTCTAACGTTATCCTGTTGTATAAGAAAGGAGATAAACATGAAATCGAATACTATCGCCCCATCAGTCTTATGTCAAACATCTACAAAATCTTCGCTAAGATCATTTTCAAATTGATTGAAATAACGCTAGACGAATACCAACCCATCGAGTAGGCGGGACTTCGTAAGGATTACTCGGTGATCGACCACATCCATATAGTTCGTCAAATTGTAGAGAAATACAACGACTACCAGCTTACATACTACATAGCTTTTATCGACTACAGCAAAGCATTTGACTCTCTTTTGCATAAAACATAATAATATTATTGGAATCAGTAGTGGAACAAGGGATTGAACTTAAATACATTAGATTAATAAAAAACCTGTTCAGTTATAGTACAGCAAGAATTCAGTTAGAAAAAAATTGCCAGCCATTCAAATTAGGAAAAGGTGTCAGACAAGGAGACCCCTGTCCCCAAAATTATTCTCGGCTATACTGGAATTTTCAGACAACTCAATTGGGCAAATTTCGGGATTAATATGGATGGCACACCACTGACGCATTTAAGATTCGCTGATTACATAGTACTATTCGCCAAAACACTTGAAGCCATCAATAAAATGATAGAGACCTAGCGATAGAAAGTGAGAGAGTAGGATTAAAACTTAAACCAGAAGAGACTAGAGTGATGACAAATGGAAAGAAAACCACGATAACACTGAAATCAACTACACCTAAAATAACTTCATATAAACATCAAAAGCAACACCTGCATACTACCCGTCCTTATGTGTGGTACTTTAACTCAGGAAAAGGCAAACAAGAGATGGGCAGGGCACACAATAAGAGGTCATGACAACTGGAGTAAAAAAAGGTGACAAGGTATCCCAGGGAAGGTAAAAGGAAAAGAGGCAGACCGCAGAAAAGGTGGGATAACTATTTGATTCTAAGATAGCGGAAAATAGTATAAGCTAATATAAGCTAGTAACAAGTGGAAACGTAGTGAATTGTACATTTACACATAGCATACTGTGTATCTAGATATAATATACAATGCATGATTGTTTGTTTTCCCAAATAAAATACCAAAGAAGTTGCAGGAGCGAAGTAGAACAGAGTGGCTAAAGAAAGATCAGAATGGAAGAGGTTGGAGAAGACCTCTGCCAATTGGCAAACAGATCTACAAAAAATAAAAAATAATCCGACCAAGTGCGAGTAGGACTCGCGCACGAAGGGTTCCGTACCATTATCGCAAAAAAAACGACACAAAAATCACGTTTGTAGTATGGGAGCCCCACTTCAATATTTATTTTATTCTGTTTTTAGTATTAGTTGTTATAGCGGCAACAGAAATACATCATCTGTGAAAATTTCATTTGTCTAGCTATCACGGTTAATGAGACAGATGGACCGCCGAGTCATAGTAATAGGGTCCCGTTTTTGGTTTTGGGTACGAAATCCTAAAAAGCAGAAAATACTAGAATAAGTTTTAAGTCTTGTTAGTTTTTTAAAATATTGTTAATAGCTTAAGTTGATATGAATAAAGGCTATTATTATTATATTATTCGTATTAATTAATCAGATTTTAACAAAAAAAAAACATTTAATAAATAAATACCCGGCCAAAACTAAAATTAATTTATTTACCGATTTTAATCAAGATAAATAAATAAATATAATTAAAGTCTAAAACGATAATGATTAAAAACAATCACATTTTTCGTTCGCGTTGGTAGCACAAACAAACATTTTTATGTGTCAAAACAGTGCAAAAAAAATTAACAATAGGTCGCAACTCAGGTAGATAGAGGTGTTGTATTGTGTTGTAAGCCTGGCACGCCCTTATTTCTTCAGGAATGATTAATGTTTTGAAGTACTCATTAGAAAAGACATTCGCTACGTAACATAAACTCTTTAAGCTGAAAATATTATTATAAAAGCTTTTTAATATTTTTATGGAAAATTACTACTTGCAAAATAACATTGAAAAGCATGAGCAAAAGTGATTTATTTGGGTGTATTGAGAAAAAATCTACAGGATAGTACGGGATTTTATTTAAACCATAAATCGACGTATCAATTGATCTTAATGACGCACGGTCGCAGTCTGCGCTTGCGCTAGGTAAGGTTTGCATTTGCATGAATGAAGCTGAATCATTAAAACATCATCTTAGCAGTTGATACGGATTGCTATTAATCAAATTATTGTAAGTTGTAAGTGCATTATAAGTATTTAAAAGGTTTAAAAAACAAGCCACTCAGACAGCGACAGCACCCCACGCTCCCCTCTCGCGAAGGGAGTGAACGATCATCGAGGGCTGATGGTAGGTCTACCACCGCCCGCCTCACGCTCAGGGCGCCGCGCCACGTCTCATCAACGTGACTTGTGAGGACTCACATAGTGTGAAAGTCTCGAGAAGAGCTTACTATAGAAATGATCCTATGAAGTAAGGTCTTAATTCGTATCGGCAAAACGGCGGAGGGTCGTTCAGCCGCGGAGAATCTTAACACCGCGATGTAGAAATGCGCGTCATCGAGACAGCGCCATCTTGTAGTGAGTTTAGTAGTTGTAAATAAAAAAGGTGTTATAGTAGCGATGATTTTAACGTTTCTTTTAATCATGCGATTGTGTCAGTTAAATGTGTTACCAGAATGTGTAATAATTGGATGCTGCAGGCTTAAGCTTAATTTATTGACAAAGTAGTAGGTTCTTTTAATCGGATAAAAATAAGTGATAGTATTTGTAATCGAATTCAGTAATTAAACTAATCGTATTCGTATTAATTAGCAAAAGAAAATGGGTTTCTGAAAAGAAAGGAAAAGAAAAATAATACATATAATGGATTTGGCCTGGAAGAAAAAGAAACATCAACTTTCGAATTACTACAAGAATTTAAGGAAAATCTGAAACAAGATCTAAATATTACTATAGACGATTAAGAAATCAACAAAATCCAATGCTTAGGTACAAAAAATATAGAAAATAACAAACTGAGGCCGGTACTGTGTTCATTTATAAGCAATTGGAACAAAAACGAAATTATTAAAAATAAAAAGAACCTGAACAAAATTAATATCAGTGAAGATTACTCAAAGGAAATGTTGGCAAAGTGGAAAATGTTACAAGACAAGCTAGCTGAAGAGAGGGCAAAAGGTAATCTAGAATATTTGAAATATGACAAACTAATCGTTATAGAGGATAAATATAGCCAAGACAAAAGAATAATAAATTGTAGTTCTAAAAACTAAAAAACACGCTTTAATGGTAAATTGAACTAAAAAGTCGATAATCCTGAAAATCCTGGTAAGGATAATGGGACAAACTATTTACATTGTTGCATTGTCATCGGTCCTTGATAAGTGTGCAAAGTTTCAAATCAATCCGACGTTTTGGAGTGGGTAAAAATCATGTTCAAAGATTCCGTTACATTGATACATAGATACATACATACCAAGCTAATAAAAGCGTGTTAAAAAGAGAATCATCTGCTTCACCCTCTGCTTAGTCTCAATCGGAAAAAAGCTTATTACTAATAGAAAACAACAGACTGTATTTTTAATAAAGGCAAACAGGACAAATGCTTTTGATATGATGCGGGATAGGTCCAACTCTCTTTCTAATATATCTGCTACAGGTAAACAAAACCAACAGAAGGAACTGGCAACAACGAAACAAGAATATACCAACCTCCCCTATGGATATAAAGATCTTTGGTCAATAGTAAAGATATATTGTCCTACTGAACAATTGAGTCTAGCTAGATACAATAAGTACATTCTACCTTGATCTAAACAATGCATCCACGAGCACGGCCATAAAAACCTTATACTAATGGGAGACTGTAGCCAACTTGAAGAAATGCTCCCGAAGAAAAAAAAAGTCACGGGACCTTTCGCATATAGTAATAAACCCAGAAGTAGAAATGGAGAACATATAACGAACATTGCAGTAGAAAAAACCTAACCATCTTAAATACTATGATCATGAAAAATAAGAAAAACATGTGGATGTCGCAGGACGGTAAAACAAAATACTAAATTGATTTTATAATTACCAACAGAAACAGCTATTTCACTAACTTTACCGTAATCAATAAATTGAAGTTAAACATGAATCATAAACTAATTAGAGCAGAACTAATATCAAATCAACCAAAAAAAACCAGACCAAGACACGATTTAGGCAATGTAAAGCTCGGCAAACATCAGTCAGAACCAAAAATAATCGCTCTAGAGACAAATTCACAGACTATGAATCTAACACAATAGTATTAGGAACACAAGAAAGATACAATTGGATAGAAAATGCCATAAAAAGCAAACACACTTAATTGCAAATACCAAAACTGAACCGAAAAATCGGCTAACAACAAATACCACAAAACTACTAGAAGCGAGAAACCACTTAATTAGCGCTAAAGAAATACAGGACAGAAGAAAACATTTAACGAAAATTAGTAAACAAATTAAGAATAGCAAAGGAGAGTATAGAAAACAAAACAGGTAAATTATAGAAAAATATATAAGTAAAACGGATGGAGTCAAAAAAGCATACAGAGCATTGAACAATTCAAAGGATTAGATCTCAAAAAAGCATACAGAGAATTGAAGAATTCAAAGGATTGGATCGTTAGAATGAAAAATGACAACAATCATCGTAGAGCAGTAACAAGAGTCGGTACTGTACCAAGGTAACGCAACAGAGGGTGAAATTCATTTGGCGGATAGCTCAAGCATTCCTATTTAGCATTCTTCAAGTTGAAGTCGAGAAAGCTATATATACAGATACCCAAAGGGTTGATAAAACACTAGGTTCTGACGGCATAAGCAACGAAATCTTAAGACAAGGAAAAGAAGAGTTAATTAATACCTGTCCATATATATATTTTTAACAATATCATAAACACTAAAATAATTCACCAGCAATGTACAGAGTCTAACGTTATCCTGTTGTATAAGAAAGGAGATAAACATGAAATCGAATACTATCGCCCCATCAGTCTTATGTCAAACATCTACAAAATCTTCGCTAAGATCATTTTCAAATTGATTGAAATAACGCTAGACGAATACCAACCCATCGAGTAGGCGGGACTTCGTAAGGATTACTCGGTGATCGACCACATCCATATAGTTCGTCAAATTGTAGAGAAATACAACGACTACCAGCTTACATACTACATAGCTTTTATCGACTACAGCAAAGCATTTGACTCTCTTTTGCATAAAACATAATAATATTATTGGAATCAGTAGTGGAACAAGGGATTGAACTTAAATACATTAGATTAATAAAAAACCTGTTCAGTTATAGTACAGCAAGAATTCAGTTAGAAAAAAATTGCCAGCCATTCAAATTAGGAAAAGGTGTCAGACAAGGAGACCCCTGTCCCCAAAATTATTCTCGGCTATACTGGAATTTTCAGACAACTCAATTGGGCAAATTTCGGGATTAATATGGATGGCACACCACTGACGCATTTAAGATTCGCTGATTACATAGTACTATTCGCCAAAACACTTGAAGCCATCAATAAAATGATAGAGACCTAGCGATAGAAAGTGAGAGAGTAGGATTAAAACTTAAACCAGAAGAGACTAGAGTGATGACAAATGGAAAGAAAACCACGATAACACTGAAATCAACTACACCTAAAATAACTTCATATAAACATCAAAAGCAACACCTGCATACTACCCGTCCTTATGTGTGGTACTTTAACTCAGGAAAAGGCAAACAAGAGATGGGCAGGGCACACAATAAGAGGTCATGACAACTGGAGTAAAAAAAGGTGACAAGGTATCCCAGGGAAGGTAAAAGGAAAAGAGGCAGACCGCAGAAAAGGTGGGATAACTATTTGATTCTAAGATAGCGGAAAATAGTATAAGCTAATATAAGCTAGTAACAAGTGGAAACGTAGTGAATTGTACATTTACACATAGCATACTGTGTATCTAGATATAATATACAATGCATGATTGTTTGTTTTCCCAAATAAAATACCAAAGAAGTTGCAGGAGCGAAGTAGAACAGAGTGGCTAAAGAAAGATCAGAATGGAAGAGGTTGGAGAAGACCTCTGCCAATTGGCAAACAGATCTACAAAAAATAAAAAATAATCCGACCAAGTGCGAGTAGGACTCGCGCACGAAGGGTTCCGTACCATTATCGCAAAAAAACGACACAAAAATCACGTTTGTAGTATGGGAGCCCCACTTCAATATTTATTTTATTCTGTTTTTAGTATTAGTTGTTATAGCGGCAACAGAAATACATCATCTGTGAAAATTTCATTTGTCTAGCTATCACGGTTAATGAGACAGATGGACCGCCGAGTCATAGTAATAGGGTCCCGTTTTTGGTTTTGGGTACGAAATCCTAAAAAGCAGAAAATACTAGAATAAGTTTTAAGTCTTGTTAGTTTTTTAAAATATTGTTAATAGCTTAAGTTGATATGAATAAAGGCTATTATTATTATATTATTCGTATTAATTAATCAGATTTTAACAAAAAAAAAACATTTAATAAATAAATACCCGGCCAAAACTAAAATTAATTTATTTACCGATTTTAATCAAGATAAATAAATAAATATAATTAAAGTCTAAAACGATAATGATTAAAAACAATCACATTTTTCGTTCGCGTTGGTAGCACAAACAAACATTTTTATGTGTCAAAACAGTGCAAAAAAAATTAACAATAGGTCGCAACTCAGGTAGATAGAGGTGTTGTATTGTGTTGTAAGCCTGGCACGCCCTTATTTCTTCAGGAATGATTAATGTTTTGAAGTACTCATTAGAAAAGACATTCGCTACGTAACATAAACTCTTTAAGCTGAAAATATTATTATAAAAGCTTTTTAATATTTTTATGGAAAATTACTACTTGCAAAATAACATTGAAAAGCATGAGCAAAAGTGATTTATTTGGGTGTATTGAGAAAAAATCTATTAACGGATCTAGTACGGGATTTTATTTAAACCATAAATCGACGTATCAATTTTGATCTTAATGACGCACGGTCGCAGTCTGCGCTTGCGCTAGGTAAGGTTTGCATTTGCATGAATGAAGCTGAATCATTAAAACATCATCTTAGCAGTTGATACGGATTGCTATTAATCAAATTATTGTAAGTTGTAAGTGCATTATAAGTATTTAAAAGGTTTAAAAAACAAGCCACTCAGACAGCGACAGCACCCCACGCTCCCCTCTCGCGAAGGGAGTGAACGATCATCGAGGGCTGATGGTAGGTCTACCACCGCCCGCCTCACGCTCAGGGCGCCGCGCCACGTCTCATCAACGTGACTTGTGAGGACTCACATAGTGTGAAAGTCTCGAGAAGAGCTTACTATAGAAATGATCCTATGAAGTAAGGTCTTAATTCGTATCGGCAAAACGGCGGAGGGTCGTTCAGCCGCGGAGAATCTTAACACCGCGATGTAGAAATGCGCGTCATCGAGACAGCGCCATCTTGTAGTGAGTTTAGTAGTTGTAAATAAAAAAGGTGTTATAGTAGCGATGATTTTAACGTTTCTTTTAATCATGCGATTGTGTCAGTTAAATGTGTTACCAGAATGTGTAATAATTGGATGCTGCAGGCTTAAGCTTAATTTATTGACAAAGTAGTAGGTTCTTTTAATCGGATAAAAATAAGTGATAGTATTTGTAATCGAATTCAGTAATTAAACTAATCGTATTCGTATTAATTAGCAAAAGAAAATAAGTTTCTGAAAAGAAAGGAAAAGAAAAATAATACATATAATGGATTTGGCCTGGAAGAAAAAGAAACATCAACTTTCGAATTACTACAAGAATTTAAGGAAAATCTGAAACAAGATCTAAATATTACTATAGACGATTAAGAAATCAACAAAATCCAATGCTTAGGTACAAAAAATATAGAAAATAACAAACTGAGGCCGGTACTGTGTTCATTTATAAGCAATTGGAACAAAAACGAAATTATTAAAAATAAAAAGAACCTGAACAAAATTAATATCAGTGAAGATTACTCAAAGGAAATGTTGGCAAAGTGGAAAATGTTACAAGACAAGCTAGCTGAAGAGAGGGCAAAAGGTAATCTAGAATATTTGAAATATGACAAACTAATCGTTATAGAGGATAAATATAGCCAAGACAAAAGAATAATAAATTGTAGTTCTAAAAACTAAAAAACACGCTTTAATGGTAAATTGAACTAAAAAGTCGATAATCCTGAAAATCCTGGTAAGGATAATGGGACAAACTATTTACATTGTTGCATTGTCATCGGTCCTTGATAAGTGTGCAAAGTTTCAAATCAATCCGACGTTTTGAAGTGGGTAAAAATCATGTTCAAAGATTCCGTTACATTGATACATAGATACATACATACCAAGCTAATAAAAGCGTGTTAAAAAGAGAATCATCTGCTTCACCCTCTGCTTAGTCTCAATCGGAAAAAAGCTTATTACTAATAGAAAACAACAGACTGTATTTTTAATAAAGACAAACAGGACAAATGCTTTTGATATGATGCGGGATAGGTCCAACTCTCTTTCTAATATATCTGCTACAGGTAAACAAAACCAACAGAAGGAACTGGCAACAACGAAACAAGAATATACCAACCTCCCCTATGGATATAAAGATCTTTGGTCAATAGTAAAGATATATTGTCCTACTGAACAAGAGCACGGCCATAAAAACCTTATACTAATGGGAGACTGTAGCCAACTTGGAGAAATGCTCCCGAAGAAAAAAAAAGTCACGGGACCTTTCGCATATAGTAATAAACCCAGAAGTAGAAATGGAGAACATATAACGAACATTGCAGTAGAAAAAACCTAACCATCTTAAATACTATGATCATGAAAAATAAGAAAAACATGTGGATGTCGCAGGACGGTAAAACAAAATACTAAATTGATTTTATAATTACCAACAGAAACAGCTATTTCACTAACTTTACCGTAATCAATAAATTGAAGTTAAACATGAATCATAAACTAAGTAGAGCAGAACTAATATCAAATCAACCAAAAAAACCAGACCAAGACACGATTTAGGCAATGTAAAGCTCGGCAAACATCAGTCAGAACCAAAAATAATCGCTCTAGAGACAAATTCACAGACTATGAATCTAACACAATAGTATTAGGAACACAAGAAAGATACAATTGGATAGAAAATGCCATAAAAAGCAAACACACTTAATTGCAATACCAAAACTGAACCGAAAAATCGGCTAACAACAAATACCACAAAACTACTAGAAGCGAGAAACCACTTAATTAGCGCTAAAGAAATACAGGACAGAAGAAAACATTTAACGAAAATTAGTAAACAAATTAAGAATAGCAAAGGAGAGTATAGAAAACAAAACAGGTAAATTATAGAAAAATATATAAGTAAAACGGATGGAGTCAAAAAAGCATACAGAGCATTGAACAATTCAAAGGATTAGATCTCAAAAAAGCATACAGAGAATTGAAGAATTCAAAGGATTGGATCGTTAGAATGAAAAATGACAACAATCATCGTAGAGCAGTAACAAGAGTCGGTACTGTACCAAGGTAACGCAACAGAGGGTGAAATTCATTTGGCGGATAGCTCAAGCATTCCTATTTAGCATTCTTCAAGTTGAAGTCGAGAAAGCTATATATACAGATACCCAAAGGGTTGATAAAACACTAGGTTCTGACGGCATAAGCAACGAAATCTTAAGACAAGGAAAAGAAGAGTTAATTAATACCTGTCCATATATATATTTTTAACAATATCATAAACACTAAAATAATTCACCAGCAATGTACAGAGTCTAACGTTATCCTGTTGTATAAGAAAGGAGATAAACATGAAATCGAATACTATCGCCCCATCAGTCTTATGTCAAACATCTACAAAATCTTCGCTAAGATCATTTTCAAATTGATTGAAATAACGCTAGACGAATACCAACCCATCGAGTAGGCGGGACTTCGTAAGGATTACTCGGTGATCGACCACATCCATATAGTTCGTCAAATTGTAGAGAAATACAACGACTACCAGCTTACATACTACATAGCTTTTATCGACTACAGCAAAGCATTTGACTCTCTTTTGCATAAAACATAATAATATTATTGGAATCAGTAGTGGAACAAGGGATTGAACTTAAATACATTAGATTAATAAAAAACCTGTTCAGTTATAGTACAGCAAGAATTCAGTTAGAAAAAAATTGCCAGCCATTCAAATTAGGAAAAGGTGTCAGACAAGGAGACCCCTGTCCCCAAAATTATTCTCGGCTATACTGGAATTTTCAGACAACTCAATTGGGCAAATTTCGGGATTAATATGGATGGCACACCACTGACGCATTTAAGATTCGCTGATTACATAGTACTATTCGCCAAAACACTTGAAGCCATCAATAAAATGATAGAGACCTAGCGATAGAAAGTGAGAGAGTAGGATTAAAACTTAAACCAGAAGAGACTAGAGTGATGACAAATGGAAAGAAAACCACGATAACACTGAAATCAACTACACCTAAAATAACTTCATATAAACATCAAAAGCAACACCTGCATACTACCCGTCCTTATGTGTGGTACTTTAACTCAGGAAAAGGCAAACAAGAGATGGGCAGGGCACACAATAAGAGGTCATGACAACTGGAGTAAAAAAAGGTGACAAGGTATCCCAGGGAAGGTAAAAGGAAAAGAGGCAGACCGCAGAAAAGGTGGGATAACTATTTGATTCTAAGATAGCGGAAAATAGTATAAGCTAATATAAGCTAGTAACAAGTGGAAACGTAGTGAATTGTACATTTACACATAGCATACTGTGTATCTAGATATAATATACAATGCACGATTGTTTGTTTTCCCAAATAAAATACCAAAGAAGTTGCAGGAGCGAAGTAGAACAGAGTGGCTAAAGAAAGATCAGAATGGAAGAGGTTGGAGAAGACCTCTGCCAATTGGCAAACAGATCTACAAAAAATAAAAAATAATCCGACCAAGTGCGAGTAGGACTCGCGCACGAAGGGTTCCGTACCATTATCGCAAAAAAACGACACAAAAATCACGTTTGTAGTATGGGAGCCCCACTTCAATATTTATTTTATTCTGTTTTTAGTATTAGTTGTTATAGCGGCAACAGAAATACATCATCTGTGAAAATTTCATTTGTCTAGCTATCACGGTTAATGAGACAGATGGACCGCCGAGTCATAGTAATAGGGTCCCGTTTTTACCCTTTGGGTACGAAATCCTAAAAAGCAGAAAATACTAGAATAAGTTTTAAGTCTTGTTAGTTTTTTAAAATATTGTTAATAGCTTAAGTTGATATGAATAAAGGCTATTATTATTATATTATTCGTATTAATTAATCAGATTTTAACAAAAAAAAAACATTTAATAAATAAATACCCGGCCAATACTAAAATTAATTTATTTACCGATTTTAATCAAGATAAATAAATAAATATAATTAAAGTCTAAAACGATAATGATTAAAAACAATCACATTTTTCGTTCGCGTTGGTAGCACAAACAAACATTTTTATGTGTCAACACAGTGCAAAAAAAATTAACAATAGGTCGCAACTCAGGTAGATAGAGGTGTTGTATTGTGTTGTAAGCCTGGCACACCCTTATTTCTTCAGGAATGATTAATGTTTTGAAGTACTCATTAGAAAAGACATTCGCTACGTAACATAAACTCTTTAAGCTGAAAATATTATTATAAAAGCTTTTTAATATTTTTATGGAAAATTACTACTAGCAAAATAACATTGAAAAGCATGAGCAAAAGTGATTTATTTGGGTGTATTGAGAAAAAATCTATTAACGGATCTAGTACGGGATTTTATTTAAACCATAAATCGACGTATCAATTTTGATCTTAATGACGCACGGTCGCAGTCTGCGCTTGCGCTAGGTAAGGTTTGCATTTGCATGAATGAAGCTGAATCATTAAAACATCATCTTAGCAGTTGATACGGATTGCTATTAATCAAATTATTGTAAGTTGTAAGTGCATTATAAGTATTTAAAAGGTTTAAAAAACAAGCCACTCAGACAGCGACAGCACTCCACGCTCCCCTCTCGCGAAGGGAGTGAACGATCATCGAGGGCTGATGGTAGGTCTACCACCGCCCGCCTCACGCTCAGGGCGCCGCGCCACGTCTCATCAACGTGACTTGTGAGGACTCACATAGTGTGAAAGTCTCGAGAAGAGCTTACTATAGAAATGATCCTATGAAGTAAGGTCTTAATTCGTATCGGCAAAACGGCGGAGGGTCGTTCAGCCGCGGAGAATCTTAACACCGCGATGTAGAAATGCGCGTCATCGAGACAGCGCCATCTTGTAGTGAGTTTAGTAGTTGTAAATAAAAAAGGTGTTATAGTAGCGATGATTTTAACGTTTCTTTTAATCATGCGATTGTGTCAGTTAAATGTGTTACCAGAATGTGTAATAATTGTATGCTGCAGGCTTAAGCTTAATTTATTGACAAAGTAGTAGGTTCTTTTAATCGGATAAAAATAAGTGATAGTATTTGTAATCGAATTCAGTAATTAAACTAATCGTATTCGTATTAATTAGCAAAAGAAAATAAGTTTCTGAAAAGAAAGGAAAAGAAAAATAATACATATAATGGATTTGGCCTGGAAGAAAAAGAAACATCAACTTTCGAATTACTACAAGAATTTAAGGAAAATCTGAAACAAGATCTAAATATTACTATAGACGATTAAGAAATCAACAAAATCCAATGCTTAGGTACAAAAAATATAGAAAATAACAAACTGAGGCCGGTACTGTGTTCATTTATAAGCAATTGGAACAAAAACGAAATTATTAAAAATAAAAAGAACCTGAACAAAATTAATATCAGTGAAGATTACTCAAAGGAAATGTTGGCAAAGTGGAAAATGTTACAAGACAAGCTAGCTGAAGAGAGGGCAAAAGGTAATCTAGAATATTTGAAATATGACAAACTAATCGTTATAGAGGATAAATATAGCCAAGACAAAAGAATAATAAATTGTAGTTCTAAAAACTAAAAAACACGCTTTAATGGTAAATTGAACTAAAAAGTCGATAATCCTGAAAATCCTGGTAAGGATAATGGGACAAACTATTTACATTGTTGCATTGTCATCGGTCCTTGATAAGTGTGCAAAGTTTCAAATCAATCCGACGTTTTGAAGTGGGTAAAAATCATGTTCAAAGATTCCGTTACATTGATACATAGATACATACATACCAAGCTAATAAAAGCGTGTTAAAAAGAGAATCATCTGCTTCACCCTCTGCTTAGTCTCAATCGGAAAAAAGCTTATTACTAATAGAAAACAACAGACTGTATTTTTAATAAAGGCAAACAGGACAAATGCTTTTGATATGATGCGGGATAGGTCCAACTCTCTTTCTAATATATCTGCTACAGGTAAACAAAACCAACAGAAGGAACTGGCAACAACGAAACAAGAATATACCAACCTCCCCTATGGATATAAAGATCTTTGGTCAATAGTAAAGATATATTGTCCTACTGAACAATTGAGTCTAGCTAGATACAATAAGTACATTCTACCTTGATCTAAACAATGCATCCACGAGCACGGCCATAAAAACCTTATACTAATGGGAGACTGTAGCCAACTTGAAGAAATGCTCCCGAAGAAAAAAAAAGTCACGGGACCTTTCGCATATAGTAATAAACCCAGAAGTAGAAATGGAGAACATATAACGAACATTGCAGTAGAAAAAACCTAACCATCTTAAATACTATGATCATGAAAAATAAGAAAAACATGTGGATGTCGCAGGACGGTAAAACAAAATACTAAATTGATTTTATAATTACCAACAGAAACAGCTATTTCACTAACTTTACCGTAATCAATAAATTGAAGTTAAACATGAATCATAAACTAATTAGAGCAGAACTAATATCAAATCAACCAAAAAAAACCAGACCAAGACACGATTTAGGCAATGTAAAGCTCGGCAAACATCAGTCAGAACCAAAAATAATCGCTCTAGAGACAAATTCACAGACTATGAATCTAACACAATAGTATTAGGAACACAAGAAAGATACAATTGGATAGAAAATGCCATAAAAAGCAAACACACTTAATTGCAAATACCAAAACTGAACCGAAAAATCGGCTAACAACAAATACCACAAAACTACTAGAAGCGAGAAACCACTTAATTAGCGCTAAAGAAATACAGGACAGAAGAAAACATTTAACGAAAATTAGTAAACAAATTAAGAATAGCAAAGGAGAGTATAGAAAACAAAACAGGTAAATTATAGAAAAATATATAAGTAAAACGGATGGAGTCAAAAAAGCATACAGAGCATTGAACAATTCAAAGGATTAGATCTCAAAAAAGCATACAGAGAATTGAAGAATTCAAAGGATTGGATCGTTAGAATGAAAAATGACAACAATCATCGTAGAGCAGTAACAAGAGTCGGTACTGTACCAAGGTAACGCAACAGAGGGTGAAATTCATTTGGCGGATAGCTCAAGCATTCCTATTTAGCATTCTTCAAGTTGAAGTCGAGAAAGCTATATATACAGATACCCAAAGGGTTGATAAAACACTAGGTTCTGACGGCATAAGCAACGAAATCTTAAGACAAGGAAAAGAAGAGTTAATTAATACCTGTCCATATATATATTTTTAACAATATCATAAACACTAAAATAATTCACCAGCAATGTACAGAGCCTAACGTTATCCTGTTGTATAAGAAAGGAGATAAACATGAAATCGAATACTATCGCCCCATCAGTCTTATGTCAAACATCTACAAAATCTTCGCTAAGATCATTTTCAAATTGATTGAAATAACGCTAGACGAATACTAACCCATCGAGTAGGCGGGACTTCGTAAGGATTACTCGGTGATCGACCACATCCATATAGTTCGTCAAATTGTAGAGAAATACAACGACTACCAGCTTACATACTACATAGCTTTTATCGACTACAGCAAAGCATTTGACTCTCTTTTGCATAAAACATAATAATATTATTGGAATCAGTAGTGGAACAAGGGATTGAACTTAAATACATTAGATTAATAAAAAACCTGTTCAGTTATAGTACAGCAAGAATTCAGTTAGAAAAAAATTGCCAGCCATTCAAATTAGGAAAAGGTGTCAGACAAGGAGACCCCTGTCCCCAAAATTATTCTCGGCTATACTGGAATTTTCAGACAACTCAATTGGGCAAATTTCGGGATTAATATGGATGGCACACCACTGACGCATTTAAGATTCGCTGATTACATAGTACTATTCGCCAAAACACTTGAAGCCATCAATAAAATGATAGAGACCTAGCGATAGAAAGTGAGAGAGTAGGATTAAAACTTAAACCAGAAGAGACTAGAGTGATGACAAATGGAAAGAAAACCACGATAACACTGAAATCAACTACACCTAAAATAACTTCATATAAACATCAAAAGCAACACCTGCATACTACCCGTCCTTATGTGTGGTACTTTAACTCAGGAAAAGGCAAACAAGAGATGGGCAGGGCACACAATAAGAGGTCATGACAACTGGAGTAAAAAAAGGTGACAAGGTATCCCAGGGAAGGTAAAAGGAAAAGAGGCAGACCGCAGAAAAGGTGGGATAACTATTTGATTCTAAGATAGCGGAAAATAGTATAAGCTAATATAAGCTAGTAACAAGTGGAAACGTAGTGAATTGTACATTTACACATAGCATACTGTGTATCTAGATATAATATACAATGCACGATTGTTTGTTTTCCCAAATAAAATACCAAAGAAGTTGCAGGAGCGAAGTAGAACAGAGTGGCTAAAGAAAGATCAGAATGGAAGAGGTTGGAGAAGACCTCTGCCAATTGGCAAACAGATCTACAAAAAATAAAAAATAATCCGACCAAGTGCGAGTAGGACTCGCGCACGAAGGGTTCCGTACCATTATCGCAAAAAAACGACACAAAAATCACGTTTGTAGTATGGGAGCCCCACTTCAATATTTATTTTATTCTGTTTTTAGTATTAGTTGTTATAGCGGCAACAGAAATACATCATCTGTGAAAATTTAATTTGTCTAGCTATCACGGTTAATGAGACAGATGGACCGCCGAGTCATAGTAATAGGGTCCCGTTTTTACCCTTTGGGTACGAAATCCTAAAAAGCAGAAAATACTAGAATAAGTTTTAAGTCTTGTTAGTTTTTTAAAATATTGTTAATAGCTTAAGTTGATATGAATAAAGGCTATTATTATTATATTATTCGTATTAATTAATCAGATTTTAACAAAAAAAAAACATTTAATAAATAAATACCCGGCCAAAACTAAAATTAATTTATTTACCGATTTTAATCAAGATAAATAAATAAATATAATTAAAGTCTAAAACGATAATGATTAAAAACAATCACATTTTTCGTTCGCGTTGGTAGCACAAACAAACATTTTTATGTGTCAACACAGTGCAAAAAAAATTAACAATAGGTCGCAACTCAGGTAGATAGAGGTGTTGTATTGTGTTGTAAGCCTGGCACACCCTTATTTCTTCAGGAATGATTAATGTTTTGAAGTACTCATTAGAAAAGACATTCGCTACGTAACATAAACTCTTTAAGCTGAAAATATTATTATAAAAGCTTTTTAATATTTTTATGGAAAATTACTACTTGCAAAATAACATTGAAAAGCATGAGCAAAAGTGATTTATTTGGGTGTATTGAGAAAAAATCTATTAACGGATCTAGTACGGGATTTTATTTAAACCATAAATGAATTAATAATCCTTGATAAAAAAATTAATAATCCTAATGACATATGTAACCAATTTAATAATTATTTCATTGATCTGACACAAAAAACCAACAATAATTATCATGACATAAACAACATTAATATTGACAATAATATAAATACTTTATTTCTGACTCCATTGAATGAAATTGACGTTATTAAAATAATTAATTCATTAAATAATACAAATTCTACTGGATATGATGAAGTAACCACTAAAATTATTCAATTATGTGCGAAAATTATAGCATCCCCACTTAGCTACCTAATAAATCTCTCTTTTGAAGAAGGTGTTTTCCCATCTAGACTAAAAGAGTCTATAATTAAACCACTATTCAAAAAGGGCAAATGTACTGATATGGGAAATTATAGGCCCATTACACTCATCCCAATATTCGCTAAAATTTTTGAAAAAGCAATGCATGAGAAAATAAATAGCTTTGTAACTAAATACAATTTAATTGTGGAGAGCCAGTTTGGTTTTAGGAAAAACAGTTCAACTACTCTAGCCTGTTTTTCTTTAGTAAAACTAATTACCGAAGCTCTTAATAAAAAAATGTCTACTTTATCGGTATTCTTGGATATGAGCAAAGCATTTGATTTTGTATCACACGAACGACTACTCTGCAAGCTTGAGAAATATGGCATAAGAGGCAAAGCGCATGATTGGCTTAAAAGTTACTTATCTAATCGCCAACAGAGAACTGTTATCTCTAGAATAGAAAATGATACTAGGACGACATATTGCTCGGAACTAAAGACTAATGGTTCTGGCGTGCCGCAGGGAAGTGTACTGGGTCCGCCACTATTTATATTATATATTAATGACCTCAAAAAATGTTTAAAATATGAATGTATCCAATTTGCTGACGATACTACTTTGACTATAAAATGTTCCAACAAAACTGACATAGAAATCGATACTAATAATGAATTAATTAATGTGATAAAATGGCTGGGGTACAATAATCTTCATGTTAATATTGAAAAAACCAAAATAGTTAATTTTCAAACATGTAACTTGTCAGTAATACCAACAGTAATTAGACATAATAATGCAATTCTGCAACCGGAGCCATCAGCTTTATTTTTAGGTATAGTAATCGACAACAAATTGAACTGGAAGGAACATGTAGAAAGAGTATGCAGTAAGCTTGATAAGTTTGTGTATGCTCTTCGTAAGTTAAAACTCGTGTCCAGTAGAGGAACAGTCCTAAACGCTTATCATGGGTATGTTGCATCGGTATTGCGTTATGGCCTTGTCATATGGGGTAATTCAGTGGATGTGGAAAGAGCATTCTTAGTACAAAAGAAATGTATCAGAGCCATGAGTGGAGCAGATTATTTGGACCATTGCAGGCCATTATTTAAGGATTTAAAAATTCTCCCACTCCCATGTCTGTATATTTTTGAAGTTTGTCTATTTGTAAAAAAAAACCATTATTTATTTCCATTGAATGAACAAGTCTCCGAAAGACTGAACAAAAAACATGCCGGAAAATTACAAGTGCCTGCTCAGAGATTGCAGTTGTACAGTAGAAATGCCAGTTGCATGACAATTAAAATTTATAATAAATTACCACCTGCCCTGAGAATGCTACCAATTAATAAATTTAAATGTAAAATGTTTGCTTGGCTCTTAGACATGTGTTTTTATTCCGTCAATGAATTTTTAAATCATACGTTTTGATTGTACAATTTTGTGGAGAAATAAATAATATTTATTTAATATTGTAATTAGTACTTTGCAAATGATTTCTTTTTTTTTTGTATTTTGTTATTATTTTTGACGTTACGATTTATATTTTGACATGATGAATAATTTTTTTTTTTTTTTTTGACATTTTTGATTAATTTGTTTGACATTACAAGTTTTTTTTTTTTTTTTTTTGTGACATTATGATTTATATTTCGACATTATACTGCAATATTTCTTAAATTTATATAATAATCATAAAATGTTACTAGTTTTGATTTGCATGTACCTAGCTTATAATTTAATATTTCTACACCAGCAATGGTAGTATGTGTGAAACAATTTTAAATGTAAGATCTTAATGTACCATATACTGAGAAATAAATATTTACTTACTTACTTACTTACTTACTAAATCGACGTATCAATTGATCTTAATGACGCACGGTCGCAGTCTGCGCTTGCGCTAGGTAAGGTTTGCATTTGCATGAATGAAGCTGAATCATTAAAACATCATCTTAGCAGTTGATACGGATTGCTATTAATCAAATTATTGTAAGTTGTAAGTGCATTATAAGTATTTAAAAGGTTTAAAAAACAAGCCACTCAGACAGCGACAGCACCCCACGCTCCCCTCTCGCGAAGGGAGTGAACGATCATCGAGGGCTGATGGTAGGTCTACCACCGCCCGCCTCACGCTCAGGGCGCCGCGCCACGTCTCATCAACGTGACTTGTGAGGACTCACATAGTGTGAAAGTCTCGAGAAGAGCTTACTATAGAAATGATCCTATGAAGTAAGGTCTTAATTCGTATCGGCAAAACGGCGGAGGGTCGTTCAGCCGCGGAGAATCTTAACACCGCGATGTAGAAATGCGCGTCATCGAGACAGCGCCATCTTGTAGTGAGTTTAGTAGTTGTAAATAAAAAAGGTGATATAGTAGCGATGATTTTAACGTTTCTTTTAATCATGCGATTGTGTCAGTTAAATGTGTTACCAGAATGTGTAATAATTGGATGCTGCAGGCTTAAGCTTAATTTATTGACAAAGTAGTAGGTTCTTTTAATCGGATAAAAATAAGTGATAGTATTTGTAATCGAATTCAGTAATTAAACTAATCGTATTCGTATTAATTAGCAAAAGAAAATGGGTTTCTGAAAAGAAAGGAAAAGAAAAATAATACATATAATGGATTTGGCCTGGAAGAAAAAGAAACATCAACTTTCGAATTACTACAAGAATTTAAGGAAAATCTGAAACAAGATCTAAATATTACTATAGACGATTAAGAAATCAACAAAATCCAATGCTTAGGTACAAAAAATATAGAAAATAACAAACTGAGGCCGGTACTGTGTTCATTTATAAGCAATTGGAACAAAAACGAAATTATTAAAAATAAAAAGAACCTGAACAAAATTAATATCAGTGAAGATTACTCAAAGGAAATGTTGGCAAAGTGGAAAATGTTACAAGACAAGCTAGCTGAAGAGAGGGCAAAAGGTAATCTAGAATATTTGAAATATGACAAACTAATCGTTATAGAGGATAAATATAGCCAAGACAAAAGAATAATAAATTGTAGTTCTAAAAACTAAAAAACACGCTTTAATGGTAAATTGAACTAAAAAGTCGATAATCCTGAAAATCCTGGTAAGGATAATGGGACAAACTATTTACATTGTTGCATTGTCATCGGTCCTTGATAAGTGTGCAAAGTTTCAAATCAATCCGACGTTTTGAAGTGGGTAAAAATCATGTTCAAAGATTCCGTTACATTGATACATAGATACATACATACCAAGCTAATAAAAGCGTGTTAAAAAGAGAATCATCTGCTTCACCCTCTGCTTAGTCTCAATCGGAAAAAAGCTTATTACTAATAGAAAACAACAGACTGTATTTTTAATAAAGGCAAACAGGACAAATGCTTTTGATATGATGCGGGATAGGTCCAACTCTCTTTCTAATATATCTGCTACAGGTAAACAAAACCAACAGAAGGAACTGGCAACAACGAAACAAGAATATACCAACCTCCCCTATGGATATAAAGATCTTTGGTCAATAGTAAAGATATATTGTCCTACTGAACAATTGAGTCTAGCTAGATACAATAAGTACATTCTACCTTGATCTAAACAATGCATCCACGAGCACGGCCATAAAAACCTTATACTAATGGGAGACTGTAGCCAACTTGAAGAAATGCTCCCGAAGAAAAAAAAAGTCACGGGACCTTTCGCATATAGTAATAAACCCAGAAGTAGAAATGGAGAACATATAACGAACATTGCAGTAGAAAAAACCTAACCATCTTAAATACTATGATCATGAAAAATAAGAAAAACATGTGGATGTCGCAGGACGGTAAAACAAAATACTAAATTGATTTTATAATTACCAACAGAAACAGCTATTTCACTAACTTTACCGTAATCAATAAATTGAAGTTAAACATGAATCATAAACTAATTAGAGCAGAACTAATATCAAATCAACCAAAAAAAACCAGACCAAGACACGATTTAGGCAATGTAAAGCTCGGCAAACATCAGTCAGAACCAAAAATAATCGCTCTAGAGACAAATTCACAGACTATGAATCTAACACAATAGTATTAGGAACACAAGAAAGATACAATTGGATAGAAAATGCCATAAAAAGCAAACACACTTAATTGCAAATACCAAAACTGAACCGAAAAATCGGCTAACAACAAATACCACAAAACTACTAGAAGCGAGAAACCACTTAATTAGCGCTAAAGAAATACAGGACAGAAGAAAACATTTAACGAAAATTAGTAAACAAATTAAGAATAGCAAAGGAGAGTATAGAAAACAAAACAGGTAAATTATAGAAAAATATATAAGTAAAACGGATGGAGTCAAAAAAGCATACAGAGCATTGAACAATTCAAAGGATTAGATCTCAAAAAAGCATACAGAGAATTGAAGAATTCAAAGGATTGGATCGTTAGAATGAAAAATGACAACAATCATCGTAGAGCAGTAACAAGAGTCGGTACTGTACCAAGGTAACGCAACAGAGGGTGAAATTCATTTGGCGGATAGCTCAAGCATTCCTATTTAGCATTCTTCAAGTTGAAGTCGAGAAAGCTATATATACAGATACCCAAAGGGTTGATAAAACACTAGGTTCTGACGGCATAAGCAACGAAATCTTAAGACAAGGAAAAGAAGAGTTAATTAATACCTGTCCATATATATATTTTTAACAATATCATAAACACTAAAATAATTCACCAGCAATGTACAGAGTCTAACGTTATCCTGTTGTATAAGAAAGGAGATAAACATGAAATCGAATACTATCGCCCCATCAGTCTTATGTCAAACATCTACAAAATCTTCGCTAAGATCATTTTCAAATTGATTGAAATAACGCTAGACGAATACCAACCCATCGAGTAGGCGGGACTTCGTAAGGATTACTCGGTGATCGACCACATCCATATAGTTCGTCAAATTGTAGAGAAATACAACGACTACCAGCTTACATACTACATAGCTTTTATCGACTACAGCAAAGCATTTGACTCTCTTTTGCATAAAACATAATAATATTATTGGAATCAGTAGTGGAACAAGGGATTGAACTTAAATACATTAGATTAATAAAAAACCTGTTCAGTTATAGTACAGCAAGAATTCAGTTAGAAAAAAATTGCCAGCCATTCAAATTAGGAAAAGGTGTCAGACAAGGAGACCCCTGTCCCCAAAATTATTCTCGGCTATACTGGAATTTTCAGACAACTCAATTGGGCAAATTTCGGGATTAATATGGATGGCACACCACTGACGCATTTAAGATTCGCTGATTACATAGTACTATTCGCCAAAACACTTGAAGCCATCAATAAAATGATAGAGACCTAGCGATAGAAAGTGAGAGAGTAGGATTAAAACTTAAACCAGAAGAGACTAGAGTGATGACAAATGGAAAGAAAACCACGATAACACTGAAATCAACTACACCTAAAATAACTTCATATAAACATCAAAAGCAACACCTGCATACTACCCGTCCTTATGTGTGGTACTTTAACTCAGGAAAAGGCAAACAAGAGATGGGCAGGGCACACAATAAGAGGTCATGACAACTGGAGTAAAAAAAGGTGACAAGGTATCCCAGGGAAGGTAAAAGGAAAAGAGGCAGACCGCAGAAAAGGTGGGATAACTATTTGATTCTAAGATAGCGGAAAATAGTATAAGCTAATATAAGCTAGTAACAAGTGGAAACGTAGTGAATTGTACATTTACACATAGCATACTGTGTATCTAGATATAATATACAATGCACGATTGTTTGTTTTCCCAAATAAAATACCAAAGAAGTTGCAGGAGCGAAGTAGAACAGAGTGGCTAAAGAAAGATCAGAATGGAAGAGGTTGGAGAAGACCTCTGCCAATTGGCAAACAGATCTACAAAAAATAAAAAATAATCCGACCAAGTGCGAGTAGGACTCGCGCACGAAGGGTTCCGTACCATTATCGCAAAAAAACGACACAAAAATCACGTTTGTAGTATGGGAGCCCCACTTCAATATTTATTTTATTCTGTTTTTAGTATTAGTTGTTATAGCGGCAACAGAAATACATCATCTGTGAAAATTTCATTTGTCTAGCTATCACGGTTAATGAGACAGATGGACCGCCGAGTCATAGTAATAGGGTCCCGTTTTTACCCTTTGGGTACGAAATCCTAAAAAGCAGAAAATACTAGAATAAGTTTTAAGTCTTGTTAGTTTTTTAAAATATTGTTAATAGCTTAAGTTGATATGAATAAAGGCTATTATTATTATATTATTCGTATTAATTAATCAGATTTTAACAAAAAAAAAACATTTAATAAATAAATACCCGGCCAAAACTAAAATTAATTTATTTACCGATTTTAATCAAGATAAATAAATAAATATAATTAAAGTCTAAAACGATAATGATTAAAAACAATCACATTTTTCGTTCGCGTTGGTAGCACAAACAAACATTTTTATGTGTCAACACAGTGCAAAAAAAATTAACAATAGGTCGCAACTCAGGTAGATAGAGGTGTTGTATTGTGTTGTAAGCCTGGCACACCCTTATTTCTTCAGGAATGATTAATGTTTTGAAGTACTCATTAGAAAAGACATTCGCTACGTAACATAAACTCTTTAAGCTGAAAATATTATTATAAAAGCTTTTTAATATTTTTATGGAAAATTACTACTTGCAAAATAACATTGAAAAGCATGAGCAAAAGTGATTTATTTGGGTGTATTGAGAAAAAATCTATTAACGGATCTAGTACGGGATTTTATTTAAACCATAAATCGACGTATCAATTTTGATCTTAATGACGCACGGTCGCAGTCTGCGCTTGCGCTAGGTAAGGTTTGCATTTGCATGAATGAAGCTGAATCATTAAAACATCATCTTAGCAGTTGATACGGATTGCTATTAATCAAATTATTGTAAGTTGTAAGTGCATTATAAGTATTTAAAAGGTTTAAAAAACAAGCCACTCAGACAGCGACAGCACCCCACGCTCCCCTCTCGCGAAGGGAGTGAACGATCATCGAGGGCTGATGGTAGGTCTACCAC
Source organism: Orthosia incerta (assembly GCA_948252205.1). NCBI lineage: Eukaryota > Metazoa > Arthropoda > Insecta > Lepidoptera > Noctuidae > Orthosia > Orthosia incerta. Next base: position 22,362,057 of record OX411759.1, on the reverse strand, counting down.
CGCCCGCCTCACGCTCAGGGCGCCGCGCCACGTCTCATCAACGTGACTTGTGAGGACTCACATAGTGTGAAAGTCTCGAGAAGAGCTTACTATAGAAATGATCCTATGAAGTAAGGTCTTAATTCGTATCGGCAAAACGGCGGAGGGTCGTTCAGCCGCGGAGAATCTTAACACCGCGATGTAGAAATGCGCGTCATCGAGACAGCGCCATCTTGTAGTGAGTTTAGTAGTTGTAAATAAAAAAGGTGTTATAGTAGCGATGATTTTAACGTTTCTTATTTAATTAATTTAATATTCTTTTGTCTTGGCTATATTTATCCTCTATAACGATTAGTTTGTAATATTTCAAATATTCTAGATTACCTTTTGCCCTCTCTTCAGCTAGCTTGTCTTGTAATTAAATAAAATTAATACGAATAATATAATAATAATAGCCTTTATTCATATCAACTTAAGCTATTAACAATATTTTAAAAAACTAACAAGACTTAAAACTTATTCTAGTATTTTCTGCTTTTTAGGATTTCGTACCCAAAGGGTAAAAACGGGACCCTATTACTATGACTCGGCGGTCCATCTGTCTCATTAACCGTGATAGCTAGACAAATGAAATTTTCACAGATGATGTATTTCTGTTGCCGCTATAACAACTAATACTAAAAACAGAATAAAATAAATATTGAAGTGGGGCTCCCATACTACAAACGTGATTTTTGTGTCGTTTTTTTGCGATAATGGTACGGAACCCTTCGTGCGCGAGTCCTACTCGCACTTGGTCGGATTATTTTTTATTTTTTGTAGATCTGTTTGCCAATTGGCAGAGGTCTTCTCCAACCTCTTCCATTCTGATCTTTCTTGAGCCACTCTGTTCTACTTAGCTCCTGCAACTTCTTTGGTATTTTATTTGGGAAAACAAACAATCGTGCATTGTATATTATATCTAGATACACAGTATGCTATGTGTAAATGTACAATTCACTACGTTTCCACTTGTTACTAGCTTATATTAGCTTATACTATTTTCCGCTATCTTAGAATCAAATAGTTAACCCACCTTTTCTGCGGTCTGCCTCTTTTCCTTTTACCTTCCCTGGGATACCTTGTCACCTTTTTTTACTCCAGTTGTCATGACCTCTTATTGTGTGCCCTGCCCATCTCTTGTTTGCCTTTTCCTGAGTTAAAGTACCACACATAAGGACGGGTAGTATGCAGGTGTTGCTTTTGATGTTCATATGAGGTTATTTTAGGTGTAGTTGATTTCAGTGTTTCTTATCTGTATCGTGGTTTTCTTTCCATTTGTCATCACTCTTGTCTTTTCTGGTTTAAGTTTTAATCCTACTCTCTCACTTTCTATCGCTAGGTCTCTATCATTTTATTGATGGCTTCAAGTGTTTTGGCGAATAGTACTATGTAATCAGCGAATCTTAAATGCGTCAGTGGTGTGCCATCCATATTAATCCCGAAATTTGCCCAATTGAGTTGTCTGAAAATTCCAGTATAGCCGAGAATAATTTTGGGGACAGGGGTCTCCTTGTCTGACACCTTTTCCTAATTTGAATGGCTGGCAATTTTTTTCTAACTGAATTCTTGCTGTACTATAACAGAACAGGTTTTTTATTAATCTAATGTATTTAAGTTCAATCCCTTGTTCCACTACTGATTCCAATAATATTATTATGTTTTATGCAAAAGAGAGTCAAATGCTTTGCTGTAGTCGATAAAAGCTATGTAGTATGTAAGCTGGTAGTCGTTGTATTTCTCTACAATTTGACGAACTATATGGATGTGGTCGATCACCGAGTAATCCTTACGAAGTCCCGCCTACTCGATGGGTTGGTATTCGTCTAGCGTTATTTCAATCAATTTGAAAATGATCTTAGCGAAGATTTTGTAGATGTTTGACATAAGACTGATGGGGCGATAGTATTCGATTTCATGTTTATCTCCTTTCATAAACAACAGGATAACGTTAGACTCTGTACATTGCTGGTGAATTGTTTTAGTGTTTATGATATTGTTAAAAATATATATATGGACAGGTATTAATTAACTCTTCTTTTCCTTGTCTTAAGATTTCGTTGCTTATGCCGTCAGAACCTAGTGTTTTATCAACCCTTTGGGTATCTGTATATATAGCTTTCTCGACTTCAACTTGAAGAATGCTAAATAGGAATGCTTGAGCTATCCGCCAAATGAATTTCACCCTCTGTTGCGTTACCTTGGTACAGTACCGACTCTTGTTACTGCTCTACGATGATTGTTGTCATTTTTCATTCTAACGATCCAATCCTTTGAATTCTTCAATTCTCTGTATGCTTTTTTGAGATCTAATCCTTTGAATTGTTCAATGCTCTGTATGCTTTTTTGACTCCATCCGTTTTACTTATATATTTTTCTATAATTTACTTGCGGATCTCTACATTTCTGATTCGATCACGCAAGGAAACTCCGAGCATAGCCCTCTTCATTGCCCTTTGAGTGACTGTAAGCTTTCTTATAAGGCCCATTGTAAGCGATCACATCTCAGAGACATATGTCATCACTGGCAACACACACTGGTCATAGACTTTCGTCTTGAGACACTGTGGTAAGTTGGACGAGAAGATACCGCGCAACTTCCCGAACGCTGCCCAGCCGAGTCGGATTCGACGGTAGACCTCTTTCTCGAAGTTGGCCCTACCCAATTGGATCATTTGTTGCAGGTAGACATAGTCGCCCACAACTTCGAGTGTAGAGTCTCCGACCTTGATAGGGTGTAACATGGGCATTCAACATCACCTTGGTTTTGTCCATGTTCATCCTAAGACCCACTCACATCTAATAATTTCTTAAAATTGTAATGCGTTCTGAATTAATATCCTACATCTTTATGTAATGTAGATTCCTAACTTTTGATTTTAAATAGGCAACATACTATTCAGAGTAGAGCAGATATGGGGTTTGCTAGAGAAAACCGCCACCGCTGTGTTGATTGTGGCAAATTCGTCTGCGTCCCCGCTCCCCAGCAAGAAGAGAAAGTCAGTAGGAGTCTGATTGATATCTTCACCTGACCCAAGGCGGAGTACATCCATGAGAATATCCCAACGTAAAAAAGGCAGTGTACTATCTAGTTCAAGATTAGTCTTAACGGATTAATCGGTTTAATCGAGTCGACCATAAAAAATAAATTGGTTTTGGCGAGGCTGTTTTCAAATACAGCAAATTATTGCAATTGGCAATATTGTGTTTGAATTTGTACCTGTAAGTAGGAACAACAAGAGTACTACGTATAACAGCCAAATAAATATATAAGTTTCAGTTCTCTAAAGAAAAATAACTCTTGGTCAATGCTGCGTGGATTAGTACCGGCGCGCCGCCGCGTACGTACTTTTTGTTAGTACTAAACAAAGAAACTTCCAGAACTTCAGCAAATGTTTTCACAACATTACGATTTACGACTCTCGGTGCATATTTTCAGTACGTTTTCACAACAAGGCCATTTGCAGCTCAGTACAGTAAGTACCTACTCTCGTCCTATCTTAACATCAACTTTATGACCTAACCTACCGCAACACTATAATACTGGCCATAAAACTGCAATGCCGATTGCATAGCCTTGGGTCCGATATGGCCATTACCTGTCGCTATGAAATCATGGATATTATCGATAACACTTGTACTTCCCTGCTTCTGTAATGTGTATCTAATGAATTATGTACATTCTTAATCAAACTACGAAAATATACTTATGTGAGGCGTAGGACGTAATTTGTGCTTATGCACAAAATACGTCTACATAACTATTTTCCCTGTTGATCCAGCTTACTCCTCCACACTTCATCATTCCTTCAGAGCATCTCCCACGGATACGAACTGCATTGGTCAATCTAAAATCTTTGAACCGATTGCGGGCAGGTTAGTCACTGCGGTCGCGGATAAATTTAAAATAGAGTTACCGCGGCCCAGTCTCAAGTAACTCAAAGAACACGGGTGGGTTTTAGGCGCAGGCCACATAGAAATGGCGTCGGGCGCGGACTTGGCACGGGCGTGTTCCTATTCCATTATAATTTAATACAAAATGCATGGAAATAAAGCGCAATTTAATTAGGCGCGGGCGCCGAAATGGCGCAGGAAACCGCCCGTGCCAAGTCCGCGCCCGACGCCATTTCTATGTGGCCTGCGCCTTAGTCAGTAAAAGTCTGACACGCCCTCCCGGTTCACCCAGAGCGGGCGAAGTGATTGGAAGACTCCAAAAAACATTTTTGTTTTAAAAAAGGTTGGTCGTGCTAAGAGCCATCCTGGTAAAATGGGGAAAAGGGGATGGAGATGGGTCAAGGATACCCCATCCTTGACCTATCTTAAACAAGGTGCCAGTGTGGAGACCCTTCAGAGGATATGCACCACCACCTTTCCTACCCAGCATGCACAACTTCCTACACCTTCCACGACTTGAAGGAGGTCAACGACAGAGATATCCAGATGGCCATGTTTTGGGCGGTTTTTTTTTTTTTTTACTATCTAGATTTGACACGTAAATAAGAACCTCTTAAGGGTACACTAGTCGAAAATTCTTCCATACAAACGTAGTCTAGGGATTATTCCACTGTTTGACAATGTACGTTCAAAATAAAAAGTGATATCAATTTGTCTCATCATTATCTAGTCCTGTATGGAAGCAAAAACGTAAAAAAAAAATGAGCGTCGAAAGTTCCACATTTCGACACTAATTTTAACGCATTTTTGGGCGCAAATAAATGCCATAAGACGACGGAAAATTGAAAAACGGCCACCATACAGGGACAGATTAGTAGTTCAACAATAGAAATAATTTAATTTTGAACAGATACGTTTAGTCGTTTTTCATGATATCCAGACTCCCAATGGTCTGATAATAAAATTTCGCGCGCTCGGTTTCGTCCTAAATCATTATCCATTTCGCTACAAATTTTCAAAAGTGTGTATTCGTATGCGAACTAGCTTCCTAATGCTCATCACAGCATCAATCTCTTCCGCACGTGTTCTCGGTTGATATAAAATGCATTTTAACCCCGCGCACAAAATAGTTCGTGCCGTTGACTAGTGTAACCTTAACCTCAATCTCACCTGATGGGAAGTGATGGAGTAGGTAGGTATACACTAGATTTCATGGCTAATGGACATAGGTGGTAGGGAACACCGACGCTGGTAAAGAGTTCCACACACTTTAGCTATCCGCATAACCAATGTGGGAGAACGGCGTTTAGTACGAATAGAACTCCAAATAAACCCTGATACAGAATCGGTTTGTACCTCGTTAGATGGCTGTTCACTCTTGCTCTAAAGACTTGCGGATAGCGGTGGTAGGGAACACTGACATAGGTAAAGATTGCCACACACTTTGGCTGTGTGCATAATCAATGTGGAGAAAAGGAGCTTAGTACGACTTGTAACTCCAAATAATCCTTGATCTGGTATCGGTTTTAACCTCGTTAGTTCGTACTAAGCTGGGATGCGTTGGCTTTTGATTTGGTCTCGTTAAAATTGATACCAAAGCTTTCTCTCAGGAATTATCATACTAATACTTGCTTTAGGAGCAAATTATATCTGTGTATTGCGGTTTAATGAGAAATGATGCAATTTAGCTCGTTTATAGGCATTGTCAGTCCTAGTCAGGTTACTTGAAGCCAGCACAATAATAAGTAAAGTGTCCGTATGGATTAAGGAGCCATTATTTACCAATATTTAATGATAACCTACATTTTCAGAGTAACCATCGATTAGTTTTCGAGTTCTAAAATGTATGTCTCAATTCAGACGTTTGAATGCCGTACGTCTTTTAGCTTTTAAGAATTTTACAACAAATTCCAAGTTTGGGTATACAAAATCGGTTAATTTGCTACAAGAAAAGCTGCCCGCGTGAAAAGTTTTTTTATCCCAAGTAACTTTATACCGGGACGAAAACTATAATCTAACTCTGCACCACATTTCATCCAGATCCATTCAGCCTTTCTGGCGTGATTGAATAACATACATACATCCAAACACTCGCGTTTTTAATATTAGATTATGACCGCGTTTAAATAACAGTCACAGCTCCTCAGTCCATAATTCCATATGGATACACGCAAACATGTTGTATAGTAGCAGGAGCGTAGCTATCGCCGTGTCAATGATACGGGGCCCCCGAGCTATTGGGGCCCCTACGAGTGGAATCAAAAGTTCGGATAACATTATCCACATTCTTAAATTCTTTTTGATAAGAGCTTAGTTTTTTTTATTAAATAAACTTTATTTACACGACCGATGACCTGGTGAAGGTTGCGGGGTTCCGCTGGATGCGAGACGCACGGGACCGGTCAATGTGGCGACGCGGACGCTTGGGGTAGGCCTATGTCCAGCAGTGAACGTCTTTCGGCTGATATGATGATGATGATGATGATGCAACTTTATTTGTTATGATGACAGCATGATCTATGCCAAGGGTCAGCAAATGGCGGACCACGGTCCAGATCCGGACCGCCGACCTATTTTGTGTGGACCTTAAGACACCGTACAATATAATTTAGGTGCTTGTGTTACTTGAGTACGTAATTTTATCATTTATCCTGTTCTTTTTCTTTACTGACGACGATTCGGAAACGGAAGAGCGCGGCGCGCGAATTCGTCTGTCGTTACGGTGGAAAAATACATTTTGGAGTAGAGCTACCGATAAATATATCCTAGATTTAATAACAATAGCCTGCATTAACTTAAGTCTAAAGTTCGGACGGATAGTTCGTCATATATGACATAGTACACATTCTTGACAAAATCTTTAAAATATATTCAGGTATCCTTGATTTAATGGGGTGTACTAGCTTTAAACCTTCCGGACCACAAAGGTCATATTATTTTAAAACACGGACCTCAAAGGAAAGTAATTGGTGACCCCTGATCTATTCTATGCCTTCATAGCATCCTTAAACTGAAGCATGAAAACTTATCCGATCCCAGTCAGGATTATCTCATTTTTAAGTTCGTTTCACTCGTGCTTCATCCTCGCCCAGCTGTCTCCTGTCTCCTATTTTATTTACTTTGTAAGAAACATTATCGATTTTGGTATTTTCTGCATTCTGGTGTAAAGGGCCCCGAACAAATTTTAAAACAAATTTTAATCAATCTATACTGTATAGTAGATAGATATATACAATTGCATAAGCACGATATATATATTTAAATTGATAGCAAGGCACGCCAGCATTAATGACATCATACGTCGAGCTCTATAATAGTCACCGCCGGGGTGCCAGCTGTTTTAGAACCCAATGGCTTGGCACGCGACGATGGGGAAGAGACCGGACGGGATGACCATAATGCATTGGAAGTTGGGTAGGCCTTTGGTGTGGGACGCAACATGTGTCGATACTCTTGCGCCATTCCATCTTCTTAGCATGGCGGGCTGTGCTGGGGCGGCTGCTGCTGGTGCAGAAAACTTCAAACGGCGCAAATATAACAACCTTATTGGCAGTTTGGGGTTGAGACATTAGGTCCATAGGGTCTGAGTGCTCATTGAATGTTTCGAGACATAAGTGAACGGTTAGTCGACTTTTCGCGTGACCAGAGGGCTGGCCTTTTCTTCAGCCAGAGAAAAAGCATTTCTATTCAACGTGACAATGCTGCCAACGTTCTGGGCACGTTTCCCATTGACATCTATGAGGACGAATTTTTTGATGCGCAATGAGTCCTTCTCCCTCTCTCCTTTGTAACTAAGTTTGTTTTGTTATTAGTCATAAGATTAGAAATATTCAATTGTATATATTATTTGAATTGCATAAGACCCTATGTTTTGCACATGCAAGAAAAAAAGCAAGGTTTACTGTTTTCAAATGATAAACCTTCTTCCAAATGCCTATGTTACTCGTACGTTTTATCAGCCAATTGCATAACGTTTCGGTACTTCCATTGTAGGACCGAGCAACAACAAAACCATTCTTGAAATACACTACCTAAACGAACTTGGTAACCCATAACAGCATCGAGGATAAACAAAATCCAGTCTAATGAAGTGACCGTAAGGACCAAAGTAGGTACAGCAGGGAGTGTCTTTCGGTCGATAAAACATTTGTACTTAGTCAATTTGGCTATTAATACTAGGTATTGTAGATTCTCTTTTTTAGGGATCCGTACCCGAATGGTCTAAACAGAGCTCTACTGCTGTCACTCACGTGTCCGTTTGTCTGTCCATCGTCTGTCACATAGGTTTAACAGCCAAATGGTTGGAGCTACAGTCTTCAAATTTTCACTTTATTAGCATGTTGATGATCCAAAGCCATACAAATTGTCAAAAAATATTTTTAAATATTTTTTTGGCCTCCCATACAGAACAAAGGAGCGCGAAAAAAAAAATTGCCCTACGTTGTTAGAGCTCGTTGAATAGATAAATACTTTATTATTTGTTTAAAAAAATATTGGTAACCAAAGTAAGCTTTTTTTTATTTAATTTTGTTCTGAAGATTTTTTTTTCTTTCTATCCACCTATAAACTTAAAATTTGGTGATGATGCTTATTAAGTATTACGTATATTTTACTAACAAATACCAATATTGACAAATCAGATTTTCCTTTGAAAGACCCTCATTTTTCCTTTTACAACCAACTTGATTTTGCGGTTTGGGGGACCCTCAATATGCGAAGACCGACACGCACTTGGCCTGTTTTTACCTTTTTGCGATAACGGTACGGAACCCTTCGTGCGCGAGTCTGACTCGCACTTGGCCGATTTTTATGTGTACACAGTTTGTATAAAAATTAGAGAAAGTAAACTGTTGTTATTACCATTCCGAAATCCATAAATGTATGTACACGAATGTACATCTAAACAGCTCAATGCCATTGACAACTTAATTTGGTCGGGTTATACGCGGCGATTTAGTATGGAAAATTAATGAAACCTAATTTCTCTTAAAATACAACACTTCGGTATCTGAATGTTTGATCGCTATAAATTCTTTATGAGGAGTAATTTTTGTATAAATTTGGAAAGAAATAACAGAGATTTAACTACCGCCACCCCACCAATGGCATGGTATATCTCGTAAACTACTGGAGTACTAGTTGTGAATTTTGGGTATGTAATTTTATCTTGCTGGGTAGTAATTTTCTATATAGGTTTGAGGAAAAGCGCAGGCTGCCCAAACTTAGAATCAACATTCAAAGTCGTGGCCCTGCTGAACGAGCGAGCGAAAGTTATCATCGTTGATTTCTCGGTAAATACAAATGTTTCAGTTCTGTTTTTTTTACGAAATGAATCACATCTATGGGTACTAATTATTTGTATACTTAGAATAGCTGTAGCATGCCCCCGTTTTCGGCGCTCATGGTGGTCCTGCTGAATGGAGCGTGACTACCGCAGGACCACCTTCAAAGTCGATTTTCTCGAAAACTACTAAGGTACCAATTTTGTTGTTTGAGTACTAATCGGTACCAATTGAGTAGTAATTATTTACCAAATATGGAAACGATTGGCGTCGGGGCCTGCGGTAGTCACGGACATCATTATATCAGCTTCCAGGATACCCATAATAGGCGGTGATAGCCTGGATAGCTTAAGTAGAAATTAACTTTAGAATATAGAAAACTTGGGGTTTGTAGATAGATCTAGACACATAACGGGGTGGTATCTTACCTAGGAATTCCGAAAATAAGCTTTTTTAGAACGTCAATAGACAGCCTGCTGGAATTATCAGTAGGTCATCCTGACTTATAGAATATCCTTTGGATAGATTAGGAGTTATTTAACTTGAATAAAATAAATATTTAAGTGGAGCCCCCACTAACCCCATACAACAAACGTGATTTTTTTGCCGTTTTTTGCGATAATGATACGGAACCCTTCGTGCGCGAGTCCGACTCGCACTTGGCTGGTTTTTTTTTATTGTTTACTTTATATTTTTCCAATAGGTAGTTCCAAGTGTTGTGGTCTTTTCATTTTAATATACCACTTTTGAGCAGTGGTGATCTCTTTAGACAAAGATAAAAACTAAATGTTTTTATCTTTGTCTAAACCCGGCTACAAGTACCTCCATGGTTTAGTAGTGAATTTCGTAAGGGTCTCATTGATCATTGTAAAGAGAAGAATAGGTTGTAAATAAACAATAAAACATATTTAAACGTTTTTACTTCCATATTTATTAAACTGGCAGTCGTATATATCGTAATATCAACATAGTGTACACATACTAAGTATACCGAAAGCATCCACAGACGTGGTACACCCACTTACATTAAACAAGAGAGAAAATGGACTGGCCCATCATTACAGACATAATTAAATGCTTTGGAACAACATTTTTATAAGTAAGAGTCCTTAAACTAGGGCTATTAAGTCAATAAAGTCAAACTGACATTCCGATGCAGTATTCTATAACCTAAAAGTTTAAAAATACCCCCAAAGGATGACAGAAAGCTTTGTTTAGCCATTAGAAATAATTTTTCAGATTCCTACCGTAATAATACAATTTGACTTACAAGATTTGCACAATCTGTGACCGATTCTTTACTTAAACACAAATTAATATCGCAAAATCCAGACAATATTAAAAATCTGAGATTTCATATCAATGTCAGCAACACCAATCGGAAGGAAACCATGTCACTAGAATTAACTTCCATGTAATGGCACTTGCTTTTAATATAAAAATACTAAGCACCTACAGTGTGCGTTACACGCATTAAACTAACAATTATTTACAATTTATCTTTTGCCACTTTTTTTAACAATAAATACATTTTTGGTCTCATACTATTACGAACGCATCCATTCCAACAGATAAAAAATACTAAAAAGCTGAAATGAATTTATTTTACTGTTTTAATAAGTATTTTTTATCTGTATTATTTTATATTTTTATTGTGTTTTATGCGGGCGTGGCAAAGGACCGCGTTTTGAACGCTTTATTAAATGTTCAGTCACGCATTTAAGAGCTAAAACTAACTTAAAAATAACTTAGGCCGTAAATTATTAAAATAGTTGATATTTTAATTTTCTGGTCCTAAGTTTAACAAAACTGACACTTAAGGTACGACACAGACATAAAGTAAGCGCACACAAAATGGAACTTACTTAAGAAATTGTACAATGAAGTATAAGTTTTTTTAATGACTTTAAAGCTTATCCTAAGTTTTAGAGATCCATACTGAAGGTTTCCTGCGACTCGTCGAATGAGATTGAGTTGGAGCGCGCCTTTTGCGCCGCGGACGGCTGTATGACGTTTGGGACGGAATTAGGGTTCTTCAGCAGTGCTGCTGGTAATGCGCACTTCGGTGGGGTCTGCGAGATCGGGGACTGCCGTAGCGACATCATGAACGATCTCTCGTATACTATCCTCGTACCTGGAAAGAAGGAAATAGGAAATTAATACAAAGCACAACAATAATAAGTAGGTGCCTATAAGGTTTTTAAATGGTAGATAATGGCGGTTTTAATTATATCGTTTAAAAGGTCCTTTTACTGTCTAGATTTAAAACAATAATTGTCATTGATTAAAGATATGTGTGCCTGCTATCGAGACCTACAATATTAAGTTAAGACTCAAATTCCTTGGTAGCTTAAATCTCCAGAAAAAGCTTTGTGATAGATGTTCCTACAAGGTTCCGTTTTCCTTTTAAGATTAGAGCCCTAAAAATCGGTATTTTAATGTACTAAATCTATTCGTATTTTACATACCTACATACAGTACAACTATTTACTAAATGTCCCTCGGCAAAGTTCGTGTTTCGTCAGTCGTCGGATTTCTATTAGTTGCCCTTTGCACTTGGTGCAGACCGGACGCTCTCAATCAACTTGGAAGTACATAGAGTTGTTAATACTCTTTTAACTTAATATAATTTATTCAAAAAATGGGAGGAAAGCTAAAGGAAAATAAGAACATAGTCTTACAACTCTATATAAGTTTTTAAGCTGACATGGTCACAATCATTAGATTTAATATTTGTTTCGGGATATTTACCATATATATTTAAATTTTTGTTGAGAGCTCGATATTTCGGCACCGTTACAAGCGCCATGATCACGAGAAGTAAAGTCTTTGCGGGTGGGAGTTATTTACGAGCTGACATATCTGCCTACCCTCTTCCTCACTCGTTTTTCACGCACGATGCCGCTACTACCACAACTTTATTTCGTGTGAACTATCTAAATTTACATGGTAAATATCCCGAAACAAATATTAATTCTAACTCTATATAGTTCACACGGAAATCAAAGCAAAAAAACAATAAAGTACTTAGTTCTAAATCTAAATTATTATAAACGATAAATCTAATAATTGATGGACATGGAACATAGTATTCGTTAGTATTCAGCAATGCGATGATTGCCGAGAGACATTAAGGAAATAGTTGTACTGTAGTGTACTGAGTTTTGGTTTTCACTAGTACTCAATACTTATTAACTACCTACACATGTTTACATTATTTAAATGCTCTTAGCTCTCAGCTTACAATCCAATTGTACCTATGGAGATTTATGTCATTCTATTCTTGTACATTTCACGAAGTTCAAAGTCATTCAAACAGTTATATCACACGACATAATACCACATAATATTTAATGTATTTACGAGGAAAATAGCCGCGAAGTTTCCACAAAATCTATTTCGGCATTTCTGAGAGTTATGATACACTGCGTTTGCTTGTTTAGTTTCAAATATTTAATATAGTATCGTGCGTAAGACGTTAGCTCTTAGCAAATTCTTTTTTTGATATGTTTGCTAAACTTTTCAAAAATATTTTGATGTTCTTGATTCCAATATTATTATAAGAGGCCTAGCTAGGCTATACTATGAGAAAATGGACAAAGTGTCTATTGAAAATGGTATCAACCAATATTTCTGCTAGCTATATATTCCCTGTAACCATCCCACTGCAGAAAGGAAGCCTACATGGGGCTTCTTTTCATGCGGAGAAGGCACGAACATCACCAAACTCGCACAGGGCGGGTTGGAGGTATCAGACACCCTTATTTTAAAGCTACAGAACCCACGTCAATCACAAATAAAGATCGTGTAACATTCAATATGCTATGCGGTTTCTCTGAATCAAAGACCAACTGTTGGTATTTTTCTAATAAAAATAGTCAAACAGTAATTCTACCGGCTTCCACACTCAAATCGAAGTAGTTGTTTACATAGGTGGCACAATATTTACTAGCAACGAGTTCTTGCAGATTACTCATGGACACGAGTATTTGACAACAAATAAGTAAATAAAAAGTAGATTATAATAAAATCTAGTTTTGCAAAGAGCAGTTTCTAACAGATAATAAACCGCCTTTCGAGTCGGCTACATAATTCAGGAAATATCTACACTTTTTGGAAAAGCGCTCGTTGCAGGGAAATTGCGATGCGACTTTTAGTAGGGTTTGGTAGTAAAAGAATAATAAGCTACACAAAAAACCGGCCAAGTGCTAGTCGGACACGCGCACGAAGTGTTCCGTACCATTATCGCAAAATACAGCAAATAATCACGTTTGTTGTATGGGAGCCCCACTTAAATATTTATTTTATTCTGTTTTTTGTATTTGTTGTTATAGCGGAAACAGAAATACATCATCTGTGAAAATTTCAACTGTCTAGCTATCACGGTTCATGAGATACAGCCTGGTGACAGAAGGACAGACAGACAGATCCTGGAGTCTTAGTAATAGGGTCGGGACCCTATTACTACTCTTTTACCCTTTGAGTATCAGACAATTTTATTTGAATAAAACCTTATACTGGAATTCAGTACGACCCTATTTGTAGATAATAAATTCCACAACAATATTTTCTTCCATGGACCTAATGGTAAGCCAAATGTATGTGTATAATCTCTACCTCTAAATATTATTATCTGTACCTATATTTTTAAGTCCCCTGGCATTACCAGCATCACTTCGATTTAAGAGGTAAGTTGGTTCTTAATGATCCTTAAGCCGCTTGTAGCATACACAAGCGCTTTCTTTGTGCTTCAAAACTACGCTTTCAATGGTCTCTCAGCGCTTTTATGCGATTTTTAATGAAAAGTCGCAGGTAATGAGTTTACTAAGAAAAAGTAATAAGGAGATTACGTTGAAATTGGTTTCTAAATTATCGTCGATTGAAGCTAATATTAATGAACACCGATATTCTGCTTAATTTACATAATTAGGTATTTATATGGTTATGTATGCAGATTTTGTATAAGTACCTAAATGACGAAAACCTGTCATTGAAGTTTCGGTATACGAAGAATATATTATACCAACCTACTTAACGAAAATGTTAAATAAACATAGCAAAAACATTAATAGGTATGTAAATTTCACAATATATAAACCAATTACAATAAAACAAGATATTATCTGTAAACGAATTAATAACAAATATAATCGAAAATAACCTCCACAGATAAACAAATCAACAACGTGTCCAGCCAGGAACTAACACTAGGTGACACCTAAATAAATGCCTATATAAACAAAAGTGCGCTGTTAGAATTTCATCGCTCAACTCAACACTGAAAGTCGAAAATCCAATGTATGTTCCTATAGGTATCGCCTGGTCACCAATGTTGCCGAAAACGTAAGTGGACATTGTCGTGCGTGACATAGGTAGTTGTTCCATTATCGGGAACAAACATTCAGTTGTTGCCAAGTGGTTATATAACAAAAATAACACTGTATCGGTATCGCCACGTGGCGTGTTTACGTAATGAAGTCACGTTTTCGAATTATTGTTAGGTTAGGAAGTTGTTAGGTTTATAATTGTGTAGCTCTACGGCTTCAGGCTTGTCCCTTAATTTAGAATCAGCAAGTACACTCTGTTTGGGTGTACTTGGGCCCCGGATGTATGAATTTGTGCACTAAGTTCATCCTTTTGGAAGTACCTATGAATTTGTGTTACGAGTTAGTCCTTTTTAGAGCTTATTTAATATCTAAATTGTGATTACCTATTTGCCCTGAGTTAGTTTCTTTTTTTTTTCGAATTATAATCTCAATTGTTGACCTCAGTTCTCTCTCTGAAAAAGTTACTCAACTAAATAAGACGTAGACTCTCTCAAATCTAGACGGAGCACCAAGAACCTTTAGATTTGGTGTCCTAAGTTAGTTTATGATTTTAGAGTTACAAGTGTTTCTAATTTTGTAGGTGGGTTCACAAACTAAACCAAACCGGTACTTGTTCAGATTACAAAAGCTCACTGAAACCTGTTTGCGTAGGCCGAGGCATGTTATGATTATAATTTATAGTCATAATAAATGTTTTTATGTGATAACATAAACAACAAGTTACGTCGGTGATATCTGAAGGGTTACACAAACAAAGGCATGGATTATCTTATTTGGAAATATGCAGCATTCTTAGAAGTTGGATTATATCAAAATGTTGACGTAACCTTCAGTAATTCTTGAATATTCTTTGGATAGATTAAATTTATTGATAGATTAGTAATTCCAGTGTTTGATAGAAGACTTTATTTGGCTTTCTTTGCTTTCTGGGTGTTCTAGTTTCATTAGATGATTCGCAACACCTCCAACTATTCCTCGTGGACACTTTAACAGTTTTTTTTGGATTTTAATCCGATGTTCCGCGTTTACGCTAACTTTTTGATTTCCTATTCAAGCCGTCTATGAAACAATAATTGTTTTTATAGATATTTTATTTGCTTATCTATCAGTCTATCATTAGGTAAGTACATAGTAGGTATGACCGCAAATTATTATCATATTGAGCATAAATGTGTGCCACTAATCAGTTCTTTTTAAACAACAAAGACTAGAGTTCATTCATACAAAACTACACGTAATCTAATACTTAATTATCGTAATGGTTGAACTTATTAAACCCTACCAAGGTTAGATGAATCAAATAAAGCTCAATATTGAGTTCATTGTCGTTTCTAAAATTAGTTTAACAAATCATGATGAAGGAGGGACGAATGTACCATTAGTACTATATGAAATAGTTATGTCTAAATGTCCAATTCCGTTTATACCGGCAAATGTTGGCGGAGAATATTATTGTTAGAGCTGAGCTTGGCAGTTTGTACACATAATCCTTAGCCACTTTGTTAGACTGTCTGTTTAATTAATTAATTCTAGCAAGTTGTCAGGCTGTTGAACTTTAGGGCTTACGCATATTTTTTTTTTTTATGGTTGCTGATTTTTTTCAGCTAGATAATGTAAAGATATGCTACCACAGATTACAAACGAGGTCGTCCCATTATTACCTAATTGTCTTATTGTTTCATGACCTAATTAAATTAAACAAGAAGTTCAATTACCTCCAGGGGTGGTAGAGTAGACAGTGCCTCCAGGGGTGCTGGAGTAGACATCAGGCATCTGCGATGGGTCGGTGATGAGAACCCTCCTTGAAGGAATGGCCTGGACATTGGTCGCTTGTCTTGCAATAGGTGATGCCGACATTTTCCCAAACTTTTTTTTTAATAATTTCACAAGGCACTGACACTGTTGGTCGATCAAAAAGACAAGGAGGACTGAACCGGGTGTAGACCGTGCTTAAAATAAATACGTTTACGAGCTACACGCACACATACGCGTTTCGTGTATTGTAAACACGTCACACACGAGCGAGCTACATCAAAACATGCATAGATTATGTGACAGATAGGATACTTTGTTGATGTGACTTTGTTTGAGATGACCTTGAGGTATTGTTTATGAATAAAAAACGATAATATTGTTATCGACTTATGTAAGTGAGTAGGTAACTTACTCATTTCAATGTGATTCTTATGTAAATTATGAATGCCTACTGAATGGTTTTTCAGGCAGATCGTCACGTGTTGATAAAATATAGGTATCTAAAGAGTATTTACATATCTTCAAATATTTTAGCCATAAGTGCACTGAAGCACACAGTAACCTACTGTACTCTGAGGTGTAAAGCTCTAAGACTGTTTTTACAGATAGGATTTATATACCTACCTACAGAAATAACGGAAAATTTCAGCAGTTCATGTTTCATCATCACATTCAATAAAAAAAAACTTGTTATTCAAATCACATCTGTTCTCTACCTATTCCCCCGTCTTATTTACAAACTCGACACAATCTTTGATGACGCACACATAGACAGCCAATCCTTATCGTACGTTCCACCCACACTTCAACACAATGTTTTGTGCGTAGTTTATTCAGTCGATATGGCGATGTTGGCTAATTTATATTCGTAAAAACTTTATCTCGAATAAAATCAACTTGCTAAGAAGAGTATTGGGAAGAAGATATTATGTATTTTAAGCATACTCACCAAAGATACAGTAGATGGGTTTTGAGAAAGATGTTACTAGGTATATATGTCTAGAAAACTAGGCTATTGAGATAAAGACTAAAAGAAAAGTATGGCTGAAAAAAAATGTTGAGCAGACCCCAAAAAAATTGAGAAAAATTAAGCCGGCTTCTAAAACAAAACACTACAAAGCGAAAAATAACTTTCCTTTCGAAAGTCGGTGTCTTTGGTACCTAGCTATTTTTTTTCTTTTTTGTACCCGACTTCCGAAAAGAAAGCTATATGTATTTTTCGCGTTGTAGAGTTTGTTTTTGAAAGTCAGTTTTACTTTATTTTTCTCGTTTTAGTTTTGTTACCTCATAGTTAATTATAATCTACTCGTCAGAACTTGATTAAATTAAATGGGGCCACATGAGAAGCGCCAGAATTAAAAAAAAAACATTCATCACAATTAATAGACTAATGGTTGGTAATTCGCTATTATTTGAAAAGGAAACTCATTATGGTACGGCGTGTTTTGTAAACAAGTTTAACGGCTGCTGATAATATTGATAAATGCATTTTCAAGGTCGGTTACTAGTTAGGTAATCAAGAAGAAAGGTGAGTTGTTATTGTGTTTAAAACGGGTATTAGGTACCTATTCTAAACAATCGAACGTCGATATTTATATACTGGGTGAATTTTACCAAAGCAAGTTTGAAAAACGCGATCGTGTTCAAGTAGTAGGCGTTTTTTTTGTTCTGTGTGTTCAAGAGTTGTCAGTGTCATCAATTTCGTCAAGTTTGCACGATTAACTTTTTACAATGCATGCCCTCGAAAAGAGCGTTTTCCAAGCAGACAAACTGTGCGGGAAGTGTCACTTTTTTATACTAGTGCTTTTTACTTTCCTGTACTTTTTTAATTTTTAGCTCCAACGTCAGCCCGCCGCATAGAGTTTTTATTATTTGAGAAAAGTTTAAAAAATTTGTTAAGTACAGATTATCATTCATATAAAAGGTAAAACAAAACTAATACTTCATTTAAGGCGTTTTTAATTACTCTAGATTTAGATTTTGTTCAATAAATTAATTTTAAATATTCATTAAATATGTTTGGCAGAATGAATATTTTGCTCGCGCCTTTTTGCGTTACGACGTGACAGCTATTTGCACATGCGCAGTAGATATGCCCGAGGAACTATGAACTATTATTTAATCTGTGGATATGCTGAGCGCCCTTGAATAAGCGCCATTTTATATATTCTTGCTTGGTTCAGAATTTTTATTTTATTTCCTCGCACAATGCATGGTAAAATGTTGTATGATACACGTGCGTAAGATGATTTCCGACTCGTGTCGATTTATCCACTCATCTGAAATCACCTACTTTCCGCACTTGTAGCATAAATAACTATTCCACGGCTTGGCTCCCGTGGCCCACCCCACAGGATCGGTTTTTTTTTCCACGGTGAAATGTAACCTTTGACACTTAGCAAAATTGTAAAGCTACAATAAAATAAACCAATAAATAAAATTCCTTTACTGATAGGGAATTTTCAAAATCGGATCAGGTCCTCCGAAAATTAGGTACCCATTACAAATATCATACAATTATACCTCTTTATAATATTGTTTAAACTTGGTTTAGAAGTTAATGTTTTCTAGGTTGATATCCGAAAGGTATTCGACTTCTACGGCCATATCGCGCCGCAATACTCGTAATTAAGAGATTAAAAAAAAGTTAATTAAAGAAATCAAAAAACCCGACTGCTTAAAAAGCGAACTAAAAAGACGTAAACAAGAAAAAATCATGCTGTGCAGTTGGAGGATACATATTCGCGAGCTGGCTGACCAAAACCAGATGTATCCACCGACTGCACAGCATGAATTTTTTCTTGTTTTCGTCTTTTTAGTTCGCTTTGTAAACAATCGGGTTTTTTGATATATTGAATATTTTTTTAAATGTTTAACTTGTTAGTTATATTTTTTAATATTTACGTACATTTAAACATATACGTGTTATATGTAGTGCTGTTATTTTTTGAAATCGCCTCTTAAAACCCTTCATTTTGATACCCCACACGATGGGTTTGGAAGGAAAAAAATAAATTTCCCCCACAAAATGGCGCCCAATATCCGCCATTTTACCTGTGACACTCGTAGGGTTAAGACGAATCGATTGACGTAAGAATCATCGAAATCGACCAACGCGTTTGGTCTCTAGAACGTCACATAGGAACAAACATACATACATACATACATAGACTGATAAACACATTACCCTCCTTCGGCAGTCGGGTAAAAAGAAGGTAATTGTGAATGGCAAAGTCGATAGCAAACGACCTAGAGGAAGACGTCCTTTACGCTGGTCAGGCCAAATCCGCACCGCCTTGAACATGAAAAAATCAGAAGCCGTGCATGTTGCTGATTGTAGGAGCAAGTGGAGAAACATAATCAAGGAGAAGGTTTCGAAACAATGATGTGGTCACGCGACCCCCAGCATTGGGGCATCGACGCAAGGAGGAGGATAGATATAGATATCCATTACTAAATTGCACAGCTGTGGACATCTTTTGGCTGTAATATTCTAGTTTGCAGTTTACTCCCATTTAGCCGTAACATTTATTTTTTGTCATCTTATCTATGCGGATTCAGAAGTCTTTTCAGTTTACTTCAAATAAAGAAAAAGTGGAAGGCTGGAAGTAGTATACATTAATGAACAGCGTTTATTTATTTTCCAATATAACTAATATGATACAGTTCATTAAAGCGTAATTATATTAATCGATTTTCGACTTCTCGAGTAAATTGTTTCGATGTAGTGTAATTACAATCGGTGTTCCCACGGCACGATTTCTCTCGGTAACATTTAATCGATTATGTATTTTGTATAATATATTATTTACAGTAATCTGTGCATCAGAGTATTTACAAAATTCTGGAGCCAGTTTTTGATGATCGACCACATCAAATACTGAAAAATTATTTGTGATTTAGTGAAAGAAAAACTGGCCAAGTACGAGTCGGACTCGCGCACGAAGGGTTCCGTACCATTATCGCAAAAAACGGCAAAAAAAGCACGTTTGCTGTATGGGAGCCCCACTTAAATATTTATTTTATTATGTTTTAATTTCTAAATATTAATTTCAACTGTCTAGCTATCACGGTTAATGAAATACAGCCTGGTGAAAGACAGACAGACAGACAGACGGACTGCGGTGTCTTAGTAATAGGGTCCCGTTTTTACCCTTTAGGTATGGAACCCTAAAAAACGAAAATACCAGATTTCCCTAGACTTTTAGATATTTATTTATTCACTCCGAACATACAAATATCCTTACAGGCTAGACCCAATGCGATAATGTAGTACCCTTACAAATTAAAAGGTTCCACTGCTTGTACCATAACAAATTCAATAGCCAATTAAGCCAATAGCTATTCTTTCAAATTCACCCAAAGCACAACAGAATATGTCGACGAGATATAAATTTGAGATGATTGAGATGCTTTAAATACACTATCTACACCTAATCCCTATAAAATTAATTACTTACTTAAATCTTTTCAGAACTATCTTCAAATGGGCAAAGAGTTTTGACGTGGGTTGATCTACATAATATACTTAATACTCGTACATCATATAATTTAAAACATCCTATAATATTAAAAAAAATCTAAGATTGTACCTAGAAATTGTTATCTAATCTTATCTTATGGAGGGGCCGAGAATAACTCTGACACTTCGACCCATTGGGATCTATTGTGGTCCCCTACATAACCTACTCCTCCCAGACTAGGACTAGGAGATAAGAGCCTACAGTCTTCTGGTTTTGGATATCCAACCCCTAGGAGACTCGTTCGCTTACCAGCCAGTGCATCGCATGTGAACAGAAGGTGCTCCACGCGTACCGTATGATCCCCACACAACCTGCACATGGGTGTCGCGGTTAGACCCATCTTCATGAGCATGTCATTGGTCCCAAAGTGCCCAGTAAAGGCCCCAAGCAAATAGCGGATTTTCCCCCTGCTCATATTCCAAATGCATTCCCGTGCTTTGAACGTAGAGCCCAGGAATTTCTTTTAGAGTTCCAGACCGGTATTAGACAGCCAATGTGTTTGTGGTCTGTGATCTGCAAACAAAAAAAAAAAATTAAAAAGTGTGAAAATCTTAATGCGGTTCACAGAATACATCTTCTTACCAAGTTTCAACAGCATAGTTCTTATAGTTTCGGAAAAAAAGTGGCTGTGACATACGGACGGACAGTCACAAAGACATGACGAATTCATAAGGGTTCCGTTTTTTGCCATTCGGCTACGAAACCCTAAAAAGAAATTATTAATACCTATTTGTAGGCTCCACCTGCTTAACAAGATCGAGCTCTACCTATATCAAAATTACTTCTACCAAAAGATTTTACTACACTAAGTTACATCTCAACAAACTCTTATGTATTACTGTATATAGCTATGTGTTATTTATATACCTGAAGGCCATGGACATAACCTCTTCGCGCCACGTGGCGATACTACTCGTACCACGCGGTTCCCCAGATCTAACAAATGTTTTATACGTGGATATATATATGGGTCAAGACCATTCTTGCCAATTTGCCAATGTTGGCAGCGGCCTCGGATGTTGGGCCAAGATTGGCCTGTTATGTAGTACACAATTTACTGTGCCGCTCTGGGAGTTATACGTTTGGTTTATAGTTTGTTACGAGAGTTTAGGAAATATATAACGCCTGTATTCTATGAAGGGCTAGCTAGAGGTGTATTTTAACCTATTAATTACAGACACTATGGTAGGGGCGTAGCTACCACCATATCTGCCGACGTGCGTAAGCAAAAATTTATGATCACTTCCCAAAAGTTTTTGCCGCCTTTCCGACGTGTCACCTAAAATCATCATCAGCTATAAATGATTTAATCAATCATTTTGCCGAAAAAAAGGCAAGGAGAGTGTATATTTAATTCGCATTTGAAAATTTTTGGAAAATGTGACAGATAGATCAATTATGATGAATAAATATTTCTTTTAATTTTATGCAAACATTTTTTTTTCTTTTGTGAGAAATCTTTACCCATCATAAGGACCCCCAAACCAATTTGTATACGGGGCAAGCTACGCACTGGAGTATGCCCAGTATCTTTACGCTCTTCTGTCTTTGTGTTTTTATTAATATGTGTATATACCTCATATGTATGAATAAGTAAATAGGTACACCAGTTATCGCCAGTTATGTTATAATTCCTATACAATAGGAAGCGAGTAGTTGAATAATTCATTTTAAATGTTAAATAACAACTTCAAATAAAGAATTAAATTAAAATTCTATTATTGATCGAAGAAAATGCCTCACCTTGTGAGCATACATTATCATGGTAGGTAAAAGCTAAAATTTGGAACAATGTTAATTATATTATAAATGAGAAAGTTTGGATGGATGGATGTGTGGATGTATGTTTGTTACTCAATCACGCTAAAACGGCTAAACAGATCTGCATGAAATTTGCCACAGAGATAGATTATTATTGTGTCTGGATATAGCACTGTCGTGTTCACTAATTTACACTAGTTAGGGTTTTGGGTTTATAGTAAAACAACCAGATTTATCAGTAAGTGCACTGAATGGATACTTCCAGTCACCGCTTTTTTTTTTCTTCGTGTCTTCTCGCAGTTCAGTCAAAGTGACCGACTACTGCTTAACCGGGCTTCTCTGTGGAGACTAAGCTATACAGCGTCCAGCCAGGCACAATTTCTAAACCTAAGCGACAACGCTGAGGGCTACTCCCTGTGAGGTCGAACCTCGGCTCAGGGCGTCGCTGGGGGGACATCTAAGGCTGGATCTCCTTCGGAAAAAGCCTACGTGGAGAAGAACGGACAAGAAACTCCGATTTATTAACTAGCTAGAATTTAACTACGGCACTACATTGCACGGGCTGGCTTGCATGTCTTGACGGGGACGTCGCGGCGGGCCTCGGCGGCGAGGACGGAACGAAGGTGGTCTGTGTCCAGTCACCGCTGTGTGTGACAACTTACACGTAGTAAACCACGTAACCAATTACATGCTGGCACGTTTATTAGGATAGTACAAGCAAAGAGGCTACTTTTCATCCCGGTATAATGCTCCCTTGGGATAAAATGAACACTTTTCACACGGGCAACATATTCTTCTACCAGCCTGTTACTGGCACATTGAAGGACAAAGGCTTCTTCCATACCCATAGAAGCCAAGAGCACTAATCATCACGCTAGATCAAGGTAGGCTGGCGATATTAGAATTATAATAACCGAACTACAGGTTTTATGAAGATGTTTTCCGTCACTGATGTCAGTGACATCCAGGAAAAACATAAATAAAAAGTTAATAAATAAGTAAACATCATCATCATCATCTTCCTGCCCTTATCCCATGTACCTTGGGGTCGGCGCCCTGTTCCCTGCCACGCTATCACTGACTCCCTTTTCTTTTATATCACTCCTCACACAGTCCATCCATCTTTTCTTTGGCCTTTCCCTCCCTTTCCATCCATCCACATTTATATTCATGACTCTTTTAGTAACATGCGTTCCATCCCTCCTCATCACATGACCATACCAGGACAAACGGTTTCCTTTCAACTTTTCTGTCACTGGCGCCACTTTCGAACTTCCTCTAATATCACTTTATCCATTTTCGTCACTCCGCACATCCCTCTCAACATTCTCATATCTTGACTTACTTGACTTAATGTCCTACGTCTACTGGATGGGACAAAGGGCGTCCACAGTAGTAGACGCCCTTTGCCCCATCCATAGATTCTCATCTCTGCTACATGCAATCTCTTTTCATCCATCTTTTTCACAGCTCAACATTCTGATCCATACAGTACGACAGGTCTAATCACGGACTTGTAGATTTTTACCCTTTAACTTGAACGGCATCCGTGGGTCGTAAGTTGTTCCTGTGAGCTGTCGCCATATCATCCATCCGGGGTTGATCCAGTGCGTTATGTATCGGTCTACCTCGCCATCACCTTGGACAAGCGATCTTAGGTACCGGCAGTCGGAGCAGATCGGTATGGGCGTTCCAGCGAGAGCTATGGGCACAGAACTGGAGAGACCGCCAAAATCGCAAAACATATAATAAATAAGCAAACAATTAAACATTTATGCTAGATTTCTGAATACATAAGTTGCTGTAAGAACCGATAAGAGCGTCTAAAGATTTGTGTATTTATAAAAATGTACATGATTTCTTATTCCAAGGCTGTCTTGCTGATAAACAACGATAGCAATTTTAAATTTACTTATTACTTTGTTGCTAAGGCAGATTTATGTAATTTCGAAACACGCAGTTCTAGAATCAGTTATTAGGCTCCATACCATATCTGTCATGTAGGAAGGAACCCTAAAAAATATGAGTATTGTGCACACAACAGAATTATGATTACGATATGCAATTTTTTTCCCATAGACGTTGACAGAAATTTAAGACAGCCACGTGTCAAGTCCTATATACTTATATACCTATAAGTAACAACTAAGATAAGTATGTAACTAGATATAGATGATAAGTATTTGGATATTACTGACAAAGCATAAGTAAAATACTATTAAGTGCAAAATAACTTTCGTTTCGGCCGCCGCGCCGGTGTCTTTGGTACTTCTTTTTTTGTCGTTTGTCGACACCGACTTCCGAAACGAAAGTTATTTTGCACTTTTTAGTGTTCTGCTTTTGCAGTTTGTTTATTTTTTTGTGAAAAAATAACTCAATTTACACTTTCGTGCTGTTTGTCGCTACGGAGTTTGATTGTATGTTTTATATCTTGAAAACATGCTCTATACCTTAAGTTGAGAGATACCTAATCCAATAAAAATAATGGTCACGATCCGTTAAGTAGTTTCGGAGAAACGCGTGGACAAAAATACATACATACAAACAAACATACATAAATACACTTATGAAATTTGGCACACGTGTTTAGAGTAACATATCTGAATTTTGGGCAATGCCAACAATATTACATACATACGTGTCGAATTGGTTACCTCCTTTTTATGAAGTCGGTAAAAAAGGAAACTAACTTTAGTTACGTGTTTTCACCTTATTTCAGGACTTTCAATCAACGAATATATTAGGGATAGGGAAGGTCCAAAAGTTCGCGGAATAAAGAAGATGTACATACTTTAAGGTTACACTAGTCGAAAATTCTTCCATACAAACGCAGTCTAGGGATTATTCCACTGTTTGACGAAGTACGTTCAAAATAAAAAGTGATATCAATTTGTCTCATCATTATCTAGCCCTGTATGGAAGCAAAAAAGTAAAAAAATAAAAAATTTGAAAGTTATGAGCGTCGAAAATTCCACATTTCGACACTAATTTTAACGCATTTTTGGGCGCACATAAATACCATAAGAGGACAGAAAATTGCAAAACGGCCTCCTAACAGGGATAGATTAGTAGTTCAACAATGCATATAATTTTATTTTGAACAGATAGATTTAGTCGTTTTTTCATGATATCTAGACTACCAAAGGTCTGTTTATAAAATTTCGCGCGCTCGGTTTCGTTCTA
The DNA here is from genome assembly GCA_948252205.1 of Orthosia incerta. Classification (NCBI taxonomy): domain Eukaryota; kingdom Metazoa; phylum Arthropoda; class Insecta; order Lepidoptera; family Noctuidae; genus Orthosia; species Orthosia incerta. The sequence goes on along the minus strand of OX411759.1, from coordinate 22,336,314 downwards.
AATCATTATCCATTTCGCTACAAATTTGCAAAAGTGTGTATTCGTACGCGAACTAGCTTCCTACTGCTCATCACAGCATCTATCTCTTCCGCACGTGTTGTCGGTTGATATAAAAATGCATTTTAACCCCACGCACAAAATAGTTCGTGCCGTCGACTAGTGTTGTTCCCTTAAAAAAAAAAATCTAAGAACTTAAAGAAAGAAAGAAAGAAAACTATTTTATTTGGCACACACGGATACAACTTCTGGAACTTCTGGACTCCCTATGTACCTATCTTACCTTATCTTATGGAGGGGCCGAGAAATAACTCGGACACTTCGACCCATTGGGCTCTTTTGCGATATCATCACAAATAATCACACACATTTCCGTTCGGAGGCGATCAAGTACAGTATCATCCAACATATGTTTATGCTGGATGACCCGTACCTGATCCGAAAGTCGTTGGGCCGAAACGTTGACGGATGGCTCAAGCACCTGAAACAAAGAGAGCATCCGGACACGGTACGCGGTCAGGTTGTTTCCACCCTCTGTAGCCCCAAAGTATGCGCGCATGTCCATCTCATGCGCTGCACATTTCCGCCGGGTGGTGGGACCCTATCAGAGACCGGTAAGCCTCGAGGTCCTAAGCGGTCCGGCGGCCGGCATCCTCCCCGTCGACGCGCAGGTGTTGGTGTCGTCGGCGGCGAGAAGTACTCGTCGCTCGAGCTCGACGCAACTGCCACGGCCGGTGACACAGCACTCACGGTGGGGCTGGGATCCGGCGGCGGCGAGTATGTATGTATACCCTATGTACCTAAGTCTTTTTAATTATTTCCTAAGAAGATGACACGAAAATGTTCCCATGTATAAAATCACGTAGACATCGTATATATTATCATAATAACAAGACAAGATAAGAACGTCCGATATGTAGGTTTTTAATAGAAAGATAACAAACCTAGTTTACCTACCACAGTTTATAGATTACCTTTATATAAAATATATTTGTCGGATCTTGTCTTGATTTGTTTACTTAAAATGGGACACAAATACCTTTGTTTGGTCCAACCAGTAGGTTGGACTGTAGTGTCAATTATGGTGTCGATATGGTCCATGGAGAGCGACATTGATCGTTCGGACATGGCCGTGACATGATCACATACTGGCCATTTTTTTTTCTTGTATGAATGTTCATGCATACTGCGCTGCCACGGGGAGATAGCGCAGTTTTGTGGGACTCCAACCAACTAAAACAACACGTTGTCCCCCTGTGCCGCTTATGGCAGGAACACGGGCACGCGTTAGCACTCAGTCACTCTCCTCTGGGGAGTAACCCCTATCACCGGCGCACCAGAACACATTGCACGCCGTGACCACCCCAGAGACCAAACCAGCACATGGGCGCCAGACGACTTCGTGTATGGCACGCTTGGCCCCCCCTGTGACGGGTCAGGTCAGTGGCTCCGCCACCTGGGACCGGATAGGTACCTCACCTGCGGCCCCACCGCGTCCGCCATCAGACGGTGATGGTGACCCTGTCCAGGCCGCGGAAGCTAGGGAGAGCGGCATACCGCAATACCGGCACTCCTCTCCCGCCGCGGCCTTCAACCTTCAGCCGCGATATTGTATGGGTATGGGAGGCCCCATACGACATCGCAGCCCGCCTCAGTTGCGATGTCGCCCAAGCGCCACCGCAACCTACTTGTTGGCCGCTACGCCGTCGTCGGCTTAATCAGCAAAAGCCCTGACGAGCGGCCCCTCCTCAGGTTCCTCTTCGCTTCACCGTGGGTGACCAAGCCACGGCTTCTGAGCTCCCCCCGCCTCGACAATGCGGGAACCCACCGGGGGGAACACAAACTGGCCTAGGAACTGCTCAGTGTTTCCTTTTAAGACCAGAGTAGTACTTAGTACCATATTGATAGTAATTGTCTCTGTAACGAATTAAAACTGTGTAGAAGTTACAGAAAATATTTCTCTAGTTTAACCGTATCCCAAATTCTGCGCCTACGACTATAATCTGACACCTGTGTGTCATTAAGTAGGTCAAATCACGGTCCTATATACCTGGATCTGGCATGTTATTATTATTTTAACTGACTCAAAAAAGCAGGAGCCGAGTTTTAGTCTATATGTTTATTAAACTGAAGTGCTTTGCCTACTTAAAAGCTAGTATGTACATACAGGTTGAAAAGATCTTTTAAAGAGATACTCCACGTGTAGGATTACTACAGGTTCAATGAAAGATACCTCCTTACCAAAATTATCATACTAAAATAAAAAGTAAACTGTTTTTTTAGATAATATTCTTATTTTTAGCAAATCAGGAAACAACAGTACGATATGATGCCAAATCGCTAAAAGCATTGTGATGTAATAATTCCTGAGACACACTGGGCCAAATTCGCCCCGATTTATGTATTCTATGTACTCTATTATATTATATTATTTATAGTTACTTATATATATAAAATAAATTATAGCTACTCAATTTTTTTATTCAAAAAAAAAAAATACTTGTCCAATATTATTTGAGAATCTCACTGACACGGACGGTCTAAATAGAATTATCATTTTTCTACACAGGCAACATCCCTATTATAATATTATCTGTAACCAAGTCGAACATCGACGTTCAAGATCTTATTATTTTCTACTTTCAGCCAATACATTTACTATTTTCCACAAATAAAGATATGGATAAAAGAAGTACAAGCCTAAGCTATCCAAAATAAACAGGTACCAAGGTATACCTGTATCAACTGTTCTGTTGAACCCGTCAGCCTTGTATGTTTATCATTACGTTTTGCGTTTTTGCTCGACAGTCATTGCAAAAAATAGCCCTGTCAGTGTCAACACGCGATTATATTCGATATTCTGGTTGATCTTTGTACTTATGTATAACTAATAAATAAGCTGACTATGTATGTATTTAAATTGACCTATACGGTTATGGAAGCGCCGAACACAGTCATCAATGGACCAAACTCACGACGCAATGAGTTTCCCCACATAGCTGTTGACATTTCGACAAGCCTAGACGAAAATTATGGGGTTAGCTCACAGATACAAATCTAACTAGATAACGGAAGTGGCTCCATCTGTATGAAAGAAAACCAAGCGTGCGCGTGCCACTTATTCGCACACAATTTAAAAACAAATTTACTTACCAATGTTAGAATAGTTATTTATGCTACAAGTGCGGGAAGTAGGTGATTTCCGATGAGTGGCATTTTTATTCACGAGCGAGCGAAGCGAGTGAGTGGATAAATCGACACGAGTCGGAAATCATCTTACGCACGTGTATCATACAACATTTTACTATGCATTGTGCGAGGAAATAAAAAAATATATCTGAACCAAGCAAGAAATTAATAAAATGGCGCTTATTCAAGGGCGCTCAGCATATCCACAGATTAACTAATAGTTCATAGTTCTACTGCGCATGTGCAATAGCTGTCACGTCATAACGCAAAAAGGCACGAGCAAAATATTAATTCTGCCAAACATATTTAATGAATAATTAAAATTAATTTATTGATCAAAATCAAAATCTAGAGTAATTAAAAACGCCTTAAATGACGTATTAGTTTTGTTTTACTTTTTATATGAATGATAATCTGTACTTAACTAATTTTAAAACTTTTCTCAAATAATAAAAACTCTATGCGGCGGCCTGACGTTGGACTTAAAAATTAAAAAAGTACAGGAAAGTAAAAAGCACTAGTAAAAAAAAGTGACACTTTCCGCACAGTTTGGCTGCTTGGAAAACGCTCTTTTCGAGGACATGCATTGTAAAATATTTTCAATGCCTGAGCCAACTTTTTCTATACAGAGTCATTTTTAACCGACTTACCAAAAAGGAGGAGGTTCTACGTTCGACTTTATGTTTGTTTTTAGGGTTCCGTACCAAAGGGTAAAAACGGGACCCTATTACTAAGACTCCGCGATCCGTCTGTCTGTCTGTCTGTCCGTCTTTCACCAGGCTGTATCTCATGAACCGTGATAGCTAGACAATTGAAATTTTCACAGATGATGTATTTCTGTTGCCGCTATAACAACAAATACTAAAAACAGAATAAAATAAATATCTCTATACAACAAACGTGATTTTTTTGTCATTTTTTACGATAATGGTACGGAACCCTACGTGCGCGAGTCCGACTCGCACTTGGCCGGTTTCTATTTTTTTTTTGTGTGTTCACCGATATCTCCGTCAATTGTGGACCGATTTAGAAAATTATTTTTTGTTTGAAAGAGTATGTTCCGAAATTGGTCCCATTTTAATTTGGTGAAGATCTGATGAAGATCTTCGGAGATATTGGTACCTACCAAAGACACCGACATACAATAATTAAATTTATTTTTCACTTTGTAGTTTTCTTATTTGGAAGTCGGTAGTTTTTTTTTTCAAGTTTTTTTCTAGATTTCGGTGGATTTCCGGTGCCGATAATACTAAATGAAAAGCTCAAATCACCATCATTTATCATACTTTTACTTTGTTTTTAGACACGCAAAGTACATACAATCGCGTCATGTATTTAGATAAATCTGTGGGTTAGCTGGATTCCTTTGATAAAGACTAGTCTCAAATAGTACTGAATAGAGAGAAGTGAAAGAAGTCTATGGAAAAAGCCCTGAAAACCCCGCTGTGGGTAAATCCAGACTAATAATTCTCCCTTTCTTTTTTTTCTTTTTGTAATCTCCTATAGATTACAAAAAAACTCGCGTTTGTACACTATCTCACCTGATGTTAAGCGATGACGTGGTCTACGGTGAAGCACGTATGCCTAGAAGAAACCTATTCACTCTTGACTTAAAGACCCCAAGGATCGTATCTATCAGGGAACAACTCCTTAGCTGTGCGCACAAAACGCTTTGTGCGTATGGGAAGGATATCCACCATGTACCGATGGCGCATGGCCTAACGTCTTGTAGTCCGATGATGGAAAGGGCTAGGCGGAATCAAATTGTGCAGTTCCGTCGCACACTCCCCGAAATGTAACCGATAAAAACCGACAGGCTGGCAACTCGGCGTCGATGTTCAAGGCTCTGGAGCTTTGAGCCGACCTGCATCGTTGCCAAAAACCATGTTATCTATGTAAATATTCTTATTATATACACATTACATTACAAATAAATTAAATTGAAATGTCTATGATATATCAAAATAACAACGTTTTATATAATGCAAGTTAAAGTATATACTTACGGTACTAATAACAAATACGCAATTTTTATGATTTTTGTCTGTCCGTCTATCTGTCTGTCTGTTCCGGGTAATCACCGAAACGGCTGGATTCGATCGATGACGGGACTTTCACGGGTAGGTAGCTAATGTTATTAGGAGGAACATATGCAATTTTAATCCCGGCAAAATTCACAGTTCCTGTGGGATTTATAAATATTTAAAAAAAAATACGATTTTGACGCGGCAGAAGTCACGGGCAATAGCTAGTAAATAAATAAAATAACGGCCTAACAATATTTGGAATGGAGGAATTAACTCTACTTTAAAATTTTTAATCGGAAAACACCAGCCTAGGCTAAACATTAATTTATAACGGTTTTTCATCTTCTACGGATCAGGCCATACAAAGTCAAAGTCAAATATATTTTTTTTATTCGGCACTTTTGAACGTCAAACAAAAATTTAAATTTAAATTTACAGGTAATAAAAGTGCATTCGGAAAAGTAGCTTGTTACGGAGAAGAATGCACAAGAAACTCCATACTTACTCTTTTTTTTTTTAAATAGATACTTTATATACTTTAAATGTAGTTACACCTACAATCTATTCTCGCAAACCTCTTCAGAAAACCGTGGAAAGTTCGCTAGTGTGCCACACTCATAATCGCAAGTAAACATTGTAATTTTTGCAAAAACACGGGCATATGGAGATTACATTAGTAATAGTTTGTCTGTCAACGTTTTCAAGGATAAAAATAATTGATAACAATATTATCTGACAGTTAAAAGTATTATCCGTCTGTGTTTGCGTAGAATTATCGTCTTTGTTCCTTTTTATGATTAAAAAACTCTCTACTAAAATCACGTAAGTAAATTTTTCAGACCGAGAGTTATGAAAACTCACTTGAAACAAGCATAAATCGGGTTCTCAATAAAAAGTGACCTATTTCGATAGGTATGTGGTGTATGTATATTAACTTATTTAAGAATACATGTATAACTTTACAGGTCACACCAGATTATATATATATATATATATATAATCTGTACCTCGGAAACGGCTCCAACGATTTTCATGAAAATTTTTTTGCAGGTTTTCGGGGGCGATAAATCGATCTAGCTAGGTTAAATTTTTAGAAAATGGCTTTTCTCTATTTTCACACGAGCAGAGCTCGGTCGCCCAGGTACTTTCCATGAAATATATAAAACCCTAATTATATAAATAAGGCACATATCAAACGTAACAGATCCCCATGTTAAAGTCATGGCAAACTGAAAAAAACTCCCATGTGTCACACTGGGGATGTAACTTATTTAAGGTTACACTAGTCGAAAATTATTCCATACAAACGTAGTCTAGGGATTATTCTAGTGTTTGACGATGTACGTTCAAAATAAAAAGTGATATCAATTTGTCTCATCATTATCTAGCCTTGTATGGAAGCAAAAAAGTAAAAAAATAAAATATTTGAAAGTTATGAGCGTCGAAAGTGCCACATTTCGACAATAATTTTAAAGCATTTTTGGGCGCGAATAAATACCATAAGAAGACGAAAAATTGGAAAACGGCCTCCATACAGGGATAGATTAGTAGTTCAACAATGCAAATAATTTTATTTTGAACAGATAGATTTAGTCGTTTTTTCATGATATCTAGACTGCCAAAGGTCTGTTTATAAAAGGAGACGGGGATTTCTGGGCCTAAATGTAATAAGTTGAGGTATGGTTTAAAAAAAAGGGTTATATTTTTCTTATTCAAAATGTGAAAAATCTGCTTAATTCACAATCTGGAAAATGAGAAATCCAAAAATTAAGTTAAGGTTACGAAGTAAATCGAATATCAATTAAATTATAATCGATTAACGTGACGGAGTTCATACTATTTACAAAAATGCTTTCACCAGATGATTAATTCAATTAAAATAATTAAATCTATTAGAATTAACGTATTAAACAGTTTAAACCAATTAAATATCTACATAATCAAGATAAATCGATTCACGTTTACTAATCGTTTATTGTATTTTTAGTCTGTGCTAACTCTGACTTGACTTTGACATGCATGACATGACACTATGTCTGTCATTATAGTCTATGCCAGTGTTTTTCAACCTTTTTCATGACTCGACCCCCATAATATGAAAAAATATTTCGCGAACTTCGACACTTGGTTTTTTTCAACCGGCTTCAAAAATGATGAGGTTCTTAATTCGACTGTATGTATTTTTTTATTTTTTGTATGTTTGTTCCACAATTACTCCGCCGATTGTGGAACGATTTTGAAAAATCTTTTTGTATCTGAAAGGTTATACTTCCGAAGTTGTCCCATTGACACTAAGTCAGAATCTGACGGGATCCCATGGAAATCAAGGGAACTCCTCAAATGTTAAAGGCATACATATAGCATTGGTATTATATATTTTTCATCAACAATACAATCATTTTCACTCAGAATTAATCATTTTGTGAAGTGGAACTGATGAAGAAGACCACAGATGGCCACTGGAACTTCTTAATGATAAACCCTTATCACGTCACGAGTATAAGATATCTCGAATCACCGACTCTGATAAAGCATATTCCTACTCATAAATAAATGGTAATGATGATAATGGTACCACTGAACTGATCAGATGATGATGCGGGAAGGTAGGCACTGGAACTCCGAAACAAAACAATGTATCCTAGTCGTGTTTGGCCTTATTGGAATTTTCATGAGATGTTATATATTTTAACCTTATTGTTTTTTTACTGAGGTAGTTTTCGCGACCTCTTGCGACCCTCCAGGGGGTCGCGACCCACAGAATGAGAAACACTGGTCTATGCTGATAGTTACTCGTTTCGTATCGTCTAGTGCGTGTGCATTTTGATTGTGTTTCCCCTCATAGTTTTATTGATATTTTCCTCGACCCCTGCTTTCATTCTACGGATTTCTGATCTACCTTCTTGTACGACCCTTGCCTTGCTACCATACCGGACACTGAGAACCCCGCTTTAACGTTGAACTTGGATTTGTTATTTTGGATTCTACGAACGGCCTACCGATTGGATATTGACACCATGGATCGTTGTGTAAATTGTGGCATAGCGACTAGTCGCTGCAATAAAAAAACTTTTTTACAAAAATATACTACCGACTTCCAAATAAAAAACTATAAAGTGAAAAGTAACTTTATTTTTGGAAGTCGGTGTCTTTCGTAGGTACCAATGCAAAAAAGTTTCTTTATTTTCCCTTTTTAGTTGTACCTACATAATAGGCAAGTTGTTTAGTATATACCTATGGGGGCTGGGCTGTTTTAACAAACTTGCGCTTTGAGCCTTCAGCGACAAGCCCTATGGGGCTTGGCTTTGTCGATGCAGTCCTACCTTGTCTGACTCCTTCAGAGACGGCAAGGTGGCGTGGTCTTGAGGGAGAGCGCACGGTCGTGATGATCCTCAAGGCAAGTTCGGTGATTTTCCTTCTCGTGGTTGCCGCCCTGTTTTTGGTCTAATTCCCTATGAAATAGACGTAACAGAAATCACCGGGCGCCCTATCACAGGGGTGGCGAGGTCATGCCCCTGGGTGTCCACCATCGGAAAAAATCAGATGATGGATAGTAATGACCTCCTGCGTGTTTGTGCCGTGCGCAGGGACCCGTACGGAAGGATGATGGGATCCTGGTGGCTGAGCCGATGAGCGTAGGCGGTTTAACGTCTCTGAGGCAACACTCCACTTTGGCCCGGATTTCTTCTCACACGGGTGGCCGTAGCCTAGCCAGCTACGGTCAATCGGCTGCGGGGTCCGGTCAGACGGCCCCCAGGCGAGTTCACTCCCATTAGGGGCTTGCAGACGGCGGCGCTCGCTCGCATCGCTAGTGGTAGCGGTGTGAGTTGGTGTCGTGCAGTCTCGTGGGCAACTAATGGGGGGGGGCTATATCCCTCGACTAATCCCTGGTGCTACCGTAGCATCGCCACTTGAGCACTCCATGGCGGGTGGGGATAGTCGAGGGATGAAAATTGTTTTTATCGGGTTTTAATGGACCATTTAATTAAAAAAAACCACAAGGCGAAAGGACCGGCGAAAGCTGGGACTGCGCACCAAAAGGCGGGACCGGCGAAAGCTGGGACTGCACACCAGACGGCGGGACCGGCGCAAGCCGGGACTGCATCTTCCGCAGGAACGTCCAGAGGTGATACTGCAGTGGGATCGTCTCAAGGCGGGGCTGTGGCGGGACTGTCAAATGACGGGACTGTCGCGGCACTGTCGAGGGCCGGCACTGCTGCGGGACCACCGAAGGGCGGAACTGCAAACCAGCCCACCGGGCATAAGGGTACTGCCAAAGCTGGCGCGATACGGGACGCTTGCGTTAGAGATCGTATGACCTCGGACCTTGCGGCCCCGGACGCGACCGGCAAAGACAGCACCTCGTCGTCTCCCGGCGGCCAGCATGAATCAGGCTGGCTTCCGGTTGGACGATCTGGGGCGCGCAGGAAAAAGCGCCAAAAGCTGAGACAGCAGGCGGCTCTGGAGGGGACTCCTACGGAGGGCCCATCAAAGAGACCGCGTGCTGCTCTCAGCGGGGACAGCGGGGACATGGCGGCCAAGAGGATGAAGACCCAAGGGCGACTCAACCCTACCTTGAGGACGAACGACTGGAAGGTCGTGAATACGCTCACTGAGCAGACCGGCATCCGTCGTATCGTCCTCATGGACGGGGTGTCCGCTGGGGTCATCAAGGCCGCGGGCTACTCTCTTCCAGGAGGGATTGAACGATACTCGTTCAAGCTCCTGGAAGAAGACAAGGGAGAGGCGCCTGCTGCGGAAGCAGAAGTGGAGCCCTCCGAGGATGGACCACCACAACATGGGGAGGCCATTGAAGAAATCTCTGCTGACGGCGCAGCGCAGGCAACAGAGATTGGGACCAGAGCGTCGGAGACAGACCACGAGGATGACATCCTCGGGGACTTCGACACCCTGGGAATCGAGTCGCCGACTGCTCTCGAGGAGAGCCAGGCGATGGAGGAGGGGCCTCAAGACTAAGGCCCTCCCATATCAACACAGACCCATCAAAATCATCCAAGATGGAGGGACTAAGGTGTGTACAAATTAATTTGCATCATTGCAGAGCCGCTACTGCCCTTCTGGCTCGGCAACTGAAGCTTAACACATACGACGTTGCCTTGATACAGGAACCTTATCTGTATAAGGGGACTATAAAAGGCTTAGGTGGGACAGGAGGCATAGTGCTCTATGACTGTCCAACTAATGACGCGAGGACTTGCATCTATATCAGGGGCGGTATAGAGGCAATGCCCTTACGTACTTTCTGTTACAGGGATCTCACAACAACCTTGATCCAAGTGGGGACGGGAACAGAGAAAAGGAGAATCATCCTTGCCTCTGCCTATCTCCCATATGAACAAAAAGAACCAGTAACACCACTAATCAGAAGACTGGTTGATTACGGCAACCAAAAGAACCTTGACCTGATACTTGGTTGCGATGCGAACGCACACCACGTCGTTTGGGGCAGCTCGGATGTCAACAAACGAGGGGAGGATTTGTTGGACTTTGTGGTAAGCTCTTCTTTACAAATCCTTAACGTAGGCAATAAACCTACTTTTAGGACTTCTGCGAGGACTGAAGTTATTGACCTTACGCTGGCTTCAAACAGGGCCAGCGCTCAAATTGAAAATTGGCATGTATCGGACGAAATCTCTTTGTCTGACCATAATTATATATGCTTTAGGTTTAGGACGGCGGGAGAAGCCGAAACTAGACGAAGGAGAAACCCAAGGTATACAAATTGGGACTCATACAGGAGGGACCTCAAAGTAAATTTGGGGAGCCCTAAAGGTAAGCTCAATTCCATACTGGATATAGAATTTGAAGCGGACAGAATCAAGGCAGGCATCATCGGTGCATGGGAAGATAACTGCCCAGAGAAGAAGGCCTATGGCAAAAAGGTACCATGGTGGACTCCTGAAATAGCCAAAATACGTCAGGAAACACGACAGGCCTTTAATGATGCTAAAGCCAGGAAGGACTTTTCTGGCTATCATAGCATGCTAACAAGGTATAACACGGCGGTACGCAAGGCCAGAAGAACTAATTGGCGGCAGCATTGCACTTCCATCGAAACTCTGCCAAATGGGATGAGGTTGTGCAAAGCAATGTCCATGACCAAGACAAACCCACTAGCATCTGTAAGGGATGAGAATGGGCAACTCACGGAAACTGGACAGGACACTCTGGGCGTGATGTTCAGGACCCACTTCCCAGAATGTATACTGCGCGATAGCGATGAAGAGGAACCAGTCACAAGGGACGAGCTTACAAGGCCCACGTCCAAAAATAACTGGCTCACGGCAAAGAAAGTGGTAGATGAAAATAAACTGAAGCTGGCCTTAGCGGGCTTCCAGCCACTCAAATCCCCTGGTCCAGATGGCATCTACCCAATACTATTGCAAGAAGGGGCATCTGTTTTGATACCCCATTTGAGTAAGCTCTACAGAGCCTGCATAGCCTTTGGGTACGTACCCAAAGCATGGAGGGAGGTCAAAGTCACCTTTATACCGAAGGTGGGTAGACCGACTTATGAAGAAGCTAAAGCTTACAGGCCCATTAGTCTATCATCCTTTCTCTTGAAAACTCTGGAGAAACTGGTAGACAGGTACTTAAGAGAGGGTCCTCTGAAAGTATTCCCTCTACATAAACTACAATGCGCCTACAGCCCCGGCAAATCTACGGAAACGGCATTGCACTATGTTGCGAGTCGAGCCGAGGCTGCGCTAGAGGGACAAGAAATATGTGTCGGGGCTTTCCTCGACATAGAGGGAGCCTTTGACAAGACAACATTTGAGTCCATACGCACTGCTGCAAAGGAACATGGCATCAATGATACCACGTGCAACTGGATTGACTATATGCTGAGAAGCAGAACAGTCAGATCGGAACTAATGGGAGACAGACTTAGTGCAAAAACAACAAGAGGTTGTCCGCAAGGCGGAGTGCTGTCACCATTATTGTGGTGCTTGGTAGTAGACTCGCTACTAACCAAACTCAATACCGGACCATTCTACACAGTAGGCTATGCGGATGACATAGCTATAATGGTCAATGGTAAATTCCCGAACATAGTGTCTGGATTATTACAACAGGCATTGAGGATGACAGAGGAATGGTGTACAGTGAACCACCTCTCTATCAACCCAAGCAAAGCAGTCATTATTCCCTTCACGAGGAAGAGACAACTAGGAAACCTAGGAGAGCTCTCCCTCAATGGAATAAAACTGCCCTGGTCCACCGAAGTTAAATATCTGGGTGTAACGCTTGATAAAGAACTCAGGTGGAAAACTCATGTGGAAAATATTACGACAAAGGCCTTACGAGTGTTCGGCATGTGTCGTTCTACCTACGGTAAAACTTGGGGGCTAAAGCCCAAAGTGATACGATGGCTGTACCGGACAATGATAATACCTATTATCACATACGGCAGCATAGTGTGGTGGCCAAGAACAAAGCTTGCCTCGTGCAAAGCGCCACTCACCAGGTTACAAAGAACAGTGTGTCTCGGCATCACGGGTGCTTTCAGGACAACACCTACGGCAGCGATTGAGAGATACCTCAATATCCCTCCTCTGCATATGATGGTTGAATTCGAGGCAAGGAAGACATTACATCGTCTCGCTGTCGCTGGACTATGGGATGCCTCTAAGCCAAAGACTAACCATACAAAGTTCGATGAGAATGAAGACCTGGATCGGGTAACAAGCATGTTATCCGATAAAATGCAAACTATGTTTGTGTTTGAGAGGTCTTTCAAGGTCCAAATCCCTACAATAGAGGACTGGACGAAGGGACTTGATCCACCAGAACAAGATAGTCTGGTGTGGTACACTGATGGATCCAAAATGGAATCAGGTACAGGAGCGGGAATATACGCAAAAGGCTACAAATGTAGCAAAAGCTTAGGGAAGATGGCAACTGTATTCCAAGCGGAAACATATGCCATTATAACCTGTGCTCAAGAGAATATAGATAGAGGGACCAAAGGTAAATCCATATATATTCTTAGTGACAGTCAGGCTGCAATCAAAGCCATGGCATCCTATAAAGTGGACTCCGGACTTATTCTGGATGCTATCCAAACCCTAAACAGGCTTGGGAAGCACAACAGGGTAAGACTGATGTGGGTCCCTGGGCACAAAGGATTCCATGGTAACGAAGTGGCTGATGAACTGGCAAGGGAGGGCTCAGCGAATGATTTTGTGGGTCCAGAACCATGTGTAGGCATCTCGACGTGTCTCGTAAAAGCCGCATTTAGGGAGTTTGCAGATCACAGACAACGAACTTGTTGGCTGTCTACTACCGGTCTACAACACTCCAAGAGATTCCTGGGCTCCACTTTCAAAGCCCGGGATTGCATTTGGAACATGAGCAGGGGGCAAATCCGCTACCTGCTTGGGGCCTTTACTGGGCACTTTGGAACCAACGACATGCTCATGAAGATGGGTCTAACCGCGACACCCATGTGCAGGTTGTGTGGGGAACATACGGAACGCATGGAGCACCTACTGTGCACATGCGATGCACTGGCTGGTAAGCGAATGAGTCTCCTAGGGGTTGGATACCCAAAACCAGAAGATTATAGGCTCATATCTCCTAGTCTCATTGTAAAACTCATGAAAACAGTTTTCAACGAGAAGGAGGAGGAGTAAATTATCTAGGGGACCACAAAAGATCCCAATGGGTCGAAGTGTCCGAGGTATTTCTCGGCCCCTCCATAAGATAAGATATACCTATAACGCCTTTGACCTTGAACATACCCGGTGAAATGAGAGATCTGCGTACACCTTTCGAGCTTACTGGCGTGATGTTATGTTATGAAATGGTATAAACAATAAACAGACATGCGATTGCAGCAATCTTGAGAGATTTGCGTTATTTATTGAAGAGTTATGTGGTATATCTCCGAAGTTCTTCATCAGATCTTCAGTGACATGTGACATCCACCAACCCGCACTGGGCCCGCGTGGTGGATTACGGCCCATTCCCTCTCACAGAGAGGAGGCCTGTGTCCCAGCAGTGGGAACATAAAAAGGATGATGATGAGAAAGACTATGATTTTGATATGGGTTCTTACCAAAATTGTTGAAGCTTTTTAAATTTCATTTTATTACCGGCCCAAAACAATTTCAGTAAGGTAGCACCCTAGGTCATGCTAAGTCCATGACACAACAAATTGGGCGAACTAATAATAATAATAATAATAATGACCGACTAGAGCATCGCGCAATGATTGTTGATATAGCGGTCCCCCATGACGAGAACCTCGTGAAGGCTGAGAGAGATAAGAAAAGCAAGTATCTTGATCTGGCTCGCGAGGTTGTCGACATGTGGGATGTGAATACAGCAATCATTGTGCCGATAGTCGTTACGGCCAATGGCATAATAGCCAAGAGCCTCGACGAACATCTGAGGAGGCTCTCGTTGGGCAGCTGGATCAAGGGCTTGATCCAGAAAGCGGTACTCCTGGACACGGCGCGTATCGTTAGGAGGTTCCTCTCTCAGGAGCCCTGACCACCGGTAGCTTGGACCCTGTTCCCGATACCGGTGGGCTACTATTTTTTATATTTTTAAATGTTTTTTAAGTTTTCTTTTTTTAAATATTTAAAAATGTAATAAAATAAGAAAAAAGATAAATAAACGACATAATAATAATAATCTTTATTATGAACATCTTACAGGGTATCTTTGAGGTGAGACACTGACCTCCAAACTAGTAAAATACTGTATCTTGAAGGTCAGTTCCTTCCCTTCACAAACGTGTTATTATATTATTATATTCAAGTACAATATGTCCATAATTTTAACGTAGGCTATCTTAGACCAGTAAACAACAATGAGATGAGAGTTCTTATTCTCTCTTTTTATATTAGGAATGTTTTTCTAATTAAACTACCGAGACATCATGCTCATCTGAGAAACTGTAAGTAATAATCAATACACTGAATTTTAATAAAATGGATAGCAGCCAAACGATTTTTTAAATAAACATTAAAATAATAGGATCCATCATCATCAACATGCCACTTTTGAGAAAATTATTAAAACAGTAACAACGTGGCCCGCAATTACTATTACGAAACTGTGAAAAATACCTACAGTTTTCAGTGGAAAACAGAAAGTAATTCAGCAAAACAAACGCGTAACGAAAGGGTACGATTGCGTCTCGTTCGTGACACCCATAGAACATAGAATCGGCTCGCTGGCAACGACCAGAGATGCCATTTTTACCCGACTACCGAAGGAGGGTAATGTGTTTATCAGTCTATGTATGAATGTAAGTATGTATGTATGTAAGTATGTATGTTTGTTCCTATATGGCGTTCCAGAGACCAAACGCGTTGGCCGATTCATACGTCAATCAATTTGTCTTAACCTTGCGAGTGTCACTGACTGTATTAAAATTGGAAAATAGAAAAATGGCGGATTTTGGGCGCCATCGTGTGGGGTATCAAAATGTATAACTAAAAAGTTGTATATAAAAAAAAACAAAACAAAAAACCCGACTGCTTAAAAAGCGAACTAAAAAGACGTAAACAAGAAGAAAATCATGATGTGCAGTCGGAGGATATAATTATCTGGTTTTGGTCAGCCAGCTCGCGAATACGTATCCTCCGATTCCCTAAGGAAGCGGAGGATAAAACTAACGCCCGCGAAAAGTAATTCAAGCGCGGGTAGATATTCATTTAAATTATAAGGTGTAGTTATCATCATCATCATATCAGCCGAAAGACGTCCACTGCTGGCCATAGGCCTCCCCCAAGCGTCGCCATAATGACCGGTCCCGTGCGTCTCGCAACCAGCGGATCCCCGCAACCTTCACCAGGTCACAAGGTGTAATGAATAATCATAATGTGCATGTAATGCTTAAGGTAACTAACGTATTTAAGTTGATAAGAATTAATACTGTATCCGTCTAAATAGCTTTCCAAATATGTGACCATTTTTTTAGAAGTTAGAATGTGTATAGTAAAGCTATCATTAAAATATAGACATATGCCATCATGGACTTTTCTGTAGACAATTCCACCATACCTACATTGTTTTGTTATATCCCAAAGCTCCTAGGCGATTTGACTTTTGCCGCCATTTTCAACAATTATCGTCATATTTCAACAAATTTACACAAAACCTTATCAAATTTTACACTTAAACCTTCCTCATGAATTACTCCGTGTATTGGTTAAAACCGTATGAAAATCCGTTCAGTATTTTTTGAGTTTATCGCGAACAGACAGACAGACAAACAGACGAGGCGGGTACTTTTTTATAATACTCGTACGAGTATGTAGTGTCTAGTGATATGGAAAGTTTTGACAATGCAGACTGCATAGCAGTAGGTGAGTAGCCAATAAGGCAACTCCTTGTTCTGTGGTCCACCTGCAGCACGACTAATGGCTCTGAAAGTGATTCAAGTAGGTATGTTCACTTAATAACATTTATTACTTACGATAACACTTTGCTAATAATATGTTATGATTATTATGCAAGACTTTGAAGGGCATTGAACATTACCTAATGAAATGCTATTTCAATAACAAAATTCTTCGAGATTTATAATCTTTTTCCAGTTGAAATTGATTTTCCGATTGCTTTCTCAAAACAATTTTATTTGGGGGTCACGGTAGTGCACCCGCCAAGACGAGCCAAGCGAAGCACAAGGGCACTACCTACCTTTTCTTGAAGCGTTTCGTCTTTTTTTTGAACCCTCATAACTTGGGTTTGGCTAATACTAGATAAACAAAATCCTCGGGATATGATGTCAATAGTAGACTTATTAAACATATAAAGTTTCAATTGCATAGCTCTTATACTTTAGATTTTATTGATATCTAAAAAAACTTCGATTTCGTCACTGACTCACTCACTCCACTGATGATCATCGAAATTCTTAGGGTACTGCCTGAAGTCCTAGAAAGCTGAAATTTGGTATTTAAGCTAGTATTAGATCACAAACAACAACTAAAATTAAAACCTTGGAACTTTTACCCTCCAACACCTTAAACTATGGTATGGAAGTTTGTATGAGACTGCCGCAAATTTTGATGCTAGAGGTATGAAAATATAGGGACTCCTGTTTATAAATAATAAAATATTTATTTCAGGATGTTTAATAAATCACTCCTCCTTTAAATTAGGGGATAACAAAATAAAAAACATTGTCATAAGCAACTTACAAAAAAAAAGTGAAATCCCACTAAAAACATTTTCATGTAAAACGTTGCCGAGACGAGACCATATGGCTCGCACTATAAAAAAGTTATCAGGTCTCATGTAGAGCCAAGCTTCTAACTCTACACGCCTTCTACAAGCCCTAACTTCACAAACTCTACACCTCAGTCAAAATATGAGGCTTGGCCGTTTCACTACCGTCACAGTTTAGGTTCCGAGATTTACCTGCTGGTCCTGGAAAAAAATCTAAAACCTGAGCTGGTTCTGCGAAAAAGTTAATTAAAAGGTTGTAGATAAGTGTCATTCTAAAGTATCTGGAATTAAATGATATGTAAACCATTCACTAAGTAATAGTAAACAACATTAACCTCGTTAGATCATGTAGGTACTTACTCATAATTAACGTAGTAAAGTAAAAACAACTAATAGGTAGGTACTATATATGATTTCTTACTCCCATAAATATTTAAGAGAACATACGAAAACACACGAAAATCTGCAAAATGTTATACTACTAATAGTTAAAAAGTGAAAAGCCATATGTTTGGATATTTGTTGATCACGCCTCAAGTGCTAAACGAATTATGATTAAATTTGGAACACGGATGGGCCGTGTCCTGGATATGGAGATAGGAGATAGGTTCCATTTTCCTGGTAGCAAACTCCCATTAAATAATCTCCTACCTTCACGTGGACGAAAACATTGGCAGAAGTAAGTAAAAAATAAAGTATTTTTTTTTTGCACAACCTTTACTGTCCCACTGCTGGGCAATACTATCCCCTATTATTTGCTATCTCCAGCCAATCTCCCGTAAACACCTCTAAGTCGTCACACCAGCGTTTCCTAGGCCTCCCACGGCGACGACGCCCATCTTTCGGCTCCCACTGCGTAACGAAAAAAAAGAGTCTATCTATCGTTATGCATTCTGCATATATGACCCGCCCAATCCCACTTCAGCACAGCAGACTTGCTGCCCACATCGGCGATTCCTGTTTTGGAGCATGTCGAAGTATTACGTATTCGGTCGCTGAGCTTAAGGTTGCACTAGTCAAAAATTCTTCCATACAAACGTAGTCTAGGGATTATTCTACTGTTTGACGATGTACGATCAAAATAAAAAGTGATATCAATTTGCCTCATCATTATCTAGCCCTGTATGGAAGCAAAAAAGTAAAAAAAGAAAATATTTGAAACTTACGAGCGTCGAAAGTTTCACATTTCGACACTAATTTAAACGCATTTTTGGGCGCAAATAAATACCATAAGAAGACGAAAAATTGCAAAACGGCCTCCATACAGGGATAGATTAGTAGTTTAACAATGCAAATAATTTCATTTTGAACAGATAGATTTAGTCGTTTTTCATGATATCTAGACTGCCAAAGGACTGTTTAAAAAATTTCGCGCGCTCGGTTTCGTCCTAAATCATTATCCATTTCGCTACAAATTTGCAAAAGTGTGTATTCGTACGCGAACTAGCTTCCTACTGCTCACCACAGCATCTATCTCTTCCGCACGTGTTGTCGGTTGATATACAATGCATTTTAACTCCGCGCACAAAATAGTTCGTGCCGTCGACTAGTGTACCCTTAATACCCAATACGCTACGCTCCATCGCCCTTTGGCATACCTTGAATAAAGTAATAAAAAGTGTAATGACCCTACACGTCTTATATTTTCGTCAGCAAATAATCATGAGTTTACGTAAGTCCTCGGTATATTTCGGGACGCCGGACCAACGCATAAACGCTGTGTGACTGCTAAAATAACATGCACAGATTTACACTGAGATTTAACGATAAATCACCGTTCAGGTATGCAATAATTGCTTCTTGCTTTATTTTAACAATAATTTTAACGACTTCTCTCCCACAGGGAACCAGAATATAGAAAATGACATGGCAATCTATGTAACTGAGAGTTATAAGTAGACATCGGATTATATGCATTTGCACGTTTGCATAATTTAGTACTTTTTATTGATAGTACTTATTTCAGTAGTTAAATGTGTTAGCGGTGTTGTATTATTAAATTTATTAATTAAATGCTGTTCTATATAAAAACCCAGGTCAAGCCTGAAAATTTTTCTTCAGAAATGACGAAGAGGTAATGTTCAGCCTACAATCTATACAAATATTATAAAGAGGAAAGATTTGTATTTTAGTATGTAACGAATAAACTTAAAAACTACTGGACCGATTTCAAAAATTCTATCACCTTTGGAAAGCTACACTATCCCCGGGTGACATAGGCTACTTTTTATCCCTGTATTCCCACGAGAACGGGAACTACGCGGGTGAAACCGCCAGGCGTCCGCTAGTTTAATACGAGTATAAAGTAACAAACGTCACAAGTTTGCTCTAGAAAATCTAGAAAAATATTTGTTTGTATGTTGTCACAGAAATTACAAGTGATAATTGAATTTATTGTGACCATAAACGTGAATTTTTGAATAGAGAGGGCTATGCTCGGAGTTTCCTTGCGCGATTGAAACAGAAATGAGGACATCCACAAGAGAAACAAGGTTACTGACATAGTCCGAAGAATTGCCAAACTTAAGTGGCAGTGGGCATGGCACATTGCTCGCAGAACGGATGACCGATGGGGCCGAAATGTTCTGGAGTGGCGACCGCGAACCGGGTTGCGTTGGAAGGCCTCCCACTAGGTGTACCGATGACCTGGTGAAGGTTGCGGGGATCCGCTGGTTGCGAGACGCACGGGACCGGTCAATGTGGGGACGGTTGTGGAGGCCTATGTCCAGCAGTGGAAGTCTTTCGGCTTATATGATGATGATGAAACATGAATTCTAATAAAAAAAGTATTTTGATAGTGCATATTTTATTAACTTTAACACGGCCGAAACGTTGGGTGAAATACGTAAATAAATAAACGAAATCATCGCGTTAAATTCCCGTGATATATTGTTTTTCGTTGCATATTTTGTGCATAATTCGCCCTTTTTAGAGAATATTTGCATGCATATTTTGGCATTTTGATAGTGCATATAATTCAATGTCTAGTTACAAATTACTTTTAGCCCTTGGTTCCGCTCTCGTAGGATTATCTTATATGAACCGTTCGTCTTTCCGGATATAAATTACACTATAACAGTCATCGATACTCTAGCTATGTTTCATTAAAAAAATTCGTAATTGGATTGATTCCTACTTCCAGAAATTACGTTTTACAAAACCTTCAAGTTTGTTGTAATCTCTTATTAAATTAGTTGATCTTATCATTTTTGTTAAGAGATTATTCTCCCCAAGTTTTCCATAATTACATTGCAACTAACTTGCAAGTAAAATCCTTAACTATTCCGTACTTCTTAGTATTTATCTAAAACTCACAACATTTACTTTGAGACATAACACTGCTGAAACTGCTGAAATATTCACCCATTGCTGAAGGCAAGCGTTTCATGAATTTACAATGAGTTTTGTCCTTAACTTTACAAATGTTTGATTCATTGGAGGTAATCGCATGACCTAGTTACTGCGGGACACACATACACAAAGATACGTATATATTATGTATAATAGTAGGCATATTGTATAGGTATATTTAGTAACGATCAGTCGGCTTATCTTGACAACTCACGTGTTGGATACATTGTTATGTTTTGCTATTGTAGATTAGTGAGTCGGTATTTTAAAGTTTCAACATCACATGATCACATTGTCATCATCTGCCCTTCGTGCTTGCTCCTTTCAGGGTCTGAACATTTGACCACTACCTCACCATGGTAAGCGATGATGTGGTCGACGGTGAAACACGCTTGCCTAGAAATAACCTATTCACTCTTGACTTAAAGACCCCCCAGATTGTAGCTGTCGGGAAACACAGAGTCCGGCAGGGAATTCCACTCCTTAGCTGTACGTATAATAAAAGTGTTCCCAAAACGTTTTGCGCGTATTCGTGGGATATCCACCATGTATCGATGGCGCATCGCCGTACGTCTGGTAGTCCGATGATGAAACGGGCTAGGTGGAATTAGATCGTGCAATTCCATCGCACACTCCCCGAAATGTAACCGTTAAAAAACCGACAGGCTGGCAACTCGGCGACGATGTTCAAGACTCTGGAGCTTTGACTTGACCATGGCGAATGACGGAGTATTCCCGTTTGAGCACCTATTTTTAAACACCTCTGCATTGAGCACCAAAGGTATTCCAATTTGAGCACCAATCAATATAATAGCTGGGTGCTCAATGGGGAACAATAAAAATATTCAATCTCGTCCAGAGGCGCTAGACTAATGGCATTCTACCATCGAAAGCGTGGCGATAGCGATTATCAAATAAGTTAATTCAAAAATCAAAAAACCCGACTAATTATGAAACGAACTAAAAAGTCGTCAACAAGAAGATAATCATACTGTGCAGTCGGAGGATACATCTGGTTGTGGTTAACCAGCTCGCGAATATTTTCTTGTTTACGTCTTTTTAGTTCGCTTTATAAGCTGTCGGGTTTTTAGTTTTTTTTGTTTTTTATTTATAACTTTTTAGTTTTTTTTTTCGAATTACTTATGTACAATTAGACATCATAAGTGTTATATATTTTTGAAATCACCTCTTTATTTTGATACTACATACGACGGGATTGGAAGAAGAAAAGCTTTGGGCCCACACGATTAACGCCCAAATTCTAAACAAAAAAAAAGGAAAGGAAATTTTTCTATTTTCCAATTTTAATGTAACCTCTCGCAGGGTTAAGACGAATCGATGACGTAAGAATCATCAAAATTGGCCAACGCGTTTGGTCTCTAGAACGCCACATAGGAACAAACATACATACATCCTTCAGCAGTCGGGTAAAAAGGCAAAATTGTATGGGATTGACAAGCGATATTGAAAAATCACGTGAGCAATCCCTTAAATATTGACATTTCGATTATCGCGTTCGCTGACATCGAATACCACTTGTAGTTGAGCCTCAGGTAGCAACATATAGGCGGACAAAATTTGAGTAGTTGAGTCCAAATTGGAGTTTATCGATACGAAAAGAAAAAAAAACCGTCAGACGCCCACTACTGGGCATGGGCTTGCCCAACCGTCCTATGGTGAATTCAAATCATCTAAACAGTTTTCACTTGTCGAAAAAGAAAATGGAACTTTTGTAAATTCCTATTGACATTCCTGGGTTTTGAATCCTGTCTTTATCGTTCATTGCAAAATTAATTTACTTTTAATCATTAGCCAAACTCATTAACTTGCTAATTAACACTAAAGTATTGTTATTTTCTTTACTATCGCCAAACTGCGCAGTAGCTAACTCTAAATACCTAAGAATTAAATATAGATTATGTAAAAACAACGGCAACAATAAGAAAAAGTTTCACCATTTTCTTTATAACTGACTTTGGAAAAAGGAGGAGGATGTTCGACTTCTTGTATGTTTTTTTTTTCTGTATGTTCACCGATATCTCCATCTATGACCCACAGCTTCTCCTGTGGAGATCTTCCAAATTAAGGATCACGACACTTAACTGCTCACTTACTTGTACGTAAGTACCGATGACATCAAGATATCCGTAGTTTAAAAATAAGAGAATTGCTATTTATAAAAATAGCTAATTGAACATCTCATTCCTACGCACTAGCTCGTAATAGCTAGACCTAGTTGTTTGTTTTGAATTTCCTCCTATATTTATAGAGCTCGTGTTTTCGCTCGTTCACTGAAGCCAGGAAGTCTAGCAACCAATACTAAGATATTTTTATTTTAGAAATATCGAGTCCTATGCAAATAACTGTCGGGCTGTGTCACAACACGAAATAACATTAGAAACTAGCTTTTTCCCGCGGCTTCATTATATATACTGTGGTATTAACCAAGTTGTCAATCTACAATCGATAACGCTAGTAGAAACCGAATCAATGTATGGGAATGGCACATCTGAACGTTAAGTCACGTGGTCAGACCATACAAATAGAAGGCGTTAACGATTGTAGAAAGAGATTCAGTACAAAGCGTTTGTAACTTGACTAGGGGGCCAGGAACCATGCAGTTTGCCAACTGAGGATTTAGGTTAAGCTTGAGCATGAGCTAATGGTACTGACTTCTGGTTTTTGCCTAGCTCAGAAGTCAAAAAGTAAAGTCTGTCTTCAATTATTTTGGTGTAAAGAATTTATTTGTCAATAAAAAAATATTTGATTTGAATTGTGCATTACCATGAATAGACGATCGCACATGTTATCTTCTTCCATATTTCTCAACTAATAAAGTCGTCATCTCTCTCCACGCACAATGGACCAAATGAGAGTCAAAGTGCGGCAAAAGCCCCTTTATATTCTTAACTGAATATATCATGACAAAAAAGAAATATCCATACCCTTCTTCTTGATTTTTCAGCTCAAGAAGCCTTATCATCCGCATTTTTTGCTACAAATTTCCCTCTAACTTCTACTAACACTTTCCTTAGTTACCCTAATCTTCTCCGAACTGATGAGAAAGACATTAAACCTGTCACCAATCTTGTTTACCTTGTAATTAGCATTACATGAAGAATGGACTGAGCAATACCCTCACAAAATCCTATCTACCTGTCTCTTTTTCATATTATCTGTTTCTATTTGGCCTCACAGAGAGGAGTACAATGGGAACAATAAAAGGCTGATGATGATATCTACGTAGGTATATTGTCGCTCTCTCTATCTTTTGCTTCTGCTAGTGTGTAACGTGGCCCAAACAGAATTCTAGAAAAAGACAGCTTGGCTTCACGATCTCTTTCAATTTTCACTTCATACCTAAAGAACTCAGTCCATTCTCTATTTCAATTTGGTAATTAGTGAGGTGTGTTTACAAAGTGCGTGTATTAATGACTGACAACCAACAATAGCGGCACACATTTAGTAGGATTATATGAAAAAAATAAACAGTTTTTCACGAAAAATATGACGCAAACACCATCTGAATCACTGTGGGTCTGCGTGGACTTCTTCATCTTCTTTTTTTTACAATATGAGAACTTGAGACTTGCTCATGTCTTGGATAAAATTTTCGGGAACGTATTGGTTACTTAGCTATATCGGCGTTACGGGAATCGCGAAATGAGTACTTGGTTTACTTCGTGTTGGAGTTAGTTTATTAAATATAAATTACAAAGAGTAAGGGTGCCGACCGACCGCTCCTCTAGACCGAATAAGACTGGATGACTCTTTTACACCACTGTTGAAAACTGGGATAACGGTCGGGGCAGCACGTTACAAAACTCAAATACAAAGGTTTTTACAGCTATAATGGGTTGCACAATAAGTATAAAAAGTTAAAATTTACAAAAAGAACCGTCGGCATCACAACAGAAACCTTAGCTAAATTCTTAAAACTAAGACAATGAATTTATCGTTCCAAAGGAGGGACCCTTGCACATTACAATAAACTTGTTTAGCTGAAGACAACACTCAATAACATCTGTGTGCAGGCCGTGAGAATCCTTAAACTAGCGGTAATTAACAATTAACTTAAAATACAATTTATTTACTAAGTGCCCTAAAGTAATACCTATTATATTATAAACAATTAATGGAGTCGCTACAAAATTACCAGACAATTAACAGCCTTAATACAACACCATTACGTTTAATGAAAAATCGTCTATTTATCTAAATCTCTGAACTTTGTGTTACACAGATTCAGCGGATTCTTTAATCAAATTCCAATTCCAATGTACGATTTCAGGCACTGGTAAAGTTACATAATGCAAGGTATGCACCAAATCATTATGTTATGCGTATGTAATTAATAATAATGTTACATTTACATAATTTAGATAACGTAATGGCCAATTTTGATAAACATTTTAAGCAATTTCGTGAAGTTTACCAGCCAAATAAATCTCAAAGTTTATCTTAGCGCGTCGTCGAGTTTACAAACAAAGCAACGCTTGTTTTTGTGCGTTATCAAAATGTTTTGACATTTCATGATGGATCTGAAACATGCGCTGTTCTGTTAATTTCAGATCTTTTACAGCCCATTTGATTTAAGAAGACGACTAACGCCAACGACCTTGAGGGAACAAAACGCGCACTCGATTCACACCCGCGCGACCCAAAATTTAGTAGTTTTTTGTACTTTATTCTATGACTTTAAAAAAAAAGGTTCAGATCTAAATGTAGATAATTAAATTATCTTTGAGATAGTGTTGATTTCATTATAATACGCCCAGCGGTTTTGGTGAGATTGTCGTGTTTTTCTCCGTTTTAGACATAACTTTACAAATTAATTACACTATGTTATACAAATAAAACTCAAAATTTGCTTAGATCAAATTATTAAGAAAATAGTCTAATATAACATATATTTTTTTCAAAGAATTACGACTAGCCATTTAGACGTGATTCTCATATTAAAATTGGCTACTCAAGGGAATCGGCGCCTTAAGAAAAATATAAGGCAGAGATCTAGGTACTGTAGGTTGATATCCACATTTCATTAGTACCTGATGTTAACGTTACCAAAGTCCTACTTATGTAGGTACTACCTATGTGTTCCATGTCCATGAGTTGCAGCAACACAGATGTGTTGTAATAGGGGGAAGAGGCGGGTGGGTCGTACTCTCTTCTGCGTAAAAAGGGCCAGCCTTTTGGAAAAAACCGTTCATAGAAAACAAGTGGATGAACGCATTGTCTCTCAACACCGTTATACAAAAAATTAAATCTTCTGTACTCTCACTTTACCTCTCTATTGTTATTTTTCACCATAAATAACAATAGAGTAGACGGCTGACAAAACAGTTTTACGCAGAGGTTACGCACTAAACGTCCGTGTCCGTGATTTAAGTTCCGAGTTCAAAATGTTCTGAATTATGACGGATAGAGTTTGGATGTAGTGTGTAAGCTTCCCTACAATAAATTGTAGTTATAAAAACACGCATTAATGGTAAATTTAACTAAAAAGTCGCTAATCCTGAAGATCTTGGTAAGGCAAAACAAACACACAAACAAACTATTTAAACGCGCCCGGTAGAATCAACTTTGATTATTTGTAAATTTTATTTTTGTTTGACGTTCAAAAATGCCGCCTTATTGGCCTAGTTGAATAAACATATTTGACTTTGACTTTGACTAAATTATTGCATTGTCATCGGTCCTTGATAAGTGTGCAAAGTTTCAAATCAATCCCACGTTTTGAAGGAGGTGAAAATCACGTTCAAAGATTCCGTTACATTGATACATAGATACATACCAAGCTAATAAAAGCGTGTTAAAAAGTACTAGATACTTATAGCTACTTCGGATCCGAAATTTTACGGACACGCATCGGATGAAGTGCGTAACCGCCCTTAGTCGATGAGAAAGCCTTGCACGTGCTCATAAGAAATTGTTTCAAAGATTTCGAAACGAAAAATCCACATAACAAGTCGTTTCCAAACATTTCAAAACGAGGCCCCAAGAATGAAATAAGTAAAGAAGTTGGAAAATACCAGAGTAATTTTATATATAGCTTAAAATTTTTCCATGCCAGGTGTTCACATAATGAAACAAAAACGTCTTTAAGTAAACCCATTCTCTTTGACAAAAATACCATAAAAATGACAAATCAAGTTAAATTCGTTGAAAAGAAAATCATAATTTCCAAACACTGAAAGAACAATAGCGAGCAAAAGTACACTACATTAGTCACGCATTTGTACAATATATACATTCCATACATACATATACATTTTATGTACTCACACGAGGCTATGTAACCTTGACCGTGACTGTTTTGAACGCTGCTAGTACCTACCAAACTTTAGGTACAGTCTTGAGCACAAATATGTGACAATTGCGCACAATTTTAAAGCGATTTTCTCCTAGTGGCCACATTCATTCAGTCATTATTTGTATAGATTAAGTGGGATGCTTATTAAATAAATCAAGGCGTACGTAAAAATGCAAATCAAATAAAATTTTATTTTATTTGCATTTTAGACAAAATACCATCTGCCTAGCCTTTTCCCAACTATATTGGGGTCGGCTTCCAGTCTTACCGGATTCAGCTAAGTACCAGTGTTTTACATGGAGCGACTGCCTATCTGACCTCCACAACCCAGTAACTGTGTAACACGGTACCCCTTGGCAAGACTGGTGTCAGATCTCAAGCTTCTGACTACCCGTAACGACTGTCAAAGATCTTCAAATGACAGCCGGGACCAACGGCTTAACGTGCTTTCCGAGGCACGGAGAAAACTCGGTATGTTGAAATGGTCACCCATCCACGGACCGACCTCGTCAAGCGTTGCTTAACCTTGATGATCGACCCGTGCGGCTGTTATTATTTAGCCACGAGCTCCTCCCACCAACCAATAGCAATAAATATATATATAGCATAATTATCATAATTACCCACATCATAATTACCCTCCGGCTCGTTCTTGGTGCAAAGGTTAGCCATTGCCATCCAACGTGGCAATGCAGCAAGCGTTATGGGCACCTTTGCACCGGGAACAGTTAGGGGCGGGCTATTTGACTAGTAAGACAATGCTTTTTTTTATTATTTGAATGCTTTATGACGTGTCGTTGTGACTTTGACATTAAATTTTAATGATTTCTTTTAACGATAATTTGATTATATCTGAATACGATGACATTTATTTTTATAATGATATTTTTAAAGATAGTTAATCAATTAGTGCTAATTACCCACATAGTATTTTCGAAACGAAACGAAGAGTACCTTCTTATCATAAAATAGGTCTTTTCAAAATGTTATATGTGTTATATATAATACTACCTACCAAACTAATAATACCAAAATAAAAAAATCCTTGAGTGTAATGCATTCATGCTGGTTACTGTACCTACATATACACATAATAGACATGTAAGTCAGTGGGTAATATCAAAAGACGCTAAATAATGCAAAATAGCCTTTATTACCACAATTAAACTCATATAATATATACTATAGCAGATAGTCAAGCAATAAACTATTTTTGGAATCATTAAAGATTTTTACCAGACGTTTGAGTTGCACATTAATTTAACGAGGATATAAAAAAGACGTAAAATCTCGAGCCTGCTGGGCTAACAACATTGTTGGATAAAGAAAAAGACTCCTAAAGTTTTGTTACCTATGTTAATTTATAAACATATGTGCCAAGTACCTACAATTTTCCGATCATGGGATCCGTAGTTTATAGTAAAAATCTTTTTTACAAAAAAATACTACCGACTTCCAAATAAGAAAACTAAAAGTGAAAAATAACTTTATATTTGGAAGTCGGTGTCTTTCATAGGTACCATTTTTTGCGTTATGGAAGTCGGTAGTATTTTTTTGTAAAAAAGTTTTTTATTTTCACTTTTTAGTTGTACCTACCTAATAGGCAAGTTGTTTAGTAAGTTTCCTATAACGCCAGAATTGATTACCCGAATATCATGAAACTTGAAGAAACCGATCAAATGAGAGATCTGCTTACCCCTTAAGCGTACTGGCGTGATTTTATGTTATGAAATGGTATAAACAATAAACAGATATGCGATAGCAGCAGTCCCGAGAGATTTGCCGTTATTTATTGAAGAGTTCTGTTGTATATCTTCGAAGTTCTTCATCAGATCTTCACCAAATTAAAATGGGACCAATTTCAGAACATACTCTTTCAAAAAAAAAAGAAGAATTTTCAAAATCGGTCCACAATTGACGGAGATATCTGTGAACAAACATAAAAAAAAAACATACAAGAAGTCGAACATAGTACCTCCTCCTTTTTCGAAAGTCGGTTAAAAATAGTACTAATCTGCGTCTTCCAAAAAAGCCTAAAAAGAAATAAAAGCGTTCCAACTTACATTGTTTATCTAATTTTAAAGAACAGGCCGTTACTAAGATAACAAACAAAAATATAATATAGCGTACGGTAATTGCTTTTTGTTAGTTCAAATAAAGTGTAATTTGACTAGGACAGACGGAGGCAGTTTGTTATCCGTCGACCCAAGAATTCACCATTTTGGGTTGAATTTCATTTTAATTAATCCTGGTAATGCAAATAAATAAGCAAATGAAATTCTGATAAACAATTATGTTTATAAAGGCTTAAATGAAGATATATCCATCCTCGAGAACTTTTTCAACAATCTTCTGTCTCGTTTGTAGAGAAACTTAATTTATTCAATCTATTTCGTCATTTTCAGTACTCTACAGTTCATGAAACTGATGTTAAATAATGGTTATTGAAATAGTTAGATACAAGTATGATTTTAAAAGCCAAGTCGTAGAAGTATTTTTGTTTTAATTAAGAAAACCAGCTGCTTTGACAAAGCTCCGTGGGACGAGGCGTTCTTGATTATAGTTTCTACTGATGAAAAATACCTGAGTTCATGTTTTTTTACCTCATCGTTTTTCTGCCCTGTTCCCATGTTTTGTTGTTTCCATGTTCACCATGTTTTCTACTTAAATAAACTAGTATTCTTTCTTTCTTTACTTTCATTCTTCCCTGTCACTCTATCATTCACTCCCATTTCTTCATCTCATGCCCCACACAATCTAACCTTGCTCTCCCTCTCAATTCATAATCAAACTTTATAACATATCTATGTAAAACCGAGCAACATCAAGTGCTACAAAACAATGTGGCCACTGATTACTGCCAAGAGCAAACACTACACGACGGTAGTTAATTTTCATACAAATGTTCGATTCTTTGAATGTCTGTCTACGGAATACGAACCAACAGCCATTTTTGTTTTTGTAGTCAAGACCAACCAAGCACATGTGTGTTGATGAATTTTGATTGGAGTTTCTGAAGAAATGTCTGTATGATTGTGTTTATTTTTGGCGTCTTTATTATATTCTGAGTTTGTGAGTTGCTCCTTTGAATATATTTTGTTTATTGATTTCAGTGGCGAAAATAATGTTGCTTATTTTATTGCAGAATAATCAACATCATCATTTGAGACATGTTTGGCGATACATGACGGAGAGAGCCGACTCCAAATAATAGGAGAAGGCTAGGTAAAGAGAGAAAGACAAAATTGCTTCTGATACGCAGTCACCTGCAGCTGTTTTGATGGAGTATTTAGCATGCCTACTACAAGTCCGTGATAAGACCTGTCGTACTGTATGGATCAGAATATTGGGCTGTGAAAAAGATGGATGAAAAGAGATTGCATGTAGCAGACATGAGAATGTTGAGATGGATGTGCGGAGTGAAGAGAATGGATAAAGCGTAAAATGAGTTACATATTAGAGGAAGTTTGAAAGTGGCACCAGTGACAGAAAAGATGAAAGAAAACCGTTTGTCCTGGTATGGTCATGTATAGAGGAGGGATGAAACGCATGTTGATGGAGAAGGACGGTCAGGCCAAAGAAAAGATGGATGGACTGTGTGAGGACTGACATAAACTAAAAGGGAGGCAGCGATAGCGTCCTCCGGAAAGGCTCAAGATACTGGGCCAGGTGGAACGCAGAACACTGGCAAGATGGTCAGATCCAATGAAGAGAGCTGTTGGAGGCAGTATGTGCCAGGCGGTCCACATTGCATAAGTTGGCATAGCTTGGAAGCGCGTCGTATGTGGTCTCGATCCTGATAAGTGGGAACGCCAAAGAAGAAGATACAATTCCACTGCAAAGCAAAGGTTCGCTGTTAATTACACCCATGTAATCTAGCTGTAAATAATATTAAGCTACTTTGACATTTCAAATCATCATCAGCCTTATAATTTTCCCAACTTCCCACTGCTGGGACACAGACATCCTCTCTGTGAGAGAGGTAATGGGCCTTAATCCACCACACTAGCCCAGTGCGGGTTGGTGAATGTCACACGTCTTCGAATGTTTGGTTCTAAGACATGCCGGTTTCCTCACAATGTTTTCCTTCACCGTTTTAAGAGCAGTGGTAAGACTGGAAGCCGACCCCAATATAGTTGGGGAAAAGGCTAGGCAGATGATATTTTAAGAGCAGTGGTGATGAAATAATTTACACAAAGTTAAGCGCCTGGGTTCGAACTCACGACCTACGACACGTAAGTTGAGGCCGTTACCACTGGGCCACCACTGCTTTCAAATACAATTTGTTAACAATGTTCCAGCTTGCTATATATATCATTACACCGATCGTCTTGATCTTTAGCTATTCTCAGAATTCTTGACCCAAACTTGCATAAGTTCATTGCGGATTTGTCAGCTGGCGGATGCATCACGTGACTAAACACCATTCATAGTATAATTAATATTATTTAAATCCTGTTTTTATTGCACACGTGACACGTGACGTGACTAGCAGTTGTAAACACACTCATAAATTAAAACTGGTTTCTCTACGACGATTTTTTTAAACTTGCGTGGGACGAACGTGCACACCGATCTAGTCAACGAGAATCAAGGAAGATTCTCGTTGACTAGATCCTGAAGATTTAGATGTTACGTATCATCAGCAATTTAGTATCCTGAGATACCGGCAGTGTTGGGTACACAGATCATAGAAACAACAGGTTGGGTAGGACCTCAGATCATAGAAGGGTAGGACTTACAAGATGCGGTACATTTGTCCCGTACATGACGTCAATGTAAGAGCGGCTCAACATTTTTTATTGTACCTACTACTTCAAATTTAATGTCGCGGTAGTCGCGAAGTCGCGTTACTCACTCTCCGTCTCCTTAAAACTATAGAACAAGAACAGAAAGGAAGCGAGACGCATGCTACAAATTACAATAGTACGTCATTCTACAATGAACATTACGTGACATTACGTCAGAGACGTGGTAATACCTAGACGGAACGTGTTTAAGACGCAATTTCAATATCGGTATTCACTTTCGCACTCACAGATAACATCATAAGCAAAAAGAGATAGATATACTTTTGTCTATGCCATCTTTTGTGCCAGTGTGGCCGAGTATGCTATAGATACTTATCTATAGACATATATCAGTACTAGATCTGTGCCACTGTCATATCGATATTATTGAGTTTAGTTTTGGAGCGATATACAAATTTGGTCAAATGTCTGTAAGAATCGCTAATTTTAGGTTTTTTTTGTAGGAAACTTTATAATTATTTAAAGAGTGAATGTGTACTCGTACAAAGAGTGAACTTATCAGTCATTGTAAGAGTACAATTCCATTCTTTCGTAATTTTTCTGCGCATTATAAGAGTTGTATAATAATGTTTATTCATACCTTGCGCAAAAACGAGGTACATCATGAGATCAAAGTGACAGTTTTTGGTACACTCGTACGACTGTACAGACATGTACTGATCGATAAACTGATGAAGACTGAAAAGAAAGTTTACAGACGAGTATGTATATAAAAGTAAAAAAAATAATAATAACAATATTGTTTAAATATAATAATTTCATTTAAAACAGTAATATGTAAAAATTAACATGATTCATCAACCTGTGTCCATAAATGGGTCAAGGGATAGCGATGGCATGATTCATTGCAGTGAACACAAGCGAGAATATAGTGAAGGTGTCCAGTTAGCTCGTTTTATATTCTTGATCCACTTATTTCTTAAATAAGTACTCTTAGGAAACCTGTGCACAATCGATATTAGATTAATAATCACAAATAGCAAATAAACTTTATGAAATAAATTAAAGTAAGTAAAATAAAAATACAGTATCGATAAATCTTTCTCGTGACTTTTGTCACATCTCTAACATCAGAACGTAAGTACGTAAACTGTCATAGCTCTATCAGCGAACGTATAAAAGTTAATTATTTCACTAAATAGAATGGTTTAAATGATACTATACGTCCTCGACGTATTTAGAACTTAGATACCATTATTCCGGACAGCCTATGAAATGTATTCCCTGCACAATAATTTCAGTATGCTAGTCGATAACTCACCTGTTGAAAGATATCCTTTGATTATGTTCTGTTAATACACTCATTCTACTCTTGCAACCGATAGCCACACACGACATGGTTCATGCAGATAATTAAACAACAAAATTCTTCCTGATATAAACGATACAAAGGCTTGAAAACAGCGAAAAACTTGAATTAGAGCTGCTAACCGATGGGTTACAATAGTGACTAAAAAGTGGTCTCTTTGACGTTTAGGATGGTAGCGTTTGTCTATGTTTGTCTCTTTCTTTTTCATAGAGTTTCTCTATAAGCAAGAACGAAAGAATTGACAGTTTCTTTTTCGTCGTAAATACGTTCCGTCTAGGTATTACCACGTCTCTGCATTACGTGACCGCGTTTCGAGTCTCGAGCGAGAGGGAAATATGTTGACATTACTAAATACTGTGAGTCGTGCACTGAAGAGACAGTTTGGAATTTTCTAATCGTTTCCTATTATTTTGCCTGCATATTAAGAGCTTAACGGCCGTAATTAGAAAACAATTGTTTTTCTATTGTTTCAGACCTGATTCAGGACCGTTGAGGTAGTACGAGTATGTCATTAATCAGAGTTAAGACTGTAATTGTACTGCAATAACATCAGTTGTCATGTTTGTACTCATAAAGTCATAACTTTAAAAGTATTGCCGAGCTTCAGTACGGCTCGCCTCATTTGTTGTAGGACATTATACTGACTCAGTTCAAAAAAGAAGCTACTCTTACAAACTCTTTTTCACGTTGTGTCCTACCCAACCAACACTAAATAATAAGTTTAAGAAAATGAAGAGGAAAATTATAATATTTTTGTAAGAGATTCAAGTAAATAGGCCTTATTACCATGTGAATAGGCTTTTAAAAGATTTAAAGTTGTTCGACATAAAGCTCTTGAATAGCGACACAGGTCTATCTACTCGTAACGCTTAAAAAAAAAGGAACCAGATTTGGCCAGAAACGACACACACCCACAGAATTAAATTAACATGATAATGAAGCGTCATTTAGTCGACTCATGCTTACAAATCTACAACAACAGCTCTTCAAGCACTGTTTCTTTCCGCAACACCACAGAGCACCGAGACGTCTTTGCAGCCACTGCTAGATACGGCATTATCAAAACTTTCCATACAAATCAGGCGTGTCAATGTATGCCTCTGTTTACTCATTCAAATATTGACGGCACGTGTTATTGTTGACTTTAGCCGTAGTCAAAATGACTAAACAGCCAAAAAAAGCATATTATAAAATCAAGGACTATGTTGAAGATAAAAATTTTGGCTTTAGCTCCTTCTGCGCATGCGGCTTCCCTGGTAACTCAAAAACGGCACAAATATGTGGATGTCTAACTATTCTCAATCTCAATTTCCTTTTTTTTCCTTCTTTTAATTAGACTTTTTACAATGGTTTTTAGTAACAACACTGATAACAACATTTGTGCCACATGTTAAATTTAGTCATGATATTTTTTTTTCCTTTGTATAGATTCTTTTACCGATTGTTTTGTGAATGTGTTTACATTGTAGGCCTTCTAGATTTCTAGATGCTTTGTTAACATTTGTTAACTTTTATCTCGTTTAAATAATCTTTATTTTTAATTTCTTACGACCTATTGTCGGGCCTACGTTGTCCCCCCATATCTAAGCACTAATGCTGTAACATGGAAATATTGTAAAAACAAACCATTTTTTTAAAAGAGTAACCATGCTGTTTCTTTCCGGTTCTTCTACATAGGAAACGACCATCCCGAACCGTGCACCTCTTGTCGACGTTTTTTAAGTGCCCATGTAGGCCTATGTGAAATAAAAAATATTGATTTTGATTTTGACACGTGCAAACTAATCTTAGCAAAAATCTTGACAAAAACAATTAGCAATGGTGTCCCTAGTCTCTGCCAGCGTACTGTTTCCTGCTCTATGTGCAAATCCAAAGCTAACCCACGCGCCATTTTGAATTTTACGTCATTTGTTGTTCGGTCACACTCGGCAGAAATCGCGCGATGTAAACCTTGAATGTGTTTACAAAAACTGCGTTCAACTTTGCAGTTACATAAGTATGCGTGAGTCAGGAGACACGCCCCTCATTTACCCACGTGGGGTAAGCACACGTGGTGGGTAATAAACAGAGATAGTTGACACTTGACATTGAGAGTGTTGTCGTACTATTGTTTTGAGTATTTTAGTGATCAATTGCGTGTCAATGTTTTTGTTTTCTTGGTAGTGTGGAATCTTTTTATTGTCTGAACCGCTGTTAATTTAATTTTACAGTCAAATTCACACCAGACTGTTTGGCAATGTTGATAGGTAATTGGAGCTGTGATATTTCCAAAGTATGTAAACTAATAAAAAATTTGACTCTACAGATCTAGTTATTCATAAACTGGATTAAAATTTATTTTACGTAAAAGTATCTTGTTTTTTAAATGTCATAAACATAACATAAATTGCCGCCATGAAACAGCGTAGATAAACCTCTCACATTATATCAAAATTCATAATTTAAATATAAGAAAATTCTTCCAAAGACCAGAAACTTTTTCCCAAAACTGCCAAAACGTTGACGCTTTCAACAAACAACATGGCTCTCATTAAAACACGTGCATTATCTAACACATATTTCCATAACATATGACCGACATATTAATTAAAATTTATAGGCCTGTGTACTACAAAATAACAGGAAGACTCCTACGCATACGATCATACAGTTCTAAACTTCTGAATAGAGTTGGCGCCATTTGTCGCGTCAAGTATGAATTATGGAACTCAAATAGGTGCTTAGCTAATTATTTATGGAAACAGTAAGAGAAGTGGGAATGTTAGGCCTTTAAATGGAAGGATATGAATGAGAACGGGTCAGTAATGCTAATGTATGAATTGTAGAATGTGTCTAAAGCGTAGAATGCTGTGTTGTGTTCTAGTAATATTGTTTATTATTCGGCTGAAGGGTGCATGCCTCGCTAACTATAATGTCCTACAGTTCTACCGAATTTTCTGCCATCTATGACCCAAAACCTACAGGCAAATAACTATATTTTAATTTAGCAACCAGGCCTCCCACCAGGTGGACCGATGACCTGGTGAAGGTTGCGGGGATCCGTTGGTTGCGAGACGCACGGGACCGGTCACTGTTTCGGCTGATATGATGATGATGATGATGAATTTAGCAACCTAAAGAAAAATATTTAGGAGATATAAACTTTTTCACAAAAAAAAAACATCTTTTAAAGCAAAACACTAAAAAGTGCTGGATAGCTTTCGTTTTGGAAGTCGGCATACATACACTTACGAAATTTGGCAATTAGAAGCCCATATAGAATCACATAATAAGTGGATATTGTGCAATCCCAACAATATTTATTACATACATACGTACATAACGAATTCTTTGTCGAATTGATTGCATTCTTTTTTTGAAGTCGGTGTTAAAGACGCCGACCATTGCATGGCAATTTCTAGCAAGGGACATTTCTCACGCTAAATTTGTTAACGGTTGTTTATGGCGTACGCCGTACATTTATGTTTGGGCCTTTTTAACGGGTCTGCTTGTTTATTATGAACGAGCGTAATATAGATCTCTTGTCGGCATTTTAACTGTAACATTTAGGTATTACCACCATGCTTATCTCTTTCAGGCTAATATCTTAGCAGGTACAGAAGGGTTTGAAACATCTAAATGAGGTAGGTACTTGAGGATAAAAGGTCAGGCAGGCTCTTGGCTAATATACCTATGATGGCATCAATTTTTAGTAGGATCAATATGGAGGATCATAAATTGTTGACAAAATAATTATGTAAATGCTTCCGAAAATCAACAGAAAATTACGGAAAAAGGAAACATGGAAGTAAACAAGACGCCATACTGCCGATACTACGTCGAAAATTCTCCATTGTTTTCAAGGATGCCGTATTAATTATTTATTATTAACAATAATGTAAGATGCAGACGATGCCAAGTAGCTACTTGATATTTATTTAAGAAAACAAGCACCGGCGCATATTATTGTGGTATTTGTAAACAAAAGACTTGACAGTGTCTTAGTTAATAATAATATGTTTACAATGCATGTACTCGAAAAGAGCGTTTTCAAAGCAGCCAAACTGTGCGGCAAGTGACACTTTTTTTTACTAGTGCTTTTTACTTACCTGTACTTTTTTAATTTTTAACTCCAACGTCAGCCCGCCGCATAGAGTTTTTATTATTTGAGAAAAGTTAAAAAAATGAGTTAAGTACAGATTATCATTCATATAAAAGGTAAAACAAAACTAAAACCTAATTTATGGCGTTTTTAATTACTCTAGATTTTGATTTTGATCAATAAATTCATTTTAAATATTCATCAAATATGTTTGGCAGAACGAATATTTTGCTCGTGCCTTTTTGCGTTACGACGTGACAGCTATTTGCACATGCGCAGTAGATATGCCCGAGGAACTATTAGTTAATCTGTGGATATGCTGAGCGCCCTTGAATAAGCGCCATTTTATTAATTTCTTGCTTGGTTCAGATATTTTTTTTTATTTCCTCGCACAATGCATAGTAAAATGTTGTATGATACACGTGCGTAAGATGATTTCCGACTCGTATCGATTTATCCACTCACTCGCTTCGCTCGCTGGTGAATAAAAATACCACTCATCGGAAATCACCTACTTTCCGCACTTGTAGCATAAATAACTATAATAGTTTCATGTACGAGTACCTACGCCATATTTTATTTATCCATTGTGTCCATTGAGTAAATAATACTACATTTTACAATTCAGCCCTCTAGAGCTGTTATAAGTAGTTGTCGGAAGTGAAATTTCGAAGCATGAGCTCTCAAGATTAGCAAACAAAACTGGATCACATCCGCATCATCTTTATTTAGCCCCTAAAACCTTATTTTCATAGCCCTTTGTAAATGTGACGTAAAATCGTAAGGATTTCTCTAAATAACTGCTACTGTCGTGTAATCCCTCAAAGCCTATTTCTGGATAGCTACAACTTTTTTTTACAAGAAACGTTGTTTTCCTTCTAAAGAAAACGACGTATTTTTATTTTATTTTGTTAGGCGCATTTATATGGTTTCATACAATTGCGTCATAAACAGTTGTGTCTACTTAAAAATAATATAAAAAACGGCAAGAATTTCGCAATGTTTTTTATTTATCGATCGCTGTTAAAACCTTTCAAAAACATTAAAGAGTTTGTTATTTTTTATTCGTTGATGTATCAAGAGCATTGGAGACTTCATAAACCATAAAAAATAAAAGAGCGGGTAACAAAAAAAGTATGATCTTTTGTTGGATTATGTCAATGTTGAGCACATTGACATAATCCAACAAAAAACATCAATAAAAAAAACACTACAAGTTGACAAAAACATATTTTTTTTTATTAAATGGAGTAAACACCGCACCCACGAAAACACATAGGAATTTTAAAACGCAAAAACATTGACAACATGGCTTCATGCGATAGCAAATAATTGGTCTATTGTTATTCCGCCATTAACATTCCTACCAAATCGGCAACGCCATGGTTTAAATAGTAAACAAGCTACTATTTTTTACTCAATTATAATAAACGTAAACAACATTCGCACAACTAATTATCTTAACGAATTGGATCGGATGATTGAGGAAGGTAACTACTGCCTACTCTTGTAATTCATCATCCCTGAATTTCCAAAGAGTGGGGTAGCATTTCGCCAGTTCCTTTTTTTAGGGTTCCGTACCCAAAGGGTAAAAACGGGGTCCTATTACTAAGATTCCGCAGTCCATCTGTCTGTCACCAGGCCAGGCTGTATCTCATGCACCGTGATAGCTAGACAGTTGAAATTTTCACAGATGATGTATTTCTGTTGCCGCTATAACAATATATACTAAAAACAGAATAAAATAAACATTTAAATATGATTCCCATACAACAAACTTGATGTTTGTGCCGTTTTTTGCGATAATGGTATGGAACTCTTCGTGCGCGAGTCTGACTCGCACTTGGCCGATTTTTTTGTCCCGTGTGAATAGAAATATCTTATGATGGGGAGAGCTCGTGAAACAAATGAACTACGATAATACAGCGATTGGACAATATTCAAGACCACGATCGCTCTGCGAAGAGCGAAGCGACGAAAAAGAAATATTAGACACACAAGAGCAACCTTCGATGTTAAAACCCTAACTATTTTTGACTAATGCGTAAGGCTTGGATAACCATATATATGTAGATAGTTAGATATTTGTTAAACCACAAGAATGAATACCTTTACAAAGGTCAAACGTTTATCGTTTCATGCGGGCGACCGCAGGGATGAAACCACCATGAAATGATAAAACCAAAGGCTGTCACCACATCGCTAACAAAGCCGTATTTATAGCTCAAAGGATATCCACATCTGATAGCGTTACCCAAAACTTTGACAACGTGTTTGACAATCACAAAGTTATTATAATTTATGATTAAACGAACTTACCCTAAGTGAAGTTCTATCAAAATTATACTTCGTGCCTCGTCCTCGAGATTAGTTCCTGTAATTAATTATTATTATATACACATGTAGTAGGCGGCTATAGGCTACTGCGCAAATCACTAGTTTTCAGAGTTTTTTTTTTTTTTTTTTTCTTGCCTGGCATCACTATGTCAACTTGTCATTTAGTTTAGAGTTACTGATGTTTTAGATATTTCCAGAACGCTTCTGGGTTATACCTTAGGGTTGGGAGGGTGTCACTAATCTCTTCGGACGAGGCACTTCGTATAATTTTGATAGAACTTCACTTAGGGTAAGTTCGTTTAATCATAAATTATACTTCGTGCCTCGTCCTCGAGATTAGTTCCTGTAATTAATTATTATTATATACACATGTAGACTTTGAGAGTTAAGTTCTGGAATTATCGCATAAAATATGATGACTTTTTGAAGTAAAAGCTTTCTTTCTTTAAAATCATATATATATATTTTTTTTTTTTTTTGTGGACTAACCATCATTCATGGTTGTCCATAGGTTACACACAGGTTCTTAATCAGTTTATATATTCTTAATTATCTGTTTAAAAAAAAATGTATTATTTACTTTCTTATTATCATTGTTATAATGTTTATAGACCATCATAGTTATCATTAAATAACAAAGATTCTTATTCAGTAATTTTCTTAATTACTATTCTCATCTTAATTATATTTATTAACAAAATATTTTTGCCTATTTATTATCATTAAGTATTTCAGTTTTATAAATACTATCACAGTTGCTATTAAGTAACATGGGTGGGTTCTTAACCAAAATGTTTTTATAAATTCTTAATTATCTTTTCAACCGAATATTTATTGCCTGCTTGCTATCAATATTAAAGTTATTTTAAAGAGTAACAATCATAGTTGTCATTTGAAAAAGAAAGTTCTTGATTAACCATTCAGATAATAATAAATATAACTGTCTTATCAAAATCCATTTTAGCTTTTTTATTACTATTCTTAGTTTCATTATCAATACATTTATGCTCCTTCGTTATAAGTTAAAGTTGTTAGTTGTTGTAATAATTAGTACATGTAAGTTAAATAAGATATCTTTAATCACAGCTAAAGATTTATTTTGCTAAATCATTTTGATCCTTTACACTAAAGGTCTGTTATAAAATTTACCAAATGTACTTGTTTAATCACATCTTAAGATTTTTCTTGCTAAATTATTTTTATGCTTTACACTAAGAAACTGTTATAAAATTTACCAAATCTACTTGAATTGCAACTCCAGCCTGCTGTTTTTAGTATCTGATCAATGATCATGTTACACCTGGCTTAAGACTGTTAGTGTTTAAAGTACACTATGTGGTACGGTTTCTTAGTGCCTAAAGTGGTTAGAGGTTTTGTTAATGTAGGCTACAAGGTTTCAGCTGGAATTATTCCTGTTCTTTGTCTGAAGAATTGATTGATTATTTAGTTCATAAATTAGAGATTTTATGAGGTCTGAAATTTTGATGGTTATATGCATTGATTGTATTACTATGCTTTGATTTTAATTTTGACAGTTCTAGAGACAACATCTCATTTGGGTACCAAATTCCTAAGGCTTCCAGCATTTGGGATGCGTCCCAGGTGACATTGTATTTTTGGGCAGGTGTTCGCAGTCTGAACAAGCCCTTAACCATTATTTTTAATCTGTCATCAGAGGACATTCCTGGACATTCTAATGTTTATTAAAGTAGGTATTATAAATTTTTGACAGTTAATCATTTGTTATATTTTTTACTGTAATTAGAAAGTTCTGTTAAGTAATTATATCACCGTTGATGTATATGATTTCAAGATTTTTATATTAAACATGTGTCATATTGTTTGAAAGAGTTTTCTGATAGAGATGCTATCTTATCAATTGATGATGGTGGTATGCTTCATTGCAATAGACTTCACTACCCACTGGACTCTGACAGCCAGGGTAAGGTAGGTATGGCTTTTCCCTTGCTGTGAATTACTATAACATTTTCATTAGGTTTGAGTATGAGCATCCCTGAATTATGGGAAGTTCCCTAAGTAAAGGGAACCAGTTGGGCATGGTGATCAACATTATGCCCTAAGCTTTATCCATTATGATTTTTGTAGATCTTTTAACATGATTGAGAATGGTGGAAAAGCGTTAGAGAAAATTGGTTACCAGTATACTGTGAATGTGTCAATTGTGAAGGCATTTGGGTTGTTATGCCATGTTATGTATTTATCATATTTATAGTTAATGTGAATTGGCAATAGGTAAATTTCAGGTGTTCCAAATTTATCTTTCAATAATTGGTCATAAGCACATTGGAGTTATACTACTACGTAAGTACATTATAACTCAATGCATAAGCGTTTTCTTTTAGTTCCCATTCTACGTCGGAATGTGACTTCTGCAATACAGTATCAGCTTCTTGATTTCCAGTCGACCTAATGTAAGAAGCGAAAATGAAATGATGTTATACTAAAATGAAAATAATACATAACAGTTTACAACCAATGCCGCAGGCTAAGTTGAAGAGATGAGTGTTGAGTTCCACCCATTTGATTAATAATGCAGCCTATATTGCTGTTGAATTTTCTATACATGACGTTATTTCACAATTATTTCATGATTGAATGATGTTACTAATTCCAAATAAAAATCATGTGATATTTACATTTCTTGTCTGACCACTTGCCCCTAGCAGTCTCATCACCACAGGCAGCCCCCCCCCTTTGGTTGAGGCGTCAGAAACCATTTCGGTTGCATAATTAAGTTTGATTTTATTTACTCAATTTTGAATGGCATATGGCCACCATTCAGGAAATTCTTCTGGGGATATTCATGTATTTTTTATAATTTTCTTCACCTTGGAGATTTAGGCTTTTACAACATTATAGTTTTTAGTTATATACCTATATAAAGCCATCCATATTAAATAGAAGGGCATGCTGAGACCAGTACCTAGTCCTACAAAGCATGTTAATTTTCTGATTTCATAATTAATAAGATTTTTCTTATCTGGAGGTAACGTTACATGATAGGTAAGAATCTTGTGTCAATGATATATCCTTTAATTGTACTAATATTAGTGGGTGTAAGTTTGTTATTTAATAACTTGTGATTAACTTCTTAGTGTTTTGAATGTTTTCAGTTACCAATCAAGAGCCACAGGATCTCAGTATTTGTTGAGTTTTCATAACTTAAGTGAAAATGTTAGGTGCAGTGTTTTACCCAAACAGCAGTAGATTGAACTCATACAATTTTTCATGAAAGAGATTCTAGATATTTGCTAGAATTTTTGTGATATTTTATAAGATATTATGCATTAGGGTATGTTAAATATTAATATGTTAATTATTATTAAGGTATGTTATGTAACATATGGCCATGGAACTATCATTTGATGTCATCTTTAATTCTATCTTCTATCTTTAATTGTCTTTGGCCTCTCACCCACAGATATAACGGTGTATTGCTCTCATCAAGCAA
Organism: Orthosia incerta; assembly: GCA_948252205.1. Taxonomy (NCBI): domain Eukaryota; kingdom Metazoa; phylum Arthropoda; class Insecta; order Lepidoptera; family Noctuidae; genus Orthosia; species Orthosia incerta. The sequence continues at coordinate 22,293,214 of OX411759.1, read as the reverse complement.
GAGACAAAAAAAAATTTTTTTTTCTTTTTAAATACGAGGCTTTTGGCTAATTTGTACCTATAGTGAATGCCACCCTTTATTTTGTATTGTGCGTTTAGTTTGTGCAGAATAAACAATTTTTCTTTCTTTCTTTTTTCTTTAAATCTTCAAGTTTGAACGGCTTGCATTAATGAACTTATTAAGGTTTTAACTTTAAAATGCATACTGCCATTTGAGTTTTGGTCTTACGTAAGAAACACTTGAGACGATTTTGCCCTTTTCAAGGCTAGCACTTAAATATTGCACCAATGGAGATCAATTAGATAATTGTCTCCTTATAGTATGTTTTTTCCACTGGTGAAGTGTTGTGGGTACCTATGAAACCCTCAATCCATGATAACATGGTCTTATGATCAGTGATAAGTTATTACTGTTTATAAGAATTTTATAAGCGACCAACGTACCTTACTGAGTTTAGCGGTGTCAAGGTTGTTTGGTCGGGTGAGACAACCACTTAAAGTTTTGTACGGCTGAATCAGGCTATAGCCATGCTCCCAGTTCTCCTGTCGTCCTTGTGGCGCTGGTGAGCTTTCCAGTATTTTGTTTGGAATGTGTTGGGTTTTTGCTTGGGTTTAGGTGCTGTAGCAGCCCTGATTTAGAAGCCGCTTTACCAACTCAAATAGTTTCAGCAAGTGTTTTCCCGAACAGATATTTATCTATCTTTGTGTTTTGAACTTGGTCCTTAAGATCCTTTTTAATTTGAGCTGCAACTAAATTTGCATCTAGTCATTGAGTCACAATGTTGAACTTCACATAAGGTGCGAGTGGCATCCATTATTTAAGTTAGTAGTTCTGTATCATTTTCTTTTGTATCCAGTACTTTGGATAATGCTGCTTTTAAGCAGGAGACGGTGCTGAGTAGTCTTTGTTTCGATTCTATGGCCTTGGTTATCAATAATTTGAGAATTTTGCTTTTATTTTGCTGTATAGCATAAGAGCCTCACGTTTTTCACATTTAATGTCAGCGGGTATATTTCCTGCTGAAGGATCTGTAGGGGAAGTACCCGCCTGTGGTCTCTAGGGAGACAGACCTCACGTTGCAAGACACTCCAGACAGCTGGTCACTTCCTTGTGGAGTTCGGCCCCATCACCATACTCCGTGTTCAATGTTGGGTTGACCCCGAGAATTTCGAGAGCGTCTGTGTTATTCAGGTTTGAATTGTGTGGAAGATCACTATTGTTAAGTTAGTCGTATTCGACTTTGTTTCCATTTCATTTGTGACGTCGTCGTCTAGGACTTCGCCTGGAATGATTATAAACCATTGTTTTACTTCCGGTTGATAACTGATTTTTGCAATCTGGTGGGTGTAGCAATTCCAAAGAATTGAACGAAACCAGTGTATTATTGAATGTTTTGATACAGTCCAATGATCTGCTCGAATACATTCGTTAGATAAAAGATATAAATTCGATTTGATGATCTCGTAAATACGTGGTGAGACAGCCCGATGGCTAGCCCGAAATGCATTATTTGTTTCATTATTTGAGACAGTCCGATAATCAGCTCGAATATATTCGTTATGTTTAAGAAATAAATTTTGTTTTGATTGATAATCTCGTAAATATACAGTGGGACGGCCCGATGGCTTGCCCGAAGTGCATTATTTGTTTGAGATGCAAGTTTAGGGCGGAGGATTGATAAAATAGTTGTAGATATGTAGTAATACCTACATACAATACATTTTAACAGAGTTAGGTAGGTACCTTGTGGGTCTAAATATGGCGTCGACTCTTGAGACTATTTTGTTTTACTTTGTTTAAGTCGAGCACGTTTTTAAATTGCTCCCAGATTTTTTCATGTTTCTCCTGATTCTCTTTATTCCTCGGTTGATTGTGTCCTTTTTGGCATTTTTTCACTTTGAAAAACTGTCATTTTTATTTAAAAGTTTAATTACGTGACGCGCAGCGACGCACTATAATCGCGAATGACAAGTTGACATAGTGATGCCAGGCAAGAAAAAAAAAAAAAAAAAAACTCTGAAAACTAGTGATTTGCGCAGTAGCCTATAGCCGCCTACTACATGTGTATATAATAATAATTAATTACAGGAACTAATCTCGAGGACGAGGCACGAAGTATAATGAGATAAAAGTCCCTTCTGGTAGGATTCTCTTTGATAGCAATTGTAGAGTCCATCCATACTACTTGTGTCGCGTGTTTGAATTAGTCACGCCTCAATTGTTGAACGAATTTTGACAACACGGGTTGACCGTTGACCATAACCTGCAGCTTCATTGCGTAAGTGAATTCGGCAAGGCAAAGGGTTTAACCCCATGAAAGAGTATGAACAATTGATCAATCACATGCGAGATTCCGTCTATATGATTTGTCGATTGTACGTACTCTTTGCTCTTGCCGTCTCGTCTTGCTGAATTCACGTACGCAATAAGTCTATTGGATTTTTTTATCAGACTCCCTGTAGTATAGTTTTGGAAGCCACTGGCAAATTCTAGTGTTTTAAAAACTAAGTGTGCTGAGGGCTTAGTGCGATTTTTCTACTCGTGCTCAATCGCTTTAACGAATACTTTCAAAAAAATCCGCACTAAGCCCATCGTACAACGCACCTGTAAAACATTCATGACAAGCTTAGATTTTGTAAAAGACGATCAAGGAATAATTAAATCTCAAGATGAAAGATACATTTCTACAGGGTCGCAGAAATAGTTTCAAAACATCGGCTTCGTTGCTATTTCGAGCTTTCAGTATGATGGAAGATGATTTATGATACATAGATTGGTCGGTACCTTCATAAAGACATGCGCAGGTTGCCAGTTCCCAGATTTCCTGCTTATTTTCAGTTGGCAGGTAGTATCTAAGCTATTTTACAAGTTTTTATTTAACTTGCAATGTATGTAAATGTGCAGTTAAGTTAAGGACCAATTTAAAAGTGTCCGTATTGTTAGGTTTTGATCCTTTTTTTACTAATAATGGCTTGATTTAAATAAAAACGAATGATCCTATTTAACAGTTTGGTTATTTGTTAGGGTTTTGATTTATATAAATACCTATATGTCTTCATAATTCCAAAGGACTGCCATGGAGGCGATATTTTTTATGGTAAACACTCGGGAGTTTGTCGAGTGTTTCCAGCTAGTACGAGTAATGTGGCTGGAGGACACATTCGGTCGATGGTCGTCGCCTGAGACGCTTGCTTAAAACAGAGTGCTCAAAGTCATAGACATCGTTGTAAAATTGTATTTCTTGTTTAGAACAGTTTTCTTACATTATAAAAGTAATGAAGTTTGAGTTTGATTTCACACATCACATCCAAGTACCACTCGTAGTAAACCCGCTGACTGCTACATCTCAGAAGTGACAAGAACAACCAAAACGTAAGTACACGCCCAAATTGTAATTATAATTTGATTGATTTGATCATAATTTTTGATGTTGGTCAGTCACGGATCATTGTAATGTAACGAGACCCGTGAGACCATAGTCTACTTAAGATGATACATTGACTTAAACAATTAAGTACCATTACATTCTTGTTTTTGCATTTTTCCAGCATCATGTATCATCATATTGAACGTTAATGTTTTGAAATCTTATTTGGCTTGTCTATCACATTTTTCCTATTACTGTTTAGTTTTGTGAGTTGTAATATCAAGATATTTACAGCGTGAGCACTTTTAAATCTAAATCTGCAGTTCACACCTTAAACATTTGTCGGTTTATGTGTATTGGGTTCGAATCCTAGTCATTACTTAGCATCTTAGCAATAAGATGAGTGAGCCAGAGACTTTGTAAGGTTATCTAATAATAATCAACAAAGAAAATTGTGTCGTATTTGGTCTATATAGATCTCTAAGAATTTACCCAGATTGGGTTTTGACGGCGCTTATTAGAGATGGGCGTTGAATGAACAAACTAGTTAATTCGACCGTCGACGTACAATGAACGATTCGACGGTTCACCGATAATCAACGAACTAGTTGAATTCGTAGACGGCTAAACTGAGACTCGACTATGTTCATGTCGACTTGTAACGCGACGACCGACGCGAGAACTTAGTTCGTACAAGTTCATACGTGCGAAAAATTTCTATGGGCCGAATGCCATTTTGGAGTAAAAATGCATTGTGTTAAGAAGAAAAGGCCACCAATAGTTTCACGTGTACAAAAGAGTAAAGCGATTGACCGATGGAACGATGCGAGGTAAACCGGTTTGTACTTGTTTACGTTCAATCGAAAAGTTGAAAGTTGTTGCCGAGCCGTAGACGCCGCGCGTCGCGTCGTTGCAAAGTTTATAAAGAACGCGCGAACGTCTACATAACATAGTTTACGTTATGAACTAGTCGATAAATTCCACTAGTTGATCGACTAGTCGATCAACAGAAATGGACGGTCTAGTTTCGATAACGAAAAATACGTCGACGACACATCTCTAGCGCTTATCAAGCGGAGCGTCACCCGTTACCCCAAGCAAAGCAAAACACTTGATACCGCATTCTTTGCATGGGACTCAAGTGTTTACACTTAGAAGAACCAAGGTTCCTTTGTTTATTTTAGAACAGGACAAATTAAGTGTCAAAGCTTGTTTGTATAATATAATATGCTGACCGTGAATTAACTGTAACAAAGGAAATGATAATCATGCGTAACTGATGAAATATGATAAACGTAATGTCTAGAGAATGACTGTACAAAATCTTAATTGTTAAACCCACATTTATACATTTGATTGACTTGAAAAAGGGTTAGACGGATGCAAAAATAATTGCCTTCCTAAAAACACTTCTTAGTAGACTTCTCAATAATCTACGGCTCTAAAGTTCTCTTTTTCCGCGAGATTTCAGACTATGCCGAAATATCCGGGTCACGGCCCACTCTGCCAAGTGACGCAGAAGTCAGCTGCGGACATGAAGCCCAGAAGGGAACATCGAGATAGGCCGTGATCAGCTTAAGATGCTGCAATAGGAAGTACGGCGAGAGCGTGAACACGTGCGTGCCGCCGAAGATTTGCGCAACACGTCGCGTCGTCGCAACGTGCTACGGGTGGAAAGGCGTCGCCGCAGCAGCTCGTCGCCGAGACGACTGTGCTCGCACCGACGAAGACCTGCACAACGTGTCGCGTGGTGGTAACGAGCTACGGGCGGCCATGCGTCGCCGCAGCAGCTCAACGCCAGCGCGTCGCCGAGACGACTGTGCTCGCGCCGCCGAAGACATGCGCAACACGTCGCGACGTGGCAACGAGCCACGAGTGGTCAGCCGTCATCGCAGCATCTCCACGTCCGTCGGTGTGAAGGCGAGACACCGAGCCACGTGAAGAGCAAAAGCGAGGCGTGGACTGCGGCAGCGTGACCGCGAAGCATGGATTGACAGGTCACGTAGTCCTTCTTTTTATTTGATAGCATTTAGAACTTTAGGATCGATCTGGCTTTGCCACCTGTGAACCAAAGCGCACCAAAATCAATACAGAAAAATTATCTTTGACTCCTCGTCCATAAACCATCGGATGTATGTTTGGTTACATAAGTTGAATGCTAGCGCTTCGGTGTACAGTTGGGATGAAAGTATCACCATTCATTTTGCTATCCAAAACTACAAGGTTTGGCCAAGACGTACCACAGAAGGTTAAGTAGGTACTATTCTATTTATTTTGCAAGAATGGCAAGAGAAGTTATTAACGCGTTTCCGTGCGAACTAAACTACGGCTAGACCTTGGAAAATTATTAGGAGAGAACCAGCGTAACGAATCTATGGAGGTGTATTATTATGAAAAATAGCGTCTTACTTATCAAAGCGAAATACATAGTAGGCCCTTCAAAGCATTACAGATAAAACACCTATGCCACTCTTTCTTTTTGGAATTGTGTACAATGGTTCCATTTCAATCAGATGTTACAGTATTTATTCAATAGTAGGGAACGCAGTCAACTTGGTCAGGCCCGATCTCACACATCTCCAAGTGTTACAATTATTGTAAGGAAATATGACTTCACTTTTCTCACACCACTAAGCCACTGTGAAGTGCACACGTTGTAATAAGATTGGCAGTGCAACAGAAAAGTAAAATAGATGATAGAATAATAAACAGTAGCTATGCGGCACAAAAGCTATGACAACTAATTATAAACGTTTAAACAACAAAGACGCGCGTGTGGTGATAAAAAGTAACAGTCTGTGTAAAGTAATAGATTCTGATCGGTATATGGATAATAATTATTACCAAATAAAACAGTAGTGTAAGTTGCTTTGTACTAGAGAGCTAGGTGTATCTCACGATAATGTCCCCACGTATATGAAGGGATCTGGAATAGCACGACATGGCTGTCAAAGTAAAGACTGAATGTCAATGTAGTGGTAGGTCATGTGACTAACCATTCTCTTCCCTATGTTAACAGTAAAATGCAATTTGAGTTTCAAATTGGCCAGTATTTGAAGTGATGTAATCTAATTTTCTACAGATAGAGGATTGCAAGTCGTTAAAATTATAGAGGTGTGTGTTTGGTGGAATTTAACTAATATAAAAATAAATAATACCACCCCGTTACTGTCCCACTGCAGTATAAAGGCCTCTTCTTATACTGATATGTTACAAGTATTGATACCACTCACTCTGGCTTGAGGCGGTTTGGCATTTTCCAATTTATGTTAACTGTGAGTCCAGGCTTTCACACCGATGTCAGTGATGTCCAAGATAAAATTAAAAAGTATTAGAAACTGACTGACTGAAATAACATCTGCTCTTTGCCGGATTTGAACTCGCTACCATCCAGCTCGAGAGACGATGTCTTACCCACTGGGCCACCACGACTAAATAAGTAATCTCTTTTAAATATTAGATTTTGATAGTTCAAAGGATACAGTCAACCTAATTTATGCATAACAAACTTAAAAATATTAAAGCTCTCTTGATATACAACTTATATCAAACTGTAAATTCCTATGGTATTGCAATTTTGACCATAAGATTCATTGTAGTAGATCATAAAGAGAATAAAAACTATAAACGATAGATAACGCGATAAAGCAGACATTATGTTTTTACATAATTGTGTGCTTATAGAAAGAATCACAGGAAAGTATTTTATTACAAAAGATATATGAACTATTTATAGTCAAATGATAAAACGTTAAGTAGATATTAACCTAGTATCGTGTCTTTTAGTACAGCAAGGTGGATACACTAATCGCCACCATCTTATAAATTGATAACAAGTTTTTGACTAAGAGTATATCATCTTTAAACAAAATTATACCTAATTATATTAGAACATCAGCAGTAAAATACGCTGACGGGCCAGGAATCATTCGACCCAAAAGTGCTGGTTTCGTTTTGATATGTTTTTATAACATTATTAATAGTTCATAGTCGCACTATTGAGTTGGATTTAAGATCTATAAAAGAAGAATATGAGGAAGATGTATTAGTGTTCATTCACGGAGCAGTTGTGAGACTTTTCAAGACAACAAGGTCAATTGTTTATTTGAGCTTCCTGCGGTACATAGACAAACTTATAGAAGAAAAAACTAAAATAAGAAGGAAGATAAGAACTCTATAACAATTAATATTTGGAAGGAGTTGCTCTGTTCTGAACTTGAGTTAATATTGACATCTTGTTGAGGCCCTCATAATCTAGTACAGTCAATATGTTTTGTATCGCTTAAGGTCCTATAATTTAAATCATTAGGATACTAAAAACCTTGACTCATTCCTAAACAATGTTGGTACCTATTTTTGTACGCATAAAATTGAAGCATAGTATGAAATACGTCATAAACGAGGTAGCTAAACCTTAAAACTAATAAAAAAACGGGCAAATAAAGTACGGATATAGAGATGGATAACCAAACCATGTTAGCAAGGTTTTATTCATGGATTGGTATGTTGTAACAATGATAGCGCACCAATCAATACAGAAAGCAGACGCAAAACAACAGTATTTGTGGAGCGTATGAATCCGTTGATTGATGTAACCAGCGGTCCGATTGTACCATTTACCACCTCTGTAACTAGAGATTTTTGCATGAAGTCGTAAGAACGCCAGTTTATCACGATTATTCCCGATGTCCACCACTTGGTTGGTAAAAGTTGCTAGAAGTAACTGTCAAAAAGTGAGATTTAAAACAAATAATCGTTTTAAATAATAGTACCTGGGTGACCGAGCTCTACTCGGGTGAAAATAAAACGATGTTTTCTAAAAATAAAACCTAGCTAGATTGATTTACTGCCCCCGAAACACTCTGCATACCAAATGTCATGAAAATCTTTGGAGCCGTTTCCGAGATTCAGATTTATATATATACATGTATTGCTCGTTTAAAGGTATTATATATAGTGAGAACGATTGATATAGATTCTGTCAAATATTTGGTAAAATACTCTTTGTCGAAGATTTAAAGTAAATACAATTGGTATGGGTACAGAATGCCAACTTAACAGCTTAACTTACAGAGGATGATGTGATTGGTTGTATGTTTCTACATCCTGGAAAATCAATGGCTGTATGAAGCCTTTCTTATACTAATTATACCCTTCATGTTGGGTTGAGCCGAATATAAGAAATTGTTATGTACAGAATATTATTTGTTGTTTGTTACAGATCGAGTACGCGAGAATTAATTGGCTCGTGACTTGATATGATTGAGAGACAGGAGCTTCCGGCTACCACCACGAGATTTAACTGATCGGCTCGTGCTGGTGTCATGAGGGATGCCTGCTGCCCGGGTGAGAGTCAGGGACCTCCGACTACCATGCCGAGATTTAACTGATCGGCTCGGGCTGATGTCGCGAGGGACGCCTGCTGCCCAGTTGAGAGAAAAGTCCTTTCGACTATCAACATGAGATTTAACTGATCGGCTCGTGTTGGTGTCGCTAGGCCTCCTGATTTACTGATCGTTCAGGATGTTAGGGCCCCCTGATTTACTGATCGTTCAGGGATGGTGTTTGTTCACGACAAATCGATCGGTTGTGAACTTACTCTTTAATGTTGAATGTTAATTAAGAAATTGATTTTTGCTTCAGTTGTATTATTGTTAAAAGTTCAATAATGCTATTTTGTTTTTACTACTTTGTTGGTTTGTATAAGTAATAATGATAAGTTTGTTCTCCATTGGTGTCATAGCCCCACGGCGTTCCAGTGCGAGGATAAACGAATCATAAATAAGAGATGTTGTAATAAGCCCGAGGTGCATTGGCCTCAAACTATTGTAAAACACCTATTTTTTTAAAAGAGTAAGTTTGGAGTTTCTTGTCCGTTCTTCTCCATAACAATCTACCTTTCCGAATGGACAGTAGAATCAATATTATTATTTTTAAATTGATATTAAAAAGATAAACGTTTTGACTATGACTTTGACACTTCCCTGTTTGTATATTGTTAGTTTTTAAAAGTTATGAAAGTAGTTTATTAATTTTGTAAGTTATGGATTAATAATTAATTAATAAGCTCGAAAGACTAGCCAGGAACCCGATTGTTAGGTTTCCACCTGGATTCGTGTGCAGGGACGCACACGATGTCAGGACGGACGATTGTTAGGTTTTGATCCTTTTTTTACTAATAATGGCTTGATTTAAATAAAAACGAATGATCCTATTTAACAGTTTGGTTATTTGTTAGGGTTTTGATTTATATAAATACCTATATGTCTTCATAATTCCAAAGGACTGCCATGGAGGCGATATTTTTTATGGTAAACACTCGGGAGTTTGTCGAGTGTTTCCAGCTAGTACGAGTAATGTGGCTGGAGGACACATTCGGTCGATGGTCGTCGCCTGAGACGCTTGCTTAAAACAGAGTGCTCAAAGTCATAGACATCGTTGTAAAATTGTATTTCTTGTTTAGAACAGTTTTCTTACATTATAAAAGTAATGAAGTTTGAGTTTGATTTCACACATCACATCCAAGTACCACTCGTAGTAAACCCGCTGACTGCTACAGTATGTTTTCCTTTTTAGTGATACATTATCTTTAGAAGCACTAGAGCCCTCAAAAAATGATCAAAATTGCGCTGTCAACAGAGGCTTAGTGTACAAATTTGTCAAATATAAATGAAAAAAGGAAAACATAGGGACATAGTATATGTCTTACTTTACCAGTTTATGGAATATCTTTTAAATTGGTCCAATATTGGAGGAGGAAAGAGACGAGAGCCAAACCTCGAATTATGACTTTTTACTAAGGAAATTCAGTCGGCGCTCTCTGCCCATATTTCCTCTTAACTACACTTGAACTGAAAAGGCTGCACGAGCGTGTCGCAACAGGTATGCAAAACAAAATGGCTCCTTACATAAGGCGGTCATTGCCAAGGTCGTTCGGACTCTAGCAGAACTAATTGTTTTTAACGCATTCTCTGGCGAACAATGTTATGTGTAATTTCTATTGTGTTCTCGAAATGAATGGAAAATAAATGGAATTACCTTTTTCCTTATGCTTTTGCATTGTATCGAGATATTAGATAATATTTTAAGTGAATTATGAGAAAATGTATGTAAACAACGTTGATTTCTTGCAAATTTTGCAATTTATGTAAACAAGGTGATAATAGTTTAGTAGATAGGTAATGATAATGATGATTGAGATAAGCAAGTAAATTTTTTCGATACATTGCATCCATAATAATTCCCACAAGATTATAACGTCAGTTCATTGATAACATGATTTGCAAAAAAGAAAGTTAATTAAAAAGATCAAAAAACCCGACTTTTTAAAAAGCGAAATAAATTATAATTTTCTTCTAATTTACGTCTTTTTAGTTCGCTTTTTAAACAGTCGGGTTTTATGATCTTTTTAATTAACTTTTTTTATTTACAACTTTATAGTATTTTTTTTTTAGAATTAGGTACAAATGTACCTAATTCTAAAAACATTTATACATATAAGTGTGATATATATATATATATATATGTATATATTTGAAATCACCTCTTGAAACCCTTTATTTTGTATATACCCCACACGATGAGTTTGAAAGAAAAAAAAATTTCCACCCACAAAATGGCGCCCAAAATCAGTCTAATGTAACATATATTTTTCCAAAAAATTACGACTAGCTGTTTAGACGTGATTTTCATTTTAAAATCAGCTACTCAAGGGAATCGGCGCCTTAATGTAGCCAGTGACGATGAATCGATTGACGTAAGAATCATCAAAATCAGCCAACGCGTTTGATCTCTAGAACGCCACATAGGAACAAACATAATATAACTATCCAGATTTGCTACAAAACCAATCGATATCTGCTGTGCGGCCTATACAGATTTGGAACGAAAGGTAACGAAACCCATAAAATTACCCAAATAATTTCTACAAAACCCATCCAGTTTGGCTACGAAAGCTATCCAGTACAATGTTTTAGGCTTACGGCGTTTAATGTTTTGGTGCACCGGTGATGGGGGAAGGGAAGGGGAGAAACACCCACGGTGGGTTCTTGATAAGTTCTAACGCGTGCCCGTGTTCTTGCCATAAGCGGCACAGGAGGACACCGTGGAGTTTTAATGAGTTGGAGTCCCACATACATGCGATTATCTCCCCGTGGTAGCGCAGTATGCTTGAGCATTGTTAAACGCGAAAAAAAATAATGAGGTCATTCACAATGAAAGGAAAGCCAACCACTATACTAGCTATGAATCCGACATTTGCGTCGAAAGCCTTCCTTAGCTACGAAAACCGTCGACATTTATTTGCTGCGTAGCGTAGCCTGTCCATCACACTATTTGCAGAGGTGAGTTCAAAGAATGTCGCACGCATGCTTTCCTTGCATTCATTGCTTCGTATGTTCAAAAATCCGTCTACTCGACAGCGTAAAACACTCAATGAATACTGTTAAGTTATCAAAATGAAATGGAACTCGCGTGCTTCGTGCTGTCAATACAGTTACGAATTTAGGGTGTGGGTATGCTTTGTAACCCATAAAGGTTGGCTTCGTATTCTAACGAAATTAGCTACGAAAGCATACGCATAATATATCTTCATTTTACAATAAACATAACAGGTAATTAAATAAACCTACTACTGAATAGCATTAGATTAAGGAGTTAGGCAGGCTGCCAGCTCGCCAATTTGATCACAGACTCGACACAATTTTTGTTGCTGCGATCAATGCAGTCTTAATCGGCGTTGGCAACTGGCCGATAGGAAGTAAAATAAATTGTCTCTGCTATAAAGTGGTTGGAATTTAGGTAGGTATTTGATATTTCTCATGGGATTTTCCATGGTATGTGGACTTGAAATTATATCTAACGTAAGTAATAACTGTGCCACTGCTATAATAGCAAAAGAAAAGAGAATTGGTTTCGTAAACCAGTATTTTTCCTATATCTCTGTAAAGGTTTCACATCACATCACATCATCAGCCTATTAATGTTCCCACTTCTGGGATACAGGCCTCCTCTCTATGAGAGGGAATGGGCCGTTAACCGTTATCCACCACGCGGGCCCAGTGCGGGTTGGTGGATGTCACATGATGTCTTCGAATTTTTGGTTCTAGGACATGCCGGTGTAAAGGTTTGAAGATTACTAAATCTTTCTTCTTATTTAAATACTAGCTGTGCCCGCGGATTCACTCCCGACAACTGCCTAGGTCTACCCTACTTCCCTACATGCCTACCCTATTTACCTGCCTACCCTACTTAGTTTGCATTTTTTTTCTAGTGTCATTCTTTCGCAAAGAATCTTAACACCGTCTTTCAGAAAATGACGTCAAATGCACAACGCCATCTATCAAATATGGAGTTCAAGAGTTCAACTGTCAGAGTATCTCAACTGCGCGTGTTGTGATATTTTACTTCTTGAACACTTTAAATTCATATAACTTTTTTTAGAGTGAACCGATAGCGATGAAACGAAAACTAAGTAATACTTCAATTTCTTACGCACCATTTTTATGTATGAAAGTTGTCTACATTGGTTTCGTACATTTTACTTGATGCGTGCACAACTAAACAGACTGAACAGAAAACAAACAAAAATGCTGAAAATGGTTTCTGTTGGTTGTCCATTAACACCCTGGCTAAAAACGATTTTTCTTCAGATTTATTATATGTATTGATTTTTAACACCACCTGCTCGATAATTTTCGAATACAACCTAGTAAAGTAAAGCATTACCTCTTAAGGGATGTATAGTTGAATGAAACTCCCAAGGGAGTAAAGTGATTTGAATTTGGAACGTCAAATTCGGGTGTAAACTCGTGGAAAAATCGAAGTAAAAAAATACACATACGGCATTGTAAAGAGCTTTGTTCGAATATTGAACTGGCACCATAAAAATGAAAAAAAATGTCGAGCGGTAGTGATTCTACTCAAGGTTTTCAAAACAGGCGCTTTAGAGATCAATACATATAATAAATCAATACAAATAATAAATCTGTAGAAAAAATATTTTTGTACATCGAAAACATTTCCAAAAAAAATTGCCAGTGTGTTAAAGGATAACCAACAGAACCCATTTCCAGCATTTTTGGATTTTTTATCTGTTTATTTGGGCACGCATCACGTGGAATGTACGAAACCAATGTAGATAACTTTTATACATAAAAATTGTGCGTAAATGAAGAATTACTTAGTTTTTGTTTCATCGCAATCGGTTCACTCTATCTAAAGTTAGATGAATTTAAAGTGTTCAAGAAGTAAAATTATCACAGCACACGCAATACAGTTACCCGGACAGTTGACCTCGCTATTCGATAGATGGTGTTGTGCATTTAAAGTCATTTTCTGATTCGCGGTTTTTAAGATTCTACGCGAAAGAGACTAGAAAAAAATTGGTATGTAAGGTAACTAGGGTAGGGTTGGCAGGCAGATGACGGGAGCGAAGCCGCGGGCACAGCTAGTTATTAATAAATCTACTACCGGAATAATCCAAACTCAGATATGAAAAAGCCTATGACGATTTTGCTCAATGGAGAACAACAAAAGTGCGGATTCCGTCCTTTTTGATTTATTTCCAACATTTAGCAAAAACTCGAAAGACAAACAGCCTATGGTGCATTTTTTCAATGCTCAGATCTTACACATAATCATCAAAAACAATATTCAAATCAATACATGTACAGCAGCTTTTAATTGTCTCGCAGAAGATGTGAAAAGTAGAGTATGCTCCTCTGGGATAAAGCCTGTCTTCGTCTTGGCTCGTTTCACTCAGAAGTCAGAATTCTACATAACTCTCTCGCTTCGCTCGGGGTTTAATTTGCCGCCTGTGACGAAATACACTGTTTTATACCCTTGGTGCAAAAACTACTTAAGTATCTATCGACCGATGATACGCTCGACGTATTTTACTTCAGATATGAACCCTCCCATGTCTATCTATAAATAGTATAAAACAAAGTCACTGTCTGTCTGTCTATTTGTCCGCCCGCTTACTTCATCTAAACCACGCTTCAGATTTTGATACGGTTTTCAAAAACAGAAAGAGCTATAAACGAGAAAGATTTGTGCTTATAATTTGTCCCCTGCGAAGCCGCGGTGAGACGCAAGTAAAAATAAAGGAGAACCACAAATAGGAATGGGACTACAATAGGTGGTCTTTTAAATTTCTGAAATCTGTCGAATGTGTGTGTGGATGAATGTTTGTTACTCAATCACGCCAGAACGGCTGAACGGTTCTGGATGAAACTTGGCGCAGATATAGACTATAGTCTATAATAGCACATAGGCTGGCAGAATCTATCTATATCTATACTTAATATTATAAAGAGGAAAGATTTTTTTGTCTGTTTGTTTGTACCAAATAGGTTCCGAAACTACTGGACCGATTTTAAAAATTCTTTCACCAATAGAAAGCTATATCATTCGTGAGTGACATAGGCTATTTTAATCACGAAAACAGGTCCGGTGGGGTGGTCCACGAGAGCAAAGCCGTGGGCAACAGCTAGTATCTAATATCCACGATTGATAGATACAAACGTTAACGAATTTAGATACCAAACCCATTCGTCAAGTCAATAAAGAAATCCATCAACATTAATCAACTAAAGGAAATAAATACGCCACTCATTTGTTCTCGTTCGTCGCCTGGCGGAAAGCAGTTCACTGCCAAGGCTGCTCCGTCCTCTGCCCGACTGACTACTGCTTGACTGGGCCAAGGTTTGAGTTCACTAAACTACACATCACGGTGAATTATCAGTTCTTCAATATGAAGGTTAGTAAACGAATACTGGAATTTAAAGAAATGTTGTACGCATTTTGAACTGCAATGTGTGTAAAGTTGCAAGTAAAAGTAGATAGGTAGGTAAGTATTATGGTTTTCCTACCACTCGTGCTTTCTGTTTTCTTCTCATCATAATTTTAAGTAATTTATTTTTATCTTACTGTATTTGTTTTATGTTCTTTGTATCTATTTTTACATACACAACAGATTTGGTTTCCGTACGTAACGACCTAGGCGACCACTGAAAATCAGCGCCGAGCTGTGGGTCCCCCACGGCACTGCATATGCTAAGTGGAAGCCTTCTTACCACTTAAGTTTGGAAATTCTTCGGGCTATGTTGGTAACCCTGGTTCTCTTGCGGATCTCTAAATTTCTGATTCGATCACGCAAGGAAACTCCGAGCATAGCCCTCTCCATTGCCCTTTGGGTGACTTTAAGCTTTCTGATGAGGCCCATTGTAAGCGACCACGTCTAACGTCTTATTATTTTTATGAACCCAAATTTCCGTAGGATCAAATCTCCGCAGTCTCCCCTACGCTAAACGTATATCTCCTAGTGTCATTTAAACTGGAAATAATTTTCTGAGTAGATAGCTACTAGTTGAGTTAAGTACCTGCCTACAGACCCCACTTGCCATCATCTGCCCTTGATTCCATTTTACACAACGGATGAGACGGTGAATACAAATTGGTGACCCCATTTCAGCTTATTTAGTGACCTACTCCTGCACAAATAGGCCAATGAAATAAATGTATGTGGTAGGTACTCAAAGTATGATCTAACTAAACTCTTTGTATAAGTTACTTAAATACAGCTGTTTGGAGTATATTTGCAAAATGAAATCTCTGGAGAACTGCAGCCTATTTGCGTGAGTCCGGCAGGGCAAAGGGTATGACTCCATGAAAGAGTATGACAAATTCCCTACATATTTGTTCGATGTTGCCAAAAATTATTGGACTCTTTCGAAAAGAGTCTAGTATCTTCACCAATGAAAGCATCTAATATTTTTTGGCAATACCGAACAAACGAATATTTTTTCACTGATAGATCACACGAAACTCAGCATCACTAACGATTAATGTAATACCACGGGGTCCCAGCGCTAAGAAAGAAAATTTGATCCAAATAAATATGACTAGATGGTGCGATATGCACCGATTTCTTATTGAATTGTGTGTAAAATTAACATTTTCTGGAATTGAACATAGAAATTGTATGTTCTTGTTTAATCAACTCTCCTAAGCACAATATTGTGGAATACTGGGCGCTCAATTCTCATTTCAAAGATTATTTGAACGGATCATTTAAAATTGATGCAAATAGATGGCGCGGTTTTAAATTACTGAGGCATTTCACTCGATTGTTTAGTATTGTAACAGATTTTGGTCCACCCGTGCGGCTGTTATTATTTAGCCACGAGCTCCTCGCGGCTTCTGTATGTTAGTATTATATTATCTGTGGTAATACACAGGACCACAGACCGTGCCCTTTTCCGGGGTAATAATAACCCCGGAAAAGGGCACGGTCTGTGTTATATGCCACGTGAAACCAAACACCACGGAAAACGCTAGATTTTCAATGGGTTCCCTTCTGGGTATCTCGCAGAATCTTGATGCTCCGAAATTTATTTGGCATAACACACTTGGCATAATCTGCTTTAAATGAATGATTTTAAAGCATAATAAATATTTAATATAATTATTGTTTGGCCAAATGTTTATATGTCCGAATTTACAATAGCATACTTTTAAGATGGAAGAATTTTATTTGGCATGATTTCACATGGCATATTATGAAGATGGCAGACATTCATTTGGAATAATTTTATGGGACAATGTTATTTGTTCTTCTAAAATCTAATTGATCTATTGTAAATGAGCACTTATAAAAATAAAAGATGTAGTTTTTTTATGTTTAATCTTTATATTAAATATTGCGTCTATATTATTTGATCTACGAATAAATTATAAATGAACTGCATTCAAGGTAACATGATAATTATGTTTAAACATAGGTACTCAATTAATATTTGGTATACAAAAATAATGTTTGATCCTCTTTTTAGGGTTCCGTACCCAAAGGGTAAAAACGGGATCCTATTACTAAGACTTCGCGATCCGTCTGTCTGTCTGAGGCCTTTTTGGCCCAATAAGTAACTATCAGACGTAATTTCTACATCCTAATATTTTTCTGCGTAGTTCTAAACTGATTAAAATATCGATTGATTTGATTTATTTTATGTCTGAAAGAAAGAGGATCATTAAAAATCATTAAAACAAGATGACCGTTTAGATTTATTTGCTTGCTGTTTTTGCAATATTAAAACGATATTTTAAATACATGCCTAATTTCATTAGGCATTTCTATAAAATAGAATTTCTTGAATGAACTACGATTTTTTTTGTAATGTGATAGATGAGTATTTCAATTATTATGGATATGAAATGTATGCCAAAAGACGATTCTGACTGTGAACTTTCTGCGATATGATGTTTCTGCCTTTTAAGGGCCTACATACGCTTTAGTGCCGTAAAACGGCAACTTTCTAAAGCATACTCCTTAGTAACGGCTAGGTTAAAAGGTTTGAAAAAAAAAAAAATATTAGTGATTCATGTAAATAATTTTGAACACAAGGTTTTTACGTGTAACTAATAGTTTTGCTTTAAAAAAATAATTAACAACACGATAATTTTCGCAACTTTTGGAAACTCCTCCAAAATGACTTGGATGTACAAAAATATTTTTACACAGAAAAATCGATGGCTGGTATTTCTTCATAACTAACATAGCATATGTAAATCAAATAATATTTTGCAAACAAAACTGTTCAAAAGGAGGTTCAATTTTGATATTTGGGCATCGCGCGGGCGCACGGCCAGTACTACGTTAGCATTGGGGTGTATATATCGCCTTAATGAATATCGATAAAAAAATTATGCCTAAAGATGATTCTGACTTACAAAATTATGAGTTTTGAATGTATGATAAATGAGTGTATGCCAAACGATTTTCTGCGGAAAGAAGTTTATGCTATCAGTTGTTATGCAAAATAATATTATGACATAAAAAGTTCTGCTATAAAACGTAAACCTATTTTCATTATGTTTAATCAGTGTCCTTTTTAGGGTTCCGACGTCAACAAGGAACCCTTATAGTTTCGCTCTGTCCGTCTGTCCGTCCGCAGCTTAGCTCAGAGAATATAAGTACTAGAAAGCTATAATTTGCATGTATATAGATATTAATAATTTCGACAAAATGGTAAAATAAAACAATGAAAAAAAACTTTTTTGGGTTTCCTATAGACGTAAAGTGGAGATGTATTTTTTTCTCGTCTATCCCATGGTGTGGGGTATCGTTGGATAGGCCATTCAAAAATATGATGGGTTTGTTAAAACCATTTTTCGATTAAGAGATCCGTTTGCGTAAAACTAAGCTTTAAATAGCGATTTTTTGTTAGAGTCAAGATTCCTCCTCCCCCTGCCAGCGAAATGGTTGCTCTAAGCTATGTGAACAAAATCACGGCAGTAGTAAATATAACGAAATTAAAAGGAAAACTATCACAGTTGAGTAGGCTTTACAAGTTTACGAGTAATAGTCGACCAACTTATAACATGTACTTGGAACAGTAAAAATTGTGTGCCATTGAAAAATTACTTTAATAACGTTGTTAGCTGTGTAAAACAGAGTAAATATATACTTATGAACCATGTAAAAATATACAAAAATAAAATCATAACAGGCTTTAATAGTTTACGAGCAATAGTCGACCAACTTATAAAACGTACTTAGCACAGTAATTTTTTTGTACAAATGCCATTGAAAATTACTTAAATAACGTTGTTAGCTGTGTAAAACAGATAGTAAATATATGCTTATGAAAAATATACAAAAATAAAATCATAACATCCTTAATGATAATGATTTTTAAATGAATGTCTAAGCTCGAATAACGCATTGGAGTGGCCGGTGTCAATGGCAGTACCGGTCCGTAGTCTATTTTGTGTTAGTGCAGAAGTATTTTCTACGTTTAGTAATCTATAGACAAATAAGATTCGATTGCCAAGCAAATTACTTATTTATTTTTGTCGATATCCTTCTATAAAGTCAATATTCGACCCGACAACATCACTAATTGAGTAGCGTATAACTTTCCAGAATGAAATAGTGATTACCGCAGATTAGAGATACGATTAAAACATACGATTTTTTTCAAATTCCGAAAGAGAAATAAACAAGGAGCGTGCGCGCCATCCAGGAGCGAATCATACCATTCCCCGTGGCTCTAACGCGCGCGAAGTTGGGTTTTATAACTACTTCTTCAGTTACCAGTTAGACCTTCTTTAGTTTAAGTTAAGAGTGAATAGGTTACTTCTAGGCAAGCGTGCTTCACCGTAGACCACATCATCGCTTACCATCAGGCGAGATAATGGTCAAACGCGAGCATATAGATTTAAATAAAACATTATCTGTGGGCCCGTTTTTAGTCGTTGTGTGCCGCTGAACTCGTTTTAATGTTCATGTAAGAACAACAAAACCCTCTTCTTAGTCCGCATTATTATGCAACTTCGGCACACTATTACTGCGCGTGGCCCGACACGCACTTGGCCAGTTTTTTTTTCTTAGAGAAAAAGTTCTATTCTACGACAGATGAAAATTTGTAGAGCTCGAAGTAAAAACTGGCAATATCTTTAAAATATCTTTTTGCTTGCTCTTGTGAGTTTCAAGGTTTAAACTAATCGGTGTTAAAAAGAGCAAGCTTATTAATAATATTCACGTACGAGAATATTAAATTGGAACAAAAACAAATACTAAAAGCGACATAAAATACTAAATCTGGAGCTATAAAATCTCTGCCCTGTTCCCCTTAACTACACCTTTTACTGTGTTCCACCTAGGGTAACAAACCGTTCGGAATTGTCCGGATATGTGCTCCCCTCCTTCCGGACTTTGGCAGTAAAAATTTATAGACTTGAAGATTTTTTTCTTGAAAATTATAAAACACCAAGATACACCTACCCTACACCTACCCTACACCTACCCTACACCTACCCTACACCTACCCTACACCTACCCTACACCTACCCTACACCTACCCTACACCTACCCTACACCTACCCTACACCTACCCTACACCTACCCTACACCTACCCTACACCTACCCTACACCTACCCTACACCTACCCTACACCTACCCTACACCTACCCTACACCTACCCTACACCTACCCTACACCTACCCTACACCTACCCTACACCTACCCTACACCTACCCTACACCTACCCTACACCTACCCTACACCTACCCTACACCTACCCTACACCTACCCTACACCTACCCTACACCTACCCTACACCTACCCTACACCTACCCTACACCTACCCTACACCTACCCTACACCTACCCTACACCTACCCTACACCTACCCTACACCTACCCTACACCTACCCTACACCTACCCTACACCTACCCTACACCTACCCTACACCTACCCTACACCTACCCTACACCTACCCTACACCTACCCTACACCTACCCTACACCTACCCTACACCTACCCTACACCTACCCTACACCTACCCTACACCTACCCTACACCTACCCTACACCAACTTCTTTCACTAACTTTTTTTTTTTTTTTTTCTTAATTTTTTTTTCCGTAAGAACCTTGTACAGAGTATTAGAAAACTACAAAAAAAAAAAAGCCAAATTGGTCAAGCCGTTTTCATGTTATGTCGTGACAACGGAAAAAGGGTTTCATTTTTATATATATATATATAATATAGAAGATACTTAATGAATAGGTAGCACTTGTAGAACATGACAGACTTATAAGTAAACTAGCTGTCCCTCGCCGCTTCGCTCCCGTCAACTGGTTACGTAACTTTAACCGTTTACGCAGCTCACGCAACGGAAGCTCTCAAAAACAATTATTTTTGCCCGTTTTTGCAACATTTTTCATTTATGCTCCGCTTCTAGCGTGATGTTATATAGTCTGTAACCTTTCACTATAAATGGAGTACCCAACACAAAAATATTTTTTAATTCCAACCTGTAGTTCCTGAGATTAGCGCGTTCAAACAAACAAACTCTTCAGCTTCATAATGTTACATAATATATAGTATATATATTATATGTCGGGCTTAGTCGTACGGACGTCAAAACAAATCACAAGCACGCCCCTAGCGGCAATCAAGAGCAACTACGCATTGGCGCGCTTTTATAAGCACTTGCGTGGTGCGAAATAGAGCAGTTGAGTACTGACAGCCGTAGAGCTAAGACGTCGTAGAATCAGTGTCGATCCGTAATATTAGTAAGCAGGAATGTAACTTGTGTATATTTGAATAAACCCAGTGTATCGAATAACTTATGTGATTTCATTTGCACGATTACCACGAAACCACCGACCTGCCCACACACGATGTCTTAACCTAAGGGAATACATCCTGACTGCCCGATGGTTTACATCTATCGGCCAGCCTTGATGCGACATCAGAATAAGGATTCGGTCGTGCTAATGAGATCACACGTAAAAACAATGCTAGTGAAAATGGTGGTTACATTCTTGCAAAAAAAAATCGCGGCGTCAGTTGCGACTACCCTCAGTCTGCAATAATGAAAAACCAGTCCGGAACGGAGCAATAAGGAGGCTAGCAACAACCAAAGAGCTGGAAAGGTCAAGGAGGAGCGTGTGGACGTGTGGAAAGATCCATACACACGGATCTTTATGCCAATCTGGTGAATCGTTTTCGTTTTGTTATGACTATGGTCAAGCGTGTTCATTATTCAAAATTCTGGTTTTGTGTACGGTATGGCGGTCAGTGGATCGTCAGGGCGGCCCGGGACGGGTCGTAATTTCATGTTAGTTATCACTGATCAAGTTTTAGTGTTGCTGAAGTGTTATTATTCTACTGTCACTGGTAATGGTCCTTAGCTGACTATTATTGTTCGGACTTTAGAGCCATATAGTAGCAATGCCGTACCGAACACATCATTCTGAAAATTATGATAATTCCAAATGAAATATTTTGATTAGTTTTGATAGTTTTATGCAGTGAGGGTTAAGTTTGAGGAGAAGCATGGTATTCTTCTTTTAGAGTCAGGAAGCCAAACTATCTGGAACGTAGTAAACCCTACCAGGTCTCGTTAATTGAGACTTAAAATGCCACTGACGTTATGGCATTCATTGGATTCTCTAAAGCCCATATACCTACCTGGACACTTGGGACACTGTAATGAGTGGTTCGTGTTTTGAAAAGGGACTCTGCACTCACATTTGGTGTCCATAATAACCCATTTTACCGTGCTGGTTGAGGTTACTCCACCGCTGCACCGGTTAATTGTTATCAAAGCTGTGTATGGTTAAGATGACCGTGTGAACATTTACTCTCGTAGTGTTTTTCATGTTTCAGATACCATATTGCGTCGCAGTGGAGCCTCTGCTGCAGGCTAGCGGTTCAAATGCTGAATGCGAAGGTTGACGTCTCAACATCTAAGAGGTTGAGACCGACGGCAGGCTAGCAGTTCGCAGTTGGTAGCCGAACGTTACGAACGCGTGCAAATTTGGAATGGAATACTCGGTGAGTCGCTTCCATGTTATTTCGATAGTGAGGTCGAATGTTCTCTAGTGAACAGATGCTAGTTCGAACTGTAAGAGTGTTCATGTTTGACCACTGAGTTGGTCGTGGTTATATCTAGCACTATCACTAGGTTATTAAGACACACTTAGTAAAAAGCAAGTAGTTATTGAGTTTCCTATAGGCGGTATAGTTTCATCATTTGGTTCAGTACGAACTTTAGGATTTAATATCCCATAAGAAGATGAGCTATCCAAAGTTACTTAACAACTAGTCATTTTCAGTGGCAAAGCGAGTTAGTAAATTCGTTGGGCGAAGGCATTTGTATCGAGTTAGGTACTGGTCATTTACGTGTATTCAGAACAGATCTTATGTTGCGTAACGGTTTACAACCACCGTCTTCAGATCTGAATTCACGTGCCTACTTTGAAAGTAATATTATGATACCAGAGTAGATCTCGCGATCGTTTTCCTTATCATGTAAGACTGAGTTAGTGAGCGATAGTGAATGGTTGATATTTGATTTTAAAGATATTGATCCGAGTTCATTTGTAAAGCTCCTTCACAACAGCTATTGAGACGCAAATAATATCAGGCTTAATTGTTCCTCTCATATTAACAGTCTGTATGTAGTGAGAATCTTGCGAGAAGATCACCAAGTTCCTTGAGAATTAGACGTCATAGTTGATGACAGTGGCAATGAAACTAAATCTGATTAAGAATGGCTTGTACACTCCTACTCAAAAACTTAGACCGCACCTCATGAGTAACATGTGGCGATGGGTCTACAAGGAATCGTTGGTGCGATTTCTGTCTGCGTTGGTGCACAGAGCCCCTCATGTGTTGTAGCATATGTGGCGGCAGAAATGTAAAGAATCGTTGGTAGATACGATTCTGGTTTGTGTTGGTGCACAGATTTCAATGAAAGTTTCATGAGTTGAGTATGCATTGCCTATGAATTATAACAAATTCAAATTCAAAAGTCATTTATTCAAACTAGGCTGAGAATCAGCACTTTCCGAACGTCAAAATTACATAAGACATTCCCAAAAAACGCCCGCCCTTCACCACTTCCTAGTGCTTTTGCTGGGAAGAAGAAGTGGCGCAACAAACTCCCCAGCAGCACAGCTGTCTGTTCAGTTAGAAAAAAAACAAAAACTTGATTCTATACAATAGTATGCAAATAATTTACATTACTAAACACAAAAAAAAAAACACAAACCGTAACAGCATTGTTACAATTACTTTGTTTAGTTGTTGAACTTGTTGATCGTCGGACGTTTTTCTAATGAATAGTGTTGTGTCGGAAACTCTATTACGAAAACTAAATAAGCCCTGTATTAAGTCTACGATAGGTGATTATGACAGGACGGTGATCGTTATGCACCGAAAGTTTTTCAATAGGTACGCTTAGAACCTACAAGTATGCACACTGTAGGTTAAGGAAGATACCAGTGGGGTTATGTACCAGTCGATGTTGATGTCAAAAGGGTATTGATGATAATGAGCAAGCTGGTAATTAAGGTGTCGAGTAATTCAGTCTATCGAACGTATTATGTTTGACCGTACCAGTGGATTCTGGTGGAGGTCGGGGTCTAGAGAGAGACCGAGAGACCGTTATGAGAGCAATACAATTGCTGGTCGGCTAGAGAGCCGTGGCGTTAGAGGTTTTACTAGTTTCGTGGGGTTTGGGTTTCTGTAGGCTTGGCAGTTGTTGCTGCAGCAGAAGTTTTAAAGTTTGTTTGGAGCGACTAGTGGTACATGACCCAGGGTAATGATTTAGTTAAAGAGTAGAGTTCTTAAATTTCCCTATTTTCACGAACCCAATAATCTAGTTTGGTCAGGAGTAGCCGAGCGTTGTGTGGCAACTGAGAGCCTGAGTGGAAACTATGAGCCTGAGTGGCAACTGTTGGCCTGAGTGGCAACTGTTGGCCTGAGTGGCAACTGTTGGCCTGAGTGGCAACTGTTGGCCTGTGTGGCAATTGTTGGCCTTTATGGCAACGGTAGGCCTGTATGGCACCTGTAAGTAAGTCTGTGGGTAAGTCTGTGTGACACTATGGCTGGTGTGAAAATTCATGTTTGTGTTAGAAACCTTACAGAAAGTTCCCATTGAGTCATGAGGTTAAAGGAAAGTAAACTCGCAGTCACGCGTGTGGTGAGATCATGTAAATGTTGATGACGTTCGAATCGTCAAGCCCTCGTTACGAAAATTAAAATAATTTTGGTTTTTCTCATTTTGATTACTATGCGTAGATTATGTTGATAAGACACACAAAGCTCAAGTACCAATTGGGATTGTAGATGGATTAGATAATGAATTGACGTATCATATGACAGACTAAATCTCTGTGTGAACAGGTTGTTTATTGTGTATATATATATTATATAGTGAATGGAGGAGAGGAGTTGGAAGTGAGACGAGGTTCCACGCTGCTAACCTTCAGACACGCACTGAAAGGACAGCATCATTGGGGCACTAGTCCGGAGACTGCGGGGACGCCCGAGCCCCCCCGGAATGTCCATCGGGCCCTCCCCATCTGGTCGCCAACCAGCACGATGGCGCATCCCGGGATTTTTCGACAGTTGGCGGGGCAGCCTTTCATGTGTGGCTGGCACACTACTTGGGCCCCCAACTACCTGCGGTCGGCCAGCGGCGCACCGTGCCTCGGATCCCGCTACCCTCCGAGACCAGTCTCCCGATACGCCCATACCAGCGCGCGTCAGGCTGGTCAGCCTGCAGTGGAACAGCTATCTCGACCCTACTCCTCTTGTGGCTACACCGAGCATCGTACCGGAACACGGCTAAGCCGCTTGGCGGTACGTCTTTGCCCGGTGGGTGGTCGCAAGCCGTCGGCCGAAGCCTACCACCAGTTTTTGTCACCTGATTTGCACCACCCGGGGACCATGTGTAGCGTATCGGAATAGGGTACACTCCTACGGACGTGGGTGACTCAGCCCCCAAAAGATTGGGTGCTTTTAGGTACCAAATCGACGATTAAGTTTCTATTTTGTTTAAATTGGAAATTGAGAGATTTAAATGATCATGTTTGATTGTTTCAAAATGTTTCCTCACTCTAGAGTATGAGTCAGGATTGAACGAGCAAGTACTGTTTGGAAATTTTGTATGTTTCAGAAAAACATCCCTTGTATGATGTGCGATTGCCAGGATGGAGTGGACTAAGACGACGTGTGCTGTAACACGAGGTGACCATGAGATGGCATGGAGCAAGGACAAGAAGATGATGCCTGCGGGTGACAGATTTGGGGATCTGTCACCTGAGAGAGGCCCGAGAAGGCGACGTGTGTGTTCCACGTTCGCCTCTCAAGAGGAATTACGGCCTAGAGAGAACACCATGTGGTTTTAGTCAGTAGGAGTCTGACAGACCCCTCAGCTTTCCCCAAGGGCTGAGGACATCCATTGAGGATTTCCACATGATTCGATACACTGTTAAAACCTGACAATTAGGAACAGACGAGGACGCCTGTCTCGCAGGATGGCCGTGTCGGGTTTAGTCAATAGTACGGTCGTCCGAACAAATCACAAGCACGCTCCTAGCGGCAATCAAGAGCAACTACGCATTGGCGCGCTTTTATAAGCACTTGCGTGGTGTGAAATAGAGCAGTTGAGTACTGGCAGCCGTAGAGCTAAGACGTCGTAGAATCAGTGTCGATCCGTAATATTAGTAAGCAGGAATGTAACTTGTGTCTATTTGAATAAACCCAGTGTATCGAATAACTTATGTGATTTCATTTGCACGATTATACCCACCGACCTGCCCACACACGATGTCTTAACCTAAGGGAATATATCCTGACTTCCCGATGGTTTACATCTATCGGCCAGCCTTGATGCGACATATATATTATATAAGTATAGAGTATAGATGTAAGCCAGGGTTAAAGGACAAGAGATAGGTATATAATAGTAAAACAAGCAATATAACAATAGGTATTAGAAATTGCATGGTCACGTTGTTTTTAGTAAGTGTCCGGCTTTTAGACAACACTCTTCAAGGTTCGAAATGGTTACCCTTCTTACTCCACAAACCGCGGTCCGCAAATAAAACAACCAACTTTATCTGAGCGGACATTTTTATGCCAAAACTTTACGCCAAACCGGACAGCAGAATATGGCAGTTGACTACTGACCGCCTTAGAGCTAAGACGTCGTAGAATCACTGTCGATCCGTAATATAAGTAAGCAGGATTGTAACTAAGAGTTGTGACTATTTGAATAAATTCAGTGTATCGCATAATTTGTGTGCTTTCATTTTCACGATTGTACCCACCGACCTGCCCACACACGATGTCTTAACCTAAGGGAATATACATCCTGACTGCCCGAAGGTTTGCATCTATCGGCCACCCTTGATATTTTTTTGTCTTACGAAACATTAATTTGTACAGTCGTCAACGTAATCTCTTAAGGTTACACTAGTCGATCATTCTTCCATACAAACGTAGTCTGGCGATTACTGCACTGTTTGACGAAGTACGTTCAAAATAAAAAAAAAAAATCAATTTGTCTCATCATTATCTAGCCCTGTATGGAAACAAAAAAGGAAAAAAAAATTAAAGTTATGAGCGTTGAAAGTTACATATTTCAACACTAATTTTAACGCATCATTGAGCGGAAATAAATACCATAAGAAGAAGGAAAAGTTATTTTTATTAGATTAGTAGTTGAACAATGCAAATAATTTTATTTAGAAAATATACATTGAGTCGTTTTTTCATGATATTATCTAGACTCCCAAAGGCCTGTTTATAAAATTTCGCGCGCTCGTTTTCGTCCTAAATCATCATGCATTTCGATACAAATTTACAGAACCTTAAGCATGATCAGTATTAGATATTCATTTCATTGCCATTGGTCAACTTAGATTAAGAGAAAATTGTTAATTGGAATGTTACAAATAAATTATTTATTTACTATTTTATTTATAGTCTGGAATAGCACATAAGCTACTTTTCATCCCGGTTACTGTTGGGATAAGAAAACACTTTTCACGCGGGTGAAGCCGCTGGCTGAAGCTAGTGAATAATATAGTTATCCGAAACTCTATTTCTTGACATAAATGCTACTAAGCTTCTAGGTTAGACTAGCTTAAAATAAAAATAAAATGAGCCGCGTAATCCTAATCCCCAAAGAAGCAGATTGATAACTCAGTTTACACTGGTTTATATAGATAACCATTATCTGTATGCCTGATAACAGTGATAAGGGTAATGTACATTACATAACCAATTATTTACATTACTATTTTAATAACCTTGGTTGGATCTTGGTTGACTGGTTAAGAATACGTACCTACCTAAGGCATTAAGTCTGCCTTTTTAGAGTTCCGTAGCCAAATGGCAAAAAACGGAAACCTTATGGATTCGTCATGTCTGTCTGTCTGTCCGTCCGTATGTCACAGCTACTTTTTTCCGAAACTATAAGAACTATGCTGTTGAAACTTGGTAAGTAGATGTATTACGATTTTCACACAAAAATAGAAAAAAAAACATTAAATTTTGGGGGTTCCCCATACTAAGATCTGAAATATGTTTTTTTTTTTCATCAAACCTATACGTTTGGGATATCTATGGCTATGTCTTCAAAAATGATATCAAGGTTTCTAATTATTATTTTTTCTAAACTGAATAGTTTGCACGAGAGACACTTCCAAAGTGGTAAAATGTTTGCCCCTCCCCTCCCCCTGTAACTTCTAAACTAAGAGAATGATAAAACTAAAAAAAATATATGATGTACATTACTATGTAAACTTCCACCGAAAATTGGTTTGAACGAGATCTAGTAAGTAGTTTTTTTTAATACGTCATAAATCGTAAACAGCAATTTACCAAGTACGGAACCCTACGTGCGGTTTTTTATATTTGTGCTTGACGCCTAAACAAACAAAAACACATCAAAAATTACCTACCTCCGATTTAAGAATTAAGACAAGTTGAGTATTTATCAAACTCTACTATTAGCCTTTAACACTTTCACAGCCGATCACGTCCAGGTTGATTGTCTTTTTTTAGTGTTTGTTTTAAAACGACGTCCGTAGTCCGTGTTTGGCGTGCGTGATATAATAGTGTAGTGCTTTAGCTACGCACACATGTAAGAATAACCGTGGTGGGGCGCTTGGTGTGAGCGGAACAAGCTATCGAGTGTCGCGCTGCGCCAGTGTTCCCGCGCCGCTATTGCGAGTGCACGTACACGACTTTTTTTTTTCCCATAAAACCTCTTTTTTATTCTACATTTTTAAATAAAAAAAAACTAATTTACGTCTGTTTTTTATTTTTATCCTAGAAATAAACAAGTCAATAGTATAAATAAAAAAATAATTATAGATTTATCATTGATAGTTCTCATTTTATAAATGTTGCAATATCGGCGAAAATCGCCGGCGAACCATGGAATCCGCGTTTTAAAATCTTCGGCTGTCAAAGTGTTAAACCTGTCAAACGTCAATGTCAACTGTTTTTTTTACTCCATTCAGAATACTCAATTCAGAAACCGGCTTTAACTCGGTCAAGTATCGGTAACTGAACAAGCTTTTATTATATTTTTATCTTATTGACATAATAATATTGACAAAATAATTGACCGCCTTTTAGATACACGTGAATCAACTATGTTGATAGTACTAAACTGATCTTAGGCTATATTTTTTATAGAAAAAACCGGCCAAGCTTGAGTCGGACTCGCGCAAGAAGGGTTCCGTACCATTATCGCAAGAAAGTGCAAAAAAAACACGTTTGTTGTATGGGAGCCCCTCTTAAATATTAATTTTATTCTGTTTTTAGTATTTATTTATTATTTATTTATTTCCGTACCCAAAGGGTGAAAACGGGGCCCTATTACTGAGACTCCGCGATCCGTATGTCTGTCTGTCTAACCGTGATAGCTAGACAGTTGAAAATTTCACAGATGATGTATTTCTGTTGCCGCTATAACAACAAATACTAAAAAAAGAATAAAATAAATATTTAAGTAGGGCTCCCATACAACAAACGTAATTTTTTGGCCGTTTTTTGCGATTATGGTACGGAACCCTTCGTGCGCGGGTCCGACTCGCACTTGGCGGCATCCTGCTAGAAAAAATGGCCCGACCTATGCCTAGGCACACGTAGCTATCTACATTTGTGCGCATCTTACGACTCTTGCCAACTTACGTGCCGGGAATTATCCTTTCATCACCGCAGACTGCCCTTTTTTAAGGTTCCGTAGTCAACAAGGAACCCTTATAGTTTCGCCATGTCCGTCAGTGCTCAGAGACTCTTAGTGCTAGAAAGCTATAATTTGGCATGAATACACATATAAATCACGCCGACAAAGTGGTAAAACAATACCAGGCAAAAACACATTTTTTTGTGTACCTCCTGTACATGTAAAGTGGGGTTGTTTTCACTTACGCAAGGTCGCCAGCACGATGGTCTGACCAAGTAAAATAAGCTATACGTCTTCAAGCAAATCCAGCTGGTGATGATGGCAACTTTGGACCGGAGTCGATGGCATCAGATTGTCCGCTCAAAGTTGTCCAGTGTTTCACGATCCTCAGTAATGAGGCACCGATTGAAGAGAAGAAAGTAAAAAGTCATAAACTCATAATTCGAGGTTTGTCTCTCGCCTATTTCCTCCACCAGTATGGCACAATATCTTTAGAAGCAGTAGAACCCCTCAAAAAATGCTCAAAATTACGCTGTGAACAGAGGCTTAGTGTACAAATTTGACAAATATAAATGAAATAAATTGTAGTTCTAAAAACTAAAAAACACGCTTTAATGGTAAATTGAACTAAAAAGTAGCTAATCCTGAAGATCTTGGTAAGGCATTTGGGACAAACAATTTAAACGCGCACGGTAGAATCAACTTTTATTACTTGCAAATTTTAATTTTTGTTTGACTTTCAAAAGTACTTTGACTTTGACTTAATTATTGCATTGTCATCGGTCCTTGATAGGTGTGCAAAGTTTCAAATCAATCCGACGTTTTGGAGTGGGTGAACATCACGTTCAAAGATTCCGTTACATTGATACATAGATACATAGTTACATAGATACATACCAAGCTAATAAAAGCGTGTTAAAAAGGAAAACATAGGGGCAAGGTATTTATCTTACTTTTTCAGTTTCAATATCTTTTAAATTGGTCTAATATTGTAGGAGGAAATAGACGAGAGCCAGAGACCTCAAATTATGCCTTTTTTTTTTAATTAGTGATAGGCTCGCGCTTGACCACTATCTCACCTGATGGTAAGCGATGACGTAGTCGACGGTGTAACACGCTTGCCTAGAAGTAACCTATTCACTCTTAACTTAAAGACCCCGAGGTTGTAGCTATCTGGAAACAGGCTACGGCAGGCTTTTTACTAAGGAAATCCAGTCGGCGCTCTCTGCCCATATTTCCTCGATAGTTCGTGACAAAGCTGAGA
Source organism: Orthosia incerta (assembly GCA_948252205.1). Classification (NCBI taxonomy): domain Eukaryota; kingdom Metazoa; phylum Arthropoda; class Insecta; order Lepidoptera; family Noctuidae; genus Orthosia; species Orthosia incerta. Next base: position 22,262,077 of record OX411759.1, on the reverse strand, counting down.
CAGGGGCGCTGCTAAGATCCTTATTTTTTTTTTTTTTTTTTTTTATTTGTTATAGGCTCGCGTTTGACCACTATCTCGCCTGATGTTAAGTGATGATGTGGTCGAAGGTGAAGCACGCTTGCCTAGAAGTAACCTATTCACTCTTGACTTGAAGACCCCTAGGTTGTAGCTATCAGGAAACAAAGACGCCGGTAGGGAATTCCACTCCTTAGCTGTACGCACAATGAAAGTATTTTCAAAACGCTTTGTGCGTATGGGTGGGATATCCACCATGTACTGATGGCGCATTGTCGTACGTCTTGTAGTCCGATGATGGAAAGGGCTAGACGGAATCAAATTGTGCAGTTCCATCGCACACTCTCCGAAATGTAACCGATAGAATACCGACAGGCTGGCAACTCGTCGTCGGTGTTCAAGGCTCTGGAGCTTTGAGTTGACCAGCGCATCGTTGCCGATAAGTCTCTTGGCCCGTCTGTCAATCGACTCAAGTGCATCTAGTTGGTACCTGGCAGATCCGTCCCAGAGGTGAGAGCAGTACTCCATGCATGACCGAACTTGCGCTTTATACAAGTTGAGCAGCTGTTCAGGCGTGAAGTACCGTCTCACCTTCGCAAGGATCCCCAACTTTTTTGCAGCCAATTGAGCCTTTGCCTCAATGAAAGGACCAAAATTGAGGGTCGATGTCAACGTAACACCAAGAAGGTCGAGGTGGTCCGTTATCGGCACGGTTACACCACGGAAGGATGGAGCCGGGTGGAATTGGCTCTTTTTTGCGGAAAAAAGACACGCCTGGGTCTTAGCAGCATTGAAACTGACTAGATTGGCATTGCCCCATTCGGAGACTGCCTCCAAAGACAGGTTCAAGCGCTCAACCATGGCCTCCCGAAGAGACCGAATTTGAGGCCCGGTAGCCCGTGCGCTAGACACATATCTCTCAGCAACAGTGCTGTCGTCTGCATACCCAAAGGTTCCGGGTTTTAGCAGGTCATTAATGTGCAGCAAGAACAATGTTGCCGAGAGCACTGACCCCTGAGGGACTCCGGCGTTAATACCTAACTGACCGGACGAGCAGCCATCAATTACCACTCGGATGGACCGATCCCTCAGGAAGTCTGCAATCCAGTCACACAGGCCACTAGGCAGACCGAAGGAAGGAAGCTTACCAATAAGGCTCTCGTGCCAGACCCTATCAAAGGCCTTCGATATGTCAAGGGAGACAGCAAGCGCCTCCCCGTGTTTCTCGATGGCCTCACTCCAGATGTGGATGGCATACGCTAGAAGATCCCCAGTTGACCGGTTTCGGCGGAAGCCGTATTGGCGGTCACTAAGGAGGTCAGTGTCTTCTAGGTATGCCAGGAGCTTATTATTTAATACACGTTCCATACTCTTACAGAGGATGGACGTTACTGATATGGGTCTGTAGTTGGCTGGGTCAGCTCGACTGCCCTTCTTGGGCACGGGCTGAACGTTAGCTTGCTTCCAAGCCTTCGGTACTTTTCCAGTCACCATCGAAAGGCGATATAGGCGTGTCATGATAGGAGACAATTCAGGCGCACAAGTTTTAAGTACAATTGCTGGTATCCCGTCCGGGCCACTAGCCTTGTTCACGTCAAGGTTACGCAGCACCCTACAGACCTCCCTCTGATGGATGCGAATGTCCGACATACTCGTCTCACATCGAACAGCAGAAGGAGGGGGCCGCGCGCCATCAGTATTCAGACGCGAAGATTCCGCAAAGAGGGAGGCAAACAAGTTTGCCTTGTCCTCAGCGGAGTGGGCCAGCGACCCGTCGGGTCTCAGCAGTGGTGGTAGTGAGGGGCGACAGAAGTTTGATTCAACCGATTTAGCCAGGGACCAAAACGCCTTGCTACCTGCGGGGTGTGAAGCAAGTTTGTCCCCGATCCTGCTAATGTGGTCAAACCGTGCCCTTCGCATCGCCTTTTTGCAGGACTTGGCAGCCCTGTTGAAGGCTCTCTTCTTCTGACTCACGTCCCTTGCCTTGCGCATACGGGCGTCGACCCATGCTAGGTACGCCTTGTGTTTAATCACGTTTGCGCGGTCACACTCGGCACCAAACCATGGACGGTCAACGCTGGACACAGTTACGTCAGAGAACGGAATGTAATACTCCATCCCCTGACGCAACACATCGGTCACTGCGTCAGCGCATGACGATGGGTCATCCGAAGAGAAGCAAGTGGGCCGCCAAGGATAGCATGCGAAGAAAGATCGCATACCATCCCAATCTGCTGACTTGTACCGCCAAACCCGCCGGGTGCCCCTTGGGCTTGGATCGGGCGGGGAGTAGACGGATACAGACTTCACCAGACAGTGGTCGGAACTACCCAAAGGTGATGATACCGACACTGAGTATCGGTCTGGATCAGTTGTCAGCAGAAGGTCCAAGCAATTGGCTGTATGTGAATCAACATCCGGCACCCTCGTAGCCCCTTGGACCAGCTGGGTGAGATTTAACGCAATCGAAAGATTTCGCATCTCTCGTCCAGCGTGGTCAGTGCACTGGTATGGGAAGAGCCACTCCTGGTGGTGGGCATTAAAGTCCCCCAGTAACACTAGTTGGGCGGAGGGGTATCGTAGCTGAGCCACATCAGCCGCCTCACTCAAGTACTGTGTGAGCCTGGTTGTCTCCAGATCACCGCTATGCGATCGGTAGACACAGGCATAGATGATCTTATCCAGACCTGTGTCCACCAAGGCCCATAGCACAGAGTAATTTGAGTCTTCAAGGTCACGGAGACGCCGATAGCAGATGTCGTCCCGGGCGTACATGCATACACCAGCGCGTGGCTTGAACATGTGCTCCAGGGTATACCCTGGGTAGGATAGGTACGCCACGTCTGACGGGCATCCGATCTGCGTCTCCGTAAGGAACAAAAGTGCTGGTTTCTCAGTCTCGAGGTGGTGATGGACTGCGACAAGGTTAGAGTGCAGACCTCGGATGTTGCTGAGGTGCACTTTATGTGAGAGTGAGTGCTGCCGCTGTTCAGCTTTTTTTCTCTTGTTCCTTGGCATTTTAAGTGAAAAAGGAGGGAGAGGAGAAGGAAGTAAGATGAGGTCCCACGCTTGCAACCTACAGACACGCGCCGATAGGACGCCATCATTGGGGGACTGGTCTGGAGACTGCGGGGACGCCCGAGCCCCCCCAGGAATGTCCATCGGGCACTCTCGTCTGGTCGCCAACCAGCACGATGGCGCATTCCGGGATTTTTCGACAGTTGGCGGGGCAGCCTTTCATGTGTGGCTGGCACACTACTTGGGCCCCCAACTACCTGCGGTCGGCCAGCGGCGCACCGTGCCTCGGATCCCGCTACCCTCCGCGACCAGTCTCTCGATACGTTCATAACAGCGCGAGTCAGGCCGGCCTGCTTGCAGTGGAGCAACTATCGCGACCCAACCCCTCTAGTGGCTGCACCGAGCATCATACCGGAACACGACTAGGCCGCTTGGCGGTACGTCTTTGCCCGGTGGGTGGTCGCAAGCCTTCGGCCGAAGCCTACCACCAGTTTGTCACCTGATTTGCACCACCCGGGGACCACGTGTAGGGAATCCTTATAAAACTTCCGCCAAACAATAATAGCAAAATAAGAACTTATGATGATATGTCAAGGAAATCCAGTCAATAAGACAAATGAGCTCATTTGTATTCTTTTATTAATCTTCTTTATCTATAGATCTGTCTCACGAAATAAGTTGTAAGTTTGTGACAGAAACTGGTTTCACCTTTGAACTTGTCCCGATATTTTGTCACCCAATCTGGTTACGTACCTACTGTTGGAGCGATTTATGACCCAATGAAACCTTTCATACTCAATACCAGTCATAGTAGAAATGCATATGACATTCGCCAGGTATTTGCTGCAAAGCAAAACTAACGACGGAGGATTTTGAAGTTTAGGATCACAAGTAAAATTCTATCCGACACTACGTATATTTATGATTTATTTTATTAATTTTATATTATTCTAAAATTGAACACTGGACAACTTCTCTTCTTTCTTTTGTAAACTCTCTGTAACACTCTTAGGTTTGCTGATAGTAAACTCTACTTTGAATTAAGCTTAAGGTTACACTAGTCGAAAATTCTTCCATACAAACGTAGTCTAGGGATTATTCCATTGTTTGACGATGTACGTTCAAAATAAAAAGTGATATCAATTTGCCACATAAAAAAGAAAATATTTGAAAGTTATGAGCGTCGAAAGTTCCACATTTCGACACTAATTTTAACGCATTTTTGGGCGCAAATAAATACCATAAGGAGACGGAAAATTGCAAAATGGCCTCCATTCCGGGATGGATTAGTAGTTCACAATGCATATAATTTTATTTTGAACAGATAGATTTAGTAGTTTTTTCATGATACCTAGACTGCCAAAGGTCTGTTTATAAAATTTCGCGCGCTCGGTTTCGTCCTAAACCATTATCCATTTCGCTCCTAATTTTCAAAAGTGTGTATTCGTACGCGAACTAGCTTCCTACTGCTCATCACAGCATGTATCACTTCCACACGTGTTGTCGGTTGATATAAAATGCATTTTAACCCCGCGCACAAAATAGGTCGTGCCGTTGACGCTCGCCTTTGTACATCAACTACTCAATGTGGTATGTAATTTTTGTGTACAATAAAGAATTAAAATCTGGTTCTCAAAATCTAGTGTTTCAGTTCCAAATTGATTAGAATCACACCAGAAAAACAGTTATGGAATACAAGATTTTGTCATCCATAAACATTTATCTGGATAAAACTCAGGATAGCATGAAAAACACCACACCACACTCAATATCAGCAAATGAAAAAGATACGTCCTGTTAAAGACCAGAATTTTTACGACTGCGTGTCTATTTAGCAGTCACTAACAAAGACATAAGTGACTCTTATTATAATAATATTACGAGAACCACAGTGAAAAAAAGAAACCAAAAGAAATCTTACTTTGGAATTTTTATACCGCTCTTAATTACCGAGTTATTTTAATATTTTATTAGAACACGGGCATGCGTACACGCGCACGCTGCCTATCAACAGAGTTCGTTTTATCGGCGGCCATTAATAAAATAAATAAAAAATGTTCTAGTGCACACATCACGCACTCACGAGCGTCGACCTTGACTGAGTAACTGCGTAGTTCGCGGTTACTGTTACCACGCGATCGGGTATTGTCGGAAACGTTCGATTTGTTGACCGGATGGTTTCATTTTTTGTTTTTTCATTTTTTTTATTTTTTTTTTATTACGAATCATCAGAGTAAATAAGGGAACTGGTGATGCTGCAGAAGGAATAGCAGAGCATCTTCTAAAAAGCCTTATCAGAGATAAGCCTGTGACTCCGGTTCCATTCCTTATCCAGTTACCATACAATGTTTATTTATTTATTAAAACTTCATGCAACATAAAGGTACATAGGCGGACGTAATGCCTGAGGCAATAATGTTTTAGCAGGTTAATAATTAATGAGATAAAAAAGCGTTACCTAATAATTGTAACCAGGGGGTTACCATTAGCACTTAGATCAAGGTTATTTCCATTGTGCGTAAGGGACGGATGTTAATTATTGGTATAAGTCCGTCCCTTTTTCATAGTCGCACCAAGATAGTTTTGACACGCCATGGTAAGGCCCCTGTATATTGTACAGTACCAGGGAGGTCTCACTCCACAGTTTAGGTACGATCGGCCGGCGCTCCTCCCGGGACGGAGTATCGCATTAGTGCCGCTTACCGCTCGGTTCGCACGTTTGCCACGTTATTAATTCTATGTCGTAAGCGAAAGCGGCAAGTCGACAACCCTTACGAGCCGAGTCAAACTGCGCCAGACAGCGACGGAGATACGCGTTAGAAGAGAGCGGCAACATTTAGCTGAATATCACGTTAGGCACTGAGTGCTTATGCGAGCTGAATTGCACTTTGTTGCGTACTAGCAGAAATCTCTATTTCAATGAATTGTTGCGCGAAGTGACTTCTGTACTTGTACTATTATTTATTCTGTGACAGTACCCCTTGGGATTTATGTCGTTTTTAAAAGTAACCCTTAATCACAGGCAAAGCCAAACAAACTTACAGAGTGAAAACATATTATAAACTCATAGTTAAAATTATTCATATTCATGAGAGAGTACTCACTCTCTGAAAGGTTGCCAATAAATTTAAAGCCACCCCGTAAAAACTGTTTGTCTTTGTCTTCGCGGAAAAGTAAATAGAAAAAAAAAACAGATTTTTTCCAGGACTTTTCCTAAAACATGGTCACCCTACTCACGCCACGTAATTCAACGTGGAATAAAACGAATAATGCCGTGTATTCGTTACACTGTCTCATATCTAAGACAACACGACAAACACCTTCTAACTAACTAGACAACTGATACGGAACAACTAGTTTATCAATAAAAGTCGCGATATAGACTAGTACGGTACAGAATGACGAAAATATTGGATTCTTTAACATCATTCTTCGATGGATACGAAAATAGACAGTTTCTGTGTTTATTTATTCAAATGTGATCTCTGTCAAACATGATTTTTGATAAGACATCTTTGAGAACGTAACAATAGGGATGTTTCCTGGGTAGAAAAATGCTAGTTCTATTTATATTATTAATTACTAGCTGTGCCCGCGGCTTCGCTCCCGTCATCTGCCTGCCAAGCCAACCCTACCCTACTTAGCTTCCTGCCTACCCTACATACCAATTTTTTTTCTAGGGTCATTCTTTCGCTTATAATCTTAATACCGCCATTCAGAAAATGACTTCAAATGCACAACGCCATCTATCGAATATCGAGTTCAACTGTCCGAGTAACTAAATTGCGTGTGCTGTGATAATTTTACTTCTTGAACACTTTAAATTCATCTAACTTTTGATAGAGTGGACCGATTGCGATGAAACAAAAACTAAGTAATTCTTCAAGTTACGCACAATTTTTATGCATTAAAGTTATTTACATTGGTTTCGTACATTACACGTGATGCGTGCACAAATAAACAGACAAACAGACAAAAATTCCGAAAATGCTGAAAATGGGTTCTATTGGTTATCCTTTAACACCCTGGCTATTTTTTTTGGAAATTTATTCGATGTACAAAAAATATTTTTCTACTGATTTATTATATGTACATTGAGTGATTGATTGATATTAATATTATAAAGAGGAATGATTATTTTGTTTGTTTGTTTGTACCGAATAGGCTCCAAAACTACTGGACCGATTTAAAAAATTCTTTCACCAATAGAAAGCTACATTATTCTTTATTGTGAGGTGGTCCACGTGAGCGAAGCCGCGGGGAATAGCTAGTTATCTATAACATTAGTCCGTCAGTGAGATTATCAAATAATATAGGCCCCGTATTTTTTGCTTTATCAAATAAATGAAAATTTACAAATATAAAGCGCTTCAAAGTTTAGGAGTATGGTAAGGGGATGTGCATAACTCCAGCTTCCTCATATGTGATAGAAAAATTCTATCTATGCCAATAATAAAGGCATAATAGCAGCAATCAAAGTTCCGAGTCTTAATTTAGGTGCCACAAAAACTTCGTTAATATGAGTCGTTTAGTATGTGTTAGCTGGAGTGACGTCACCCCAGCTTCCTCATTCAATACAGGCAAACCAGTGAGGTTAGGGTTTTGGACTATAGTCAAAAAAATAAGGCATAATAGCTGCACATGGAAGGAAAGATCTGAACGATAATACTTAAAAAGTGATGAAAATATGATAAAAAAACGTGTGTGTAAGCTGGAGTGACGTCACCCCAGCTGCCATGTCATATCTTCCGAACAAAAGAAGATATGATTATGTACCATAGCTCAAAAATTGAGGCAGAATAGCAGCCATGGGCAGAAAAATTTTCAAACCTCTGGTCAAAATACTCTATAAGTTATTAAACCGACAAATATGTGTAAGCTGGAGTGACGGCACCCCAGCTGCTCATGTCATATCTTCCGAACGAAAGAAGATATGATTATGTATTATAGCTTAAAACATAAGAAATAATAGCTGCCACAGGCAGAAAAAATTTCAAATCTCTAGTTCTTGTAGTTTCCACGTAGTAAACAAAAATATAGTTTCCGCGCCAAAAAGATCAAATTATTACTTCGGAGGAGGTACGGAGCGGCGTTGCCATTCCGTGCGCTACATTATTGCAACCAAGTTTGCACTTAGTAAGCATACCATTAGAAGTCATTTTAACTTGCGCTCAAAATATTTTATTGAAGATATAGACTGAGAGCCGACTGAACTTTAATAGAACTATGAATGTAATATTAAAAAGTGGATTCTTATCAACTTTAGACGACGAGAGAACTACTTATATTGTTTTTTTTTGAGACTTGTTCTCTGTAGTTCGGTTAAGGTGGATGCACAAAGTTAGCCCGCGAAATTAATATTTTGTTACGTTTTTTGCAATTTACAGGTCACTGTTAGGTTGTCTTGTCATTCTCTTGTAGTTTCCACGAAGTAAACAAAAATATAGTTTCCGCGCCAAAAAGATCAAATTATTACTTCGGAGGAGGTACGGAGCGGCGTTGCGTTGCGTTCCGTGCGCTGTATAATCAGTTTGAGGTTGTTTAAACTAGATTATAGACTGGGAGCCGACTACACACTTTAATTGTAGGTACTATGTAAGTATTCAGATTTTTATAGTTATATTTTTTGTTTAAACATAGGATGAAATGAAATTCTAAATTCTAAGTGTAATAATTTCGTATATTTTTGTTATAATTCACATTTTTGGTACAATTTACACTCTATGAAATCAGATAAAATATGATTAGTATAAATCACAATTATTCATTAGAATCAGATGATATCTTTTAAGTAGGTAAAGTGCGTTTCAAGAAAGACTTCCCTTCGCCGTAATGTTGGCACCATTGCTTTTACATTGAAGAATTGCTTGCATCAACCATTTCTCTTCTACAACCATCGCTCCGTACCTCCTCCGAAGTAATAATTTGATCTTTTTGGCGCGGAAACTATATTTTTGTTTACTTCGTGGAAACTACAAGAGAATGACAAGACAACCTAACAGTGACCTGTAAATTGCAAAAAACGTAACAAAATATTAATTTCGCGGGCTAACTTTGTGCATCCACCTTAACCGAACTACAGAGAACAAGTCTCAAAAAAAAACAATATAAGTAGTTCTCTCGTCGTCTAAAGTTGATAAGAATCCACTTTTTAATATTACATTCATAGTTCTATTAAAGTCAAGTCGGCTCTCAGTCTATATCTTCAATAAAATATTTTGAGCGCAAGTTAAAATGACTTCTAATGGTATGCTTACTAAGTGCAAACTTGGTTGCAATAATGTAGCGCACGGAATGGCAACGCCGCTCCGTACCTCCTCCGAAGTAATAATTTGATCTTTTTGGCGCGGAAACTATATTTTTGTTTACTACGTGGAAACTACAAGAACTAGAGATTTGAAAAATTTTCTGCCTGTGGCAGCTATTATTTCTTATGTTTTAAGCTATAATACATAATCATATCTTCTTTCGTTCGGAAGATATGACATGAGCAGCTGGGGTGGCGTCACTCCAGCTTACACATATTTGTCAGTTTAATAACTTATAGAGTATTTTGACCAGAGGTTTGAAAATTTTTCTGCCAATGGCTGCTATTCTGCCTCAATTTTTGAGCTATGGTACATAATCATATCTTCTTTTGTTTGGAAGATATGACATGGCAGCTGGGGTGACGTCACTCCAGCTTACACACACGTTTTTTTATCATAGTTTCATCACTTTTTAAGTATTATCGTTCAGTTCTTTCCTTCCATGTGCAGCTATTATGCCTTATTTTTTTGAATATAGTTCAAAACCCTAACCTCACTGGTTTGCCTGTATTGAATGAGGAAGCTGGGGTGACGTCACTCCAGCTAACACATACTAAACGACTCATATTAACGAAGTTTTTGTGGCACCTAAATTAAGACTCGGAACTTTGATTGCTGCTATTATGCCTTTATTATTGGCATAGATAGAATTTTTCTATCACATTATGAGGAAGCTGGAGTTATGCACATGTAAGGGGGCTTGTGACGTCACTTTGTCAGTATAAAATGTAGCACATCATGACGTCACACGATATTTCAACGCACTGTATCGTCGTATTTTTTTGTTTACGAGGCAAAAGAAAAATACGAGTCCCCTACGTTGTCTGGATGTCTATAAAAAGTTTGCACAACTGTTCACATCTAAATGCACATTTGTGCAGTTGTGCAAACACGATCAGCTGACAAAATATCATATTGTCAAGAGAATAAGAATGATGAAAGACGCCATTTCTGCTTTCCATGCGGTGCGCAAAACAGAAAGTCAACAGACTTGGCCTGTCAGACTATCTAAAGAAAGTACCAAGTATGTAAAAGAAATTCGATAAAATGTCGAGAACAACAAAGCAAACAATACAAAAAAAACAAACCGATTAATTTTCCAAATCGGTCCAGCAGCCGAATTGCGTAAGTAGGTATATTATCCAAAGCAAAAGAATCGATTCTTTCCCAAAACCGACTTTACGTATTGCATATTGATACGTAAAGTCGTTTTTGGGAAGGAATCGACTTGTTTGCTTTGCAGAATTCACTTACGCAATTAGGCTGCTGTACTCAAGGACATAACATAACATCACACCTGTCAATCCGCGAAGTGTTAGGCAGAGGTCAAGAACATTTCTACTAGGATTCATAATTAATGGATATTATATGCTGTTTGACTACATATGAAGAGCTTTTGGATACCCTTTCACTAAAGGATAATACATTATAATCTACTAGCCACCCGCCCCGGCTTCGCTCTTGACAAATTATACACAAAAACCTTCCTCGTTTCTCACTCATTCCATTGGTGAAAACCGCATGAAAATCCGTTCAGTAGTTTTTGAGTTTATCGCATACAGACGCGGCGGGGGACTTTATTTTTTATAATAATTATGTAGTGATAGTGACCATCATCATTTCATCCTAAAGACGTCCATTGCTGAACAAAGACCTCCCTCAAGTGTGTCTCGCATTCAGCGGATCTATTAAGGACTCACGAAAATATAGATATGTCTACTATCTACCTTGTGACTCCAGCATTACTACAAAGTGTCGTTGACATCTCGGCAAGTCTACGTGACCGACACAACGTCAGCTGGCACTTTTGTTGTTGATGTTGATGATTAAAAGAGAATATATTTAATGATGGGGTGAATGTGCATGCTGTAGTATTGGTAATTGAGCGTCACATTTGTGAGGGTGCATGCATGGTCCACATCCAAACTGTAACAGCTGACTTGCTATCAAAATCCGAAGGGTATTAAGGAAATTCATTACCCATTGCTTCATGTATATGAAAAATTCGTCTGCTCGACAACGTTGAATAGGGATATTTCCTAGGTAGAAAATAATATTTTAGTCCATCAGTGAGATTATCAAATAATATAGCACACATATTTGTTGCTTTATCAAATACTAGCTGTTGCCCGCGGCTTCGCTCCCGTGGACCACCCCACAGGACCCGTTATCGGGATTAAAAATAGCCTATGTCATTCAGGAATAATGTAGCTTTCTACTGGTGAAAGAATTTTTTAAATCGGTCCAGTAGTTTCGGAGCCTATTCGGTACAAACAAACAAGAAAATCTTTCCTCTTTATAATAATTATCAGTTTAGAAATAAAAATTTCCAAAGATAAAGCGCATCAAAGTTCAGGAGTGTTCAGGGGGCTTGTGATGTCACTTGTTAGTATAAAGTGTAGCAAGGCGTGACGTCACACGATATTTCAACGTACTTATCGTCGTAATTTTTTGTTTACGTGGCAAAAGAAAATATCATCATCATCATATCAGCCGAAAGGTGTACGTTACCCCAACAGGAAAGTGGTTCCTGGAGTGATATGAGTGGAACGTATAATTAGAGCGTAATCTGCTGTGAATGTGCGCTACATACAAAACATGTGCGTGTCGTCGTTTTTGAAAAAAACGATTCCTGCTAGGGTAACGTTGTTCCAACAGGAAAATTCTAAACGAATGATTGGAGTGAGAAATATTGTGCATGGGCAGAGAGCTTATAGTTGTGCAAGAATGTGCGCTGAAAATATAATAAGTGCGTAATCAGGTTTTCGAGATATTGCATTTCCTGCTGGGGTAACGTTTTGCAGAATCGTGTATCTCTGAAACTATTGTATGTGCGCCTGTAGAATAAACATACACGAGTAGCTCTTCATTTGTACGTATTTGTGCCGGAATTAGATTTAAGAAAATATTTATAATTTTCAAGAAATCGCACTTTTTTGAAAACCCGAAAAAAAATCACAGCGCCTAAATGAGAAAACTTATAAGCTCGCTCAAAACTGTATTCAGTCCATCTTGACGCTTGTATTAACCATAAAAAGATTCAAAAGTATACATGCTTTCGTTAACGAATATTGCTAAAAGTCAAAACGACGGTGTCATAACTTTGACGGCAAAATACAAGAAACCGGCTCAACCCAAGTAGGTAGGTGTAAAGCAAAAATAAGAACGTTTAGTCAAAAATATATAATGAAAATATTCAGCTACATTCCAAGCTCGCATTAAGTAGATTTAAACAAAAAACTAAACATGTAAACAAAGGCTGGTTATCGAACCAAATTCTAATGACTACGAAAAAGCGACGGATTCATACATATTGATGACCTTCTTAATTGGACGTATTAAATCTAAGCTGTTGTCCGTACAGTCGCGTTCAAACGTTTGGTGATTTGACCTAATTTTGGGTGATAATTAAAAAATACATTAAATGCACCTTATTTATTATTTATTTATTTATGTACACACAAACACACTTTACAGAGAAAAGAAATAATACAGATTGAAGAGCACAAAGGTACTGCTTATTTCATAAGAAATTTCTTCCAGCAGACCTGCGACAGGAAAGTTGGATGATAAACGAAGACACAGTGTGTAGAAAAACAAGGAAACTTAAAACACCACCACCACCTTGTGACCATAACAAATGAAAGAGTTTGTTGATGTAGAAATTATTAGTTTTCTTCTCTAAATTATGTTTCTTAAAGTAATTATGGCATCAAATCACAGATCAAATTACAAACCCATTAATATCAAATTAATCATCTCAAACAATTTTTAGGGTTCTGTACCCAAAGGGTAAAAACGGGACCCTATTACTAAGACTCCGCGATCCGTCTGCCTGTCTGTCTCTCCGTCTGTCACCAATCTGTATCTCATGAACCGTGATAGTTAGACAGTTGAAATTTTCACAGATGATGTATTTCTGTTGCCGCTATAACAACAAATACTAAAACAGAATAAAAATTGTATATTATGCAACTAGTGAATAAAGGACGGTTTTAAAGCGAGGGACATAGATGAACCACGAGTAAGTGAAGGATGATGATTGAATCACGAGCATAGCGAGTGATTCAAGTCTTAGAATCCTGAGCGACGCGAGTGACTCATGGCCCTCGATATCCGTGTTATTCAAGAGTTGCATTATTTTATACCATGACTAAGAGAAAAAGAAAGATTTAAGCGAAAAGCACAATGAGTAATAATAAATTAATGTTTTATTACCTTCAAAATTTACAAATTTGAAAACTCAGGGTTTCACATTTTTTGTAAATTGAAGCTGAGCTAGGTAACAGTATCTGTGTTTCAGGGGCTAGTGACTACCTCCGTTATGTTACATAATTATAAATAATTAAACACCAATGCAATTAATATTAGAATTACAATCCAAATAAGTATTCACTAAACATCCCAGACTAAAATCAAAATCATGATAACCATTATTGAAATCCTAAATATTAACAAACTGAAAATTAAATCGATGAAGAAGTTTGAAAGTCGAATATTCTTTGCACAAGGAGTTTGTATCGATTTGTTGTTATTTTTGCATTGAGATGGACGTCGAATATATATTGGTGCGTTCTAAATTCAAACACTAAAACAGTGAGTAAAAGTGCTTTTTATTCACTGTTTTCAGTGTATAAAATAAGCTTTTTCCCCCTCTGGGAATGGTATAAAAATATTTAAGTGGTGCTCCCATACAACAAACGTGATTTTTTTGTCGTTTTTTTGCGATAAAGGTACGGAAACCTTCGTGCGCGAGTGCGACTCGCACTTGGCCGGTTTTTATTAAAAACAACCACCATAAAATTTTTGGTCTTTAAAATATATTTTTTACTAATATTATAAAGGCAAATTAAAATGTCTGGATGTGTCCACAAAATTCTGAATGTATTTTAATAAAGTTGAAATAAAGAAGATAGCTTATACCTTGGCACTACTTTCCTAATGTTCTTACGTAATCAAGTGCAAGTCACGGAAACAGCTAGTAGAATGTAATCCAATAATTAGTTAATTATTTTACTACTTTTCTACCTCAGTGTACTCAGGCACAACACGTTTCAACCGATTCGTGAGTAAAGTTAAGAAGGTCATCGTTATGTATGAATCCGTCGCTTTTTTGTAGTCATTCGAATTTGGTCGGATAACCAGCCGTTGTTTACATGTTTAGTTTTGTGTTTAAATCTACTTAATGCGAAACATTCCAAGCTTAATATTTTCACTATATATTTTTGACTAAACGCTCTTATTTGTGCTTTACACCTACCATCTTGGGTTGAGCCGGTTTCTCGTATTTTGCCGTCAAAGTTATGACACCGTCGTTTTGACTTTTAGCAATATTATTCAATAACGCAAGCATGCATACTTTTGAAAATTTTTATGGTTAATACAAGCGTCAAGATGGACTGAATACAGTTTTCAGCAAGCTTATAAATTTTCTCATTTAGGCGCAGTGATTTTTTTTCGGGTTCTCAAAAAAGTGCGATTTCCTGAAACCTATAAATATTTTCTTAAATCTAATTCCGGCACAAATACGCACAAATCAAGAGCTACTCGTGTATGTTTATTCTACAGGCGCACATACAATAGTTTCAGAGATACACGATTCTGCAAAACGTTACCCCAGCAGGAAATGCAATATCTCGAAAACCTGATTACGCACTTATTATATTTTCAGCGCACATTCTTGCACAACTATAAGCTCCCTGCCCATGCACAATATTTCTCACTCCGATCATTCGTTTAGAATTTTCCTGTTGGAACAACGTTACCCTAGCAGGAATCGTTATTTCCGTTTTTTTCAAAAACGACGACACGCACATGTTTTTAATGTAGCGCACATTCACAGCAGATTACGCTCTAATTATACGTTCCACTCATATCACTCCAGGAGCCACTTTCCTGTTGGGGTAACGTACACGCCGAAATACGTCCACTGCTGGAAAAAAGCCCTACCCCAAAGTCGCCTCCCCAAAAGAAAATATACGTGTCTAATATTTTTAGGATATGTAACTGATAGACAAATATATTTTTTTGTCTTTATCCCGACTGTCATAGGTATTGCCATTACGAACCGTGTCAGACTGTCGCATGTCGATAGGTAAAATTAGGCAATAATGTCCCTTCTTTAAGGTGTATCATATTCGACTGATTAGCGTAAAAATAAATGTTCTTTTGACAGGCAAATACCTACTCATCTTGTATTGAAAAACAATATATCACGGGCATTTAACGCGATTAGGTATTTATTTACCTATTTAACCCGCGACGTTTCGGTCGTGTTGCAACGACCGTGGTCCCGGGTAGACAGGACTGGATTCCCGTGACATATTGTTTTCCAATTATGAAACGCGAAAGTTTTAAAGTTCATCTTGTATTTTCATTAATTGTACTTCGATTAGGTACCTACTAAATATGTTGATAGGACCTAGTTAAATATCTTAAAGACAAAAGCAAGTAGGTAGAAGCTCATTGTGGTGTCTGCCATGTTGAACACCATTCCAAAACCCACTAACGTTCTAGATCGCTGCATAATTTTGTCTGAACAATAAGTCGCCATATTGCGAAGCGGGGGCTAAAGGGCGGTGGACCAAGGTAAGCACTGCTCCACCTAAAGGAAATATGTAGTCGGGGCACATTCTGAAAGGATAGTAAGGTGAGGTGTGCCAGGTTTTGAAATTGCACCATAATAATCGTAGTTTACATTGTTATGATGGAAATATTGTATGTCAACTTACCATATTTGCAATGTTTATCTATATAGTAGTGCGTAGTGACGATTATTGTTTAATTAATCAATCATCGTTATAGTAAACCTATGATTGAGTATCGGAAGACGCTGCGTTGGAAGACCTCTCACTTAGTGAACCAAGACCTACAGTTTAATTGCGCAAGTCAATTCGGCAAAGCAGGTGCATCACATTTAATTAGATTGTCTGGGCCCAGTAGGTGGCCACGCTTATTGCAGCGTCAGAAGCACTGTATAGCTCTTCCAGGGTGCAAGTGAAAGGACAGCCTAGGACATTCCAGCAAGTGGGACATAGTCTGTACAGGGGCACCACACTCGCACCGGGTGTTGGACGAGTCAATAATCCCCCACTTTGCCAAGTTATATTTGCAGCGGCCTACTTGAGTACGTAGCCGATTCAATGCCTTCTATATAGGCCACTGCAGTTCATAACCAAGCGGTAGATGTTCCTTGGGCTCAACAAAGTCATGGAGTGGCGGACACTTTTCTAACCACAACTTTCTCCTCTCCTCTGGTGGCCTATCCAGGATTGCCTGTGTAGTTCGTACTCTTACGACTTTTCAGTCTACCCGGAGTTGTTGAATAGTCGTAGAGGGGATGTCGGGTATCGGATTCCTGCAGCATAATTGCGTAAGTGAATTCTCCAAAGCAAACAAGTCGATTCTTTCCCAAAAACGACTTAACGTATTGCATATTACACTCTGAAACGGAAAGGTTATGCTCCTTTCCATTACCAATGTTTTGACGTAGAATTTATTGTAAAGAATGAAAGAAAGCGGAAGAATCGAGATAAAACTTCACTATTGGTGTTGTGTAATATTCGAGTTTGATGAAACATAACGCAGTAGATGAACTTCAACTCAAAGGAGGATGTTTGTACTTTTTCCAAATTAGTTTCGCAATACCGAAAAAGTTGAAAGAAATGATTCTGATTCTTTGAAGGAATCGACTCGTTTGCTTTGGAGAACTCACTTACGCAATTAGGCTGCAGGTGATGATAACATCATCATTTTAGCCGAAGATATCCACCGCTGAGCACAGCTTTGGGATCAGCAAATAATAAAAAGCTTGGTCAGCCAGCTCGCGAATATATAATATATCCTCCGACTGCACAGCATGATTTTCTTCTTGTTTACGTCTTTTTAGTTTGCTTCTTAAGCAGTCGGGTTTATTGATTTTATATATTAACTTTTTTTTATAACATAGATGATTGATAGGGGCGAACGAAAGAAGAGAACTTGTAACACTGTCTCCCAAGTCTCCATGAGACAAGGGCTGGAAATTTTTGATGACAAATATGTCATCAACAACAACCAAACTCAAAAAGTACAGAAGTCACGTAGACTCAACCGGCGAGTAGTATGCGCGGTAACCCACTCACCTATATACTTGCCAGCATGTTGCCAGCCCTACTATGATTCCGGTGTGAGAGAGAGACGCAGCTGTACAGGGCGAAAAGCATTTTCCCTTTTTCACAACGGAATCAGGATGGTGTTGGCACTTTGTAGTACGACAGAGGTTAGTAACCGACCGATAGGCAGCAGATGATATTTTCAGCTTGGCAATCGTCGACGATGCTAATTTAGAAGTGAAAAACAAATACTAGAGCTGGCTGATGCAGACCTATGTACCTATAGGCATACAAACAAAACGCAGAGTGAACAAACATAGATTAGTAGACAACGCCAAACTACGTTTGTTTTCCAGACAAATGCCTCGTTGGTCCTCAATTCCTCATGGTCCTGGGTACGGCAGTTAGCGGTAAGATATAATCCTGGACATTTTCACTGTTGTTCTTTCCCCTGATCTCTAGCTATGTCGGATTGCAGTCCTATCAGACTTTGAGGGTGAAGGTAGATATAGCGCACTTGATTGCTCACACACTTCTGCTCAATAATATTTCCTGCGTCGATGGCAAGTATACATATATAGTCTTCTCTAATATTGGCTGCCATGACCGAAAAGTCTTCGTTTTCTTGCAATTTTACTCGTCTAAACTGCAATGCAAAATCTTTGACGTAGCAAGCAAGTACAAATATGGAACCTTTGACTCTAACATATAGGATGAGATCCTGTTAGATACAGAGGCGGATCCAGCTCTCAAAAAAGGTTGTGGTCACGGCCACACGAAAATTTAAGCACCCTTCCTCGGATGCGTTAGAAGTCTGTCTTAGAACTAAGGATGCAAGTACGAGCATAGCGAGCTCGAAAATTTACCATCACGGACGGAGGTTTGAATTTCGGTTTGAGTTTTTAACTAAGTCAGAAAAATGCAAATGTGGAATGCAAAATCAAATGAAGCGAGCTCGAAATTTTTTTAGCACCCTCACCTGCCTCTGATACATTCGATTCTCTTTCTCTTGCCAATATATTTCTGTCCTGATCTAACATCAGAGGGACAATTCCCTCACCTGCCTCTGATACATTCGATTCTCTTTCTCTTTCCGATATATTTCTGTCCTGATCTAACATCAGAGGGACAATTGCCTTATTTTAAGGAACTTTTTCCGGTCGTAGTCGCCATCTGTTAAAAAACATCTGCTTCCCTCTGCATTTTGACAAATCTTCAACATAGGTATAGAATTGGCCTTCAGCCTATCGACCTCGATTGGGGTTGTGGCCATGCCCACCGTACCCACAACGGTGGATCCGCGCTTGGTTAGATATGTTGTCCTTCTAGCCTTCTACATATGGATCGTGAGTGCAGGTGCACTTATCAAAACAAATGACGAGCAGTGATCCGAACGTCAGCGGATGCATAATGATGTGCGTCATCACTGAAGAGCTTGTTTTTCTAAACATTTGAGATCGGTATCAGATCAAGATCAGTAAGTCAAATATAGACCTAGTTTTGCTCCTGCCTTAGTGCCTATTTATGTACTTAGGTAGCTGCACGGTAGGATAAGTTTTCTAGAAGTATGTTCTACTGAAAACCATGGAACTTATTGTTTTATTAATTAAATAGTACACGTTTATATAAGGACGCATATGTAACCCATAAGACAAAAATAACTGTGCTGGACCTGTGAAAGATTGATATACAGAGCTCCAAATAAATTGCTGCCTAACAATTTAAGTATAAGGTACCTATATACTTTTTACATCATTCCGTACCTACCTAGGTACTGTAGTAGTGTTCCTTTGCATTACAACTTTCCAAGTAATCGCTACATCAACAACAACACCAATAAATTATATGAATCTCTAAGTGCCTATTGTTTGTCACAATCAATCTTGACATCATATTATCTAAACTAATATTCTAACACCCGGGTTCTCGAATCTTGATTATCGAACTGTTAACGTAACCGACGAATAATCGCCGGTTAATTATTCTTCTCTCAGTTTCTCAAAACCAAGTGTGACAAGCGGTTGACAATTTTTTTTTTTTTTTTTTTTTTTTTTTATTTATGATGGGTTTGCTCTTGACTCTAGTCTAGGTCATAGGTGATAGAGACAGAGTCTACGATGGAGTGAGCTTACCCAGAAGAAGCCTGTTTACTCTAACTTTGAAGAGATTCGGGTTGAATGCGTTCGGAAACACAGACGCAGGTAGTGAGTTCCATTCATTTGCTGTGCGCATTATAAAGGATGTTTGGAAGCGCTTGGTTCGAATTGGTGGAATGGCAACAAGGTAAGGATGATAACTTGCAGTGCGTCTAGATGTCCGATGGTAGAAGGGGGCTGGTGGGATGAGGTCGTGGAGTTCTTGAGCACACTCCCCGAAGTACAGTCTGTAGAAGACCGACAAGCAGGCAACTTTACGGCGATGAGCCAAGCTGTGAAGCTTGGCGTCCACCAGTTTAACGTCGCCAATGAGCCTCTTGGCTCTGCGTTCCACTGAGTCAAGCGCGGCAAGCTGATACTTAGCTGAACCATCCCAAAGGTGGCTGCAATACTCCATGCAGGATCGGACTTGTGCTTTGTATAGGGTTAAAAGCTGTCCAGGCGTAAAGTATCGCTTCACTTTATTTAGGATGCCCAGTTTTTTGGCCGCGATTTGGGCTTTGTTCTCAATGGAGGAGCCGAAGTTGAGACTGGATGTCAACTCCATGCCTAGGAGCTCGAGCCGATCAGTCACAGGAACAGACGTACCCCGAAAAGTAGGAGTTTGATCGAAAATACTCCTTTTTGCGGTAAAAAGACACGCCTGTGTTTTGGTGGCGTTAAAGGAGACCAGATTGTCATCACCCCACTGGGAGACAAGGCTTAAGGTCAAATCTGTCCGCTCCACCATAGCCTCTCTCAAGGAAAGAACTTCATCCACGCTGGTTTTTGCGCTGGACAAGTATCTCTCTGAAACAGTACTGTCATCTGCGTACCCAACAATACCAGGCTGAAGTAGGTCATTGATGTGCAGCAAGAAAAGAGTTGCAGAGAGAACAGACCCCTGAGGAACTCCGGCATCAATAGCCATAAGGTCTGAGGAGCAGCCGTCAATGACTACTCGGATCGACCGTTCGCTAAGGAAGTCTGATATCCAGCTACAAAAACCAGCGGGGATGCCGTAAGCAGGAAGCTTACTGAGCAGACTCGCGTGCCAGACCCTGTCGAAGGCCTTCGAGATATCAAGCGATACAGCAAGTGCTTCGCCGTGTCTCTCGATGGCTTCACCCCAGCAGTGCGTGACATACACAAGAAGATCGCCAGTTGACCGTCCCCGGCGAAAGCCATATTGACGGTCACTGAGGAGATTGTTGTCTTCAAGGTAGGCCAGCAACTTTCTGTTCAGTACCCTTTCCATAACTTTGGACAAAATGGAGGTAATGGCGATCGGACGGTAATTGGCAGGGTCTGCACGGTTGCCTTTTTTGGGCACTGGTTGCACATTTGCAAGCTTCCAGGATTTCGGCACCGTCCCTTTTACAAGAGAGAGGCGGAACAAGCGAGTCAACACAGGAGACAGTTCTGGCGCACACTGCCTCAGCACTCTCGCTGGAATGCCGTCAGGTCCGCTGGCCTTGTTCACGTCTAGACTGCACAATACTCTTCTGACCTCTTTAGCGTGCACAGCGATCTCCGGCATCGAAGAGTCACAATGAGGCACAGTAGGTGGTTGCTTGGAGCCAGCGTCCAGACGTGAATTGCTAGCAAAAAGAGATGCAAATAAATTTGCTTTGTCACTCGCAGAGTGAGCCAGCGACCCATCAGGTTTCAGCATCGGAGGTAAAGTGGGCCGACAGAAATTCGTTTCAACCGCTTTAGACAGGGACCAAAACTGTTTACTACCCGGAGGGTGCGATGCCAGCTTGGCCCCAATACGTCCAATATGGTCAAAACGTGCCCGACGCAGAACCCGCTTGCAGAACTTGGCGGCAGAATTAAAGGCTCTTTTCCTCGCGCGAACCCTACGCGCTCTAACTTTGCGGTCGCGGGCCCCGACCCAGGCTTGGTAGGCAGACTCTTTTCGGGCCTCAGCGTGGGCGCATTCTGCATTATACCAAGGTCGGGATTTATGACCGAGCGGAATGTCGGAGAATGGAATGAAATATTCCATTCCCTGCCGAATCACATCCGCAACCGCGTCTGCACTGCTCGAGGGGTCACACGAGGAGAAGCACACATGCCGCCAAGGATAAGACGCAAAAAAGTGCCGCATCTCGTCCCAGTCTGCTGACTCGTATCGCCATACTCGCCTCGTGCCTCTAGGGCTCTCATCTGGAGGAGAGCAAGTCGACACGGATTTCACCAGACAGTGGTCAGACGTTCCCAGCGGGGCTGAGACCGACACCGAATGACTGTCCGGATCAGTTGTCAGGAGAAGGTCTAAACAATTGGGTGTATGGCCGTCAACATCCGGTACCCGCGTTGCCACATTCACCAGCTGGGTTAGATCTAGCGATAGAGAAAACTTGCGCGCCTCTAACCCGGCATGGTCAGTTTTCCGGTATGGGTACAACCATTCTTTATGATGGGCGTTAAAGTCCCCCAGAAAATTAAGCTTCGCTGTTGGGTACCGTTGCTGGGCTATGTCAGCCGACTCCACGAGGCAATTAAAAAGCGCTGTTGTCTCCTGGTCACCGGAGTGCGATCGGTAGACGCCGATGTAGAGAGATTTCTCCACGCCAGTGTCCACAAGTAGCCATATGGCAGAAAAGCCCGATTTCTCAAAGCAACGGAGACGACGACAACAAATGTCATCGCGGACGTACACACAGACCCCAGCTTGCTTCTTGAACTTGTGTTCAAGAGAGTAACCCGGGTAGTTGAGGTACGCCACGTCCGACGGGGTTGTTATCTTCGTCTCCGTTAGGAAAAACAGGTGCGGCTTCTCGGTCTCGAGGTGGTGGTGGACCGGATCGAGATTAGAGTGCAGCCCCCTGATGTTGGTGAGGTGCACTTTTAGTGGGAGGAAGTGCAGCCGTTGTTTCACCTTATTCTTCTTATTTTTGCTCATTTTTTGTTAGAGTTTGCTGGGGAAGAAGTCGAACTGTCGAGGCGCTGCTCAGTAAACCAAGTGGAAAACTGGAGCTAACCCAACCTATGGGGAACTCATTTGGAGACTGCGGGGACGCCCGAACCCCCCCGGATATGGCCACCGGGTCCTCCCATCCAGTCGCCAGCTGGCACGGTGGAGCATACCGGGATTTTTCGCGAGTTGGCGGGGCAGCCTTTGGCACGTGGCTGGCGTGCTACTTGGGCCCCCTACTGACTGCGGTCGGCCAACGGCTGGCACCGTGCTTCGGATCCCGCTACCCTCCAAAATGAGTTACCCGGCCAGTTTTGCCCAGAGACCAAGACCGGTTCTGAACAGCGCAACTGACATCCTCCTTCTCCCCCAAAGGCACTGGCAGTCCCACACACCGACGGAACACAGCAAGCTGCTTGGCGCCGGACTCCGGTGGGATGGTGGTCGCGAGCCAGGCGGCCCCTTGCGGAGCCTACCACCGCTTAAGTGGGATCGTTCAGCCGTACCACAGGCAAGCCTGTGGTGCCGTTGCCCGGGATAGACCGCTAGGAGGTAGATCCCATACCCACCCCTAAAATTCGGTCACATTTGAGAAAAATCACCAATGTCACAGCATTTTTGAGTTTCTGGAATGCAATGTCAATGTATTGTCAACGAGTCTAATTTATAATTGTTGGTTATTGGTCGATTATTCGCAGATTAAAATTAATATTATGATTTTAAAGGCCTAGAATAAAATAAACGCGAGAATAATGTATTTGGGCTCATATCTCCGAAACTAATGAACGTTTGTGAATCTCGTGTACTTAGGTACGCATTGCATATGCACGATTGAACAAGGCATATAAACTTGCTCTGAGCACAAATTGCAGTAAAATCAAAATTTTACGAGAATTAAGCAAAAAGCTGATTTTGGGCCCCTTTGACAGCTCATATTTTTTGCCGTGATGAGATTTTTATGACCTTTTCAGGCAACATTATTAGTCCAATGAAAATTACTGACGCTTCATCAATGGGAAATTACATATCTAGCTTTATTTCGCAGCAAATGTATTTATTTCCTGGGCTACCTTACCGCCACTATCACATGAATTGACATGAGCGACTCGCCTCGTGTTCCGAGTCGGCATTAGCCTTATTATTATATACATTAGCCTTATTATTTATTATATATTATTATTCTACCTGTACAAAATATCTTATGAACTACGTATTTCTGAAGTATGACAATTTGTATATTATCAAGTACATAATGTATTATGCAGATTGATTAGCCTTGCAAACAAACAAATAATAGTAGTTTATGATACTGTTGCATAATAAGGGGTATTAAAACATGTGTGTGAGTTTAAAAACCGAGCCGTAGGCGAGGTTTTTAATAGTATTCACACGAATGTTTTAATACCTAGTTATGTGCAGTTTCATACACTACTTTATCTACACTCATACATTTTGGGATTGTTGAACCTACTTAATCTTATTTTTTGCATTTTCCATGACATAAAGTCGTGATAAATGCATGATATAATAATCTCGACTTTGCTGGTAAGAGATTATGAGTAATTTCCTTCGCCGCATATAACTTATTTGGCGGCGTCAATTTTTCTTCACATTCACTAATATCATTTTAAGCAAGAATTTTAAAAAGTCATGAAATTCAGTACAACGAAACCTGCAAAACGTATGAATGGCGCCAAAACCCAGCACATCACCGCATTAAATTGCGGTAAAAAAAATCGTGCGGCAATAATACCGCATGAAATCCGTGTTTTGCAGAATCCACCGCATCGCTGCGCGAATATTTTGAGCTCTATGAACAGGTGGAAAGAGACAAAAGTTCGCGCAAATAAAAATGGCAGTGCGTAATAAGCCTAAAGCAGGCATTGTTACAGACAAGTTAAAATTGGAATCAATTTCTTTTTATTAGGTATAATTTAAATAATTGATGGAATCTCCTTAGTGATTAACTTCTTGGATTTGTCCTGTATCATAATAGAAAAAAAGTTATTTTATGATGCAGTTGTTTGAAAATCGAAGGAAAATGTTGAACTATAATGGTTTTTTTTTTTATTTTACCTATCCACGAATATAAAGTAGGTACGTGTTTATGCAATATTTTTTGAATTCATAATTGGAACATTACGTTGTGAGTGTAGATAAAGTAAATTATTTTCCTTCAAGCTCGTTGCCTCGCCTTTATGTCAGTGTTCTACATCTGTATGCGAATATGTACAATCTGCACATCATATCTATTCTTTGGCACAATGAACGCAATATTATGTTGAATAATGTTCAGGCTGCATCAGGAGTTGTTTACTATACGGACCTTGTAGAAACTAGAACAAATTTCCGTGCGTTCAAGTGTTTTGCCATACATATTGGAATCAAATATAACAGCTCACAATGTTAGGAACCATTAATATTAATGCTAATTTTTATCCGTGGTGCTAGGCAACTGGGCTTATCCCAGTTGTAACGACCCTTTGTGCCTATTGGCCTTGTTTGTTCTGTCTCCTGCTTGATATGGAGGGAAGTGGAAATTTATATTTTTTTTTCCTACTCCTCCGTCATTCTTTTCTGATTAATTTGTTAAATTCTTTCTCCGGGACTTCGTCGAGCTTCATTGCCTCGGCGCTTTTCTGGTGGTCGCCACTGTTGATTCTGGCTTTCAGGAGTTGCAGTGGTTTGGGAATAGTGCAGTGGGATTGTCCCAATTAAAAAAAAATCCACGACGATCTTCGCGAAGCCTCATCAGTTGGAAAAGTTTTTGTTTTATAATTGATATGTTCGCACTTGAAAACTTTCTCACTTGATGGTAAGCGATGATATAGTTGGCTCAATTCAATAACAAATCAGTGAATATCGCGCCATCTAGTGAGATTTGTTTGAACTAAATTTTCTTAGCGCTGGGACCACAATGGATGGGCTGTACGCACAATGAAAGTACCTATTCCCAAATCGTTTAGTGCGTATGGCTGTGATGTCCACCATTTACCGGTGGAGCATCAATTCCACAAGGATTGCCTTTGACTGGAACTGGACAGCAATCAAGCACAATCACTACGAATCTTTTATTATGCAGTTTTGTTACTTATATAGAGTAGCGAAGCGCCTTTAAAAATAAAATAGCTATAATGCATTTGATGTTATTCGACACTGCTATAAATAATTTGCAGGCGCGGCGCGTCTGGTTGTGAATCTGCAATTCTTGAGAATCTGTAAAAAAGGTCTTATTTTTGCTAGCCTGAATTTTCCTACTCCTGGACAAAGGGTTCCCCCATTCCATTAATTTATCTGTCTGTATTTTTATTATGTTTTTACGTCTAAACAGCAGATTTAAAAAAAAAATGGTATATTTCGGCAATGAGATACTGGTCGAGTCTAGGCTCCAGAGCCTTAAAAAACGACGCCAACTAATTCCTCCTAGCCCGTCCCATCATCGGACTACAAGACGTACGGCGATGCGTCATCGGTACATGGTGGACATCCCAACCATACGCACCAAACGTTTTGGGAATACTTTTATTATGCGTACAGCTAAGGAGTGTAGTCTGTATTTCCTGATAGCTACAACCTGGGAGTCTTTGAGACAAGAGTGAATAGGTTTCTTCTAGGCAAGCGCGCTACAATAGACCACATCGCTTACCATCAGGTGAGATAGTGGCCAAGCGCGGGCGTATCAATGATAAAAAAATGAGATTGGATCTTGGAGAAGGATATAGGGTGCTTTTTATCCCGGCATTGGGGTCCCTTTAGAAATTTAACGAGATTGAAGTCACTGGCAGACAGACTCCTTGACCTTGCAAGTCACCAATTATCAATAGTTTATTTTTATTTTTTTATAATCTTTATTTTTGTATTCTGACGTTCTAGAACCATATTTTTGAATTGTTTCTTAATATAATTTATATGAAATTTTTAATTCATTTGACTAAATCTGACATACTAGAATAAATACCGTAATTTTATTTAATATTTTGACATGTTTAATAAACTTGCTGACATTCTAGAATTATAATATTTTTTTTTTAAGGTGGAAGATACGGTCTGTTCCCGGCACTTTGTCTGCTAGATGGCGCTGAAATCATTATTTTTAGTTTATTTCGTTTTATGTGAAATCGGAGCATTAATAAGTCGTAGAAGTAGTGTTAGCGGCACTCGGTCATTACCTTTTAATGAACTTGATTATAACAATGCCTCAAAATCCACCCAATTTGACACAGAATCTCAAAATAACATCTGTCATTGAATATACAGTCTTTTACACACACATAGACGTATTTCCTACGTTTACAAAGTTTACCACTAGATGGCGTGTATTTAAAAAGGGGCTAAAATATTTGGTAGAAATTTTCTACATATCCATAGGGGTTGGCAGAACGCCACCTACTACGATACATTAAAATTAGTACTATTTCATCATTGATTGACATGACATTTTGGAATTATTATTTTGATTTGAATTTAATTATTATGTTTATTTATTTATTTATGTTTTGCATTTTATTATTTTGATTTGAATTGTATTATTTTGATTTATATTCTAATATTAATATTTGATGCCATTATAAACTAAGGCAACATGACGCTATGTACATATTTAACTATTTTTTACATCTCTTACATATTGAAAATTTGTTGTGTTTACTGTACTCATGTTTGAGCAAATAAAGAATGATTATGATTATAATTAGGGGATGCTACAAAAAAAAAACAATTAGATTGAAACAGCTTTATTGTGAGGTCAACTATTAGAAGTTACATTAGTTTGAAAAACATTGCATCTACATAGAAAATGTGTCACATATTCTGTTAACGTGTTTTCCAGGACTTGTGGAAAACTGAGATCATTTAGAAATATGTAATTTTCTTCTACAAGACATTGCTAATTTGTGCGATTTTTTTAAGCGGTTGTATTCTAAATCACTGGCTATTAAGGTCCTGGAAAACATTAAAACCAAACAGTACAATCAGTCCTTACAGATAAATAAATAAGCTAAATCAAATACACAATTTTAGTAAACTATAAAAATAAAAGTTTTAAGTGCAGTCTTTTCATTTTTCTTCTCTTAAATATAATTAAAGTACTGATGGAGATATGTAAATGGCATTAGGGTACTATTAGTACCATTAGTGATTAAATAAAAAGCGTTTAAAGCTACTTTAGAAGTACAATCGGCAATATTGTTAAGTATGCAGGCACAACGGCATTATTGCTACGTTTGTCCTGTATTTTTAAGTGGTGTACAATTAAGTATATTATAAATAGTAAATAATAATTAAACAAGCGCCCACAACCGATGCTAAGTTGAAAAGGAGGATCTTATGGCTCTTTGATGCGGAACTTATATGGCATTTTTAGGGTTCCGTTCCCAAAGGGTAAAAACGGGACCCTATTACTAAGACTTCACGATCCGTCTGTCTGTCTGTCCGTCTGTCACCAGGCTGTATCTCATGAACCGTGATAGCTAGACAGTTGAAATTTTCACAGATGATGTATTTCTATTGCCGCTATAACAACAAATACTAAAAATATAATAAAATTAATATTTAAGGAGGGCTCCCATACAACAAACGTGTTTTTTTTGCCGTTTTCTGCTCGATATTAATAACGGCAACAGGTAAACGCTTGAAATATTCACAGAATATTTAGTTGTATATTCACTTCAAAAAATAATAATTATTAAATTAAAATAAAATAAATTAAGGGGTGCTCCCATACAACAAACGTGATTTTTTTGCCGTTTTTTGCGATAATGGTGCGGAACCCTTCGTGCACGAGTCCGACTCGCACTTGGCCAGTTTTTTAAATTACAGTTGCCACAGATTTAACCAACATGTCTACCAATAATAACGCCTTCACAATGTCACTCGAGCTCAATTCTCAAACAAAAAGATCCTGAATAACTTTTCGCTGCAAAGGAATTTGAAATTTAACATGTGTGACATCGAGTTTATAGTTCCTCTTAATTATTTAAGTTTCTGATGACAAGGTAAATCTAAATAGTTTAATTATTTTTGCTTTTTAGTATTATATGATATCATAATATATTTAAACACTAATGATACTGACAGTATTAAAGTAAAATTATATTTTACGATATGTAGGGTAGTACAGTCATCACAATAAGACACAAGTTTTGCTTGTGCGTGTGTATTTCATTTAAACGAGTTCAGACATTTTTATGTATCTAACACATAACTAGCATCTTATTAGGAAGACAAACTCATTTAAAATCATAGACATAGAGAATGGACTGAGCAATACCCTTACAAATCTGAAGAAAGAGACAAAGCGACTGTGCGGGCAATACCTGCCTCTCTTCTGTAATCGTTGTTATGACTATGACACTGCCTAGGCAGGCGTAATTAGAATTCTAGAAAGACAGTACCTGTCCGCACGATCGCTTTAATAGGCCTTGTCCAGAGTGTACGCGCGGTGACTAGGGCAATTCTGGACCCCCAGGGAGAGGGGGTTCCGGAGTAGTCTTTTAAGATGTCACAGAGGCCCTTCCTTGTGCTTTCTTCCAGGTGATTTTAGTGAGGTAAAAGAAAATAAGAAAAAGAAAGGTAAAAGGCCCACATACCTTGGTCTTTTCCCCAAAATCCAGGTGCCTTTTGAAGTGCGGACACAATAGCGGGCGCGATTAGGTGGCATCGCAAATTGTTGTAGCGGCTCAAATAATAGACAATCGCTAGCTAGCGAGGCCGCTTCGTCACGTCGTTCTCGGCGCCCGCCATAATCACTTCAGTATGGATGACGTATACTACGCACAAACTCCTCACCCTGACTGGGGCCTTATTTCGTGCACTCTATTCTATCTGCACGCTTCATACCGAGTAAGATAAAATCAGTCCATTCTCTACATCAATGTTAAAATAAATAAAACTATAAAAATAACATTTAAACGAGATCAATTAAAGCTAAGTCTATAAAAATTATCATAAAGATATAAATTAGTCTTGTAAGTATTAAAATTGATATGCTTCTATTAGCTACACTTAATAATCTCATTAATTTATAAAAAAAATAATCTCATAAATGCCTCCTGTACTTATTAAGAGTGACTTCTATCCATTGTCAACATTTTAACGGTGAACTGCTGCCAAGCCTTTGCCCAACTGTGTTGCCAATCACCTTCCAGTGTAATGTCCGAGGCACGGAGGAGCCTCGGTATTTAATGGATTGTCATCCATCCTTGAACCAAACTCGGCCAGCGTTGATGCCATAGTATAAGTTGATTATACTCCTGAGAGCAGTGGTGACCCAGTAGTAACGGCCGCGACTTACAAGTTGGAGGTCGTGGGTTCGAACCCAGGCAGGCACTTTACTGTGTGTAAATTATTTCATCACCACTGCTCTCAAAACGGTGAAGGAAAACATCATGAGGAAACCGGCTTGTCCTTGAACCAAAAATTCAAAATCATGTGACATTCACCAACCCGCACTGGGCTCGCGTGGTAGATTACAGCCCATTCCCTCTCACAGAGAGGAGGCATGTGTCCCACCAGTGGGAACATTTAAAAGGCTGATGATGATGATGATACTTCTGAGTAATTTCATTCCCTGAGAAATTGTCAATGAATTAAGTCACCCTATATGTAAGTACTGATGTAGAAGCTGGATGACAGTTGCCGAAAATCGAACCAAATGGCGTGCAATTGGAGAGGCCTATGTCCAGCAGTGGACTGCTATAGGCTGATGATGATGATGATGATGATATGTAAGTACTTAACGTAATAATTATTTAGCTCAAAAAAAATACAAATACAAATACAAAAAATTCATTAGATCATTTCATCCGAAACCACTGCACGTAAGTACTAAAAAAATAAATAAATTCTTTCTAAAAGACAAAACTTAAAAACTAATAGATATGCTTGGAGTTCCCGTAGCTTGCGCACGCGTCTTTAAAGTTTGTGACATTAAAACTAGCGAAATAATCGTCGTGTATGAACCTGACTATGTTTTCTATTGAACAGAGATATGTATTGTAAATCTTAACATCATCTATCGGGTCTACAACTTTCATAACAACATTTTGCCTAGCTCTGCAGAAACTTAATTTATTCGTGACATCTTCGCCGTTATAGACTACTCGGAAGTAAAAATCTTGTGCGATCGCTTTTCGTTTCGTGAATTTGAATTCGTCGCGTAAATCCTTCTTTCTGTAAACCTCAAAGATCATTCGTGATGCGTATTGTATGTTGTAATGTTGGTAGTTATTAAGTCCTAGGGCTAGTATCAACGCTTGAAGCGTCTTGTCATGTCCCGAATATACTACAAACTTCGGTTTATTTTCTGAAATCATTCGTATCATATTCTGGACTATATTGTGTATTAATCCATACGCTACCAACAATCCTCTTCGTCTATTATGTACGTTCTTAATTTCCTGCCGATAGCTCCACTCTAAGTACGCGAATAAAGACATGACATGTTCTTTCTTTATACAGAAGTCTTCGGAGCTTTCCGGTGTAGGTTCTTTGTAGTCTTCGTCAAAGTCCGTATCCATTCGGGCGTCGTTCGGGAAATTGAAATCGGCGTCTAGATTCTTTTTAACTATGACCACATCTTCATAACCGTCTGCATTGTCTAGGTACCTTTGTTGGTAATAAAGTAGTTTCTCTCTTTCCATTTGAGCGTCAAAATCTAAAGGTGCTTTCTGCTTGCTATCGTAATATTTCCCGATGATATCTCGAGCTTTTCTTCCGATTTCATTATTGAAGTCAATTTGATTGTTGATGTAGTCTAGCTCCATGTTTAGCGTGTCAATGTCTACGTCTAGAATTTTTCTGGAAGAGATGGTGTTTGGGCGAAATTTTCTGTGTTTTTTTTCTAGAGAAAGTTTGGTCTTACTTGGGGATTTGGGTTTTTCTGAGCAGGGTAGTGGAGCGTCATGGCACATGTAGGCGAGGAGCGCGTCCCTCACTACGTCTGCGTCGGGGTGCTCTTGAGATTCGAACAGGACTTTGGACAGCTTGCTGACTAGCTCTTTGATCGCTGGGTGAGATTCGAGGCGGTTCTTCGCTTGTGAGTTGATTTTTCTGGAATTTGAATAATGGTGTGTTAGAAGTCCTCAGTACATCTGATACAATATAATAATAAATAATAATCATATTTTTTTATTGACACACACACAAGTTCTAAGAATGAAATAATTTACACAAGACTAAATAAAATTGATAACACAGTAGAAGTGGCCGTGGGCCCCAAACTAGATAGAGCCTGTATCGTGATGGCCCAGGGTTACGAAAAGGCAGATAGAATTTTGAATTTCATCTCAACGGGCATAAGATAAATTCTGTGTCCTCATACATTAGGTCTTGTAACCATCTCTTTAGTAATCTTGGCTTCAAAAACATTTCCAGTGACCCGTAATGAGGATATGTCAGTTAAATTCCTCTTTGGGAATATGTAAATTGTCTCCCTAACATGGAGACATATGTCAGAAGGGACCTCAGACAATAAAGTTGTCGGACACTTAGAATACCCGCCTCTCTGTAGAATGTCAGTTGGGTAGCGCCGTGGTTTGCCAAGAAAGACTTTTAGAACAGCTCGTTGAGCACGTTCATGTTCGAGCAAATATGTCTAAACCGCGCTACCCCAGACGCCTACACAGTACTGTAGCAACGATTGACACAAGATCAGGTAGACTCTCTTGCATAAGTCTTTCGGGGCACTGGAACGCAGGGATTTCATAATGTAAATAAATTTACGAATTCTTTTGGAGAGCTTAACACATAACATTTCTCATGTGCTTTGAAGGACAGACTCTGGCCAATCATAACACCTAAGTACTTGGTTGATTTGACCCTATCTATGACTTTGCAGTTACAGCTGTGGGCATGACAGTGGGTGCTGTGAATGTTTATTTTCTCAATGTCCGGGCAGGAGGAACGATTGACTCGGTGGAACGCAGAGCCAGGAGGCTCATTGGCGACGTTGAACTGGCGGATGCCAGGCTTCACAGCTTGGCTCATCGCCGCAAGGTTGCCTGCTTGTCGGTCTTCTACAGACTGTATTTCGGTGAGTGTGCTGAAGAACTCCACGACCTCATCCCACCAGCCCCCTTCTACCATCGGACATCTAGACGCACGCAAGTTATCATCCTTACCTTGTTGCCATTTCACCAATTCGCACCAAACGCTTCCAAACATCCTTCATAATGCGCACAGCGAATGAATGGAACTCGCTACCTGCGTCTGTGTTTCCGAACGCATTCAACCCGAATCTCTTCAAAGTTAGAGTGAACAGGCTTCTTCTGGGTAAGCTCACTCCATCGTCGACTCTGTCTCTGTCACCTTTGACCTAGACTAGAGTCAAGAGCAAACCCATCGCAAATAAAAAAATAAAAATAAAAAGATTGATGTGGAATGTTATAAAGTTGTTTTTTTCGATGTTAGTGTTAGTAAGTTTTTGTCGAGCCAGACAATTATGATCCGCTTGCCGTTTTCTGCAGCATCCATGGTATCTCTCACCGTGGAATATGACCGCAGTCTCATCTGCATAACATAAGCATGTTTTTTATATTGTATGTCGTTTTGTGACAATTAAAAACATTTTTCTTTCTATATCATGTCTAAATGCGGGCTGTTTAGCCTGAGTATATCATTCACTAGGTTCTGCCAGCGGCTTCGCCCCCTTGAAAAGTGTTTTTTTTTTTATCCCAAGGGAACATTATACCGGGATAAAAAGTAGCCTATGTAGCACATTCCAGACTATCTCTGTGCCAAATTTCATTCAGATCCGTTCAGCCATTCTGGCGTGATTGAGTAACAAATATACATCCATCCAAACTTTCGCAATTATAATATTAGTAAGAGCACACAGTGAATAATGTCGGGCCCAGGGTACTGCCTTGTGGGACCCCGAAAGCGACTGGAAGGCTTGCGCTGACACTATCTCCGATAGCTACATGCTGCTGCCTGTTGGCTAAGTAGCTACTAAACCAGTCCCGAGCGACGCCCCTGACGCAAAGACATTGTAACTTTTTGAGTAGCATTTGAATAGATACTGTTTCGAATGCCTTGGCCAGGTAAAGGAAGACCCCAATCGTCCGTAGGCCCCCATCAATTCTTGAAGAGACAGTGCCAGTCAAAAGCCCTACTGCTTGCTCTGTGGACCTGCCATGTCTGAACCCTTATTGGCGTTCGGATAAGGCTGTGTTTTTTCAGGAAACTGATGAAGCGGTTATTCACTAGTTTCTTCAAGATCTTTGACGTGACACATAACATAGAGATAGGCCTGTAGTTGTCTGGACAGTTGACACCTTTTTTGTAATCGGCGTAACAGCAGCCATTTCCCAAGTCAGGAAAACTTCCCGTTGACATGCTCAAGTGACAGATATGCGTTAGAGGGCCCAATATAAATGGCTTTATCTGTTTAGGTAGGAGTGGGCGGATCCCATCAGAACCGGGTGCACTGGTCTTTTAAATTAGAAATGAGATTACCTATTTACTTGGTTATCACTTGGGTGAAAGAATAGAGAGTTTTCGGAACGGGACTAACTTGTTGAGCGCATGGTGTGCAGCACAGGCGCAGTCCCGGAAGCAGAAAGCGACGCTGTGCGCCTCCCGCGCGCCGCCAGCGCGCGCTCCCGCACCCTCTCTTGCCGCGCCCCACCACAAAGACACTAGAGACTGATACGTGCGGCGGTAGCGGGTGCTGTACGATATTACTTCGCCTGCAAAATGGAAAATCCTTTTTTTTGTAGGAAATCTACGAAGACTCTTATGATGACATGAAAAAAATCTTTAAAGAATATTATATCTGTATGTAGTACATACAATGCTTGAGTTGTCGAATCTGTATTTTTTTTTCAATAATTTCTATCATTTCATCACTTTTTTTTTTGCGTGGAGAAATGCTCATGCATACTGCACTACCACGGGGAGATAGTGCAGTTATGTGGGACTCTAACCCACTAAAACTCCACGGTGTCCTCCAGTGCCGCTTATGGCGGGAACACGGGCACGCGTTAGCACTCACCGCGAACCCGCCGCGGCTGTCCGTCACCGGACCCTCCTCGGGGGGGTACCCCCCATCACCGGCGCACCAGAACACACTGTACGCCGTGACTACCCCAGGGACCAATTCAGCACATGGGTGCCAGACGACCCCGTGTATGGCACCCTTGGTCCCACTGTGACGGGTCGAGGTCGATGGCCCCGCCACCTACCATTTTGCGGCCGCAGGGGATAGGGAGAGCGGCTAACGCTATACCGACACTCCTCTTCCCCTGCGGCCCAACGCGTCCGCCATCAGACGGTGGCGACCCCGTCTAGGCCGCGGAAGGTAGGGAGAGCGGCGCACCGCAATACCGGCACTCCTCTCCCGCCGCGGCCTCCAACCCTCAGCCGCGATATCGTATGGGACCTGGGAATCTCCATAAGACATCGCGGCCCGCCTCAGTTGCGATGTCGCCTGTTACCAAGCGGCACCGCAACCTACTAGTTGGCCGCTACGTCGTCGGCTTAATCGGCAAAAGCCCTGACGAGCGGCCCCTCCTCGGGTTCCTCTTCGCTTCACCGTGGGTGACCAAGCCACGGTTACTGAGCCCCCCCGCCTCGACAAAGCGGGAACCCACCGGGGGGGATCATTTCATCACTTAAGGTTTAATTAACTTTGTCGTAAGTCATTTCTTCACATAATTTGAACCTTATTAACAGCACTTTCGACATCGGAGGACATCGACAAAGGAGTATATATCACACAATGCGCAAACTATAGACGCATTAAAATTACATCCTATACCCTGAAAATCTGGGCAAGAGTATTGCATCACCGCATCCAGTTACTTATTACCATAAGCCAAAACAAATATGGCTCCACACCCTCCAGGTCTACAACAGACGCTATACAAGCTGTCAGAAATTTGGAAAATACCGTATAAACCGGTAAGACCTGTACCAAACTTTCATAGACCTTGAAAAGGCTTTTGATCGAGTGCCACGGACGTTAGTGTGGCAAGAGCTAGGGGCACAACAGCTTCCTGAATGCTATGTACCTACGTAGCTTACAAGATAAGTACCGTGATGTACGTACGAAAGTTAGGAGCAAGGCTGGTCTGGCCCAAGCATTCACCGTGGGGGTGGGAGTCCATCAAAGCTCTGCACTGAGTCCTCTTTTATTTAATCTCGTGATGGATCTTATAACCAAAGAAATTCAGGCTACACTTCCCTGGAATCACCTCTATGCAGACGATATCTTTCTGTTTTGCAGTAATGCGGAAGATATGCAAGTTGCTCTCTTCCGTTGGATGAACTCCTTGGAAAATGCTGGTCTCAGGGTTAGCAGAACGAAGACTGAACATCTCATTTGTCATTTCAGTGGAAGCCAAGACAACACAGCTAAGGGAGTATTTTACACTGACAACATACCGCCGACAGGAACCCAATTTAAATATCTCGGCTCAGTTATTTCCGAAAACGGGGCCGTAGATGCAGATTTGGCTCACAGAGTGAATATTGCCTGGCAAAAATGGCGAAGTATGACGGGAGTCTTATGCAAAGTCTTAGGCAAAGAGGCAAAGTATACAAGACGGCGGTTAGGCCAGCAATGATGTATGGTGCCGAATGCTAGGCCGTGAAAAACAGCCACGTCCAAAAACGGCGAGGACAACCTGCTTTGTCACCGGTGGACCAGTATGACGAAGCTTCTCAAGAAGGAGAAATTGCCTGACCCGACAACCCTCGACGGAACGTCTTGGCGCCATGAAGAAAGGAGAGCCGACCCCACCTAGTGGGAATAGACTAAGAAGAAGATGATGATTTGCGGCACTATCGAACGGTTTAATAACACAGCATGTATTTTTTTTAGGAATATTGATTTTTCAAAAGATCCAATGAAGCAGTTTTAGTTTTCATCAAAATCGGCCTTGTGACTCCACGCCCACTTGAAAAGCTCATCTATACTTCTATACTAATACTAGGTATACCTATGAAATTGGCGTTTTGTCGTACTGGCCACTTTGATCTCAAATATCTCCTCTTTGGTTTGGAATGCCAATTTTAAATTTATAAAGCTATCATAGCACTCATGCTTTTGTGTTTGGAAAACCGTAATTCATTTGTTTTTTCCTCTTTTGGTTTTTACTTTGCGCCAGTCATTTTACAAAATGGAAAACTTGAGATATCGCGTTTTTTACGAGTACGAGTTCCATCGTGGCACCAGCGCTGCAGAAACAGGTCGAAGGATTAATGATGTGTATGGCGACGGTGTCGCAAAAGAAAACACAGTGCGCTTTTGGTTCCAACGTTTTCGTTCAGGAAATTTCGACCTGCAGAACAAGCCCCGTGGACGGCCGGAGACCAAAGTTGATAATGAAGAATTGAAGGCTATTGTGGAAGCGGATCCATCGCAAACCACGTTCCATTGTTTGTTTGTTTGTACCGAATAGGCTCTGAAACTACTGGACCGATTTAAAAAATCTTTCACCAATAGAAAGCTACGTTATGCCTGAGTAACATAGGCTATTTTTTAATCCCGATAACGGGTCCTATGGGGTGGTCCACGGGAGCGAAACCGCGGGGAACAGCTAGTTCTGTATAAGTACGCTATTCGCTGCGCAGAATCCTTCAAGCTGACAAATGTTCACCCACGCACCTGTTGTGATGAGTTAGCGTACTTAACAATAACCTAATCGGATTTTTGCATAAAAGTTCTTCAATCAAAATCATAACAAAATAAAAACGAAATTTGTCTTACCGTTATCCTTTTTCCCTTGCGGTTCCACAGTTTCTAGGTTCAATTTCTCACCATATGCTTCTCTTAAAATGTTACCTAAAAAGATCGAATATATTTTACTTTTTAACAAGCCATGGTCAGAAATCGTTGATAAACCACTATTTAGTTGTCGTGTTATGCACAAATCAATGTAGCGATGCCTAAATATATATGTACCTCCCTCGTATTTACCCAGAGAATGCTGGCTTACCAACGGTGACCATCTGCAGCAGTCCCCTTGGCGTGAGCTGTCCGAGCGCGCAGCGAGTGCCAGCCGCGCGCGCTGGCAGAGACGGGAAGTTGTGGAACGGACCCGCCACGGACACCCACCACGCTCGCCCCGTCGAACTGCCGTTGGCAACGAACTCTTCATAGCTGGAACATGGTATCGCATTCGATATTTGTTTAGTTATCACCACACTCACAAATTTTTTAACAGTGTAGGTCCTGAGAAAACCCCCTGACCCATAATCTCCCCAATCTCATTGAAAACCTTGGTTATGTATGGGTTTAGAACAAAAGGGCAGCTCTCGAAAAGCACGATGAAAGTACCAATAGGTTTCCTCAAGAAAGAACAAGTTCTAGGAGAGAACCTACCTTTTCAGAAGAGGCGAAACAGGCTCAGCATCGCATGGCAGTTTGTCTCCGTTCTTGAGATGTGTCAGTGGCCCTCTATCACCATGCCGTGTCACGACCAAGGCTCCTTGCAGCAACCAGGTATCACTGTCGACGACTCCTGGGGACAGATAGAATTTACTTTAATAAGATAGTTTTTAGGGTTCGTACCCAAGGGGTAAAAACGGGACCCTATTACTAAGACTCCGCGATCCGTCTGTCTGTCTGTCCGTCTGTCACCAGGCTGTATCTCATGAACCGTGATAGCTAGACAGTATAAATTTTCACAGATGATGTGTGTATTTCTGTTGTCGCTATAACAACAAATACTAAAAACAAAATAAAGTAAACATTTAAGAAGGGCTCCCATACAACAAATATGATTTTTAGGCCGTTTTTTGCTATAATGTACGGAACCCTTCGTGCGCGAATCCGACTCGCACTTAGCCGGTTTTTTTTTAATGAGTATTGATGTTGTTATTCTTTCATGCAATAACTAGATAACAGATTTTGATAAATAGTTTACACATTAGAATTACACATAGTCTGTAAGCTATAAAGATATTGTGTAGAAGTACTAACTCCACGC
This sequence comes from Orthosia incerta, assembly GCA_948252205.1. Lineage (NCBI taxonomy): Eukaryota > Metazoa > Arthropoda > Insecta > Lepidoptera > Noctuidae > Orthosia > Orthosia incerta. The sequence goes on along the minus strand of OX411759.1, from coordinate 22,223,653 downwards.
GGGCGGAATTCCCATTATATACCTTCAGATCCTCTCACAATGCTGTCAGGGGGGTTGCAGGCTCTCAAGTAGATCTTCCTAAACTTAGCGTCACTCTTCGATATGTATTCATTTCTTATTATCTTCTTTACTGCTATTGTTTCTTCTCCAAGTGACATGTATTTATACATTACTAGAAAAATGAGAAATAAAATAATATTACATGACCCTTCATCTATCATAATTAGCAGACACAATAGTAAAACAATGGCGTCACACCTGGGGGTCTACTCCCTAAGCACGAAGTCCGTAGTTTCGGCCTTCGACGGTAGAATCAATAGTTATTACTTGTCAATTTTAATTGTTGACGTTCAAAAGTGCCGCTTAATTCATGGCCTAGTTGGAATAAATATATTTCACTTTGGCAGTATGGTATTTAAATAAGCATAACGTGCAAGAGCTTATCATATACGGACGCATGATTCGTTCGGGGCCCGAACTACTAATGAATAAGCACACAATTTGACAGTTGTACCTACTCCCGATGTATTTAAACCCTCCTGAAAAATTTAATCATTACGGAGTAGGATTCACTCCGAAGTTCCGGATTACTTTCGGATGGGCCCGTAACTTCGTTGACGGAGTTATGGAGTATTACTTTATAAGACTTTCAAAATATTTGAATGCCTTGTTGGTCTAGTCACATGTTCTACTGCTAAGTATGAAGTCGTAGTCGTGGGTTCCATTTGCAAGTCAGGCAAAGTGTCATTGGATCTAGAATTTCACAGTAGTAGCCTTGTGTAAGGATTTTAGCCTGGGTGATGGCAAATGACTCATCCTCTATTAGGATATGATAGATGGACCCACTTTTCCGCACTTAAGACTCCCATTTGATCCATTGTGCGTGCAGACTACGTTGTGTTGTGTTGTTGACGTTGTGTGTGCGTTGTGCTGTGAGAGGGAATGAACTGTAATCAATCAAGCTGGCCCAGTGTGGATTGGTGGATGTCACATGTCTTCAAATTTTTGGTTCTAAAATATGATAGTTGCCTCACAATGTTTTCCTTCACTGTTTTGAGAGCAATGGTGATGAAACAATTTACACAAAGTAAAGTGCCTGCCTGGGGTTCGAAACCACAACCTACAACTTGTAAGTCATGGTCATTACCACTGGGCCACCAGACTGCTCTCAACCCTCTATTACATGGGATTTAGATGTCATGCTTGAGACCCATAACTAAGGCCTACAACCAGCAGTGGACAGGAATAGTCTGAATAGAATATAAAAATAAAAAATTAAAAAAGTAAAAAATAAAATATTTTACCCATCTCTGAACCATACAATGGATTTGTGGACACTACTGCTTTATATTTTGATATTACTGACAATACAATACCATGTTCGAAAGATGTGTACTGAATAAAAAAAAAGGAATTCCCTCATATAGTTTTATTTGCAATTTATAAAATATAATCAGCCTGTAATGTTGCCACTGCTGGAATTCATAGTATGTCCTGCTCTCTTGTTCATCTCTGTTTTTGGACTTAATTTGACACAAAAGTGCTCTTAAGTTGAACTAGTTTTAACTAAGACTGCATAGCGTACAGCAGGGTGACACCAGTGTGTAGAAAAATCTTTACTAAAATGTTCTTCTATTTACAGTGATGCATCTTCCGTCCTGTAATTTCTGTAAACATTGTGGCGGGCAAAGTACCACACAATAAGACTAAGAATAAACTCTGATATTTAACTGATTAAAAAATATGTTGGTGTAGTGTAGAGTATTAAAGATTTGGTTATTCCGAGTATTGTACTCACTGAGTACTGGACTCAGATTCTGGCTGGCAAACTTAAATAAAGGTCTTTTTTATTTTTATTATTATCTCTTTATATGAAAGAACAAATATTATGGTACAGAGTATGAAAAGATAAAATGTTATATTTTTATTAATACAATAGTATTTACCTGTTATTAGAAAGAATATCCAAACACTCATGCCAAGGTAACAATAAAAAGCTCTGTGGTGAAAAGAAAACTTCATCATTTCTGTTATGATCTTACTTCTATTTGCGAAAGTTGTAGACATCGTAGATCCCTAAGCAATTACTATATATTATGAAAATTCTAGATACTTAGTTCACATTTTTGAAATAGATGAATAAAAGGAGTTATATGAACTTATAACCGACCCACAAAACAAACGAGACCAGACAAATGTAAATGATCATTATGATTAAAGATAAACGTTGATTGATTGGGTTTCTGTTTTTTGTAAACAATTTTACAACAACAATCGATTGAATCTTGACCACAGACTACTTAGAGATAATCTTGACCACAGATAAAATTTCAAATTTGATCTTGACGCCTGCCTACTCGATGAATGACATAACATTAAAAGAGGTTTTATTCTTTATCTGAGGGTTTTCATCGTGCATCCTGAGGGTCAAAAAATTCCATAATTTCTTCCATGGAATCTAGAGAAAGTTATTATTAGTTATTTTAGTTATGTATATTTTTAGGTTTTGGTTGTGTATATGTTTGTAGTTTATTTATTATTTTATTTAAGTATTTTATACACTGTATATACTTTTATCTAGCTAATATAATATATAGAGAAAGTTGGTAATTTACTGTGATTTAGCTATAGCTTTTGAGAATTGATTTTAACGTAAAAATAATATTTTTCTAGCGCTTGTGATAAATTGATAGAATCAAACCTTTGGAATCAAATGTCAATATTTTTTTTAAATTAAAAACACGGCAGACAAGCCGTAAGAAAAAAAAACATTACTGCACATTGAGCTATTTAATAGTGTTAACACACGCTCGGCTGTACCAAATCCGTACGTGTATATTAGAGGACAGTGGTTAACACTATAATAATATGTTACTGCCACTGACTTATAAACCTATGGACTTGCCATACCTACGAAATTAGCGTGCTTACCTACATAAATCGGGCAATTAAGATGGCTGCCCATTTGCCAATGAGGTAGGCCATTTGCAACTGTTTGACAGCACAACTACACAGATAAACGTACATATACGGCACACAACTACCAATTTTACTCGGCAATTAACATGGCGACCGGTCACGCATATACATGATTTTGACGTCACTCAAAAGTGTTACCAAGTTTAGTCCTTGACAAACATTTAGATGTCTCTCTTTTCATATGCAGCTCTTGGTTAGTTAAAAAGAGACAAAACGCTTTTTGACATGCATGTGTTGATATTATAGATATTTGTATAACTATTCTTCATATAGTAGAATATGCCGTCTCCATAGTTATCCTACCTCATTGGTTACTGCAGAAGTGCAGACCTGTTTTTCCCTATCTCAATGCAGACCTGTCAGTCAAGTGTCAAACCAAGGTCAGAGCTGTCAAACACCAAATTCAAACATTGAGATATTTTTTTGATTAATTCAAATAGTACTCAAGCTGTCAAACAGTGTCAAACTTGTTGGAACTTGTATTGTTTGTTACCGGGAAAACGGAAAATAGTAGGTAAAATTAAATAGATTGGTATTGGTTAGGTATTTCTCCGTATTCATAAGTCTGTGCTTGCCCATAGTTCAAGATGTCTCAAGCTACTTTAATTATTTTGGATATAGGACGAAATGTTTCCACTCTAGACGAGAAAGACCAGAAAAGTTTTTTTGAAAATGCAAAAGAATGTACTGCTCGTATCCTTGAACGCAAAATATTAAGCCAGGGCAAGAACTTGGTTGGTATAATGCTGTTAGGATCCAAGAAAACCAATAACAATATGGCAAGTCAATATGAAGGAGCTTTCAGACACATAGAAGTATTATCAGAATTGCAGACTCCCACTTGGAAAATGATACGGAACCTACCGGAAAAGGTAATTTAAACGCACTAGTCATCTTCACAGTACACTACTTACCATCTTAAATCTTATTTTCTATCATTTTATTATCCACCATCAGCTATTATGACTCCACAAACACCCCTTTCACTTGGATCTACTTGCGAGCACTACACCACTTAGTGACCATTTCTAAAATAACATTTCTGGGAGACTAAGTTAGGTTGTTTTTCCCTGAAGAAGAAGACCTGTGTGATTTAACATTTATATTCTGTCAATACTTACTTGCTGTAAGATAAGATAGTAATAAATAATATCTGCCTGTTACTGCCCCACTGCTGAGTGAAGGACAGAAAGATATTTTTTATTGTAATATAGATATTTTTTATTGTAATATTAGTTTAAATTATTCTTCACTCCTGTCAACTGGCTACCCACCTACCCTGCCAACCGCCCTACGCTACCTACCTCTCTACCCTACCTACCTAACCTACATACCTAGGTAATTTGGCAAGGAGATAGATGGCATCCTGAGGAAGGACATAGGCAAATTTTAGAATTAAAAAAAAAAATGATTGGTGGGGTAGGTATTGTAGCATAGGCAGGTGGGTAGGATAGGGTACCTACCTATTTGCCTATGTCCTTCCTCAGTTTGCCATCTATCTCCTTGCCAAATTTCATTGAATTTCATTTAGTTGTTTAGGTGTGAAAAGTTAACAGACAGACAGAGTCATTTCGAAATTATAATATTAGTGTAGACTATAGTATGGGTTTTTGTGTTTCAGCCATCAGAAAGCAGAGGCGATTGGTTTGATGCACTCTTAGTAGCCGCAGACTGTTACAAGGGTGTCAGCGGTGTCAAGTTAGCAAGTAAGAAGATTATACTGATGACAAACTTCAAGAAGCGGCCTTCTTTTGATCCTGACTGTGTTGATGAGGTAAAGTATAAAATAATGCAGAATATATTATCTAGAATTATTATTGTCTTACAATCAATCATCCCTAGTAGCCCTGTTGAATCAGAGTCTGGCTGACCACATAATTGCACACACAACAGCACAGGTAAACTAAACTTGAACTTTTTATAATTGTTACAGGTTTTAAATGGATTTAAAGAAGAGGGCTATGAAGTTGATGTTATTGGTCCAGACATTTACTCCAAAGAATATGATAATGAATTCACAGAATTAGTCAAGCAGTTTGTGGAAGCCACTAATGGTGCAACAGGCACATTGGAAAACATCATGAAATATGACTTAGTATTCCACAGAAAGAAAATTGCTAATGCCATACCTTGGAATATAGACCTAAGCATTGGCCCAAACATAAAGATTCCAGTATCTAGCTATAGCAGACTAAAAGATGAACCTGCTGTTAAAAAATGGCAGAAAGCTGTTAAAGACCCTATTACATCCACATCCAGCACATCAGAGGCAGTTGTGAAATCTAAAGAATATGTAATTCCAGAAAGTGGTACAAAAGTTGAAGCATCTGAAAAAGTCCAAGGCATGCAGTATGGACAGAAGATTATCCCATTTTCAGAGACAGACAAAAAAACAATGCTTTATCAACCTGGTGAAAAATGTTTATCAGTGTATGGCTTTACTTCTGCTGATAACATTAAATGGCAAAACTTAAATGGAGATGGTTTGAACTATGTATTTGGCAGAAAAGGTGATAAGAGAGCACAAAACGCAGTTAGATGCCTAGTAGAATGTCTTCATGAGTTGAATCTTGTTGGCATTGTGCGGAAAGTACATTTCAATAACACAGCCCCGAAAATGTTTGCACTAATGCCTGTCATTGATACAAATAATTTTGTTTGTCTCTCATTGGTTGCTGTATGCTACAAGGAAGATATTAAACAGATGTCATTCCCCGCAACCAACTTGAAAAAACATAAATGTTCACAAGAGCAAGTAGATGCTTTTAAAGAACTCATTAATGCTATGGATTTGACTAAAGCATATGATGACACATTTGATGACACTGAAGCATTCCCCATAGCTGAGTGTGTCAGTCCTTCTGTACAGTATGTACTGGATTGCATTGCCTTCCGTGCTTTGAATCCAGACAAACCATTACCTAAACCAAGAGAGGAGATACTGACTCTGTTCAAAGTGCCACCACTGCTGGAAGAGAACGCAAAAAAGCCTTTAGAGAAATTGAAGAACTTGTTCACCTTGACTAAGGTTGAAGTAAAGAAAAGGAAAAATAAGAATATTCCATTGGATATTGATGAATTTAAAATTCCTGTTGGTGACTTGCAGACTGATAAACCAGACATTCCAAATTTGCCTAAGATTCGCTTGCCTACTAAAGATGTTGTGGATGAAATTAAATCTATAAGCACTGTAAACCCTATTGAAGACTTCAAGGCCCTTCAAAATAAGAATAAACCTCTGTCAGAGTTGGCCACAGAAATGATGAAAGCAATTGAGAGCCTGATTCACAATAACATTGATGGCAACTATTCTAAAGCGTTAGAGGCTATGAAACATTTGAGAGATGAATTTGTGAAGACAGATCCTACTGATTACAATGATTGGGTAAAGCAATTGAAAGCAGAACTGGTGGAAGGTGATAAAACTAAGGTAATAAACCTGATGGCAGAGAAACATGTGAGCTACATTTTGAAACAAGAAAATTGTTTGAGTACCTATGAAGACGAGCACAGCCATGAAGAAAGTCAGATGTATGAAAATGATACAATTCCTAATTCCACTGAATTGACTATCAGCACTGATGTACAGAATATGTTTGATGATTAGTTTTTGTTATCAGTTTTCACTTATAAGCAATGTAAATAAGATTATTTAATTATTGCTAGTGTTCCGCCTCTGCTTCACATGGTAAGCACTAATACCCACTAAAGCCTGATGATTTTAGTTGGCAGGATGAGAATGGTCAATATTAAATTTGGTGCAACCGAATATTAATTGATAAAATTTTCATGTGTTGAACATATAATGTTTGAGTGTATTATTGTTATTGAATTTGAAATGAATGCTTCTATGAGTCATATATATTATGTGTAAGTTATTGATAACGACTATTTTAATTATATGCAATACAAATTCTTATTTTTGTACACATATTTAACATTATACAATTATCTTAAGTCAGCTACCCTCGGGTTGACACATGCAAAAGATATCATCGTACAGCTAGCTTATTTTCGCAAAATGTTTTCAAATTAATACTCTAAACCTTCCTAGATACTACCTAATTCTATTAGTGAAAATTATGAAAATCTGTGTAGTTGTTTCTGAAATTCGACCAAAGAGACACAAACTCAACATGGTGGAGACTTTCAATTTATAATATGTAACATAACAAAGCAAAGATGTTAATGATATGATTATATACTGTTTTTTTTTATTACTTTATATAAATATTCTTATAAGAAAATTTTGTGATTGTATCATTTCCCTACCTTTGAAATAATAACACAAAATTAGGCCTGAATATTTTTAATAGTAGGTACTTCAATAAAATCTAAAATTCAAATTTGCACACAATAAATTCATGTAAATTTTGTCTTACAATTAAGTTCATGGGGATGGTCGATTGAGCAAATCATTGTACACCCGTCGGACTGATTTTGTTTTGAGAGTGCAACAGCTCGAGAAATTCCTGAAGAGAGAGGTCCTCCTGGCAGTCTGTGTCCAGGTCGTGCTCTAGTTCCGCCTCCATGGAGTTAGCCTCGGGGCTTAGAACGATATTTTCATCCAAAACGACGTGGTTGAGCCGCGATTTAAGGCTCTGGAGGATCTCTTCCAATTCCAAACACTTGTTTCTGATGGACGTGCCCAGATCAGATTGAGGATCTATATCGTCTATTGTAGCATTCTCAGAGAATGAATTTGCAGGCGTCCGCGTCCTCGGTGGTTGTATCATACTAAAAAGATTCTCTGGTAAACCATTTCCATTTCTCGCAGCATCGGGAGAGCGCGACTCGGTAAATTCCGCGAGTATTTCGTCGATAATGTCCTCAGCATTTTGCCGCGGATCCACTACTTCTTCAGATAGATCAGCGCCGCTTTCGCTGTTTATCATTTTATTATTCGAGTCAAGTTTCATGATTCCGTCGCTATGCTTGCTCCAAAATATCGATTCGATACCAAAATAAATAATAAATATGAAAGACTTGTCGAGGAAAGTCAGATGATTGTTCTTTTTTTAATTATCTATTAAGACAGACTTGAATTCTGTGCCTTTTAGCCAATCCAAGTCTTTGTTGAAGATAACTGTTATGCAGTGTTGCCAGTCTCAATAATAAAATACTACTACCTCTACTATATTTTACTAATACCAACCTACGATGACTTCATCTTCAAAATAAAATAAAAATTATCTATTTAATTAATTTCACATGATCGACGTTGCGGGAAGAATAGATCCAGATATGCTTCTTTTCTCAACTTCTTTACTACCTCTTCGGATTTCATTATCTTCATTGCAGCCTTGCAACTGTTGTGCGAGTGCATGAAGAAGCAATCCCTTACCGACTATGCAGAAAATAAAAATTATATTAATTCATTAAGATTTTAGTTAGACTACCTAGTCATTGGATAATGTCTAGGCAGTAATACTTAATGATAAATCATATTACCTTGAATTCAGCTAGTTTAACGCCTTGAAATTTGGCTAGGCAATGTTTGAATAATCGATCGTAGTGTCTTCTGCATAAGAATATTCTATTTTCGAATTGCCAGTAATCACCCTGTTGTGAGCACGAGCAGCCGCAATATCCACATTCATCCAAATTATATGGCACACATTTTATCTAAAACAAATCAGCATTTTAGACTAACTAGTTAACGAATATTTTTTGTATTTGGTTGGATTGGAATAGTTGTGTTGCGATTCATTAGCGGGCATAAAAAATTTGGTTGCTGGTTGTAATAAAAGACCTGAAGACATAGAACAACAAAATTTAGTTTGATGAATGACAACAACGATTAAATGATTGTTTATCGATTCGTTAATTCGTGCCTGATTGATCAACATGTACAAAATGTATTTAAAACACTGCAGGGTTTAAACATAAATTCAGACAGAAATGCTATGACTATAATTTTAACAATTCATTAGTATTCATTAGTAGTAGTGTTTTAGTTATTTATTAGTATGAATACAGATAAATTTTTAGACATAAAACTTAAGTCGTGTTATCGAAATAAAATTCATAATAGTACGGGCGGAACCTGAATTTAAAAATTAATTTCATGCCGACTGAAAATTATAACATTAGTAGTTTTTCTCAGCCGCTCTGTATCTTTTAAATTGGTCATATTGGAGGAGAAAAGAGACGAGAGCCAAACCTCGAATTATGACTTTTTACTAAGGAAATTCAGTCGGCGCTCTCTGCCCCCGTTTCCTCTTAATACAAATATCGGGGTTTGCTCGCTCTGGAAGGCCACTAAAAACTTAGATAAACCTCAACAATCTTATCCTCCAATCAGATCAGAGGGTTCCTGGGCAAGAACTGACTTGGAAAAGGCCGAGGCATTCGCAACGCATCTGTCCTCTGTATTCAAAGTATCAAACCCAACGAGAGTGTTGCTGATGAGCATGAAATTGACGCAATACTGGAACAAGACTTACAGATGTGTATCCCTATTATACCCACAACACCTAAAGAAATAGCGAAGGAAATTAGACTGCTGACTGAAGTCGAGAAAAGCCCCGGGATTTGACCTGATCACGCCTTGCATACTTAAAAATCTACCCAGAAAATGCGTTTCTTTCCTAACCAGTTTGTTCAACGCAATCTTTCGAACATCTCACTTTCCTGACCTGTGGAAAATCGTCGAAGTTATAGTCTACCATAAATTAGGCAAAACTGAACACGAGGCCTCGTCTTATCGGCCGATAAGCCTAACGCCTGTACTCTCCAAATTGTGGGAGAGGATATTCCTCAGCCGTCTAAAACTGTGCATGGATGCCAATGATATGTTGATCCGTCTCACCAGTTTGGCTTTCGGAAATCTCACTCAACAATAGAACAGGTTCACCGAGTTTACCAAACAGGAAGACAGGCTTTCGAGCGTAAAAAATACTGCTCAGCGGCATTCCTTGATGTCCAGCAAGCCCTTGACCGTGTCTGGCACAAAGGATTGCTGGCTACAGTGAAGGAAAAGCTTCCACACTCAATGTTCCTGGAACAGGGCGAAGCAAGATCAAGATTGATTGAAGCTAAATCTGGTGTACCACAGGGATCTGTTCTTGGCCCAGTGTTATACAATATCTATACATCAGATCTACCCACATTGGATGGCATAACAATAGCAACATATGCCGTCGACAAAGCCTATCTATCAGTTGATTACAACTCAGAAATGACCAGCAAAAGACTCCAAAAACAACTAGACGAAACTCATAAATAGCTAAGCTGTATAGCTCATAAACAGCTGTAAGTGGCAATTACGTACGAGTGCATCCAAGTCTAATCATATCACCTTCACGCTCAGGCACGGAAACACCCCACCTGTTAGACTTGGTCCTGACACCCTACCACACACAGATTGTGTAAAGTATCTTGGCTTCCACTTGGATAGGTGCCTAACTTGGAAGCATCACATTAATTAGAAGAGGGATGAGATAAACCACATGTTTCGCAACCTGTATTAGCTCATGGGAAGAAACTCTGTGCTCTCTGTAGATAACAAACTCCTCATTTACAACTCGGATCTCAAGCCCATATGGACCTACGGGATCCAATTGTAGGGCGTTGCCAGCAAAACCAACATATTCTGCCTGCAAAGAGTGCAAAATGGTATCCTAAGATCAATAGCAAATGCACCTTGGTTTGCTAGAAATGACGAAATCCACGACTATCTACAAATGCCATTAGTAAACTCTGAAATCAAGCGATACAAAAGATAACACAAGGCACGCCTATCCTCGCATCGAAACCCACTAGTTACTGAACTGTTCAACCCGACAGCGGTGGTAAAAAGGCTGAAGTGGGAGGCGCAGTACCGGCTGCTCCACCACAATTCCATTTGTCATAGCACGAATTCGTTTATGATCCGACAACCGATTGCAAATGGAACTATATGGAAAAAAAACTATTATGTATTCTTACCTCTACGGGACATCTAAGTATCTTTTTCCCTGAGAAGGAATACGCGAATTTCATCCGTCGTTTAACATATGCAGGCCAATAGTCGCAAGGTCTAAAACACCAAAGATAAACAGGATTAATATTGCGATATTACAGAAAAATTAAACCTGAGAAACAAATGATAAACATTTTTTTTAAAGGAATTATTTGCCTCTAACAGAAAGTTTATTTATACTTATAATTCCAAGTCAAACTGTATTTATCACAGTTCAAAGTAACGCCAATTTCATAATATAAAAAGCTAATATTTATTTACGGAAATGAATATCATTTATCCTCTCCCTTTAATTCCGAAGTGGAAAAACTGAAATAAATCCAGTAGATTCAAATATTAGGTACAGGTAAAGCCTTTAACAAACGATAGAGTGAAGCGATACTTTACGCCTGGACAGCTTTTAACCCTTTACAAAGCGCAAGTCCGATCCTGCATGGAGTATTGCAGCCACCTTTGGGATGGCTCAGCTAAGTATCAGCTTGCCGCGCTTGACTCGGTGGAACGCAGAGCCAAGAGGCTCATTGGCGACGTTGAGCTGGCGGATGCCAAGCTACACACCTTGGCTCATCGCCGCAAGGTTGCCTGCTTGTCGGTCTTTTACAGACTGTACTTCGGTGAGTGTACTCAAGAACTCCACGACCTCATCCCACCAGCCCCCTTCTACCATCGGACATCTAGACGCACTGCAAGTTACCATCCTTACCTTGTTGCCATTCCACCATTACGCACCAAGCGCTTCCAAACATCCTTCATAATGCGCACAGCGAATGAGTGGAACTCACTACCTGCGTCTGTGTTTCCGAACGCATTCAACCCGAATCTCTTCAAAGTTAGAGTGAACAGGCTTCTTCTGGGTAAGCTCGCTCCATCGTCGACTCTGTCTCTGTCACCTTTGACCTAGACTAGAGTCAAGAGCAAACCCATCACAAATAAAAAAAAAAAAAAAACGTACTTTAATATTCGGTGGTTCCTAAAAAAAACTATGTAAGTTGATAAAGAAAAAGTTGTTGAAAATCGTATCAAGGTACGGAACCCTCGGTGGGCGAGTCAGACTAGCTCGTTTCTAGTATTCTGAGACCCATTATTTTATTGTCAGTCCGGCTTCCATCGCATCTAAATTTATTTAAATGTAAACATATAAATCTTACGCTGGATAGCTCGAAGAAGTAAAAATGCCCTTTCTCTTGGTTGTGGAATTGAAAGCTGCACAATTTTGCTTGATCGCAATTTTTGGGCCAGGCTCCTTAAGCGGGGGCTGATACTCGTGTTTCATCATCCAGCGTGAGGTTTTGGCACCCAGACCATTTTTGCTATAAATCTGAAACAAGACTGATTCGGGAAGACAGTTCCAAAAATGTTGCACTTATCGAATGTGGCGGCATCTAATCGAATGAGGGATGAGGTGTGTTCTCGAGGGCTCGATTCAGAAATCAGAATCCAGTACGTCTATACATGGGTCGTATTGTTAAAAGAGTCCTCTCTCTAGAATCCTGACTGCCAGTTGCTTGGACCCTGTTCCCGATACCGGTGGGCATCTTTTTATATTAACTATAAAATGTTTTTTTTTAATATTTTTGTTAAACTTACAAAATAAGAAAAAACTGTTGGCAAAGGACTATTAAAATAATTTGCAGGTTTGAAATGGCAGAACGGATTTGGATGAAATTTTGCACACATAATTGTAGTTTATAATCTGCAGTTTAATTGCGTTAGTTAGTTCGGCAGGGCAAAGGGTAGGATTCCATGAAAGATTACGACAAATTCTTTTTAAATTTGTACGGTATTGCCGAAAATTATTGGACTCTTTTGAAGAGAGTATATTCACCAATTAAAGCGTATAACGATCCCTTGGAATAATACACTTCACGCTGACGAAGAGGCAGAGGTAATACCACTGAGGAATCTTCGAGCTGATGAAGAGGCAGAGGTAATACCACTGAGGAATCTTCACGCTGACGAAGAGGCAGAGGTAATACCACTGAGGATTACTTACCCGGTCAGTAACTTGAGAAAACGCATTTTGTTTACTTTCATAGGAGCCGGGTCCAAGATTGTCTCTTAATTCGATGGCCGTACGCCGCATAAAGGGACTTAAGCCAGGTCCTCTGATTGGTAGCGCATCTCTATCTTGTGCAGACAGAAAGCATATGCGTGGTTGAGCTTTTTTGGTTACTACATATTCAAAATCTGGAAATAAGTAAAATAAAAACAATTATTTTGCCGATTTTACAACAATACCTACTTGATCCAACTCCAAGAGATACTGTTACTTTGCAGAATGTATTAAAGAAAGAAAGAAATTGTTTATTTAATACTCGATACATAGCGTATAGTTTGTACATGTTGGAGAATATTTTCTTGTTGCATACTTTTTAACCGACTTACCAAAAAGGAGGAGGTTCTATGTTTGACATTATGTATGTTTTTTTTTGTGTATGTTCACCGATATCTCCGTCAATTTTGGACCGATTTTGAAAATTCTTTTTTTGTTTGAAAGAGGATGTTTCGAAATTGGTCCCATTTTAATTTGGTGAAGATCTGATGAAGAACTTCGGAGATATACAACAGAACTCTTCAATAAATGTCGGCAGATATTTCGGGATTGCTGCAATCGCATGTCTGTTCATTGTTTATACCATTTCATAACATAACATCACGCCAGTACGCTCTTAAGGGGTACGCAGATCTCCCATTTCACCGGTTATGTTCAAGTTTCATGGTATTTGGGTAATCTATTCTGGCGTTATATGTTACTAAATAACTTGCCTATTAGGTAGGTACAACTAAAAAGTGAAAATTAAAAATCTTTTTTGCAAAAAAAATACTACCGACTTCCAAATAAAAAACTACAAAGTGAATAAAAAAACTTTTTACAAAAAAATACTACCGACTTCCAAATAAGAAAACTACAAAGTGAAAAATAACTTTATTTTTGGAAGTCGGTGTCTTTCGTAGGTACCTTTTTTTTTTGCGTTATGGACACCGACTTCCAAAAATAAAGTTATTTTTCACTTTGTAGTTTTCTTATTTGGAAGTCGGTAGTATTTTTTTGTAAAAAGTTTTTTTATTTTTCACTTTTTAGTTTCTACCTAATAGGCAAGTTGTTTAGTAAGTTTTCTATAACGCTAGAATCGGTTACCCGAATATCATGAAACTTGAACAAAACCGATCAAATGAGAGATCTGCTTACCCCTTCAGAGCGTAATCGCGTGATGTTATGTTATGAAATGGTATAAACAATAAACAGACATGCGATTGCAGCAGTCCCGAGAGATTTGCCGTTATTTATTGAAGAGTTCTGTTGTATATCTTCGAAGTCCTTCATCAGATCTTCACCAAAATAAAATGGGACCAATTTCGGAACATACTCTTTCAAACACAAAAAGAATTTTCAAAATCGGTCCACAATTGACGGAGATATCGGTGAACATACATAAAAAAAAAAAAAAAAAAAAAAAAAACATACAAGAAGTCGAACATAGAACCTCCTCCTTTTTCGAAAGTCGGTTAAAAATAGCTTTATTTTTGGAAGTCGGTGTCCATAGCGTAAAAAATTGGTACCTACGAAAGACACCGACTTCCAAAAATAAAGTTATTTTTCACTTTTTAGTTTTTTATTTGGAAGTCGGTAGTATTTTTTTGCAAAAAAGATTTTTTATTGAACTTATTTTTTATAAATAAGAAGTATTTTTTTCTGTTTACTTTAGCAACAAGCACAAATTACGACGGTTTTTATTATTTTGCAACTTTTTTCTTACGCCTTGGATACCTACATAGAAGGTTTATAAACAAAACTTTAAAACTTTACCGCCATGGAAAGCCTCTCCCATATTATTAGGGGCCAAATATCGGCGCTTGTATGGTCGCTGCATGTTTGTTTGCCACCGACTTGTGTACACTGCCTTGACTAGACTAACATTCTCGGTTCGCGAAGCTTTCGTGATGTTGTTGGGACAATAAAAAAATATGACGAATCCAACCATATTACGCTTTATTGAGGCGCACGCTCGGTGCCTCTGCGAGTATGTCCACGTCGAAGAGTATTTTAGGATATTCCTTTCCTTTAAAAAAGATTTAGGTATATAGGTAGTGTTTTTTTTGGCTGCGCGAGATGATGGACTTGAACTTTCTACTAAATTGGTTCGTTTATAATAAAGTAAGAGTATCCTTTCCGTTAGTCAATTTGAACCGTTTACTTACAACATTCTACAATTAATAAAAAAAGTAAATTCATAAAATCAAAAAACCCGACAGCTTAAGAAGCGAACTAAAAAGTCGTAAACAAGATGAAAATCATGCTGTGCAGTCGGAGGATACATATTCGCGAGCTGGCTGACCAAAACCAAATGTATCCTCCGACTGTATAGCATGATTCGATTTTCTTCTTGTTTAGGTACGTCTTTTTAATTCGCTTCTTAAGAAGTCGAGTTTTAAGTGTTTTTTTTCTTTTTTTTATTAGGTACATTTAAATATATAAGTGTTACATATTTTGAAATCACCTCTTAAAACCCTTTTATTTTGATACCTATAACATACAAAGGAAATGAAAGAAAAAAATATTGGCGCCAACAATACGGCGCTCAAAAGCCGCCATTATTCTATTTTCCAATTTTAAAGTAGCCTGATAAACACATTACCCTCCTTCGGCAGTCGGGTAAAAAACCTTTGTGTCTCGCGTGGATCTACGTTTCAGGCACTCAACGGGGTTAAAGCTTGTAACCTGTACCGACCATCTGTTCTGCGAGCAATCTGTCCTTCTTGGCATTTCGGTAATGTTTGGTCTTTTTAACCGACTTACCAAAAAGGAGGAGGTTCTATGTTCGACTTCATGTATGTTTTTTTTTTTGTGTGTGTATGTTCACCTATATCTCCGTCAATTGTGGACCGATTTTGAAAATTCTTTTTTTGTTTGAAAGAGCATATTCCGAAATTGGTCCCATCTTATCATTATTCCGAATTTGGTGAAGATCTGATGAAGAACTTCGCAGATATACAACTCTTCAATAAATAACGACAAATCTCTCGGGATTACTGCAATCGCTTGCCTGTTTATTGTTTATACCATTTCATAACATAACATCACGTCAGTACGCTCGAAAGGGGTACGCAGATCTCCCATTTCACCGATTATGTTCAAGTTTAATGTTATTCGGGTAATCTATTCTGGCGTTATAGGTACTTACTAAACAACTTGCCTATTAGGTAGGTACAACTAAAAAGGGTAAAATAAAAAATATTTTTTGCAAAAAAATACTACCGACTGGAAGTCGGTGTCTTTCGTAGGTAGTTACCATTTTCTGCGATATATACACCGACTTCCAAAAATAAAGTTATTTTTCACTATGTAGTTTTTTATTTGGAAGTCGGTAGTATTTGTTTGCAAAAAAGTTTTTTTCTTCATTTCTTATTTTGATCACGAGGATTCGCCAAGCATAGCCATAGCCATAGCTCATAGCTCCATTGCCATTTGAGTGATTTTTCTAATGATGAGGTCCATTGTGAGCGACCACGTTTCAGTGCCTTAACTAATCAATGCTAACTAGTCGAGTCGGATTCATATGTCCAAGAGTCCCTTCTAACAAAAAAAAAATAGAACGTCTGGTCACCCCAAAAAATCAGCAATCGGAACGAGGGAATCATTTGTTTACGACATGAAACTGAAAGACATGAAAAAATGGCTGAGGTCGTGTCGAAGCAAAAACATAGTTGAATGTTTATTTATTACTTTATTATACGCTACCCTTCGTACTTATGACCTCGTTGACCTAGTTTTTATTGATTTATTTTCAAGGGGTAGATACACATAGGCTTTCAAGTTTATATTGGACATCACAAACATTGGTAAAGGATAACATTGCGAGGCAATCTTGCGTTTACTATAAGTCTGAAACGTCAAACGTCTTTGGAAAGCGTGGTCACTATTTCTTCTTCCTCTTTAAGAAAGAGTATTTTCCCTGCAGTGGGAAAGTTACGGGATTGTATTATTGTTTTATATTATTATTTACCCGGCTGCAAGGAAAGGGTCATGTTTTTCGCGCGTATCTTGTATGTATGTAATATTCTTTATTACCTCGTATCTTTCAAACCACTTGACGGATTTTTATAATTAAGACATAGTTAGATAGGTCTTGGCCGCCCAAGTGTTCTTAGGTAAGTGCCGTTGAAAAAAAAGAAACATGGCGGATTTTGGGCGCTATATTGTAGGGGTTACCATTTTTTTTTTCTTCGAAACCCATCGAGTGGGGTATCAAAAGGGTTTTTAGAGGTGGTTACAAAAATATATACCACTTATCATCATCATCTGCCTAGCCTTTTCCCAACTATATTGGGGTCGGCTTCCAGTCTTACCGGATTCAGCTAAGTACCAGTGTTTTATATGGAGCGACTGCCTATCTGACCTCCACAACCCAGTAACTGGGTAACACGGTACCCCTTGGCAAGACTGGTGTCAGATCTCAAACTTCTGACTACCCGTAACGACTGTCAAAGATCTTCAAATAACAGCCGGGACCAACGGCTTAACGTGCTTTCCGAGGCACGGAGGAAACTCGGTATGTTGGAATGGTCACCCATCCACGGACCGACCTCGTCAAGCGTTGCTTAACCTTGCTGATCGACCCGTGCGGCTGTTATTATTTAGCCACGAGCTCCTCGAAAAATATATACCACTTATATGTATAAGTAATTCGAAAAAAAGTATAACTAAAAAGTTGTAAATAAAAAAAAATATAAAATCAAAAAACCCGACTGCTTAAAAAGCGAACTAAAAAGATGTAAACAAGAAGAAAATGAGGATACATCTGGTTTTTTTCAGCCGGCTCGCGAATATTAACTGTTTTTTACACGCTTTTATTAGCTTGGTATGTATCTATGTATCCAATGTAACGGAATCTTTGAACGTGATTTTCACCCCCTTCAAAATGTGGGATTGATTTGAAAATTTGCACACATATCAAGGACTGATGACAATGCAATAATTTAGTCAATGTCAAAGTCAAAACCAAAGTCAAAGTCAAAAATATTTATTTAACTAGGGCAATAAGCGGCACTTTTGAACGTTAAACAAAAATTAAAATTTACAAGTAATGAATGTTGATTCTACCGGGCGCTAGTTTGTCCCATTAGCCTTACCAAGATCTTCAGGATTAGCGACTTTTTAGTTCAATTTACCATTAAAGCGTGTTTTTTAGTTTTGAGAACTACAATTTATTTACTAATAGGTTGGTGTACCACTTGGATTCATGATGAGAGAGAAAGCCATTGGTTTCTTTACCACTGTTCTTTTTAGGGTTCCGTACCCGAAGGGTCCAAATGGAGCCTTATTGCTGTCACTCACATATCTGTCTGGCCGTCTGTCTGTCTGTCCGTCATCTGTCAGTGTCACACAAGTTTTACAGCCAAACGGTTGCACCTAAAGTCTTCTTTTTTTTTTGTATTTTTGTGACCTGGTCACATGGACCTTTAAGTCAAGTCTTATTTTATTTTCTTTTAACATTCTTTAGTATGCATTAGAATACGGATGTAACAGATTCTAATGTTTTTTTGGAGTATTTGGCAGCAAATTGTATTGAGTCAGCCTTCCCAGTAAGCTTAGCGGAGGTAGTCAATACTACAATAAAATTCTCCGCTCCACTATCCTGAGATCGCTTCTGTCAATGATTTCACATATTGTCCAGTTGCGTAGACAGTTGAGACATAAAACTACACCAATTTTATATCACAATATCCACTAGGAATCAATTTGCAAATAATATTAACAGCCGCTGAACTTCCCTCGAAAAAATCCCGCCAAAAACTCCCCTAAAGTCTTCAAAACTTCACAGTAGCATCTTGTTGGCCCAATGGCTCAAAGACATAAAAATTATATGATTTTTTTCCAGCTAAATGGGGCGTGAAAAATAATTGACCTTCCCCATCGAGTGAGGTATCGTTGTGTACCTACAACTCGTTGAGTAGAAAAAAAAACTGCATATTTTATTTAAAAAAATATTGGAATCCAAGGAATGAGAAGCCACCAAAGCCAGTTTTTTTTACAAAATTGTGTTACGAAGAATTTTTTTAACTTCCCATTGACATAATAATATAAACTGAAACTTTCCTATATTAAGTATATTTTACCAAAAATATACATATTATAAAAAAAAAAAAAAAAAACATGTAAAATGTAAAAATGAAAAAAATGAAAAACATGTAAAATGTTTTATCAATATGTAAAATATACATATTTTACATATTGATAAATCAGATTTTTTCTATGAAATTGCCTAATTTTTAACCGACTTTCGAAAAAGGAGGAGGTGCTATGTTCGACTTCTTGTATGTTTTTTTTGTGTGTTTGTTCACCGATATCTCCGTCAATTGTGGACCTATTTAAAAAAATCTCTTTTTGTTCGATAGAGTATGTTCCGAAATTGGTCCCATTTTAATTTGGTGAAGATCTGATAAAGAACTTCGAAGATATAGAACAGAACTCTTCAATAAATAACGGAAATTTCTCGGGACTGCTGCAATCGCACAGAACATAACATCACGCCAGTCCGCTCTTAAGGGGTAAGCAGATCTTTCATTTGATCGGTTTTGTTGAAGTTGCATGATATTCGGGTAATCTATTCTGGTGTATAGGAAACTTACTTAACAACTTGCCTATTAGGTAGGTACAACTAAAAAGTGAAAAATAAAAAAACTTAAAAAAAAAAATACCACCGACTTCCAAATAAGAAAACTACGAAGTGAAAAATAACTATTTTTGGAAGTCGGTGTCCATAACGCAAAAAAAGGTACCTACCTACGAATGACACCGACTTCCAAAAATAAAGTAATTTTTCACTTTGTAGTTTTCTTATTTGGAAGTCGGTGGTATTTTTTTGTAAAAAAGTTTTTTTTTCGTATTACAACCAACTTGTTTTTGCGGTTTGGTACAGAACCTTGTGCGAATTCCGCCACGCACTATGCCACTTTTTCTTCACTGGGTTACATAGTAGCCAATAAAGCTTACCTACCTAAAGTGATATCCCAAGACATCCTGCTGTTGCAAACTTCCAAAAGCGTTTACACGAAAAATGTTCCAAGTCGAAGAAAATATAAAAAGCTGCAAATGAAAACAAAATAATGAGTAGGTAATTTTTATTCAAACTGTGGGAAAAGGCAAGTGTGGACAATTATCTGTGGAAAATTGAGTTATGAACGACGAACCATACTATTAATGCTTGAAGGCTGACGGAATTGGTTCGTGCCATCACAGCAGTCACGCGATTTCATGAACAATAGAACTTTGGCATAACGCTTACTTATGATTTTCTTGTAAGTAGAGGCATGTGTTCAGCTTTTAATGGCAAGAGAATAATAATTCTTGTTGTTAAGGTCCTGTGGCAATATGGTCTGATTAACCATTATCTAACTGGCTATAGTACCTACTTTGTGTGTGTAACTAAAACTTTACTAAGTATGGAGTTTCTTGTCCGTTCTTCTCCATAGCAAGCTTTGCCGAATGGACAGTAGAATCAATTATTATTATTACTTTTAAATTTAAGTTTTTATGTTCAAAAGTGGCGTAATTGAAATAAAGAATTTTGACTCTGACTTTGCTGGAAACACTCGGTTTCCAACCTCGTTATGATTCTTGCCGAAAAATGATGTGCTATGAAAACGTTGAGAG